>OY725330.1:56048095-57248095 GCA_963242795.1 Inga leiocalycina | reverse complement strand
CGCTATTAATGTTTCTTGTAGCGGTTAAAACTGCTACTAATAACCATTTTTAACCACTACTAAATCACATTTTTTGTAGTGCTTGTTGCGTGCTAGGAGGCCGACAAAACTCCTATACCGGCTTGCATTAGACCCGATTGATTTCCAATATCTATCAAACTCTATCAGAATATTTTTCTCGGTACCTCTTCTACCCCTTCGTATGGGCTGGTTATGTGGCTCACTTTGTTCCTAGCTCGGACCATTGCTAGGTTCACTCTTATTAACATTAGTTGGATCCAAAGTACCCTCACTAGGATGCCTTATTATCCTCAATTTAAGGACACTATTTAAGGATAGTGATGGTTTAAGGAAAATTTGTAGAGGCTGTGATGGTTTATGGACAGTAAATAATTGGGGTCCTCATGCTATTCCAATAAAACTCTACAACACTTAATAGCATAACAAGGCACACTTTACAAAGGCATCATTCAAAAGCAATTCCCAAGTTATGCAGACATGAACAAATAATTAGTTGCAATGCACAAGTTGATAATCAATATACGACACTTCCTTTTTCAAACATACAACACTTGAACAATAAAAAACTACTATTAAAGTGACAATTCATTGACAAGTTGATAATTAATTACAATGCACAAGTTGATAATCAATATACAGTACTTCCAACTGTATACTTTAGCAATGACAAAACTCTATGTAAATCTCCCAATTAGAGATCATGGCAATTCAGTCCACCAACAATGACAAAACCAAGTAGAACTTAAAGTTAAATTAGATATCATGGCAATTCAGTCCACCAGCAATTCAATCCCCCAATTGCATGTGAAGGAAATAATCCAACAACAATAATTCAACTCTTAATTAATTAAAATAAATTGATTACAAATCTTGTCTAATTGAGTCATAAATACCTAGAGTTCGAGCTTGAGGAACAAAACCAGGGGAGGCAAGCAACGGCAATGAGGGAATACAATCCACAGTACCCCTGCGTCAATCGGTGGCGTTGGTAAAGAACGGAGGAGAGATGTGGGAAGGAAGAGTTTAATGAAGAAAGCCAGGGGAGGCAAGAAAACGAGGTTGAGAAAGAAACCAATCGGAGGAAACAAATGCCAAGCCTTACGGTAATGTATTCAACTGTACATCTGCGTCGACGGCGGCGAAGGTTAAGGACGAAGGAGAGAAGTGGAAAGGAGGAGCTGCTGCAAACCGAGGGAGGGGTTTGTAAGATGTGCTTGAGTATCAGATTTCAAAGTCGAAATTAGGCGCGAGTTGAAATTTATATCAAATTGAAGATCGATTATTCTACAAAATCGGTCTTAAAAGTAATATTTTAGACCGGTTTTTACAAAATAACCGGTCTTAAAAAAATGAAACTTTTTAAAACTGGTTCTTATTAACAACCGGTCTTAAAGTTTTAATATTTAAGACCAGTTTTTCTTTACAACTGGTTTTAAAAATAATAAACATATTATTTTTTTTAATTGCCTTTAATTTAGATAATATATTATACCTATTATATTTAGAACCGGTCTAGAAAATATATTTTATATATTTATATTTTTTAATTATTTATATATAACCGGTCTTAAAAGTTTATTATAATTACAAAAATACCACTGGTCATATTTTTAAGACTTTATCCAATATAACCCGTCTAAATGTGCTGGTATAAAAGCCCTTTTATGTATTAGTGAAGCATCAATAATAATGGATTAGGGATAATAATTAATGAAATCATATTTAGTTATTCATCTCTACCATTCAAACTACAACATCCTTTACATACATCGTCAAGCTAAGCATGTTTTGGCCAAAAAAGAGGAAATTTCATTGTCGAGTTATTATTTTATCTCTACCATTCAAACTAAAACATCATTTAATTTACAACGTCAAGGGATAAGTTTTGTATGTTTATAAAATGGAGAGGAGAATGGATATGGAATGTCCATGATGGATGGGATAAGAAGTGGAACTAAAAATGAGTGTAATTTTGTTTCTTATTATAAGAGCACAATTCGGTTTTATTGAAAGCATTTATTCTATCATTTCACATATATGCCTTTATAAATTAAATATGAGAGAAATATTCTCTCATATTTTTTGTGCAACTTTTTGAAGATATTATTGTATTATTTCACTGGTGAATTTTCATATAGGCAAGATACAAGTATTAATCAGGATAATCACATCAAGTTATTGGAGGTTAGATGACTCGATCTCTTGTACATAATTTTTGGAGGTGTTATCAAAGATTTGGTAAATTTGTGGCTTTAGTTGCAAACTCGCAACAATATCTTATCTATTGTAGAATTGATAGGTATCATCAATGGCCTTAACTTATGCGATGGGCTAGAGGCTACGGGAACATAAATCTATACAATGACTGCTTGGAAGCTATTAATCTTATCACTAGAAGATGTGATGAGAACCATCCCATTAAATATGTATGTTACTACCTTCGGTCCTAAATATATGACATAGTTTATAGTGTAAATTGTATTATAAATTATGTCTTATATTTAAGACCGAAGGGAGTATTGACTATGCTAGCTAGATTGGAGGTTGGTAGGGACTAGTAGATTCTATTTAGGTATACTCATCGAGAGAATCTCTTTCTGATGTGAATTTCCTTGCCAACTTTGCTTTCTAATATGAAAAATAATTTTTGCATCGTTCGTCAAGAGGGCTCGATGAAGGAAACTCTAGACTTAGATGGTACTTTCGATTTTGATATTCGCATGTGAATGAATGTCTTACCGTATTTTAAAAAAAAAAAAAATTTGGGTGAATAAAAGAAATTCTTCCTACTTATGTGTTTGAAACTCCTAACTAAATTGACTTACTTTTTTTATATTAAGAAAGTTTTTATTTATTTCTTATAAAAAAACAGAGAGTATAAGAAAAAATTTGAGTGTGTGATTTTCCTATATAGTAGTAGTAATAGCAATAAGAGAAGTTACAAACTTTTAGAAGCAATTAATAATTTTTTTAAAATTCCCCTAATAAATAAATAAACTTGACCTAATTTAAAGTAAATTTTTAAAATGAAAAACATTAATTAAGAGTAAAAGTAATAGGATAGAAAATTTTAAAATAAAAATTACTATATAAAATTATTTTATTAGTGTGTGTGTGTAAATTAGGTAGTTTTATCCTGTGAAAGGAAAATGTAAAGGGCAAAAGACAGAAAAAAATTTTGAATTTGTAAAATTTTAAATCAAGTATTTTTAAAAAAATGAGTTACACATCAAATTTTATCATTCCTTTATTAATTTTTTTATAACAAACCCGATTTGAAAATTTTTATTGTCTTTGTTTTTTTCCATCTCTCTTTTTATTTATTTTTAATATGAATCTCTGGCCCTGAAAAAAAAAACCATGGAGGTCCCACAAAAAATATAAATAAATCGAATTTTAAATAAAATAATAAAAACATGGCCCTACCATCACCTCCAATAATTATGTGCTCATTTAGGATAATTTATTTTTAGGCAATAAGTGCTTATAAATCGTGATTCACAGTATATGAAATAAGTATATGAGAAGAGTTTTATCTCAATTTACATAATAAGAACTTATTATCTAAATATAAATGATACCAAACATAGGGTATCATAGGGATGAGCAAAAACCCGGTGGTTCAATCTAGTCTAGTATGACCCGAGCTGGTCCGGTCTGGTCTAGTCCAAATAAGCAATATAATGAAATCAGACTAGACTAGATCAAACTAACTGGTCGGGTTGGACCGAGTTCCAGACTAAGAGACCAGACCACCTAGACTGGTCCGGTCTAGTCCAGGTCAATTTCTTAAAAAATATTTTTATAATTTAGATGTTATTTTTTATTTTTTATTTAATGTTGTTAGAGTTTTTTTAAGGATTTATAATCAATTTTTATTTTTTATGATGATTTTTATATGATTATAGGTATTTTTATTATCTTAATTATATTTATCATGTTTAAATCTTTTTTCTAAACATATTTTTTTTATTGTTGTTGGATATTCTTATAGATTTATGATGTTTTAATTTTTGGTGACATGTTTTATATTATTATAGATATTTTTGTGGTCCTAATTGTGTTTAATATATTCAAATTTTGTTTTCTAAAGAGGAAAAAATAAAAAAATATATATATTAAATTTAGGTCCTGGACTATCTAGATCAGTTCAGGTAATCCACCAGATCCGGTCTGGTCCAATCCAATCTTAAGTTAGTGCTGGATCAAACTAGGCCACGGACTGCTTTCCGAAATCTTCTAAAGACCAAACTTCATGACAAACCCGATTCGATCCGGTTCCGCCCATGCTCATCCCTGGTATCCCAACCTCACATTCACATAAAGAACAGACTTGCCTCCGCATTCAAAATATCTTCTTCCATAATCACTCGCTCTTCCCGAACCTTCCAGATTCCCATGGCGGCACTCATCTTCCTCTCCAGAATTGCGAATTTCTCTCTTCTCTTTATAAAAATGCCCAGCCATTTCCATGGCTCATTGCTCGTTTCCTTCATTTCGTCAATTACACAGCCATAGACTTCAAGTGTGAGATTGGAGGAGCTCGGTGATTGTTGCGGTCATAGATTGTGCGTTTCCATGGTTTTATGAGATTAAGTTGTTGCCTTTGTTGATAGATTTTGATGGGTATGTCGTTTAGCCAAATTGTAAGTTTTTGAGGTGAAGAACTGAAGATTAATGGAGATTGGTAAAGGAGGGTCGTCATCGTTCTCTTACTATTCCATTCTTGGTGTTAGTTCAGATTCAGCCAGCGCAGAAATAAGGAGAGCTTATAGGAAACTTGCTTTGGTTAGTGGGTTCTCCTTTGTGTTTTGATTTTTCTGATTCGCTGAGGCCAAAATTTTAGGGTTGCAGATCTGGTAATTGATTGACTCAGTTTCTTTTTCTTAGGGTTGGATATTTCTGGGTTTGAATTATGTGAGGGTACTGATAAGGGTGGATTTTAATTGAATTTGGTGCAGCAATGGCATCCAGATAGGTGGACAAGAACGCCTTCTTTGTTGAGTGAAGCCAAACAGAAATTTCAGCAGATTCAAGAAGCTTATTCAGGTAGGGATTTATTTTTCTAGGTTTTGATTGTGAATCAAAATTCAAGACTCTTTGGGAGTCTAAAACTCTGGTTCTGGTTTTTCTTATATCTGTGATAGAATCATGTTTTGAACTCTGCTTTATGTTCTTGTTGGAGCAGTTCTATCAGACCACAAGAAAAGAACAGTGTACGATGCAGGGTTGTATGATCCTGAAGACGAGGTGAGTGTCATGGAAATTTTGATTTGCGGACATCTTCTTCGTCCTCCTCCTAAAAAATAGATTTGTTTGTTCTCTGGTTCAGCGATTTTCTGAGTTTATGGAAGAGATGGTGTCTCTCATGGCTCAAGTGAGGAGGGAGGTATAGCTCTTCTTCTTTTTTGCCTCTTCACACGTGTTAGTTGACATATTTGAAAACCAAAGTTTGAATCAAAAAGTAAATTACACCCTGGACACTCTTCTTCATGATTGTGCATTTACTTTTAAACTAAAATATCTCCCAAATCAAAATCCAACTTTTTCTTGTAGAGTGAAGAGCATAGGGTATAGAAATGGAATTCCTGAACAAGTATGAAAAAAATGGTTGCAGGAAAAGGATTATTACAGTATGGAGGAGTTACAAAGCATCTTTACAGAGATGGCTCATGATTTTAATCAGTCAACTTTATGGCATTGTGGGCCCTCCATTTTTGATGAGTCCTCTCACTGTTCAAAGAGGATCCGTTTGGACAAACATGGCAGAACCTAAGATTGATGAGTTACATGTTATCGCACTGGCATTGTAATTCATTGCAATTGTTGATGCAGCCAGTTATCTTCTTCTGGTTTGCTTGTTGAAAATTTTGCTTCAATGAGATGATGAAGATGAAGAGGATTAAAAACATGTTGCTTTTGAGAGTGATTCTGAAGTCTGAATCCTAAAATGAAATGTAAAAGAAGCGCACACATTGAATTGTACCTGTTAGTGCCAGTTTTGTTGTTAGAAGAGGAGGGAGGTGGTTTTGCTTGTTGGTGGAAATTTTGATAAGCAAAATTTTGCTTGTAGAAAAGGTTTAGGATCAAATTGCTCAATTCTGTGTTTGGTTTTTGGTTTGACAGTGATGACTCTATCTGTAGTATATTGAAAGTTGAAGCCATGAGAGTTATAACGGAGTGCTTTCTTGTTTGAAATGTTGCTCATTTTAAAATTTCTGGTGCTATGTACACCTTCAATCTTTAATATATGGCTTAATTTAGAATTTGATATTGGTCGTAAATGTAAATGTGATATTAAATTTACATATTTATCAATTTTCTTAAATTAGTATTATTGATATTTTTTCAATAATAATCAAATAGGTGGAAGGGGATAATCGAGAATGAAAATTAGGATGTTTGAGGAAATAACCTAACATGTAAATGAATTTAACAAATTTTCTTAATCTAATTAAATTAGATAATTGAGTCTTATATTAACAATCAAAGGAGTATTGTGTAGGAGGAAATATCTTTGTTCAGGGACCAGGGTTTATGGTTACTCTCAACAATAGATTTTGCAGCAATTTTCCCATTCAAATTTTTATTATTTACTCCCTCAAATTTTTAATATAAGATATAATTGAGAAATTAATTTTAATTTTAAATATAAGACATAATTTTTATATTTATCAACATTTTCATAATTTACTACTATTGATGTTCTCTTAACAATAACTAAGGAGGAGAGGGAAGGAAAGAATTGATGAATATGATTCAGGTGTTTTCAAATATAAAAAAAAAATACATGTTATATTAACTAATTTAAACTAACTTATTCAATCTAATCAAATTAAGTAATTATGTATTGTATTAAAATTCGGATGGAGTAGTCATGATTGCAGGGTGGTCTGAGCCTGTGAAGAAATTGAGCCCATACTGGTCTTTTAAATTTTGTGGATTGGGCCTCTAGCCTTTAGAAAGCCCATGTCTTTTAATTTCTCTCACATAAACCCAAAAGAAATGCATCAATGGGGTCAGATTTGGAAATTTAATTCTATTTAAATAGATCAACCCATTTTAATTCATAGTTGCAGTTTAATGTTGATTCGAATTCAAAGTATGGGATTGTATTGGATTAAATTGCCTTAGCCTGTGTTTGGTTCAATGGAGGTTAGGTTAAGTGAGGTTTATTTAAGTTAGGTTAGAGGAGGTTATAATGTTGTTTGGATCAAACAGAGGTTAGGTTAGGTTTAGTATCTTGTTTGGTTCAGGAGGTTAGATTAGGTGAGTTAATTATAAGTGGACAAAAATGCCCTTATACATATTTTCCTTCTTTTTTTATAATGTATTTAGTAATAAAAGTTATTTGTAAAATTATTATTTATAAAATAATTATTTTAACAATTATATGCACTTCTTTCACAATGTATTTATTAATAATAATTATTTATAAAATAATTATTCTAACAATGATATACACTTCATTGCATATTCTTCTCTTTTTATAATACATAAAAAGATGAGTTATATAAAAACATTGGATTTAAATTAATTACGGACCATAAATATATAAAAAAAATATAACTTACTTTTAAAAAATATCCTTGTTTATAGAAAAAAGTGAGAAAATAATTATTTAATGTAGTGAAAATGACTATTAATTAATGGTAGTAGAATACAAATTTTAGACAAAATATAAATGATTCATCCAATCCCTAAAAATATTCTCCACTTTAGATTTATTTTATTCTTCTTCTATACTTCCTCCATGATTCAACCTTTACAAGCAAAGAATCAAGTCCTTGTTTTGGGTTGTATACATTTTACTTAGCAAATCCAAAGTCAATAACATAGAAAATCCCATCAATTATTAAAGAAATCTCAGCAATATTAGTTGCCACAACTACTTATCTCTTTCCAGGAGGCGCAGGATCAAATATCCTAGATTGCATTTCACTAGGAAGAGCACTATAGACAAATAGAATAATCAACTCCAGATCATTATTACCTAACCTTTCATTCTCTCATCAGAGTGGCATCAAACTTTGTTCCAAATACTCCATTCTACTATAAAATAAAACTACATCATTCTTCAAAATTTTTGCTTGCCAACAAGAAGGTAGTGAATCGATATTTGGAATAAACAACATAAGCATGACAATAAACTTGAACTCACCACAAGAATAAGAGGGTAATAATACAAAAATACCTCGTATATAAAAAGATTTTGCAAAATTTGCGTCCATTCTCATAACAGAATCCCATCCAACATAATGCAAATGGAGAATAATAACATGTCATAATTTTCACAAAGGTAACTCATTAACATCCATGGAGGCCAATAATATTACAAAAGCCAAAAGGGCAAACTCTAACCTTACAGCAAATAAAGCCCCATGCCAGAAAGAGTAACACCTGAGAAAATCAATCAGGTACATTTAGAACAAATGTCAACATTCAAGAGACATGGGTTCAAACAAATGTTGAGATAAAGACTATAGCTAACTAAAAAGGATCAAAAGAATTCAACATTAACAACTTATCAAATGCAGTTATTAACTCAAACATCAAAGCTAGAAATTTCGCATGTCTACCTAATAAACTATTTCTGAATGAGGATTTGATTAAACAATTTCTCTTTCTCTTGCCATTAAAAAACTATCAAAACAACAGCATTCTGTCTCATCAAAAGGCAAATTAGTTCTTCAGAAAATTTCAGGAATTTCAAGTACCACCAAGAACAGGAATTTTCAGCTGGCGCTGATAGCATTGTCATATTATCATTTCTTACAAAATGACATTGAGAAACAGGGAAGAACGAAACAGGGATCACAGCTATTTGAAACATCAATCTTTCTTCTTATGCAACATATGTATCAAGCATATCAGGTAGAATGAAACAGTGATCGCAGAACATAGCAAAACCCAGATCAGAGAAGGAATCACAGTAAAACACAGCATATTCCAGAAAAGCTAGATCGAAACAGGGAAGACCAAAATCCTTCATCTCACCCAACGAATGACTGACCAACAGAAAAATCTTCACAGAACACCATCTTACCTGAACGAACGACCAAACGACAGAGCAGGAGGTGGTATGAGGCCGTTGGGAGGAGCAGCGTGGTGAAGGACTCCACTCGATCTACGGGACAAATTGACCGGAAGCTACCTTCGACGATCAATGATGGTGGCAGCTGTGGTAGTCAGCGGCGGCGACGGGGCTGGACGACAGGCCGAAGACAACGCTTCACTTTAGAGGGCGCGAACCAGAAGAGAGCAAATGCGATTTCTGCACGGGAGAGGGAATGAAATAATACACACAGCGGGAAGGATGTGCGATTTTTGGGGGAAGGGCAGTTCTGGAATTTTCAAAAATTGTCATGGGCATTTTAGTCACAATTGCACACAAAATTTCTCTAACCTAAGAAAAACCCCAATTTTGGAGGTTTACTAAAGTGGGTGAGGTTTCCACTAAATGACAAAAAAACAAATCTCACCTAACCTAACCTCATTCCAACCAAATACCTATTTTTAATCCCCAACCATCCCCTAACCTAAAATAACCTCCAACCAAACAAGGCCTTATAGTTTAGTTAGTTTAATGTCCTACGGTGTTCTGCTCTCATTTGTACAAAAAAAAAAACTCTATTTTAAGTCATTAAAAAGAAAAAAAAGGAAATAGCTCAATCGACCCATACAAGTTCTCAAAAAATGAGTATTTTTTTCCCAATGGCACAAAAGGTCAACTCCGTTTTTTTATGTTTTGTTTTTGTCTTAATGGTAATTGTAAACTCAAATGGACAGCAGTATAATTAAATGTGAAAAAAAATATGAATGATAAATTATTTAACTAACTAACGCCAAGAGACGTAAGACAAAAGGCAATATATATATATATATATATATGATCAAATAAAATAAAATAAATTATAGAACATATCAACAGAAAGGATGATTCCTTACATGTGTGAAGAAGCTACCAAAAAGGGATAATTTCGTTGAAAAAAAATATAGAAAAGTTGGGACATCAGTGAAAATGGTCTAATAAAATTTTATATGTAGGAACTAGAAAGCATCGATACTTTGCAAGTTTTGTATACACAGGGCCTTACTCGAATTTAGGCCTTCTCACCAACAAAATTTTAATGCGGAATATTTTGCAATTCTCCCCAAAAAAAAAAAAAGAAAGAGATTTACATATTTGTCTAAATGAAGAAAATGGACCCAAAAGATCAAAAGTGGGATTCTCACAACGCATCACAAAGATGCCTTGGGAAAATGGGTCGGTGGTGAACCCATTCCTATCATTCTCTTTTTGTATCCTTTTTCTCTCTTCATTTCCTTTGCTTTAGATGCCAAACACTTTTTTTTCTCTTTTTAACATGTTCCCTTTTTCGTCAGTTGCCTTCCCTTTTACAATTTTACCCTACTTAACAAACACTCCATTCTAAATACCCCATGATCAAGACTCCCTAACGGTCTTTAACAAATATGATTAGAATATTTTTAAAAAATATCATGATTAATTATTTATTGCCCCATTTGCTTTATTTTCATTTCGTTGTTTGCCTTTTGAAGCTAGCCAAAGTGAACCAAAAAAAAAAAAAAAAAGGTTGAAGTAGTCTAATTCGATTATTATCAACAATTGAAACAATTTATTTAGTGACTGTTTGGATTAGCGGTAGAAGTTACTTTTCCAACATAATTTATAATATACGAAGTAAGTATGTGAGAGAAGTTTTATGTCGACTGGCGTGAATATGCTTTTTGAACGCCAGCTCAAACATGCCCTTAATTGTCAGCTTTTCCCCCAAAAAAGAATTCAGAATTTCATGAGGCTGAAAATTTGAGGTTTGAAGTATTGTTACTTTAAAAAAACAGAGAGATGAGAGGAATAAATCATAGAAAATGAAGGATAAATTAAAGAGCAATAAGAAAGGGAAGTATGAATTAGGATGACTCAAAAGGTACGCAAGTCCAATAGGATGATGACTTATTACTTCCTTTTATTAAAAAAAAATTTACTTATGAGTCCTACAAGATGAAGTCGGTGGTGTATATAATGAAATGTATGCATGTGTCTTCTTTATAATTATTATTATATATAATTACAATCATATGCATGTGGACAATGTTCATATATTTATGACTTAATGATATTCAACATCACTATTTCTCCCTCCCCTTCTATTTATTTAAATCATATTGGGAGTGTTATTTTCATTTGAGCCTGATAATGTTTAGATTTTACTCTATAATACTCGATATTATATAATTGTATAAAGAATAATCTTAGTAGGAATAGACATATTTGGGATCACGATTTCTTAAAAAATAAGTTCTTATTACGCAAGCCGAGATAAAACTCTTCTCACATACTTACCTCGTATACTGTGAATCACGATTTATAAGTACTTATTACCCAAAAATAAGCTATTCCAAACGAGCACTAAAGGGAAGTCAATGATGAGCTAGTATTGATTGAAGCATGATCAAGTGGCAACATGGAGAATACCACAAGAGAAGGATTTGTCATGTGAATGAATAATAAAACCTTCACCACATTTGACCTCAACATGCTTTTATACTCTGTTTTTCACACATTATTTTATTATTAGAACAATAAAAACGTCTAAATACTCTGGTTTTCCCCTTTTTCCAAGCTATAATTATGATGGTTGTCTCACTGTCAATCCTACACCAACTTTTTTTTTTCTGGTGATTATTGTGCTGATCATTGCATCTATTACTCCCACTTTAAGCTTCTTCCCAACTAATTGAAACTCACTTATAGTTATAGATTATGAAACATCATGATTTGTTAATCAAACTTTAAATCCACTTTTGCTAAAATGTAACATAGAAACAAATTAAAATTCACTTAAAGATCCTCCAAACTTGATCAATAATACTAAATTTATATCAAATGGGTGGATAGAGTATAATAAATATCATTAACTCTCATTTCATATTCCCTACAAAAACAAATTTCAACTGTCCAAATGTTAAGAAAAAAATGGAGGAAGGTCTTGTTTTTTAATAATACAATCCACCCGGTTCAAAATAGAAGATACTTTCAACTACCTCACTAAATTAAGTAAGAGAAGTTTACTATTACATTTGTATTAAATTGAAAAAAGTTATCCAACTTTATCTCTATTTAAATTTGTTTCACCTCGATCATTTTTCTCAATATCTAATATGTACATGATGATAGTATTTGACCTAAACTAAGTACTGCTTTATATCAATTAAAATACTTCATCCGATCTATAATATATAGCAGATTAACTAATTCATAGGAAATAAGAAGTAACAATCAACTTATTGAATATCTCATAAATGGACAAAAAACATTCACTTTTACCCTTACTGAAAAATGTATTTATAAATTTAGCAAGTGAAAAAATTAGAAATGAACATTAATTAGAGGAATAAAATTAAAAAATTAGTACTACTTATTCTATACATGACTTATATCTTAAACCAAATTATTTTTCTAGAAGCACCCTACATGGAAGGCAAGAGAGAGTACCATATGTGGGTTTTTGTTACCAACTGAATTGTTGCCTCAGAAATTGTTGTGACAATTTTGAGGTATAAAAAAAAACAGAACCAACCTTAACTCAAAAGGCATTATGCTCTTTTTAAAGTTCCCATGCACCTTAAGTAACGTAAGAAATCCTTCTCTCTCTCTCTCTCTCTCTCTCTCTCTCTAAAACCAAACTCATCACATTACATCTCACACCCACACATCACCTAAGTCCTTCAATTCTTCAGTCTCAATTTCATATCTGAGCATCAAATTGATCTTCCAATAATGGCTCTCAATTTCATCTTCCTACTCCTCTGTTTCACTCTTCCTCTCCAAGTCGTGTATTCCTCAAGGAAATTGGATGAAACAACCGTGCCGGCCGGCGGTCAGAAATGCTCGCCGTGTGGTGACACTGTTTACAGCTCTCCACCACCGCCCCCTCCCGCCCTTCCACCACCGCCTCCGCCGCCTCCTTCCCCAAAGAAATCGCCTTCTTCATATTGTCCTCCGCCGCCCTCTTCCTTCATCTACATAACCGGTCCTCCCGGCAACCTGTATCCCGTGGATGAGGACTTTAACAGCGCAAGTCGCCGGAGTTTTCTGCCTGCGGCCGCCGTGTTGCCGGGCTTGTTGACTTTGCTTATGGGCTTTTGGTGATTCAGAGGTATCAATTAATCATATGGCTTATATGTAATCAAGATTCAACTTTTTAGATGTCCACATGTAGAATTTTCTTGCTTTCTTCAGTTTTCTCATCTTTTTTTGTGATCCCGATGTCTCCACTAAGAACAATCTTTTTGTAATTTGTTGTCAAACATGTATGCGATTAATGTTTTTTGTCTTTTATTTTTTTTTTCCATAATTAATTAGAGTGAATCTATATATTTGGATGAAAATGGAGATCAACTCACTTATGACTTCACGCAATTCATAAGTTTTTATATTTTATATTGTTATTGATTTTTCACAATGTGAAAGTGATTATATTGTTGGATCAAATTTTGGCATTTATCCAAGATCTAAAATTGAGCGGAAAATGTGGTAAAAAATGCACTTCTCATTTTCTCATCATCACACAGTTAAGTTTGAATGATTAGTGAGAAACAATATATTCTATTTCATATATTTATTAAATTTAATTATAAGAAATCGCATAAGTTATCAACAACTTAATTGAAGTTCATACAGAGTACAAACTTACAGATCATCTAATAATGTTAAGGGCTACGCTGGCTCTATCTATGCATTGTAAATTATAAGATAATAAATATTGTCAAATGAATAGATGAATAATTAATGGTTGGCAAGAAAAAATAGATGAGTAATTAATGTCTTTGATGAAAGTTATCTTTATTTCTCTATATACTATGGTTTTATTATTTTTTATTTCATCCTAATCTCTAAAGGCTAATTATGTGCAATTACCTTGATGGATGAATTGGCGATGATCAATGAATTCAATTAGTATTTTCGAGCTAAAAAAAAAAAAGAGAATTCAATTAGTATTTGTTTAAGTGAGAATGGATAATCATATGATTAATAAACTCAAAAGTGAAGACTAGTGAGTGGGCAATGTCATCGTTGCATATCTCCATCATTATTCATAGAAGTGAGGTGTCACTTGTCACAGCTTGAAACTTCCACAGTTACACCAAACAATTCGTTGATGTTTGGTGAATAATTTTCTTGGTGATTTAATTTAAGACTCATAATGTCTATATATATATATTACCTCCTACGTGGATTCAAAGGCTAGATATATAAGGGGTGTACTTTGATTTTAAATACAATACCTCAATTCTATTATCTTTCAAATTTATGATTTTTCTCCCAAAGTATCCTATTAATTGCACATACTAAAGGTTTTGCATCAAAGGGTAATTCTAATACATATGATTGAAAAGGGTATTTTAGGAAATTCATCATACTTTTGTTATAGATAAATGACATAACTACTTTTTTTAACATCCTCAAATTAGTTACGTAACTGTTATATTTGGAGCTGGAGGCAGCATTTGGAAACAAGTTAAAAAAAAAACAGAGAGAGGCAAAAATCATGTTTTGAGTTTTGACATAATAAGCAAGGGTTTTAATTTGCTGGTTAATAGTGATTAGGTGAAGTAGAAGGACCTTTTTTTTCTTTTTTTGGCTAAAGAAGTAGAATGGACTTAAACTCCTTAATTCTCACAGTTAACTTTAAAAATGATGGCTTAATCACTTTTTTTATGTCCATGTATTTTCTTTTATGGGTGACAATCATATTCGAGGCACTGTTTATCACTAAATGTGAGTACCTCTTCAAACAGGAACTCAAACTTTGATTTGCAATAGGATAAAACCTTTCTGCTAGATGTAACCCTAATGATTGGCTTGACGACTTTACTTTGCCGCCATTTGCCAAATCGGTTAAGTGGAACAAAATTTTTGCCAAAAATGGAAAGCAGATCAAGCCCAACAAAGAACAAGAGCCCATTTGTATTAGACTGTTGCGGCCCAAGTATTAATGTAGCAGATTGGGTGTATGGACTTAACAGAAAAAATATGCATGAGATGACAAAATAAATAAATACCAAGAAAACAAAGAAAAAAATATGGGAAAAAAATGAGCTTAGCAGATTATGAAACAATTCTTTATCCTTATTTATTTCCCGTGAATAACAAGTCTTTATAATTCACAAAAAAAAAAAATTTTATGACAAATATGGTGTGTAGTGCTACCACTAGGACAACTTGCTGCTGATCCCATTGTTTCTTATTCAATTGGTTTCAATAATTATTTGTTTGTGCTTCTACTCAATTGAAAATACATGGTTGCAAAAAACTGCCAAAGCTCATAAACATAAAATTTCAATGTATTAGATTCCCATGTATAATAGTATTTTTTTTAATATGTCACTCTCTTTTCAAATGTATGCATGAAGGGAGAGAATGTGAGCCACAATTTGTTTGTAATTTTTTCTTTTTAAAATTCCAAATTACCCAAAACTCTTTGAACCATGTATAAATAATTTTTTTAACACTTAAAATTTAAAACTTAATAATAAATCATGCATCCTAAGCTATTAAGTTTGTGTGGATAACCCCGAACCACCAATTAGATATCTCTTTAAACTTTATTTTTGTATACATATAATCTCTTCAACTTTGAGAACTATGTTTATAATCCCTTAATATTCAGATAAGTAATAACACAAAATTAATAATCTGGGAGTTATCTACATAAATGTAAGAATTTAGAAGAATCTATTTTATTTGTACATAATCGAATAATGTAAGTTCAAGGGAGTAGTGTAAAAATCAGGGGAGAAAAATAGACAAAATGAGGCAAAACGAATCTGGGCAGTTGAAGGACTAAAACAGAAGAAAACAAAACTGGTTTGAAAGGTTCAATTAGTAACCTGTAGCAGTGATCGCTGTACCCACTATGTTGCTTCAAAACAAGTCTTTGTTTGTTAAAATCACGAATCAATAAAAAAATTTTGGGAGAATTACACTTAGGTCCCATGGAAGAAAAAAAAATAAAGAAATGGTCCCTGTAGATTGCAAAATGAAAAAATGGTCCCATTAACAACTCCATGAGCCTGTATTGACAACTCATTAACAACTCTAGGAGCCTGTATTGACAACTCTATGGGACCATTTTTTCATTTTGCAATCTATAGGGATCATTTCTTTATTTCTTTTCTTCCTTGAGACCTGAATGTAATTCTCCCAAAAATTTTCCAAAAAATATTCACTTGGGGATTTATATTTTAATACAACTAATTATTCGCTTTTTTGGGGAAAAAAATCGATATCATGTTTATCATTGTTATATGTAACATCCTCAATTTTTGTTGTTAATATTTAAATAATATTATAATGTTATTTATAAATTAATTTGAGACTTTAAGAAGATCAAAATATATTGTCTGAAATCTTGAAATAAATAATGGAGAAAATAATGAAATATGATTAAAAATTGAAGTGAAAAATCCTAATATAAATAAATGGGGCTTAATTATACTTATATAAGGTATGAAAGAAAAAAATATAAAATTTAATATAGTAAATACTTTTTGAAATTGCTTTGAGTTAATGAGATTACTCCTTGATAATTAGAATTTATCATGTAACTATTTGAGTAAGGAGAAGTTGCCAAAAGATGAATTTAAAGGAAGTATCTATATATTAATTATTTGAGTATTATAAAAATTTTATTTGAGAAAAAATATATAAATGGTTGGAATTATAAATGAGTGTTGATATATATATATATATATATATATATCAAAGGGAAAAAAAGGAAAAGGAAAACAAGGGATAAAACAACATAAATAATACAATTAAAGAATTAATAGTTGGGAGTCACGTGGCACGTGCAATTATCCCCCCCCCCCCCCCCCAAGGTTAAACCCCATCTGACGCAATAGCTCCTGGGTCCTCTGGTTTTTTCTAACTCTTTCCAGCTTCTTGGCACCTCCAGCGCAATACATCACGGTAGTGAGAGATTTTTTTTGGGGGGGGGGGGGGGGGAGAAGAAGATGATGATCTCTATTTGTGAGTGCTTGGTAAGCTATTTTACTTTCTCTTCTAATCTTTCTCCTTATTTCATGGATTGTTATGAGGGAATATTTAGGGTTTGTTAGATTTTAATATCTTGGGTGTTCTAGTTGATTATTTTGCTATTTTTTGAACTAGTGAGGTTTGGGTCAGAGTTCTATGGTTTGAATTTTTGTTTGAGTAATTGATTTGAAGAACTCAAGAGTTTGGATAAGAAAATTGTGTTTTATGATTAAGGGGTCATAAATTTGAATTTAAGGATTTATTCTAACTTATTGGAGGTTATATTGATGCTTGAATGTCTTAGATTTATAACTGGTAAAACGAGTTGGGCCACCAGCCTGCTAAAAATGGTGGGCTCTAGCTAGCTAAACACAACTACAAAAAATATAATAAACGATGCTTATTTTTATGAATATTATGGTGCTTCCCAAGCACCATAGCTTTCGGCACCATAAAGTAAGCTACTACACTTCTTGAATTTCTAAAAGCGTCGTAGCTTGTGTGTGTGTGTGTGTGTTTTTTTTAAGGGCCTCCTACGGCGTTTCTGGGGAGAAGTGATGTAGGAGGGTAAAAGCACCGTAGGAGGTATATAACCTCCTACAGCACTTCTTCTCAGAAGCGTTGTAATATGTAATAATTTTTTTATTATTATTTTGTATAATTATTTCCTTGAACTCAGCCAATTAAAATCCACAGTAATTTACAATACGAAGAGGAAAAAAAGTAAACTAATTCAAAATGAAATAATACATAACTAATTCATAAAATCAGTATTAGATATATATAATTACAATTAATGTAATTGTACAGCTAATTTTAAGAGAATAAACAACACGAGAATAGGCAAAGAAACAACCTAACGTACGTATGTACCTAAATATTAACTAATTGACTGACCATATATTCATACTATTCATCAATGATTTCATCCACTTGTTTGTTAGTCGATTGGGCACAACATTGATCTTCATAATACTAGATAAAAATCATATACATAATGAATTAAACTAAGTATTATTATATTTGTAAGCTCAAAAATTCAAAAAATTATAATATATAGGAAGTTCAAGAAGACAGAGTTGACACTTCAAATAAATACCTGAAAAAAATATTATGAGCACATATATATGATCATGACATATTTTAACTAAAAAAGGAAAACTGAACCAAATATTGAGGGAAAAAACACTTACACGCTAGAGAGATTTTGAAAAAGGTTGAGACAAGAAAAAAAATATGGGAGAGAAAGTTTTGTATTGCAACAGAGTTATGAAAAATGGAGCAGCTAGAGAGAATGCAGGAAGATGAAGATGAAGATGAAAACGAAAACGAAAACAGTGGGGTAAAATTTAAATAGCAGATTGTAAAGAAACTACAGCATTTTTCGTTAAAGCGCCATAACTTCCTAAATATTTTTTTTTAAAAAAAACACCTTAAATATATTCAAGACACCACATGATCCCTTTAAATATACAAAGTACCATGTGGTGCCCAAGGCACCATGTGGGTGCCTTGAATATTCAAGGCACCTAGTGCCTTATATAATTCAAGGTCACCTTGAAGTGCCTTACCCGGTGCTCTATTATAGAGCACCGGTTAAAGCATATTTGGCCTTCCCCGGCACTTAATTATAGGGTGTCGGCTAAGGCCAATTTTGGCCAGCACTTTATAATTAAGCGCCAGCTAAAGGCTAATTTTTTTTTTTTGGGAACTCAAGAATGAAGTAGGTAATTTCCTTTTTGACTTACTATAACATGATATTCTAAATAATACTATCTTTTTAACTTATTCTCATCCTTATCCGGCACTTTATTTTTAAGCGCTGGATAAGTTTTTTTCAAATAAAAAAATGCTAAAAAATTAACCCAGCTACGACGCTGTTTTGAGAAGCGTCGTAGCTTGGGCTTTTGTTTTTTTTAAATAAATTTTTTGTATGGCGCTTGTTTCAGAAAGTGTCGCACAAACCTAACCCTAAGCTTTGGCGCTTATATTAGGAAGCGTCGTAGCTTCTGAACTTTTTTTTAAAAAAAAAACTATTATCTATGGTGCTTCTTTAAAGAAACGCCAAAAAAGGGGGTGCCGTTAAATCCCTCTTTTGTAGTAGTGAAATTCCAGCCCACGGGCTACAGCAAGCTGGCCCGCTTTGTTTTTTTTTTTTTGTAATTTTTTTATAAAATAAATCTAAATACCCTTATTGCCTTTCTTTTAATGCAGTGTTTTACTTCCTCATACTTTTTATTTGACACTTTTATTTTCATATTATATTTATTTATTCTACTATTATTAAATTTAAAAGAGATGTGTTTATATGTTTTTGTTATGTGAGTAGATGAAAAAAAGAAAAATAAGAATGAAATTAGCTTCCTAACATAAATGTATAAAAGAAAAGAAGTTAGTAATGTGAGTGGGTAAAAGAAAAAGGGAGTGAGAATTAAAAAAAAAAAAGAGTGAATTTTTTTTTAAAAACAATTGGCAGCCTAGCTAGCGCGATTTCCCAATGATGCTTAGATTTGAGGTTTATGAAGAAATGTAAATATTGGATATTGTGGATGAAACTTTAAATGTTATAAATTGGGTGTTTTTGAAGAAATTGAGGAGATAATTATAGTTTAATGATTATAATACGTAAGAAAGAATTAATGGAAGGAAGAAATGAAATTGACATGATAATTTTGAGAAATAGTTATTTATATGATTTTTCTTAAGAATTTAAAGTGAGTAAATTTTTAGGGATTTAAGGATGAATCAAGGAAATCATTATTTTCAATAATTTTAATGAGTAGAATAAAGTTATTGGATGATGAACAAATACATGATTGAAATAAAGAATAAAGAAATTGAGAATTTTGAGAATTTGTATTGAAGTGAACAATTTGAAGGTTATATGAAGATTTAAAATTGAGTTTGATTTTGGGTTATTATTGATAATATGATTATGAGAAATGAGTTTTGGTAATTGGGTTGTTTGAGTTGTTGGAGCTATTGTGGCATAAATTTTGACGTTGGCTTGATAGGGAATGATCAAAGATGAAAGTTGAGATTTATAGAGGGACTTTAAGTCTCTATATTTTTTTTCTTAACCACTCAGTTAGTAATCTAATGTGTGGTGATGCTTTGATTGTATAGATTGATTGTACTTGGTGACTTGAGCATGGGGTTATTGATTGGTTGGTAAATTCTTCTTGTTTGGCGAGAAGTAACCACTTTCCACTTGTCATAGATATTAATGTCTTGCTTTTGAAAGATTTTGATATTATGAGATGATGAAATGATATATGGAATTTCTATTAGTGTGATATATATTCTTTATTTGAGAAAATTGTCTTGTGGAACTTGTGATTTTGAAATGAAACTGTAAAGTATTGGACACGAGACTTTATCTTTATTATTGCTTTTGTAAAAGCATGACCACGAGGAATCATGAGATAATCATATTGCACGAGTTGTTGTTGTGACTTGTGAGGTTGATTGATTGTGATTGATAGAGAGTAGTTGGAGAAAAATACTATTACATGATAAGACCTCCCTAGTACACATTGGGTTGGTTATTCATCCTTATTAGGATAGGTCTATCTGGCTCATTCGTGCTAGAGAGAAGAATGGGCTCTTATAGCTCTTTTCATTCCTCAGAGAAAGGAACAGGCCCTTGTATCTTGTGTGTGAGAAAAAAACTATCACATGATAAGACCTCTTATTGGTGCACATTGGGTTAGTTATTCGTCCCTATCAAAATAGGCCTACATGGCTTATTTGTCCTAAAGTGAAGGATAGGCTCTTATAGCTCTTCGTTCCTAAGAGAAAGGAATAGGCTCATGCAGCTTATGTGTACATCTCCATAATGATGGGGATAGGACTTCTTAGGCTTTTATGTTTGCATTCCTCAAAACTGAACAAGAAAACTCTTGTTATTTTCAAAATCAACACAAAACTCTATAAAAACAGAGAAAATAACACAGATATCCCTTGAGTTTTTCTAAAATTACATACATTCATTCTATAGATTTAACACAATCACTTGTGTCTGTATGAATAGATAACAACAGCAACGAGTTCTTTCACTGTTTTATTCTTATTATCAATGGCAACAATACAATATGCATTGATGGGCATTGGAGACATAAAGAAGGCCTTAATATTGAGCACGGTAAGTTTTGTTGCATCCCTTGTGGGGTTATTAGTGGTGCTAGAGAGCAGTTCGGAAGTATAAAAGGGCATCTTTAATTGTCTTCTCATTATGTGTTGCCATGGCTTTAAGTATTATCCTAATGACTAGCTTTGGTGTCATTCGCACTTGGAAGGACTATAAATCTGGGAAATACATGGGGTTCAAACCACCCTGTATATAGAAACAATTTTCTTAACCAATTCCATGGGTATGCTAGCTTCTATGATCCATGTAAAATACTATCTCTGGTCCTAAATATAAGATTCAGTTGATTTTTTGAAAAGATTAAGGAAGCAAAATAAGTTACTTAATCATGATACACAATATATGCCATGATTAACTAACTTATTTATCTTCCTTAATCTCTCTAAAAATATCAACCGGGTCTTATATTAAAGACCAAAAATAGTCGTGGCAGACAAAAACTATGGTCTGGTCTGTAAGGGAAAATGGAATTCCCAATTTGGTATTCTGCAGTGTTTTTCATCAAGTCAGTACTCAGATGTAGTTTTCAAATCCAAGTCAAAAGGCATATTCCTAGGATTGCATACATGATATGCATCTACTGATAAATGTAGCTAAAGAGGACAAATGGCATCAAAAACTAATTCGAAGTTTTAATTATCTGGATAGCTATCAACACAGAGTTGGTCTAGTGGTATAAGAACCCATTAGATCCCTCTAGGTCTCGAATTTGAGTCCTATCGGAGACACCTATGTTAAAAGGGATACCCATGAACCCCGAACCAGACACCGGATAATTATATGGTTATACAAACCTGATACCATATCAGAACTAGTTCAATTCAATAGTTTCATTTGCTTAAGTATATTACAATCATCTAACATACTTTTCTTCATCGCTGGTGTTATTTTAGAAAAACCAAATTTTACGGGGTTGGCATAATGTTAAAGATGTACCTGATTGTTCACAAAAGATTCTAGTCTCTATTGACACAAAAGTTGATTCAAGAATATCCTTACCATAAATAAAAAATAAAGCCTACATGTACCTGTTATTTGCAAATTTGATATACAGATTTAGTAACCAAAGCAATCAAATCTTAACACATGAATACCATATCGTAAAGGCTTTTTTTTCCTTTCCTTAAATTTTATATCCCTTAAATTTTATTTTTCCTCATGAAGTTTGTAACTTTCAAACATCATATATGTCCTTCAGTCCCATTCTATTAGTGTTATCATCAATGGTCCATACTTTCAAGCTTTCTTTACCATGAATTGTACCCAATATACTTATTGCATATTCACCATAAAAGTTATTTCTTCCTATTAGGACTAACTTGAATAAACATAAAACCATGTCTCAAGTCAAGAAGAGAAAATAGGTTATTAGAATGTCATGTTGGTTGGTTGAGAGGAACTCTTTCTTCACCACATGTTAGGGGTTCAAATGGCACTGCAAAAGCAAGAGAGAGAAGGGAAGCACCACTAGCACCAAAGTGGGTCTCTCGGATGGCATCATATTTTTTCAAAGTCAGCCATTGATAAAACTACTCTGTTATCCCCTGCTTCCAACAATGTTTTCTTCTCCCTCATAAACAGAGTATATCACATTTAAACTTGCATCATTCAACATAAACAGAGTACCATCACAAAAGCCTTCGAACCATTATCATTACCATTATTGTTCTTACTTCTTATTGTTTTAAAGAACATTATATCATTTAGAAGTAAGTAGATTGAAACCCTATACTGTAGATTGAAACCCAATATATATGAACTTTGATATTATGTTCTATTCATAGTGGTCAGGAACTGGGTATAAACTCATAATGCTATTTTCCACATTAATGTTTAAAAACCAAGGAAAAAAAAGTGGGTATATTCCATTTCATATTTATTTAATTTTTAAGCAGTCTTGCATCTATCTATTTAAGAATACATAGGACAACATCTGAAGGCATATACAACTGGAAAATACCAACTATACTCAAAAGCACAGAATAATTGCTTGGACAACTGTGATGTGCATGAAGGTGTACGAATCTCATTGACAACTGGTTCAACATGAACATGGGTGATACAACCGGAAATTATCAAGTTCAATTAATAACATATAACAGAGGACTACTGGATTATCATGAGGAAATCTGTTGTCCAAGCATGGCCATGGTTAAGTAATAGAAGTTCCCTGCAGGCTGCAACGTAGTGGGATGATAGACCTTTCTGTGACAACAGATGCAGGCACACATATTCACCGTCCCAATGTGGGTTGAACAAATCCTACAAAAAGTTTGAACAAAGAGACGCAAAGTTCAAGCTCTCTTAAAACAAAGGTGATTGTAATAATGTTTAAAATGATGGCATGCACAACTTCTATTACCACAGCATCTGTTTTGTGATGTCATCTGTTTTGTGAGGCACAGAAATCATATTAGCCATGGCATATTAGTTAAGACAAGCTTACCGAGCTGAAGATGGAACACCATACTCAAGAACAGAGCAACACCCAAAATTCCTGACGTTATTCCTTGCAGCGTGTGTTAGCTCTTGAACTTGAAAGGTTTGCTGAGAAAGTCTTCCTGCAACTTTGCAGAATGAAGTTAGCTACGGTGTCATCTTTTTTGTGAGGCACAGAAATCATATTAGCGATGGCATATTAGTTAAGACAAGCTTACCGAGATGAAGATGGAACATCATACTCAAGAACAGAGCAACACCTGAAATTCCTGACCGTACTTCCTTGCAGCGTGTGTTAGCTCTTGAACTTGAAAGGTTCTCTGAGAAAGTCTTCCTACAACTTTGCATAATGAAGTTAGCTACGGTGTCATCTTTTTTGTGAGGCACAGAAATCATATTAGCTATGGCATATTAGTTAAGACAAGCTTACCGAGATGAAGATGGAACATCATACTCAAGAACAGAGCAACACCCGAAATTCCTGACCGTACTTCCTTGCAGCGTGTGTTAGCTCCTGAACTTGAAAGGTTTGCTGAGAAAGTCTTCCTGAAACTTTGTAGAATGAAGTTAGCTACGGTGTCATCTGTTTTGTGAGGCACAGGAATCATAATAGCCATGGCATATTAGTTAAGACAAGCTTACCGAGATGAAGATGGAACACCATACTCAACCAGAACTCAGGCTTGCTACCGTCAGATGTAAATGTCCTGCCCACCGAAATAGAGATCGAAGGTTTATTATCTGTTGCACCATTGAGATCGGAGCTGCCATGAAGAATCTAATGCGGTAGACTGAAGGCCAAAGAACAGAGCAACACCCGAAATGTGCAAAAGGCTATATATCGAGTGAGGAGCTGAGTGAAATTTCAAATAGATAAGGTGGGATGTTTGAAATTTTTAGGACATGCTGTAACTCGGCCTATGCACACAGCTAGAGAGTTCAATTGAGCCGATTTGGAATTTTTTGAAGCCGATGGTTTATTAGTTTTTTTGTCCTGAGCCGTTTTCCCTCTTGTGAACAATGATCTGTGAGACAAGCCGCATGGAAGCCGGAATGCAGGGGTCAGCTTGGTGGAAGAGTATTTATAAATATATAGACTAGAACAACATCAATATACTCATTTATTTCCCCTTCATTCACCAACCAAATTACAATCTCCCATATACATCAATGGTATATGGAAAATATTGTATTTAATATGGTAATGGAAAAATTAGCCTGAATTTTCCAACTTAAATTAATAAATATAATATTTTAAGATGTGTGTTAATGGCTGTCCAAATTAGGTTACTTTCAGAGCATGGCCTATGTTTGATTGACTAACCCGAAGTAAATGATCTCTAATGGTCATGATAATTTTTTATATATGAAGTAGAAACATGGAGCTTCCCAACAAGTCTTAAATCAGGTCAATTGGAGGTATGAAACATGAGTTATAAATTTTTGAAGATGATACACATAATCTATCTAAGAAGCAGAACAATGTTAGTAAACTGACAAATTGTGTTGATTGGCAATTTGGCATAGTTCAAGGCCAAAATTATATTTTTCTCATATAAATGACTTAAAGAGCTTTTAAATGGATTTTAGATTATCCTTAAAAGAGTTTCTGCCCAAATAGGTCGACATTTCTACGTTTCTTTGTACTTTTGGAATGACATTGCTCTAAAAAATACTTCCAAATGCCAAGCGCTTAAAAAAAATTTGGTTAAAATGCCCTTTAACCCAATAAACAAATATCAATAAAGAAAGGAAAGAAAGAAAGATATACAACATGAGTCATGAGCTCACTTGCTTCTTTATTTCCCTGAATAATAAGTCTTTTGTATATGCGTAAATCAAGAGAATCAATTTCTTTATATGTTCACATTTAAATTAGGGAAAATCCTAATTAAATCCAGTTGAAATATTAAAATCTAAATTCAAGTCTACACTTTCATCAAATTCCTAATCAAGCCAATAGGTCTAACTAGAGATTTTTTATTGTTGTTAAAAGACAAGAATGCCCCTCTCTGGTTAAAAAAAAAATTGATTACTAATAAGCCCTGGATTCATTTGAGATTTAATTAAAAATTTTCATAGCCCTAGATAAGCCTCTAGTGGTCTTTCAGCAAATTATTAATATAAAATTATAACATACCAGAAATTTTCTATTTTCTGAAACAGAAATAAAACAAAACAACAATGACACAGGGGATGACATCTGAAATAGGAAAAGACAACTGGGGGTTGGTGGTTGAAGAAGTATGTGCCACCATTGTTAACTCTTGCAATATTATATGGAATAATTAGCACTATAAATAGGTGGTTTATTTTCATTGTAAAACATCCAGAAATTGAATAAACACATTTGAGATTGGTTTCTGTACCATTTTCGTATTAGAGCTAAGTTCCAGAAGGCCAGAGAGCGAAAGAGTGAGGAGTGGGTAAGAAACAAAAACGTGAGAAAATAAAGGGTGTCGGATTTTCACTCTTCGAGCATTTTTTTAAAGAAATAGACTTCACCATCGTGTTCAGAAGGCCGAAAAACCTAAAAATAGCCTCAATCACCTTCGTGAAATAGTTCCACGCACCTCCACAGACGTCGCCGGAATTTCACGCAGTCGTCAGAGTTCAGAGGTTGAATATGATGACGTCATCAGCCACGTCATCCTGATCTGCTACGTTATCAATAGGTCAGCCACCCGTTGACTGCCACGTGTCATAACCACAACGCCAACAATATCAGTTAACCCAACTTTTAGAAATTGCATTTTGACCTCGAAATTTGGTCAAAATTCCAATTTCATCCCAAATCTTTCTGAAATTTCATTTTTGGCACCACATTTCTACCAAAATTATATTTTAGCCCTAAAAATTTCTGAAATTACATTTAGACCCCAAAACTTTCTGAAATTATATTTTGACCCCAAATTTCTGCCAAAATTACATTTTGGCCCCTGAAAATTACTAAATTACATTTCTACCCCTATTTGTCCATAAATTTCCAATTTTACCCCTTTTTTCTATAAACACCCATCCTGACGCTAATTGTTCCAAAATTTCCAATTTTACCCCTTACATTTTCCATAAATATCGTTCCTACCCTTATACTCTTCCACCCTATACCTAACCTCACAAGAACAATTCCAAAATGCCTCCAAGAGCAAAAATACACACGAGATTGAGATGGACGAGATGAGATGCCAGATACAGGAACTGAAAACCACTGTACAAATGCAGCAAGCCATGCTAGAATCTCGTAGTGAATATCCAGAGGATGATTCAGATAACAATAGTTCGTTGTCCAGTGACTACTGCCGTCATCCTCAACAACAACCATTCCGCCTTAATGACATTAAGGTAGACATACCTGAATTTGAGGGAAGACTTCAATCAGACGAATTCATCGATTGGCTTCAAATCGTCGAATGAGTTTTTGAATATAAAGAGATTTCCGATGAGTAGAAAGTCAAAATTATCGCCATCAAAATAAAGAAACATGCTTCCATATGGTAGGAAAATCTCAAGAAAAGGCGTGAAAGAGAAGGAAAAATAAAGATACGAATGTGGGACAAGATGCGACGTGAACTCTCACATAAGTTTCTTCTTGAAAATTATTATCAAAATAATTTCCTTCAATTACATAATCTCCACCAAAAGGCTATGTCTGTAGAGGAATATACCAGGGAATTTGAGAAACTTATGATGAAATGTGATATACAAGAAAGGGAGGAGCAAATAATAGCTCGTTATCTCGGAGGGTTAAATACGAATATTGCCCATCCAGTACAACTCTAGCAATACTGGACTCTGGACAACATCAAGGATATTCCTATTTTTTAACAATTGTCGACGATTTTTCTAGAGCAACTTGGACTTTATTGATGCAAAATAAAAATGAGGTTACAACCTGCATTCAACATTTTATTGCTCATGTCATGACTTAATTTTCAGTTTCAGTTAAGACTCTTAGAAGTGACAATGGAACAGAATTTACAAACAATGAATTAAAGCATTATCTCAAGAGTAAAGGTATTGTTCATCAAACTTCATGTGCTTGTACTTTAGAACAGAATGGAGTGGTAGAAAGAAAGCATAGAACCATAATTCAAGTTGCTAGACGCCTCATATTGCAATCTGGTATACCAATTAAATATTGGGGGGATGCATTAGAATGACCACTTATTTGATTAATAGGCTGCCCTCTAGAACCTTAGGTTACAAAACTCCTTTTGAGATTGTATATGGGATCCCTCCAGATATTGATAACTTGAAAATATTTTGCTCTTTAGCTTATGCGACAAACCTAAGGAGAAATGATGAACTGCAAGCAAAATCTGTTCCATGTGTCTTTCTTGGTTTCCCTGACAATCAAAAGGGATACATGTTACTTGATTTGAGAAACAAAAACATTTTTGTTAGTAGGCATGTGAGTTTCCTTGAGAATAAATTTCCTTTTAAAGACACTAACCCATATGATTCAAGTGAAGATTGCAGGGAATTTAAGCAGATGTTTTGGTTTGACCATGATCCTCCAACCTATGAGCATCACAAGCAAACTGATGTGAATGCCTAGCCTAATCCCATGTCCAATTCAAGGCAGGCGTCCTCTACCACACTTGATGAACCATCTAGTGAGGAAATATGCAGACCCACTAGAGAAAGACAAGCACCAATCTGGTCCAAAGACTATGTCTGTTCTCTAGTACAGGCTGAGCAAGACAAATGTCTTTATAGCATCCATAAATATGTTTCTTATAATCACATATCTGCCTCTCATATGTGTTTTTTTTATTTCAATTGATTCCATGCATGAACCTGAATTTTATGAGGATGGTATAAAAGATCAACGTTGGATAGACGCCATGAATAATGAAATTAAGGCCTTAGAAGATAATGGGACTTGGAATATTGTGCCACTACCTAAAGATAAAAAGGCTATAGGTTGTAAGTAGAGCCGGGAATTCGAGCCGAGCCCGTCGGGCCGGCCCGTTTAGGCCCGAGCCCGTCAAGGGCCGGGCCTATGATTTAGAGGCTGAAAATAGAAGCGGGCCTAAAAGGGCCGGCCCTGTAGGGCCGCAAGCCCTGTAGGGCCGGCCCTGTAGCCCTGTAGGGCCGGCCCTTTTAGGCCCGTTTAACCTTTTTTTTTTAAAAAAAAAAAAAAGGGCACAAGGCAATGGGCAACAAGCATTAGTCAGAGGGTAGAGTTAACCTAACCTAACCTTCATATTAGAAATACTCTCACACTAACTTAGACCTCATTTGAAGCTTCTCTTCTTTGATTTTCTTTTTTCTTTTTTTGCATGTATACGCCAAAATCTAAATTAGGTGTTATATTATTACTGACATTTGAAACTTGTAGGCTTGTTTGATTGTGGCTGTGAACTTATTTAATTGGTTATGAATATTAATTATGGTTTGGACATAAGTTTTAGTGTTTGTATTCTATTAAACTTGGATAATATTTATGTTTTAAATTAGTGTTGAAGATATTTATGTTTTAAATTAGGTATTTTAATCTTTATGAGAATAAAAAATAAAAAAGGAATAGCAAAAAAAAAGGAAAAAACATAAACGGGCCTAAAGCCCGTCGGGCCGGCCCGCGGGCTTACCTTAAACAGGCCGGGCCGCTTCAAACGTGTACGGATTTGAACTCGGGCCTAAACGGGCCGGCCCGTTTAGGCCCGAGCCCGTCACGGGCCGGCCCGTTTTCCCAGTACTAGTTGTAAGTGAGTATATAAGATTAAATATCACTCGGATGGAACATTAGATAAGTTTAAAGCTAGATTAGTCGTGAAAGGATATAGTCAAAGGGAGGGCATAGATTACCATGAAACATTCTCTCCTATCATTAAAATGTTAACTGTAAGACTTGTTCTCAAATTAGCAGCCATATATGAATGGGATTTACATCAAATGGATGTATGTAATGCCTTTTTGCAAGGAGATTTAAATGAAGAAGTATACATGAAAATTCCCCAAGGTTTCGAAGGTAAGGGGAGCATATGGTATGTAAGTTGAACAAGTCCCTATATGGACTAAAACAAGCTTCAAGGTAATGGAATTACAAACTATCTGAAGCCTTAATTCATGCTGGATTTAAGCAAAGTGAGCATGATTATTCCCTTTTTATTAAACCTTGTGATGATGGTGTTGTATTAATACTTGTTTATGTTGATGACTTATTGGTAACTGGAAGTAGTGTAGAAGGAATAAAGCAAACTAAGTTTTTTCTGCATAATGCATTTAAAATAAAAGATCTTGGTTTCATGAAGTACTTCCTAGGCATAGAAGTTGCTAGATCACAAAAAGGGATTGTCTTGTGTCAAAGGAAGCATGTTTTGGATATTTTGGCTGAAACAGGCATGAGTGGTTGCAAACCACTTGGAGTTCCTTTGGTGCAAAACCAGAAGCTAGTAGCCTTTGTGGAAGGAAGGAACAAGGTGGATGAACTACTGCCAAATCCATAGTGTTATAGGAAGTTGATTGGTAAGTTGATTTACTTGACTATAACGCGCCCTAACATATCTTTTTGTGTGCAGCTCCTAAGTCAATTCATGCAAATGCCAACAAAAGAACATATGGCAGCTGCCCTAAATGTTCTAAGGTACTTGAAAGCAACACCTGGACTTGGAGTATTGTTAAGTTCAGAAGGAGATCTTAAGCTGGAATGTTTCTGTGATTCTGATTGGGCTGCATGCGCCACTACAAGACGGTCAGTGAGTGGCTATCTACTAAAGTTTGGAGGGTCTCTAGTAATGTGGAAGACTAAGAAACAGGCAACAGTGTCAAAATCTTCAGCGGAGGCAGAATATAGGGCCTTAAGCATGGCTGTATCAGAGATTGTGTGTTCACTGGGAATGATTAGAGACTTAAATATAAGTCATCATAATCCTATAAGAGTTTACTGTGACAAGACGGTAGCAATTCACATAGCGAGTAATCCTGTATTTCATGAAAGGATCAAACATATTGAAGTGGATTGTGACTTCGTCCGTGAGAAATTAAAAAAAGGGATCATCGATTTAAAGCATGTAAAGTCAGAAGATCAAGAAGCTGATTTGCTGACTAAGCATGTGGGAAAAGAGATTCAACAAAAGCTGTTAGACAAGTTGGCTGTTGTAAATGTTTTCAAACCTCCAACTTGAGGAGGAGTGTAAAACAACTATTATTAAAAGAATATTTTAGTAATTTGTATATAGTTGCAACTATTAGTTAGGTGTGTGTGACGAGTCTTTTAGTCAGTATGTATAAATAAAGGGTGAACCCTCATTAATGTGTATCAGAATTTGTCCATTAGAAATAAGAAATATTTTTCTCTCGAAGTCAAGGTGCAGGGTCCACATTTTTGGCACTTTACATATTTCACTTCACCCGCTATTAACAAAGGGTAGAATTTGAATACGAAGGGGATAACAATCCAATGAAAATATGAACATTACGATTTTGACTTGGATTACACTTATTGACAATTAAATTTAAGGAAGCATATGATCAAATCCACTAAGGAATAAGATAATCCTCCTGACATAATCATACTGATTTAAGATGAAATAATCAGTAGCTTACAAACCTAACATACTAATCCAAACAAATTTTCTGTGGTGGCAAAACTAATGAACCTGACCTACTACCCATATTAGCCGTCTTAAAATTCGAGCATATGAAGCATTTTGAAGCAATCACCGATTTGCTGGAAGATGACAGAAGGCTTACTAATTTGCCTTTGGGTTTTTGGAGTTTAAATAATTATAACCGAAATCAAACGTAAACATACTTTCAATTTTTCTTTTTACTATGGAGGGGTATTTCGGTCTTTTAACAACAATAATAAATCTTTAATTAGATCTCTTGGCCTGATTAGGAATTTGATGAAAGTATAGGCCTGAATTTAGATATTTATATTTCAACTGGATTTAATTGAGATTTTCCCTTTAAATTATGAGTTAAAAGGCCTGTTCATTTGCTTCATGGCGTGTTTTCCTCATATCTCTTAATTTAAAAGGCTAATCATATTCTGTGCTCTTTCCTAGTATTTTGTTGCAAAAAAACTGCGAAAGCACATAAACATAAAAATACAATGTATTAGATTCCCATGTATAATTAATTTTTATTTAATTTTCATCTTTAAAAAATTTAATATGTTTTGAAGGGCAAGAATGTAATCACAAGTTGTTTGTAAAATGTTTTTTTTTAAAAATCATCAAGACTATGCCAAACGAATCTCTGGCAGTTAAAGGACAAAAACAGAAGAAAGTAGAAGTGTATTGAGAGATTCAACCAGTCGTAGTAGCAGTGGTACCCACCATCTTGCTTCTAAATAAGCCTTCGTTTGGAAAGTCACGAACCATTCAAAAGCATTTTCCAGAAATTTCACTGGATTTAAATTTTACACAACTAATATTAACCTTTTTGAATATAAAAGATGCCTGAAGTTTAGGATTTGCCCACTCTTGTAGCAGATAAATTTATAATTAACTAAAGTGTAAGTAAAAAGTAGTGCCATATGGAATATTAATTAAAGTTTAATTCAGATGCATCTCCATCGTTAATAGAATAAAATCTAAAGATAAACAAAATGTCACACGAAAGAGTTCATTAATTTTAGCTGGCATAAAAAATCAAGAAAGCTCCATAAATTTAAGGGCTTGTTTGATTCTATTCTCTGTTTTTTTGTTTTCAGAAATAGTTTTTAAAAACAAGTTTTAAAAATTAAAAAATATATATATTTCAATAGTTATTTGAAAAATCTATTTTTAAAGTGATATGGTGATACGGTCCCTGATAGTGACAGTTACTGGTAGTGTAATGTCGACAGTAGATAAGCGGCGGGCCTCAAAAAATAAAACATAGGAAAACAAAAACAAGAATACAACTAAAAACTTGTTTTTGTTTTTTAGTTTTTAAAACAACTTTTTTATTTTTTTGTTTTTGAAAATAGTTTACCAATCAGGTTTTATTGTTTTATTATTTTTAAAAACAAAAAAAGAACAGTTTTTAAAAACAAAATCAAACCGCACCTTAACTTCTCTAAAGCTTCAACCAATGTAAATATATTAAATTATTTGTCATTGATATGTTTAAAACCAAAGAACAAATATCATTTGGATAAGAAATGTATTAGAATCCTATCATTAAGCATTTTAATTGCCTAATTAGTAATGTATTTGTCACAATAAGGTCATCCTCACTACTTCTTTTCAAATAAATCAATCACAAAGCCCAGTCAATATCATCTTGTGTCTATTACCCCATTAAGGTTTTCACATTTTGTCCAAAAAAGTCATCAATCATATGATTTATAAGGGTTTTAAACCCAATATAGCGAACATACATGATGAATTACTGTGGAATGCAAAGAAATAAAATTGATTCTTCTAAACTTAAGAGAGAGAAAAGCAAATCTAGCTTACAAACATATCTACCCAACTTTCCTTGGGGGGAAAAAAAGCATGGCACTTCCCATGGTTCCAAATTAACAACGGCTGGCTATATATTTGTTTTTTAGTTTGAGTTGACTAGTTTGGCAGATTCAAGGGAGGGATTGGTACGTAACTTTGGTAAACTTATGAGGAGTAACTCTTATAAGTTCGTACAATTCAAATTAAGATTTGGGGCTAGGTCTCTCTCTTTTTTGAACATTTTTATTTCCGGTCTTTTTTTTTGGTTGCCTAGATTTGATTGGTCAACTCAAAGTCTATATAGTATAAGAAAGTAAAAAATTTGAGAGAAAATCACATCAAAGTCCCAACCAAATATCTTAAAATTCTCATAATTAGTTAATAACAAGTGAAAATGACGGGACTTTTCAGATATTATTTTTTATTGGAACGTGGGTGATTTTCCCAATATTCTACACTATGACCAATTATAAACAATACAGATAATTTTTTAAAATTTGTGTGATATGTATAATTTTCAAAATAAGCCAATTATATATGAAGTCCAAAAAATCAACATCTTTGGTGTGCATGCCCCCACCCACCACTACTGCTTTTTGATTTGTTTCATTGTGTCCAATTATATGCGATAAATAAAACCAAACTTGCATTAAGGAGTCTTTAAAAAGGACCAAAGAGTCAAAAAGTGGGTTCATTTTGAAAGCCCTAACTTGGTGACCCTCTATTATATATATGTCACCCCATTAACACTTTCTAATTCTTCTCATTTTTCTCTCCAACCAAACATGTCCTTCTTCACCGTCACCCAATTCTTCAGCTTCTTCGTCTTCTTCTTCGGCATACTCGTCACTTTTCCGGGCCCGGCGAGGACTGACCAGCCATGCTCCTATCCATGCTACCCACCTCCCATTGGCGGCGGCGGCAGTACTCCCACAACTACCACCGTGACCCCATCCCTGCCGCAGACCGGAGGAACAGTATACTCACCACCAACTGGGTATAATAACTACCCTTATAATTATAACCAACCACCACCGTATGGATTCGGCGGCGGCGGAGGAGTTGGCGGTGGATATTATGGTGCCCCACCGCCTCCAGACCCAATTCTGCCCTACTTTCCGTTCTATTACAGAAAACCACCACATGGGACCGGGGGTTATACATCTTCATCGTCGTCTGAAACTTCAGCATCAACGTCTGCGGCTGCTGCGGCGGGGATGGCCACTGTACAGAAATGGACAGCAGCAGCTTTAGCTTCAGCATCAGCTCTTTGCTTAATCCTTTTTGTTTAGTATATTATTAAGGGAGAATCTTTAATGTAATGCTCAAACTTTAAGATTCTGAGAATTAGTGATCAGTGATTATTTGCGTTAATGTAGTTTGGTGATTTGCTTTTCAGTGATTTTTCAAACTTGTGTTTGCAGTGATTTTTCGGACTTTTGCTTTTTTAAAGTCATGAAAATTAGGACAGGGGTAGGTGATGTGGGGAGTGGGGTACCTGACCTGCTGCACCCAAATTTTCTCCCACTTCCTAATTTTTTTTTTTAGATCATTAAATTATATATAAAATGAGTAATATTTTGATATCATATGAATAAAAATCAGTATTATTTTCAATTTTTTATAATTTTTTAAAGATTTTGTATAAAAATATGCGGAGTTTATTTTTCATTAAGAGTATTAAATCTTTAAAAAATTGAAAATAACACCATTTTTTTGTTTATAAGATATCAAAATGTTACTCATTTTGTATAGAATCTAATGGTCTAAAGAAACAAGAAAAAAAACATTTGGAAAGGAAGAGAAAATTTGGGGGCAGCAGGCACCCCCCTCCGGGATGGTGATGTGATTTGCCTGCTGCCCCTTTATTTTGGGGACCTTTCCAAATGTATTTTTTATTATTCTTTATATCATTATATTTTACACAAAATGGGCAACGTTTTGAAATCTTAAGGGTAAAAAATGGAATTGTTTTCAAGTTTTTACGATTTTTTAAATATTTAAGAATTCAAAAATGTATAATTTCTTTTTGATTTAAAGCCTTAAATCTATATTAAAAAAATTAAAAACAACTCCATTTTTTGCCTATAAAATATCAAAATATCGCTCATTTTATTTAGAATCTAATAATTAAAAAAATTATAAAAAATAAATTTAAAAAAGCCCCAAAATAAAAGGGCAGCAAGGGATAACAAAAAAAGCACATCACCCACTTCACCCTGAAAATTAAAGGGTGTATATATTGTTTCACTTTACCCAAAAATTCTTTTGATTGGCGAAAAAAAAAACAGAAGAAAAATTATATTGGATGAATTATAATAGTTTTAAATTAATATAGAGAGAGAGAGAGAGAGAGAGAGAGAGAGAGAGAGATTAGGTTATTGCCTTTGGAACAACTTCATGACATCATCTGTCTTGAAGTAGTTATGTATCTTGAATAATATTCTTTTTTTTTTTTCTCAAAAGAATAATATTCTTCGGGTCATACCAGAGTTAGTAGTTTGAAAGAATATTGGTCATAGAAATAAAGAAATAATATTTCCACGGCCTCCTTAAATTCTTAATTCTTTTTTATTTTCTCTTTATATTCTATAATTCTTAATTGATTTAATATTTTCTTTTAAGAAATAAAAATTTGAATTTTCAGTTATTTATCTTTTAATTGAATTATTTACTTATTTTTATTTCAGCAGCAAGTCTGTCTTAGTTTATTATTACTAAATCATCATACACGTAAAATATTTTTGAATAGATAGAATAAGAGTAAAAATATAGTATAAAGCTATATAAAACTAGAACCCTAAATTAAATTTATGTTTGACACCAGCAACATTACTACAAATCCACACAGCATAGATTAAATATGAATAATGCGTTATACAGATAATTCATGAATAAACAATATATAATATTTATTTAAAAATTAAATTCTTTTTTATGAAAAAACTAAAATGGTTGTAAATAGATTGATCTTGTAAAATATTGATAATCGCACTGCAGATGTATTTATTTGACTGCAAAAAGTATCAAGAATTTTGAACTCAGTAATAAATTGATATTTACACATATTTACTATTTAGATAAAAATTTTGAAATTCATTATTTACAATATTTTTCATTTTGTTGTTTTATGTCTTTTTTAGGAAGATTCCCTGATTAAATAATATACTTGAAAAAAGAGGGCATGGTGGTCCCCTATATATGTGTGAGTAGGCGTTAAGAATTGCAGAAGGGAAAATAAAAGAAAAATATACAATTGAAAATGACAGAGAAGTAAAAATAAGAAACAAAAAATAATAGAATATGCTTAACCTAGAAAAATCCAAGTGTGAGAGATAAAAAAAAAACCCATAAAAAAACGAGAAATTTCATTTTAAAAAATATTTACAATGATCATTCACATTTATAAAGATGGAAAGACTAGATATATATATATATATATATATATATTAATATATATATTAAAAAAGCTAATATATTGAATTGGCTAATAAATATGATGAAAATATGATATATTTTCAGCTAAAATAATATCAATAAATTGTAAAAATTTGAGTCACCATCTCAACGGTGGGTGATTGTGTGATAAGTCAAAAGATAATCCAAAAACAGACTGCTATATAAGTTGTGGCTTGATGCCAAGAAAGTAACATATCATAGAAGAAATATTATAAACAAATATTATCAATTTAAAATATAAAATAATATTTTTAAATTAAATTTAAATTTTTAGCCAATTGTTGTCAATAATTTTGGAAATTTAATTATAGATATTTTTAATTAAAAAATGCTTGATATTATATATATAATTTAAAGTATATAAAAGGTAAGATTGTGCTCGCTGCTCAATGTTGAGCATCTCAAAGATCACACAAAACGAAAATAAGGTCACTTGCTATCTATAAATTTAGTGGGAAACAAACACAATCACAATCATGATTTCCCATTTGTTTATATTCTTCTTTTGGTTTTCATATTGTTTGATTAGAAAAATAAATAATTTTTTTTAAAAAAAAGTACAATTTTGAAATTATTCCTTGTTCAAGGATCAAGATGAAAAAGTTATAGAGGAAACAACAAAGCCTGAATATAAAAAACAAGGAAAGTCACTGTTCAAACTTCAAACTTTCTGTTCATTCCGAATTAATATTGTACATATTTTTGTACTATGCTTCCCAACATAATGATGACAGCTATAAAAATAAGAATTAATCCAACTTAGACCATCTTCTTGTTTGATTCTTATACCTAACATTGTTCAGTGCTATTAGTATATTGTTTATTGTGCATGTTTGTCCACTAAGTGTTTGTTTAGAATATCTTATTTTTAGATAATAAGTATTTATAAATTATGATTTATGATATACGAGGTAAGCATGTAAGAGAAGTTTTATCTTGACTTGTGTAATAAACACTTATATTCAAAAAAATAAGTGTTCCTAAACATGCGCTAAATATCTATGATCTAAACAAATATTCCCTTCTTCATCAAAAGCATTAATTTCAATAAATGGGGTTTTGGCCGTTTAAACATAAGGTTTTAAGATCTCGAGTTTGAATTTATATGAATACATAAAATCATATGAGAAAAATATTTCTTTCTACTTTATCTAGGAGAGAGACCGGCAAGTAGATCTCTTGAACTATAGTTTCAATATTGTTTGATGTTATTTTTATGATTTTAGGTGCTAGATGCACTACAAATAAAATTAGAGTGTTGAAATCATAAAAAAATAATATTAGGACATTGGATGCTACCTTATCCATTTTTTAATTTTATGATATTTATTTGTATTTCGGTTTTTTATTAATATTCTCTCTTACTTATAATATCTAATTTAATCTAATTATTTTTAAAAGTTACTCATAGCAACTTATGAACATAATTCAAAATCTGTTTGTTTAGCATATTGCAAATTTGATTGGTGAGAAAGATATGATAAAATAATTTTGATAGGGGGATCTTCCCTAATTTTTCTGAAGAAATATTCTAAAATTTTTTCAGAAAAATAAAATTTTTTAATAGGCTAAATCAAACCTGGTGAAATGGAGCCCAAATGGTAAGAATATGAGCATTGATTTTTGAGAAACGGGTAACAGAACAGAACCCGTCTTAGGTGTTAGGTTAGGTCATTCATCAGTCTGGGCGGCTATACTAGCGTCGGAGTGGAACCAAGACTCTTTCTCTGATTTGGTTCCACCTGTGTTTTTGCTGCTTTCAATGGCTTCTTCTTCTGAGTTTTCTCCATCCTCACAGCCAGCCATGGAAGATTTAATCGGTAACCACACCTGTCTGTTATGGCTCAGCTCGCATTTGGAGTTTTGTTTTATTATTTTTCCCCCAAAAAGGAAACTTTTTGAATTGTGGAAATGGGTTATTCAATCCACCATGATGACTGCATTGTCTTAGCTCATGAACTGGGAAAATTAACCAAATAATGATCATGTCGGGATTTTCATTGTTGTGTTTTCCATGAATCTGTGGATTAAACTTACATCAGCAGGTCAAATTTAAATCTTCATTTCAGCTATCAGGTTACAAAATGAATTGCTTCACATGTATAAGGAGGCCAAGTTGGTGGATTAGCTTATCTGATTGACTCGTGATGTGTTGTATCCAATCCAGTAATTAGTGGAATTGATGAGTTAGATAGTCTAATTTCTACTTTACAATATTTTGGAAAATTGTCATAACTCATAAACATAGACCCTATAATTGTCTACCCCTTTGTGGTATACAAGAGGTACTAATTTCATCATAACTAAGTTTTTGTGATTCTTAGGGTAGAATTTAATACTAAATTATAATATGCCAACCTTTTTTCCCTTCTGATCTGACTATGCTACCCTTATGCTTGCTTAATACGTGAACACCTTTGAAGAAAGTAGGGAGATGGATCCATTCTTAAATCGCCCTGCTTCCTCAATTGTTTTAGGGTACAAGGGATTTGAATAGAAATCTCCTATATTTATGGTTTTATTCAGAATTCCAATCTAAATCTGGCTTCATCACTCGGAAAGTCTTCTATTTTTGTTAGTGCAAACATGGGCATATGATGGTTTTACACTTGATCTCTGAACTTCAGGTAAGTTCATATGTTGACAAGTTTATCTGCTGATGCCCTCTATATTCTTACCAATGACTGTCATAACTAGTTGGTCACTGCTGTTAAGTTTGGGAGCTGTTGACAAATAGTTGTGGCTATGTATTATTCTTCTACATCATCCAAAACGTTCCTTATGATTGAGAAAAGAGGGTTTTTTAAGAGGAAGTGTTCTTCATTTCCTTTTAATTATAATTGTGATAAAATGGAGTTATCTGCTTGTTTTGGTTTCCCTCTTCGATATCTGTTAACTGCTTGGCTAAAGAAAGTAGCCATTTATTTTTTCTTCAATCTTTTCCTCCTTTTTGGGTGGCACATGTTAAGGGCTTTGGTGGTATCCCAGGGTCTGATTCTTATTTAATGAGAAAGATAGCGCGTCTGTAGTCAAGTCATGCGCTTGTGTTTGGTGAATGTAAACTGTATAGCATGCATTTTCATTTCTTGCTCCATTTTGGGTTCATACACTGATGTAGGAAAACAGCTGTATTTGTAAATCTGGAAGCCAGAAATGTTCTTAAATAAATAAATTATATGCTTAAGGTACTACTGGTTACCGGATAGTTGTATTGAGGAAAAAAGTTGCCAAAAGAATTTTTTGGTTACTGAAAATTTCTTGAAAACTTCTGTTTGTTCTTGTGTTCTTTCTTCATGGTAACTTCTTTTTTCATAGGTTAACAAAAAGACAAACATGCTAGCATTTAACATATTTGTCAGCATTCACAATGTAACCTCTTTCTGAGAATGCATTTCACCATCCTGTATGTGAGATGACTAATAGATCAAAGAATCTGTACAATGCCAGAGACAATTCAAGGTGGAGCTTGTCCTGTATAAAATTTGCCATTCACAGCAAGTTACAACATTGAAGACTGCGACCCGATAAAATATGCAGGCTTCCATCACTTCTATGATGCATTATGTTATGTTCACCCTTGCGCTGTTTATTAATCGCCGGTTCTGCTATCTGTTGGACCATCAAGCAGACACAATGGTGTTATACGATTTATTAGTTGATCCCGTCTGGTGGGATTAGGCTTGTTGTTTGTTGTCGTTGACTTATTTCTTCGGAAAGAGAACATAGGAAATTAAGAATGTATCAGTTGGCTGTGTTCACGGTAAATGCCTCGTGTATAGCTGATATTGTTTATGATGCCATGGTTTTTAATGATGTATTTGTAATTAACGGTTGAAGTTGGCTCAAATGTTTTATTAATTAGCCAACATTTGACTTTGATAGATCAAATGATCAGTTTGGAGTGTGATGTTCATTTACACTTTTGTTTGGATATCTTGGAAGCACGGAGTCGTCATTAATATTTGAAGGATCTCAGTTTTCCTCTCAAGTATGAGCAACTTGCTTGAGAATCAGGAACGATCTTGATAATAGCAAGTTTCTTTGCACTCTAAAAATTTTCCGTCATCGATTTTTTCAGAAAAATAAACCTTGGAGTTTTACAATCAGTACAGTGACAAGATATTTGGGTCTGACTAAATAATAATTTATAATAGAATATATTTATTTTATATTTCCATATTATCGTCGCCACCATTAGTCAGAATGATTGCATGATTTTGTTACTTGTGCTTATTTAATTGAATAAATATTCATACATTAGGAAGAAGAGAGGACAATCTATGATGAACCTCCAAGCTAATAAAATTGCTTCCAAAAATGTAACAAAAATACTGTTCACAAAATATTTACAAATTAAATAACCAATGACGTCCTTGTATTGGTAACAAGACTGAAATCAATGCTTTTGCATGTAGCAAAACATATTTTTCTAACCTGGACTAATTTTTACTGACTTTTACCATAGCATATATTAGGGGCAGGCATGGGCATGAACGGGCTGCATTTTGCAGCCCGGTGCCCGGCCCTGCCCGATAAAAGCCCTAATAATTTTGGGCTGGGCAAGGGTGGGTTGGGCACGGTGGGCTTCTCTGCCCAAGTGATAATGCCTTATCTTGTCCACTTATGAATAATTTCTTATGAATTTCATAAATATTCCTGTAGTTACTAATCCATATATGTCTTAACTTCACCCTAAGTAATATAAACTTCAAATACATTCGATTATTTCACATATTAGGATATTTCAAAATAAGTCTACAGCTTGAATCTTGAAATTTAAAAAATATCATATGTCTTAACAAATATCCATACTTTAAAAATTAAACAACATCCATAATCCATTATAAATAAGAAAACAAAATTATTGTAATTAAAGCCGTGAAATCAAAGTAGTTTGCATCAATTCAATATCCCAAAAGTTGATAAAATGATGAAGCATCTGAAAAGAAAATAAAAAGCAACTATAATTTAATACAGCACAAAGTAAAGAAAAAAGGAAGAAATCTACTTGTAAATAGTGTTTAGTGGTTAGGGCAAAAAAGAGAGGATCAGAAGAGTATTATACAATAGACAATATATATTTTAAATAAAAATATATATATGAAATAATATTTAATTGATATGAAATTTTATATTTTAAATAAATGAAAATATTTTTTAGGGCAGGGCCAAATGGGCAGGGCAACACCCCTTGCCCGATGCCCGGCCCTGCCCGGTTATTAGCCCGCCTAAAGCTGCCCAAGATTTTTTCAGGCCACTTTTTTAGGGCTGGGCTGGGTAATTTTTTGCAGGGTCAGGGTGGGCGCCCCGGGCTACTGGGCACCATGCTCACCCCTAGCATATATGCATTAGAGATATGGTTAAGAAGAAAGTAAATTTCGAGAATCCGTCAACATGCCATAATATTTTACAAATGGAATTTTCAACTAGTCTTTCACCAAAAAAAATAAAAATAAAAAATGATGGCAAAGTAAATAAATAAATAAAAATATTCAATTCTAACTTTGACATGAAGGGTTGACCGGATAGATATAGTTATCAAGAACACCCGTACTAAACATGCCCATTCTTTACCAAAGCTGCAATCACTGACTCATTAATAACTTTAATATTATAAACCATTATAGAATAACCTGTGGTGCAATATCATTACACTGCATTTTTCGTGGGCGATAAAAAGTAAGATGATAGCAAATCCTGGATAAAGCAGAGGATGTGTTTGAAGATGAAGAGAAGAAAGTTTTCAGGAAGCCACACGTACAGTGAGACTACCAATTCTAGAACTGCTTCTGACATCAATACTCCTCACACTATTATTCTTCCTTGTTTCAATGCCGTGTTTCCGAGTTTGCCCGCTTCGCTTCTCTCTACTGTTCAGCCTTCTTGTCTCCTTCAAGCTGCCCTCTGAAACTCTGTTTTTGCCACGCGTCCTTTGATCATTCCTTCCTTCTGGGGATCTGGATGTTTGTTTTGAATCAACGGGGTGGCTTTGGTTGGCCGTAGGACTTGGAGAGGTCACACTAGCCTCGGAGGATGCGACACTACGTGGCTTGGCCGATGTTACAGATTCATCAGCAGCTTGATCATTTCTCCTTATCTTCAAATTTGAGGAAGTTGCTGCACCTGATATGCTTACCGCACATTTTGGTTTATTCTGTAGTTTCCTACTTTTGTTGTTATCTGATATAGCCTGATATTCAGACAGGAGAACCGACAAATGTTAAGGTGGTTGAGCTCAAATAGGGAAAGCAAAGAGAGAATGCTACGGTTGGACACAAATACAAGTATCTAATTCGTAACTTAGCCAGCAAAAGACTGAGACACCTATCAGGTCCGATCCTTAGGACAGAAAAAAAAAATGACTACAAGACACGTATGTACACAAGATCCAGTCAAAGAATGAGATCTATATACAATCCAGGAACAGAATTATATGTTGTTACAGTTTTCATTTACCTTGTTCCCATCTGAATCTGAAGCAGAAGCTGTGCGATAAAAGGAAGGCATAGGTGTCGCTTTAAAGTTAAGACTCTTCCTGAGTTTTCTAATCTCAGCTTCTGTCTTTTCCTACAAGAAACAGATGCTGAATCCAATTAGTTTCTTGGAGCTCTATAAAGAACACAACAAAATCCAATTAGTATACGCAGCAGCAGTGTCTGATCTTCTTTCTCCATTCAGTATCGTTATTCACACCCTTGATCTTTAAACTGATGATTTGTATCTGTACACTCTTACGTCTTGAAAGACAAAGCAGTAAAAAAATGTTCTCTCTCTTCTACACTGTACCCCAAACCATAAAAAATTCTCTCTGCTCGTATTCTCAATGAAAGCTCACTAACCTTTGATCTATTAATCTAATCTGTTCTCCAGCCCAGCCATGTGTTCTCACGGGTCCCTAAAGTTCTCAACTCCCCAGATTTTGGTTTAATGCTCTTGATCATTTACATACACTGGTACAGGGTACACTAGGCAAATAAATCTAACCTTGATTCTCAGGGAAACTAATTGATTACATATAGTTGTTGTTGCACTTCTCAACTCCGTTGAGCCAGGGTTGATTCCATAAGAAACATTGAAGTTCATTTTAGTTGAAAATAAAACGATGCCATCTTTTTTGTGACAAAACTATGATGCCCTTTCAGGGACCCCAAAATAGTCCCCTGTAGGTCAGACCCTCAGAATACTCTTTCTTTGTTTTTAATCTGAAACTAGCTCTACCCCTGATAATTTGTTCAAAACAAGCACCATGCTGCATGATATATTATAAGTTTCATGACATAGTTAAACAGAAAACGGCACAACGGATAACAGTATAGTGGGGCATGCCAGGAACAAGCATCACATCAGTTCTTTTTCTCGTCAACCACACTAATGTACCTTTTCCTCCTCCCATAGAAGTAGATAATAAAGGCAGAATCATTTCGAATTTGAATTTCCATAAGTTAGAAAACAATATCGTGCATGCATTCAGGACCCATTCACCAGATAACCTACCATATATTTCTTCTCACAGAAACAAAAGCTATTATTATTCACTAATTTATATTACCTTTGACATTGCTTTCATTTGATTCATCTCCTCTTCTTTTGCATGCATTTTTTCTTCCAACTTCATGTAGAACTGAGCAGGGGGATGAGAACAAACCAAATAATCATCAATTGCAAGTTTTCAACATCAACATAATTAAGATTTTGAAGTGACATCACTATACTTGCCTCTTTCCTCTTTTCTGCTCGTTCACTACTTTTAAAGTTAAAAGCTGCAGCCCCTGGCCTAGCCTCAGAGTTTGTTGAACCTGAATTTACACTTGGATTCACCCTAAACAACCGTATCATAATAGTTCATATCAGAAGGGAAGGGAAGGAAAGATTCACCCTTTAACATAAGTCAACAAACCTTTTGGCTTCTTGGATTCCTCTAGAATTAGCTTTTGAAACAGAATGTTGGGATTCTGCAGCCTTTTTTATTCCTACCACTTTTTCACTATCCAAAAGAAAAAACTAGTATGAGGTCTCAATATGTGAAATATATGTTATCAGATATAAGAAACAGTATCGATAAAAAAAAAAAAAAAGATATAAGAAACAGTAACTACCTTTTCCGCTCACATGTTACTTTCCTCTCACTTTTAGAAACCTGCATATAAAGACCCATGTATGTTGTTACTGCATTTTCATCAACTTAATCAACGTAATTTGAAAATATATAGGGACAAATAATTATCAACTAAATAATCTTCCATTCTTCCAGAAATACACTCTGGCCATTAAATCCTTACTTCTTTCGAAGTTCTGCTCACTGAATGAGTCGTTGGCGCTGAAAGGTTTGATAAATTCTTTCCCACACTGGTCTTCCTTGGACTCTCTCTGCTAGAATTTCTTGCCGAGCCCTTAGGTGTTCTAGCCGAACTGTTTTTCCAGACTTGAACACTGCTGACTACAGAGCTCAACCCAAGCACAAACTTTGTTTCCTTTGCATCAGTCCACCAAAATCATAGGGCAACAGATTATATGAAGTATATCTAAATAATTGCAGAATATGAACAATGCAGAAGAAAATACAGACAGAAACAGTTCCATATTTAAGAAAACAAAATTTGAGAGCTTGCGCACGAGTAATCTTGATGTACTGACTTAATAGTGTTTTAACTATATTATTATTTCTTTTCTATACATCCCATTTTTCTTTATCTTTGCATGGTTAAAAGAATTGAAACATCCCTGAGGAGAAGCATACCTTTGGAGAGGGACTTGGAGGATCAGTCAGAGCTGCTTCCTTAACACCTCTTTCTGGTTCAATCACATTCATAGTTCTTAATGATTCGTTATTATTTACAGTATCATCATGGTACCTTCCCACTTCTACAACCATTGTGTCATCAACTGAGATTGTGCTGCTTGTCTCATTTTCAGGTTTCGGAGCTTCATCCAAAATTCTGTTATTAACAATAGCATCGTCCAAAACGTTATAGTTGTTTACAGGAAATTCCGTATGCTGGTTAGAAGATGAAACTCTTGGCCCTTCTGTGACCACATCTTCTCTTTCATATTCAGTCACTCCACACTCTCCATTATAATCTGAACCAGCAGGTCCCTCCTCAAATAGAACATGACTGCCATCTTCATCTGGCCCCAAATCCTCAAAAGACCTTTGTTCATATTGACCAAAATGGCCATCTATAACTGGCTCAAAATCTTCCAATGATCTTTGATCAAATTGAACATACCGGCCATCTCCAATTGGTTCAAAATCATCTTGAGATCTTCGATCAGATTGAGCGCCATAAACATTTTCATTTGACTCAAAATCCTCTTGATTGCTAATTCTCTCTGAACCATCATTTTCACTAGTTGTTTGATCAGATCCATCATTACTCGCAGGTATATTAAAACCTAAAAGTCCCTTCTTCTTGAAATGAGCTTCAAAATATGCTTTCTTCTCAATAACTGAACCTGGTTTTGAACATTTCTCAACCTCTTCCAAGTACCTATTGTGAGAGAACGAGGATCTTCTTTCCCAAGATAAAGGTTCATTTTCAAATCTCCCAAACGAGATGGAGCCTGAGCGTATAGAATCTCCCTGCATGATTTGCAATGAAGCAGAGAACCGGCAGCCAGAAAAGATATTAACACTACACAACTGAGGCAATTCTCATGGTAAAATTATGTGAAAGATAGAAAGGGCACTAGAAAACCACAATAATTTGGCCCAAGAAAAAATGAAGTGAAAACAAAAAATAATGGAACCACCATGTTATACAAAAGAGACTGCAAGTCCACGTTTTACAATTTTGCAATTTTCCTTCTCTAGACACTTGTATATTTAACATTTTCCACCGTACTATTTCAACATCACCAGAACAGCAATCTGTATGGTCAAACAATACTTTGATGGGGTTCGCTAGGTCACAAAAATGAATACTTCAGCGCGATATCATCATACAATTTGAACCCAAAAAAAACTAAGTAAGCCCCATTATGGTAAATTAGTATGCTAAAACAATCCACAGCAGTCAATCACTGTTTTTCTATTTTGACAAACTTTGTAATATGAGTTAATAATTCAGATCAGTTCCGCTCTGCTGTTGAAATAGAACACACAAAAAATAAAAAGATTCATCTAGCAACCCATATAATCATTAACTAACTTTACTCACAGCAAACGAAAAGCCAATCACCGAGAAAGGAAAAAGACGTCGGTGGCATCTTTTGAAACCTTAAAATATTCAAGTTGTCGCACTCTGAAGCAATCAAGTCGAAAGAAGACGAAAGAAACTCATGATTGTATATATTGGCATAAAGAAAAGCAACAAACAATCCATATTTAGATCGATCAACAAGTGAGTGAGACAAAAAAAACAAAAGAAAAGAAAAGAAAAGAAAAGAAAAGAAAAACATAATAATTACCTGAAAGTTAATGCTAAACGTTTCTTCAATCTCCCCAGCCATAATTATCCCTTTATAAATCACCAGCCATAAGCAGAATCAACAAGACGGCAAAATCATGATCCTTCTCCAAACATAAAGCCACCAAGACAATCTCATCACTGAAATTATCTAAACCACAAATATTGCAGACTCGTACTTCGAAAGCACAAATGGCACACCAAAATCATCCAAAGAACCGACACGCATTTACAAAAAGAAAGAGACCCGAAGTATAAATATTCAGCGCAAAGAAGTAAAACCTCGAAGCGAATTTCAATTCGAACAGTAGCTTTAGCTCGGAATCTAAAGCGATTAAGGAGAGAAAAAACGGTAAGCTAATTGGTAGCAGATCTTTGAGTTCGGCCAAGCAAGAAGGTTCTTGTTTCTGAGTGTTTTTGGTGTTTAATAAGAAACTCATAAATCTGAATCATATAATGAAGAGCGATTTGGGATATAGAATATAGTAATCCACAGTCATGTGCTGGTTGTCTTCTTTTGTCTTGTACCGCTCAGACAGAGGTGAAATTGCTGTGTGGCACGCAAAGTCTCATCGCAAGCCCCCACAAACGGATCGTTAACGCAACGTTAAGCTATGCCGACGCAGTGGGTGTTACAGTGTGAGCTTCTTCTTCTTCAGGCTGAGGAAAACCAGAGGAAGAAGGAAGGCATTTGCAATGTGGTGGCCGCGCGTGCATCCGCGTGTTGGCTCCATTGCTTGCTTGCTTACTTGTATTTATGGTCACCAGAATCCTCTTGAGGAGATGCAGGAAAAACAAATAGGGAGAATTACACTAAGGTCCCAATAAAGAAGAGAAATAAAAAAATAGTCTCAATAGATTGTAAAATGAAAAAATGGTCCCATGGAGTTGTTAATACAGGCTCCTAAAGTTGTTAACGAATTGTCAATATAAACTTCTGGAGTTGTTAATGGGACCATTTTTTTATTTTACAATCTATAGGGACTATTTTTTTATTTTTTTCCTTCTTTAAACCTCATTGTAATTCTCCCAAAAAAATATAGGGTGAAAACCATAGACTCGGAGAGACTTGTTTGACACAAGGAGAAAAAAAAACAGAGAGTAAATATAATCCCTAATTAATATTTTTTTAAGATCTAAGAAAATTAAATAAATTATTTTAAATTATTTATATTTATCATTTTTTTTAAACTAATATATCTAACTTATAAACTAATATTTAATATAATGATACACAGCATATCTTATGATTAAGTAATTTATTTAGTTTTTTTAATCTCTTCATAAAAATCAATTATATCTTATATTTAGGATTGAAGGAGTACTTCATTTTCATAGTTGATGTATTAAATAATTAAAAATATGAGTACTTAATAAATAATGACTATTTTATTTTATAAAGATAATAATTTTAATTAGATCAAAATTTCTTGGTATGATATTTTTCACCTGAAGCAAACTTTCTATTCAGTTTTTTTGGTACTTGTCACGGGAATTTTTTCTTTTCTTTATATATTTATTAATGTTGTTGTCCTATTTCTTATTTTGTACTCTAACTTATCTTTTTATTATAAATCATTTTGACCTTTATAAAAAAACAGAAGAAATAAGGTAGGAGTAGAGATGGATTAAAAAATACAGTATGCACATCAAAACTTACGGAAGTTTTTATTAAAATAAGGTCAAATTACACATCAAACTTTTGTTGAGGAATCTTAACTTTATAAGATATGAATCATGTTTTTACTAACCAATCAATTGAGTGCAAGCTTCATTTTTAATGAGGTTTAAATAAGTGAGTGGTATTTATTGACCTCTCTGGTTCGCATTTAATGGGAGTGATGTTGTGCCGGATTTAGGTTTATTTTGACTTTTTTGCTAGACAGAATGACAAGGGAAAAAAAAGCTCCAAAATATGTAATTCCCATGTTAGAATTTTTTGTTATTTCTCCTAACTAAATAAATTATCGTTTTCCTTCTCTGGTGCTATATATACACACACACACATATAAGAGATAAAAGAAAATATTTAGTCATATTTATAAGGTGGGAAGAGAAAATTTTCATATCAATATACAAATTACTCTTCATTTATTATTATATTAACTTTGTTCTCATGAGATATAATATATATTAAATAGGGATAAAGTTGTTGAAATTTTTGAAAGAGTTAAAGAAGTTTAAGGTTTTTCCAGGGTTCTTGGACCCGGACTGGACCGGCCGGTCCGGCCCGGAACCCGCCGAACCAGTCAGTAGACCTGTCCGGTCCGGGTCCCAATTTTCAAAAAAAAAAAATTTTAACTTTTTCCTTTAGAATTTCATACTATAAGCCTAAAATCTTCAATTACTCACCGGTTTGGTCCCGGTTTAGCTCCGGTTTAGCCCACTGACCCTTAACTCAATACCCCGATCAGTTCAATACCCGATCCGGGTTTTAATACCTTATGTTTTTCTGAATCCGTATGTAATATGCTTGAAGTGCCTTATATATAGTACAATAGGAGTAAAATTAGCTATGCTTCTTGTTGTCAGTATAAAATCTAATTTATGACGCAAATTACATCACAATCTTAATCTTATGTTCTATATTTGTGTGATAATCTAGATATTATATTAAGAACAGAAATAATAGTCATTAATCTCAAGATGACCCATTCTCAACAATTAAAACCCATTCCCATTCGGTCAGCAACATTGAAACTCTAATTATTGGTGCTGAATCTCTAGCTACTTGCCATGGGCTAGAGGAAGGAGTTTTTTTTCCCTTCTTTTTACATGAGCTATTATGTTCAATCTATAATATAGGATACTTCAATTATATAACAGGAAATAAAAAATAATAATTAATTTATTTAATATATCATAAATAAAATGTAAACTTTTTCACTTTTACTCTTTTTAAGAATTGTGTTTAACTGCATTACGAATGTTATTTTAGAAAGGGGATATAATGAATGAAAAAAATTAAAAAATGAGTATTAATTATAGGGCCAAAGGAGAAAAAAGTATTAATTAAACTGAAGATAACTTATATTCTATATCATACATTTTTTTTAGAAGTGTCCTACATTATGGACCAAGAGGTAATATAGATATTTCACGAGGGTATATAGATATTTCACAAGAGAAATTAATGTATAGAAGTTTCTTGTGGACTTTAAAGGAAGTATATCATTTCATGACCATAATATAATATGAGGTTGGCATATCTTAAAAATATTTTTGTGTCATTCTCCCTTATTCCTTTACCAATTTTAGTTCAATAAAAGTTGAATATGAATGGTAACAACTAATGGAGAAAACTTCCATATAGTATTTGACAGTTTGTAATGAATTACTATTGTTTTTTGTTTTTTTGACTTGAAACTGGATATCAAATGTCCAAAAGACAACACTACAAGAAACCTCCAAAAGAGGTCACAGTAAAGATCCCTCATCACCTACCGCCTATGAAAATAGCAGGAGGTGGGTGATCAAAGATGACAAAATTCTCTATACTACTATGAGCAGTCCTAGCTAAAATATCTGCCTCAACATTATGCTCTCTCAAGAAGTGGCTAACAAGGACACACTAATCTCTAGATAACCAAAATCGAGCTTCTTCGATAACCTCCTTAAAGGGGTGGGTCTCATCACAACCCCTCATGAGAAGATGAATAGCTTCAATATAGTCAGTAAAGAGACTAATATTCTTAATGTTCCTATTCCAACAAATCTGAAGACCCTGGATGATTGCGATAATTTCTACAACGACCGGCGGAACTTGCATCAGTTTGCCCATGTATCCACAAACCCAGTCTCCATCCTCTCCTCTAATAACCCCTGCGCTTGCACTTTGCCCTGACTGAAGAACAGAACCGTCCGCCTGAAGTGTGTAAAAGCCAGGCCTCCTTACCAGTTGACCATCATCTCCACGACCAGCCTGAGAGTAGAACCTACACTGACTCCTCTAATGATTGCGATATTACTGTTGTTTATATCTTTAAAATATGTCATCATTTTCTCTTATATATATATATCTTAAAATATATCATTATCTTTTAAATATATCATCAATAACAGCGTATTCCATTATTTCTCTCTCTCTTTTAAAATCTTTGTTCGGACTCCAAATGTTTTTTATCTATTTGTTAGTCTCTAATTTCTATAATGTTGTTGGGCCACAGGCTAACCACTCTTCTCTTTTTCTAAGCTGGTTCGTTTTGATCTCTTGGGTTATTCCTTCGAGTGGATATAGAGAGTAAAAGACGCCATGATTAAGATTTGTAGAAATCAAAGACAAGCAAATGGATGAAGATGTTGATGAGAAAAGAGAGAAAGGGTGGGTTATACTGTTAACGATAATATATTTAAAAGATAATAATAATATATTTTAAATATATAAATGACAGAAATTCATGGGAAAATTGATATTCGTTATATTAAGTATTGGAGGTAAATAATGTTATCAAAACCAACCAAGCCGGAAATCGGCATATCAGTCACATAACTGGTCCAGCCACATAACCGATTTAACGGATTCAATATTTTTTATTTAAAAAAATAATTTAATTCAATTTTTTATTTTCTTCAAAATTTTATATGAGTAACCTTGAAATATTTATTTTCTCACTAGTTCCAGTTTGACTCAGATATAACCAACTAATCTTGACCCAATACTCCAACTGGTTCAATGGTCCAGGACTCATCTTAGATGTAATTTTTCTCCACAACTAATATCCTATAAATGAAGGTATGAAAAAAAAATATATTCAAATAGTACACAAATTGTTCACTAACCAGTAAGTAACTGTTATCACTCACCAACATTTTTGCAAGCGAAAATTATGTCATTTTTCTAATTTTGATTTATCTATGTTTTTTCACGACGAACACAAAAATAGTTACATTCTTATACTCAAAATATATTAAATGTGTAATTTTCAACCTAAAATGAAAGAAACTGAATTAATTATTGTAAGAAAATTAATTTATACTTTTAATACAAATTAAATACTGTACTTGTTGGTACAGATATCTTTATCATACAATGAATTCAAAGTCAACCATTATAATTGTTGACGCGATAGATGTAACAATTTACCGACAAATTCCTTTATTTTTTTCCTTTAAAAGATTAATACAAACAAAACGCTTAAATTGGTTTTTCATAAAAGATTAAAATGTATTTGGGAACATATTTTATATAATTGTGTTCTCCCTTTGTCTGTTTTTTTTTCTGATTTGAATTTTTATTCTATCTCTAAAATTATGTTCTGTTTCAAATTTTAATATATAATTTTTTTTAATCTATATGTTTTTTCCGAAAACAACTACATGGGAATGCAAAGAAAGAACCCTTATCTTAAAATTGGCAATCATAGAGCTTGTTGCTTTGTCCGCTTTCAACAAATCAATGAGTTCCTTTTTTGCACTAGTTTTATATATTTGTTTGGTAAGATATCCCTTTTAATAAAGAATAACGAGTATAATTAATCTTTGTACGCATTATCAAAATTGCCTTCTCGAATCTTGTTTGAGGAATTGAAATTCCTATAGTCGCAGATTTTAATTATCTATCCTCCTCCTTTTGCAAATCTTTTTTAAATATGTTGGGTGAATCTTTTTCGATCTGATTGAGTAAATCTTTTTAATGGCAATTGGTTCTATATATTTTAATTAAATTTTATTTTATATTGTTTTAATTTACTTATTTTAAATTAAAAATTAATATGTCTTCATTTAAATGCTGAATCATCATCTTAAAAGGAAACTTGATGTAAAATTAAAGGATCAAATATATACTTTAGGCATTTTTATTTTATTGTATTTTCTGTTTTTATTTTTTATTTTTTATTTTTGCATAAAGAGTGAAGAATAAGATTTCAAGTTTATATTTGGGAAAATTGTGAAAAAATCCTTCATTGACAACTTATTTGTCAAATGGGACCTTCGCATGCAAATTATCTTCCACGTATGCAGAATATTTTCCCTGATGTGCAGATGATCTTCCTTGTGTGCAGAATATCTTCCCTATACGTATGCAGAAATCTTTCCCACATGTGCAGAAATCTTCCCTCCATGTGCAGATATCTTCCTTTCATGTGCAAGATATCTTCCCAGATCCCATTGAGCAAATAAGTTATCAATGAGATCTTTTTTAGTAATTCTCCCTTTATATTTTTCTTATTAAAAATTATTACGTTGAGAAACCTTACTTCCATTGAGGTTCAAAATTCAAATGCTACTCAAACAGCGATCTCACAAAAATGCATAAGAATCCCATAAAAATGAAACATAAAGTCAATTAAATATCCAAAGTAACTAAACAATTTCATATAAGCTTGTGTGTTTAGTTTGTATAAAATATTATCCATAACACACCTTAAGAATAATTTTTACCTGAAAGTTTTAAGAAATTAAATCCAAACTTATGAATTCTACAATAGATTATTATAATCAAAAGGTTAAATCAAGATAAATTAGAACTAATAAAGTACCTTTAATTTTCTCTATGATAAGAAAAAAAAGAATAAATATGTAATTTATGATGCTGGGTCACTCACACAAAGCCACCGCAAATTTTAGTGCGTTCCCATGGAAAAGGTGACAAGGGGGACCCCAAAACTTTTTGTGCAAATGATGGGACTTCGGATCCAAACAACAATGACCCGCCCGCAAATTTGGATCCCGCTTAATCTATCCGATCCAACAAGTCAACAACCCCTATTATTATTAGTGAAAATTGCTAAAAATCTTCAATTACAAAATTTATTGTATAAAAATACCTAAGAACGTGTGATGCAAAAAAAAAAAAAAAAAGCCTAAGAACGTGCAACTTATCTTCACTCATGTGTAAATGTCTATTATTTTACACATAATTAAAAATATATTAGACCTAATTGAAAAAAAAGTACACTAGCTGAAAATATGTTGTACATGGATTTTTAAACAAATTTCAGGCATGTTTGGATAATGCCATAATGGATTTTGCAATGAGGGATTTTTAGTAACGCTTCCTTGTTATTAGTAATATTATATAATTCAAGTTGGGAGTTTAAATAGAGAAAAACTTTTAGAGTTTTTCGTGATTCAAAAAACATTTAAGAAAGTAAAATGGAAGTTTTACATCCCGTTATAAAATCTGCAATGCTATATGATAGAAAATATTAGGGTTGAAAGAGATATCACAAGCATAAGGTAAGTGTAGCTGTAGTTGAGACGATGATATTGAAATGAATGTGAAATCATATAAAAAATATCTATTATTAATTAATGAATTATATAAGGAAGAGGAAGAGTTGGAGTGATATATATTGAAGATAAAATAGGTGATGCATACACACACACACATATAAAGAAGGTAATTGAATATGTCACTGAGAAGAATAGATGAAGTAGTATAGAGTCCAAATAGAACATCATCAAACTTATTGAGAGGGACCTCTTAATCAATAATTTATCCAAAAATTTAGTTACTAATATAACACAATGTTATCATGGGTTTATGTATTCAACTCCACTAAGTAAAAATTTGGTTGTTGGTACTCCCTCCGGTCCTTTTTATAAACAATTTTCTTTTTCTTGGGGTTGGTCTTTTTACAAACAACTTTCTCCATGTGTTTCAAAATTTAAACTATTTTTTCCTTTTTTACTCATATTAAATACACATCGTTATATTAATTATCCCCCACTTATCACTAATTCTCTTTTATTTACTCATTTATTAAATATTCTCTCTCATATTTATTATTCATTCTTTCTCCTATGTTCTTTTCATAAATAGAGGCATATTTAAAAGAAATATGATATTTTTTATATATTTATTATTTTTAATTAATATTAAATATAACTTCATTTTGTACAATAAAAATAAAAATTATTTATAAAAAGTATCAGAAGGAGTATTATATTAACAAATATTATATCAAACATTGAATGGTGTATATTGACTATACTTATATCAAATTCCTTACATCCATTATATCAAGTTTTCCAATCACATACAATCATATGCTTTATTTTTTGTATTTTGTTTTATAGTTAATTGATAATAATATAAAAATATGATACATAGTCACATATAATTAAAAAACTTAACGAAATGGATATAAGAAACTTTATCTGAGTATTTTCCGGTGTATATTATCGTTATTGGAGTGAAAGAAAAAGTAGGCAGAACGAAGAGGTGATAGCGACAAACACGGAAGCTGTGACTGCACGTGATTGGGTAGAGCCTGCCTCACGGCCTGCGACGTGGATCCTTCCATGCTCCCATGATTTGAGTCTTAAATTTTTTATTTTATTGAGCAATTTAAATTTTTTAGAGAAAAATAAATAAATATCATTTAAATTTTAAAATCCTAAATCGATTTTTTTTTAAGTTTTGAGTTATTAATTGCTATATTTTTTTTGTTAATCCCATTATTTTTATTCTCAACAAAATCAATTTGAGATTTTAAAGTTCAAGTGGTATTTAAATATCTTTTTTTCAATTTTTTATAGCTACATTTTTCAAAATAATTTTTGCAGGTGAAGCAAATTAGACAAGATATATGGCCCGTTCGGTTCAATTCCATAGGAGAGGATTACATGTAATTCTGATGCAATACACCGATTATAGCTTTTGGTTGGTTTTATGTAATGTAAAGATGATTGCATCATTTGATGTAATCGAGATTATACTGCTAGGACTGATGAATAAGGATACAAGCATTCTTTAATCAAGGGAAGAAGACACTATTGCCATTATAATTTTTAATTTGACCAAAGTGGCCACTCATAATTGCTATTAAATATTAAATAATTACCACCATTAAATATTTAAAATAATTAATTAATTATATACAATATAAAAAAATATTCCCCACTAAAAAAATTAAAAAATTATATTCCACCATTAAAAATATCCCATTATATAATATTCTCACCATTAAATATTAAAAAATTACCCTAAACCCATTCATAATATTTCCAAAATTAAATATTAAAAAATTATTATGAACCCAATGCATGCACCGCACAAACTGAAAAAAATTATTTTGAACCCAATGTGTACATTATACATATATATATGTAGATAGGGGTAATTGTCTCTCTTGTTATATTATTTCAATTTATCCTCATTTTTTATGTAATCTAATCAAACATTTTTATGCATATACATCATCTTTCCTTAATGGCAAATGAAACAAATTCATGTAATCATTATTATATTATATTTAATTACTTAGCATTACATTCCATTACATTAGCTCTAATTCGTCCGTGGATCAAACAGGCACATAAAGATTTATGATGTTGGCTTAATTTTTAAAAAAAAAATAAAAAAAGAAAAGATAGAGAATTTGGATACGAGAACTAATAGAAATAAGTGCTAATTTGATATTTTAGGAGAAGTAGATGGAATACCTGTTAAATTTTTATTTAATAGTTGACATTGATATTTATCTTATTTGTTTGAATAAATGACAATTATATTTAATTCATTTTTTTTAAAAAAAAAATTCTAAGAATGGGGAAGCCATGTTATGAATATTGGATAACATTGCATGACAACTAATTGTTTTTTACATAGTATTAATTAGTTGTTATTTTCAAAATGGATAAAACTTATATCCAGTTCCTTAGGTTTATTATGTCCAGTTTGCCAATAAAAAACTACCACCTATATTATTTTTCCACATCAGCCCTTAACCCCTTAAACTGCCATTAGTCCCCCTAAGGTTTTGTTTGGTTGGAGGTTAGGTTAGGTTAGGGTGGGGTTAGTTTTGTTTGGTTGGAGGTTAGATTAGGTTAGGGTAGGTTGGGGGTAAAAAAGTGGTGTTTGGTTGGAAGGAGGTTAGGTTAGGTGTTAGATGTTTTTTTATCTTCTAGTGGTAACCTAACCTAGGTTTTGAAACTTCCAAAATTGGGGTTTTTCCTAGGTGAGAGAATAGTTGTCTTCAATTGTGACTAAATTGCCCATGACAATTTTTTAAAATTCCAACACTGCCCTAACTTGACCTCCTGATTCAACGAACTTTTCAAATAATAATAATTTTATAAATAATTATTTATATGCTTACACGAATAATTATTTTATAAATAATAATTTTATATAAATAATTATTATTAATAAATACATTATAAAAGAAGAAGGAAAATATGTAGAAGGGCATTTTAACCTCTTCTAACCTAACTTAACTTAAATAAACCTCACTTAACCTAACATTCGTTGAACCAAACAACATTATAACCTCTTCTAACCTAACTTAAGTAAACCTCACTTAACTTAACCTTCGTTGAACCAAACAAAGCCTAAAAGTTATGGGGGAAAAGTAGAGGAGCTACGGCGAGAGCGAGTGCCAGAGGAAGCAAAGTTAGTGGGGGTGTAGGAATTCCTAACAATGGCAATGACAACCTTGAAAGTCTATAATTCCAACTAGATGTTAACAAAACTCTATTATTTTGAATTAGTCTGTTAAAGTTAATCGTCTCCTGTTGTTCCTCTGTATATTTTGGGTCCATTGTTCCTCTGTTAAAGTTAAAACTTTGTGATAGTTTTTCTTAAAAATTATTGATCTGTACAAAAAAAAAGGGTTACTATAACTTTTGGTCTCTAAAGTTTGATCCAATTTTGGTTTTGGTCTCTCAAATTTGAAATCGGTGGTTTAGGTCCCTGAAGTTTCATCCAATTTTGGTTTTAGTCCCTCAAGTTTGAAATCGGTGGTTTTGGTCCCTCAAGTTTGAAAAGGACTTGGCGACCCGTTTTTGAAGCCCGACCTGACCCGGAAAAAAACCAAGTCCTTTTCAAACTTGAGGGACCAAAACCAAAATCGAGTGAAATTTCAGGGACCAAAACCACCGATTTCAAACTTGAGGGACCAAAACCAAAATTGGGTGAAACTTCAGGGACCAAACCCACTGATTTCAAACTTGAGGGACCAAAACTAAAATTGGATCAAACTTCAGGGATCAAAAGTTATATTAACCAAAAAAAAAATTATTCTAATTTAAAAATTCAAATTGAAATATTTTATTCTAAATCCTTTCAACATAACCTTAAACTTTTAAGTTTTGACATGAATATCATCAATTGAAGTTACAAATGTCTCATAATGATAAGGGTCCAAATAAAATAGAGTGGCATGTTGGAGGAAACTACGTTGGTCAAAAACCATGATCCCATAGAAGTTCCCTGCCCATGTGGCATCACACACATAGTCAATGATATATATATATATATATATGCCCATGTGTTCTTATACCCTCAAAACCATAGTTTCAAAAGCACTTTTCCGCAAATCGAGGCAAAACTCCTCTCACATACTTACATCGTAAATTGTAAAAACTATTCTCCAAAAGCTAATCAAAACACACACTCAGAAGGTCCATCAAGTAATTAAGAAACAAACTCAGAAGGTCCACATCCTCCCTGCTTCTTCATTGATTTAGACCTCTCTTTATTTGCCTCTATCCCTATCTCATGTGATTCCATGTGATCTATTGTATAATTATGTGTGTTACTGTTACTCTCCTTTTCTTCTATTATTTTTATAACTCACACTCCCATTGTACTTTTTACATATGGTTCAAATTCACAACATCACATTTAACAAAGCCACTATAAAAAAACAACAAATTAGCAATGGAATTTAACACGGAATTTAATAGTTCAATTGAAAAATAAACTATCGCTAATTAATTAGTGACAAAATTACATCGTTAATTTGTTGTATTTTTTGTTGTAAACTTTAAGAAGGTGTTTGGTGTCATTTAAGCTACAACGGCTTGATGTTTCTCTCTGAATGTGTGCGTGTGTAAATCATAACACCCAAAATCTTTCATCGACTATATATATATATAATGCACCAAACACCCATACATGAAGAGAATGGCATGGATGCTTGCAAAAATAGAAGAAAGAAAGTAAGAGACTTAGATTTAACAAGAAAATAGAGTTGTTGCTCATTGATACCAATTTTATCCAACAATTGCAACATTAATAATGAAAAGGTTACTTGGAGCTTTTAAAGAGTGAAGGGGATTTTGTGAGTTGTCGAAGTGGTTTATCAGTGAATCTAATAAGGCTATAGGCAAGGCCACCAAGAATAGTGCCAATAAATGGGCCCACTATATAAACCCAAATCGACTCATATTTGTTCATCACTATTGCTGGCCCAATACTCCTTGCCGGGTTCATTGATGCTCCTGATATCGGCCTGCATTTTCATTCCATTTCACTTCCATCAATTAAACATCATAACCAAATAACATGTACAAATGTATAGGGTTCACCTGTGCATACATTATTACTCCAACCGATCCTAATTATAAGATAAAATTAATTTTTTTGGAGAAATTAAGAAAGCTAATTAAATTACTTTAGAGCATGTATATTTTTATTTTTTTCTTCAAACTAATTAATTTGACTAATAAATTAATATATAATCCAATGATACATAACATATTATATGATTAAATAATTTATTTAACTTCAATTCCTTAATTTCTTCAAAAAAAGTCAACTTTATTTTATAATTAGGACCAGAGGTAGTATTATCAAGGGAAGTTAATTTGAAGTTCTCATGATTTAGACTCACTTATAACTCAATACTTTAAGTATTATTTGGTGCGGCTCAATCCCTATACATGGGAACGCACAACCTAGATCTTCAACAATGGAGGCTTTGAGGGTAGTCAGCATGGAGATGGAGTCATGGAAGCAAAGGGGAGTAGAAGAAGGTTGTTTTAAACATTACAAATTGGGGCAAGAAGAAGAAGAAGCAAGAGGCAATTTTTGCCCCAAAAAACAAAATCACTGTGTGGGACCCAATAACATTTGTTTGCTCCAAGTTAACGGGTTTTATAAAATTGCTCTAATTTGTAAAGTTTATGTGTATTTTAACATCCTAAAAAACTCAATGGTGCTAGATGTCCCTGTTATAAAACATTGTTGTTAAAATTGCACCTTCTTTTTTTAAAATATACATGGAGCTGAGTTGGAAGCCATGTAAGATGACTCAATAGTGACTCATCATGTGTTATGGATGATGATAATGATCATAAAATTATAAATGACATCAAGAGAAGGGACTGAGTCTTAAGCAAGTTTAAGAGTACCAGACTAAGTAGCACAGAGTCATAATTGATGAAAGTTAATTATAAATAAGTCAAAACTATTGCAGGACTAAATGATTGATTTCTGTGCATATAAAGCTGCATCGGATATAACAAGTTGTATTATATTCATGAGCTATATGAAATATGTCTGAATCAATTTCAAGACAATAGAGATGAAAATATACGTCTTATTTCTTATAATTAAGTTAATAAAAGAAAAAAAAAACTAGATGTTATTGATAAAATAAGAGATGAGTATTGAATGAGATTAAACTTACCCTGCAATGAAGACATCCACAGTAATCGTCATGCCAACTGCAATTCCTGCCAATTCTCCTATCTGATAATAAACAAAAGAATAAAAGTATATTAAGAGATATTATTTCTTTTTTTGCCAGAAAATTTAAGAGATTATTATTCATGAAACACAAAGAGAACACAACGTAACGTACAGCTCTAGTATCAGTGGCAACAGCAGAAACGACGAACATCAACAAGAAGGAAGTAATGATCTCCATTATAAGCGACTGAACGTTTGATCCAGACGGCAGCGTCCCAAAATACGACTTGTCGTTTACCTCAAACAACATGTACAGCGACCCACTCGCCAGTATTGATCCCACCAACTGTGCTATTATGTACAGTGGTACCTGCCTCCATGGAAACTGCCGGAATATAGTGAACGCCACCGTCACCGCCGGATTAAAGTGGCCGCCAGAGATGTGCCCCACCGTGTAAACCATTATCATTACTATTAAGCCCCAAACCAGACAGATTCCAGGAAATGTAACTCTCCCATCTAGATTATTCAAAACCACTGAACAACACCCTGCAAATACCACCAGGTATGTCCCTATTATCTCTGCTATTACCTGTGAAATTAACATTAACAAGTTTGTTAAGATCGAAGAATACAGAGGAACATAGGTCTCAAAGACCTCAGTTCATATTCCTTTGGTCTCAGTATGCTTCGTAATAACCAAGAAAAACCTCAAAATTCATTAACTCTTTCATAAAATTCAACAACTTTTCAACTTTACCCTTATTTAATATATATTATACTTATGAGAATCAAGTCAACACAATAATAAATGAAGGGTAAAATTATATATTTATATAAAATTTTTCTTTCTCTACCTTATAAATAGGCCCTATATATAAGACTAGAGGAGTATCTTCATTTTTGCTTCTTCTTCTTGTTTTTCTCTAGTGATTGAATGACTCTGCTGAGACCATGTTAAAATTTAGGTTAAAGTTAATTTCATATCGAAATGAATTAAATAAAGTATATACCCTACTTTTTATATACCTTTAATTCAATGTCTAACTAGTGGGACATTGTCTAACATAGAGATAATTAAACTTTGATTAATGAACAAATCACAACAAACCAAATAGTGTGAAGCAACTACAAACTCTTGGGGATTACATAAGATGAAGACCTATGTTAACCTCTATTTGGTGAGGCTATAACTAGGACTTTATAGAAAATCCTGACTAAAAAACTAATCTGATCTTAATCAACCAACTTAATGTAATATTAAGTCACTAAGATCACACATTATTATATCTGCGACAAAGTTCATGTTTGTAGCTCTATATAAATATATGTATTTACCTTCTGTATGATTTGAACTGTGGAAGAAGAACCACAAAAACCAGATCCTTTTGAGGTTTTAGTTTCACCTTCCTCCATATTTGCTATAACCTCCTCATCGTTACTGCTAGCCATTCTCTTTTGTTTTTTCCTTTCTCTCTTCTCTTTTCTTTGGCTGTTGCTCCTTCTAGGGTTTCTTTTTTGACTACTGAACTTAGTTTCCGATAACGCAGATATTTCAGCTATTCTGTTAGTGAACTAATTATGCGAGATTAGAGAAATTCAGGTATTATGATATATCTTAGACGATATGTTAAATATATTATTTTAGAAGATATTTTATGATATTGATATATTTGTTGAAAAACTCATATATTACTATATTACATTAATATGTTAATTTAAATCTTTTAAATAATTCAGGGTAGTTATAAATTTTTAATAATAATATCACGTCACGTAAAAAGTTACGCGGTTGTTACCCCCATACATTGAGGAGTTATCTGTAAACTCCAAATATATAAAATAAAATATATGAATAAAAAATCAACCGGGTGAAAACACTTACGACGTATTAAGTATTCACCCGCTGTTTTTGTAAACGATAAAACGATAAAAGATTCATTATACCATACAAAACTTTATAGGGAAAATTGTGCATAAATACCTCATTAAAAATTTATTTGTTAAATAGGACTTAAAAACATTTAAGGGAAAATCTTTTGCACACGGGGAATATTATTTGAACACAATGGAAGATCTTTTGCACATAGGAAATATTGTTTGAACAAAAGGGAAGATCACATAGAAAAGATATATTGAACACAAGGAAAATTATTTGAACATAAGGGAAAATCTTTTGTATATAGGGAAGATTGTTTGAATGTAAGGTCCCATTTAGCAAATAAATTTTCAATGAGGTATTTATAGGCAATTTTTCCAACTTTATACTCCCTCCGTCCCTAAATTTAAGACCTTGTTGATTTTTTTAGAGAAATTAAAGAAGCTAAATAAGTCACTTAATCATAACATATGTTGTGAATTATTATGTTATATGTCAATTTATAAGTCATACAAGTTAGTTTAAAGAAAAAGATAAATATAAATATTTTAAAATAAATGATTTAGCTTCTTTAAATACACTGGATCTTATATTTAGGACAAAAATTAGTATCATAATTTGGTTTAACTTTAATTATCGGTTAAAAAAACTCTCCGTTAACAATATATTATGGAAAGTATCTAAGAAAAAATATTGCTGATTTGTGGGCGCACGTTAAAAATCATTTTTTTTAATATGGAAAATGGCAAAGTAGTGCCCATGTAGTAATAAGTTTGAGGCCCAAAAAGGTTAATTGGGCTGGGCCTCCTCTAAGATGGTGGTGGAATATTTTCACGTGCAGAATACTCCTCATGTCCTTTATATAAGACATATTTATCTAATTTGATTAAATTAAAGAAGTTAGTTAAATTAATTAATATGATATATATGTATTTTGTAAAACACTTTAATCATATTCCTTAATTCACTCCTTCATTCTCCTCTTTGATTATTGTTGAGGGAGAATCAATAAAGGTAAATTCTGAAAAACTAATAAATATGAAACTTTGCGTTATATTTAGGATCAAAATCATCTTTTCAAATATGCCTTATATTAAGGACCGAAGGAGGACTTGAATTTTGAAGACTTCAAGGGTGGTGTTTTATATATAGAGGCAAATAGTATGCATTTAATCATTGAACTTTGTAAGAATTTCAATTTAGTCCTTTAATTTTAAAAAACATATTTGTGATCATTTAACCCTAACAACATATGTCTCAAATGATGAATTTTTTTAACAATTATTTTTATTTTGAAAATTAAATTTAATATGTCCACATTTAAAAAAGGTTTTTTTTTTTCAACATCTTAAATTTTAATATCATCATTTTTTGTTAGCGACGGTAGGGTTAATGGATTAAAAGACCTTTAAAAAGTTAAGACACCAAAGGGAAACCACCTTACATAAAGTTCAATGACTAAATAAGTCCTTTTGCAGTTTTGCCATATATTTGTGCACGTGTGTGTATGTATACATATAAAAAATCTGTAGTTGCGTTTGTTTAATGAGGTAACTCAATACACTAAGTGATGCGTGTTTGAAGCTGCTTATTATAAGCGGATCACTTAGCTCTAGACAAAACTCATCCCATATATTCATCTCGTACGTTAGAAATTATGATTTAATTTTTTTTTTAAAAGTTCTAATCGCCCGTTTCAAACAAGTCCTGTGTTTGACATATTATTAATGAATTTCACACGATAGAGTCACAACATGTACGCCATTGAATATTCATGAACCGCCACCAAACTGCTGTCAAAGTGTCGACACAAAAGAAAGTTACAAAATGAGGTAATAATCCAACGCACAGGAGTTAATACAGTCAAGATTCATTGACACTTTGAGATCTGTCTAATCACCAATGAACAGAGAAGAATCTGATATAATCTAAGTTACATGAAAAAGAGAAAAAGTAAAAAAAAGTTTGGTTTAATAATTATTTTGGATGGTCCCTGTAAGATTGTGTGGAGGCTCCGCCTTATATGGTCCCAGCCACCACCATCCCCAGTGGTCCACCACCGTGGTGGGGCTGCTTCTGTCCGTGGTTCGCCCGGCAGCCACCATGAACTCTCTCCCTCTTCTTTTATAACTTTTGTTTTTGCATGTACACTCACGGCAATATCATCAATTAGGTTTGCAACACTTTTGCCTCAAACCCTTCCATCAAAGAGTATTTAAAATTATATTGGAGTCACTAATTTTTAAAATTATTTATTTAAAAGTTTAAAGAGAAGAGATTTTTTTTCATGACTTACGCTCCCATTATATGTTTTATAGAGAATTTAAACTCACAATCTCATATTTAAAAAACGCTTTAAACAGGTACGTGCTGTCAGTTAAGTTACAAGCCAAACGAGAACTTAAAGAGATATATCGAGGCATCACCCATATCAAATTTTGTGCAAAACACTAAATCTATAATCAGTTCATTTGTATTGAAAACTGAAATGGAGGGCCAGGGCTAAAATTTTAATTTGTAATAATGACATATATCATGTCGAAAGTTGAAACCGATAATGTTGTGGGAAATATAAGTCAGTTTCAATTACCTCAAATAGCTATCTCATCAAATTTATCTTAAATTGATTTTTTTAACATTACCTCTACTATAGAATAAGGTTTTGAAGGGGTGAGAGAAAAATATGATGAACCATATATAAACATTAATTACAAAGGTAAAATTGACATATACATATTAATTATTCTACAGATGACTTATATTATGGAACAAATAATATGTTTCTATATAACAAGATAAGGCTACGAACACGAGTCCAATACCTTATGTTTCTATATATATGAGTACCCATCATTTTCTCTCAAATTATTAAAAAATTTCTTCTTGTGTTGTATTTGTACTCCCATGTATTATTGTTATTTTGCTATTAAAACTACTCAGTTCAAAAGCGCTATATATAATCTCCACTACCACGAGTCACCTATAAAAAATTATAAGGAAATTAAATAGAGCCCACACAACCTAAAACTAATGAATTAAGGGGCATTTTTGTCCCCGAAATCGTCAAGTTTTTCCCAGGGCAAATTTTGTTTCCGAAAGTGTAAAAAAGGGAGCAATTTTTCCTTTTTCGTAATCCCAGTTAATTTTAACAATTAGTTGACCAAATATGATGAGCTGTCCACATCTCATTCACATCATCTTTGTTAAAGTGCAAATTTACCTCGAAATTTTTAAATCTAACTTTGAAAAAAGATGAAGTAAATGGCATATAGACTTTCAGAGCAAATTTGCACATCAACTAAAATGATGTCAATGACATGTAGATTGCCCGCTCATTGCGCACGTTTGGTCAACTAATGGTCAAAATTAACGGGGATTATGACGAGGGCAAAATTGCTCCTTTTTTTACACTTACAAGACAAAATTATCCTTTGAAAAACTATTAAAGCAAAATTGACCCCTGGTGACAATTTGTAGGGTAGACTTGCCCCTTAACTCAACTAATTATGTACTCGTTTGGATTAACGATTGGAGTTTTCAAAAACAACTTTTAATCATGATTTACGGTATATGGGCTAAGTATGTGAGAAAAGTGTTATCTCGACTTATATGTACAAACACTTATAGGGCTATTAATCGTCCAATCAAACAAGCACTAAATCAGGTTTTTGTGTTTCCAATAAAAGTACATTTAGTGTTATATTTGTTAGAGTTGCGTGTGCATAAATCAAGTTTAGGTTTAGCTCAATATATGCACTATAAATAAACTGGAATGAACTTGGTGTATTTTAATTTCCAAAAATTATAAAAATAAGCGACAATATTATTCATAGTTTGCAACTAATGCAGCTCCTCATACACGCTTTTTTATATTATATTTTTTATTTTCATTTACGAAGAATACAATTTTAGGTTGTTTTTGAAAATTTCTCACCAAAAACGAATTGTGTTGATCGATCCAACTTTTAAAAACGGGCCTTCTAATTGGCCCCTGCCAAATCAATTGTGAAGCTTTACCATCTGCATTGAGAAAAATCAGTGTAGGTTTTACCTTCTTGGGTCATTGGACCGAAGTGGATTATCAGTGGTTTTTGTTAAGTGTACATTTTCTTTCTATTGAAGGTAATCATGTTTGAGGCACTATCATATATTTGATTATGAACACTTCTCTCAATAGATATTTGAACCTTGACAAACGACCCTCATTTTGGGGCCAAGCTCTCTCACAAATCACAATCCATGAAAAGCAACGTCACCTAATCAATTTGTTTTACTTTTTCATGTCCTTAATATAAAACTAAATTGAAGAATTGATCTTAGTCCTAGACATAAAACTTATTTTCCATATTTGTCAATCTTTTCCTAATTTACCCCTACATATGCTTCTTCAACAATAATCAAATAAAAGAGAGGTGAATGTAATTAAGGAAGACACCTAATTGAAGGATTGATATTAGTCCTACACGTAAGACTTATTTCCTATATTTGTCAATATTTTCCTAATTTACCCCTACCGATGCTTCTTCAACAATAATCAAGTAAGAGAGAGGTGAATGTAATTAAGGAAGATGATTAAGGTGTTTTAGAAAAATTATGTCATATTAACTAAATTTCTTAATCTAATTAAATTAGGTAAATATGTCGTATATTAAGGATCGAAAGGACTATGTTCAAATATTGAGTCCATATTATTAGAACAAAACCCAAATATCACACAATTAGAAAATCACAACTAATTCTGCATATTTGATTAGTGAGTGTTTGGCACCGCATTACTTATAATATAGTACCAATTGTCAAAAGAAAAGTCTAAGAGGACAACCCTATTTTTTGTGAAGTGCATGGGAACTCTACTACTCCCCCAAACAAAGTCTACGACTTAAAGAGCGATACCAAAATAATGGTAGGACCTTTATATGAATGGTTCATTCATATGACTAATGAGTTACAGATTCATTAATGGGTCCATTTTCCCTTTTTGAATTCAAAGGAACACCAAACTAAACAATAGCGGCATGTTACCTTCAAATTAAAGTCTTCATCACCCTTTGAATTTAGCACAATATTTCATTCTCACTTGCAATGGCAAAGCCAATACCCTTATAGGTCAGGGAGATCAAGGCCAGTTAATTGAAAATCTAATAATTTAAAAAATAATGACATATATAATTAGGCATAAAAATATAATTAATAACATAATTAAGTTTGAAATTATGAATATTTGTCTTTGGGAAAAACTATGTTGAAGGTCGATATGGTTTATGTCCGGATATATGCTCTTCGTATGTTATTTCAATCATTTAAGATGATATGATGAAATTTTACTTTTCTTTCCTCCTGGATTTGATAGCAAATCTTCTAGATTAATTTTAGTTTTGTTGATATAATAAGTTTTCACAAGATTTTTACGAAGATTGTTGCTCATTTGATAATAATTTCCTTTTCAAAATATTTCAATTTTCATTCAAAATCTAGAAAATATAAGTTTTTTTTATACCACGGAAATAAAGAAAATGTTATAATTACTTAATTATAGATATATATAAAAAAAATCAACCAAAAGAAAAATATAATTACATATCAAAATTGAAAAATAACAAAAGCACATAATTACATATCAATGTAATAACAAAAGCATATAATTCCTCATCAGAGGGGGAGAGGTGATGCTATGGAGGTGGTGCAACTAATCAGAGGGTGAGAGGTCCATAACCATTCTGATGGCCAAATGGTAGAGGAAATATGTGCAGCTTATACCTAGGGATGCAAATCAGGTGGTCGATTTCTTGACAAAGTGTGCTCTCTCCATGATGCCGGGGTTTCATCCCGTCTTGCCGTTAACTCCTGAACTTGATGAAGCTGTTTTATTACAGAATTCTAAGTCATTAGATGTAGGCTGAGTTTCTGAGGGGTTACCTCCTTTTTGTATCCAAAAAAATGTACCAATCCCAAAATTTTCAAGTGCATTACAAAATCAAATTTTTTCCGAAGTAAGCAAAAAAATGTTATCAATTTATTCAAGAGAAATGATCAATGATAAAATTTTCCCTTTTTTTAAAAAAATAAAGAGGGTATATTGTCCAATATCGAAGAAAAGAAAACTAATAATTATGCAAAAGGACGACTTAATTTATTGGAGTTGGGTTTTATTATATTATAAAATAAGCACTATTTTTTTTTATAATTTCTATGTCGATACTCCTATATATATTGATAATGTCCTGTCCAAACACATGTGGATGAGAGCTTCCATCACTTTTGCAGAAAACTAGCTATAGAGTATGGACAATGAGATGAGATTGGACCCCCACAACCTTTTTGCAAAGGGTACGATGATTCATCACTCTCTTATTTTGATCTCTTTTTCCTTGTCCTTGTCAAATCCCTGTACGCCAACTCACATTTGATCCTTATAGATCCCAATTATTTTTGTACTTTTTGGTATACTCTCACCCACTTACATAACTAGATACATTTATTATTAAAGTTAATAAAGTGGCTTGGTCTCAAGTTTGAGTTTCAAAAAAGGTATTTATATTAAGAGAGATATACTTAAAAAGTAAAATTTATTTCGGACATACTAATTATTTTTTTAAACCAAATAATTATGTTATTGAACTCTTATAAATAAGAATAGAGGAAATAATGAAATTTAAACAGTGTAGTTGAACACTGTAGTTTGGATATGACTTTCCCAAATAAAGTTGCAAAAATTGCTATAACTGAAGTACCCAACATATGCATAGAAAACAGGAGTGAAGAAATTAAGATATATAAGTTGCATGTGTAATAAAATTCTCTTTGTTTCAGAAAAAGAAGTAATAATAATAATGTTGTGAGATTAGAATTACAAAGTCGGAATGAACACTATAGCGAGAAAGCCATATCCAAGACACAGACTTCTCTGATGAATTATATTGCACGTAATAATATTTGAGTTTTGTGTGGTTTGCATGGAAATGGACACAATATTACAGGTTGTGCTTTAATTTGTTGATATATATATATATAGAGATAGATAGATATAAAATAATGGAGAGTAGTGTGAAGTAACAAAGTGGTTTTGGAAGTAATAATGCGAGCATTTGGAAGAAGACAAGACAATGGAGTGATAGATATATCAATTCTGAGAGATCAACATCATTTATGTTGTGTTATTATTAACCTTTTATTTGTTTGACAATTAGCAATATGGCTCTTCCTTTTGTTTGCAAATATTAAACTTGCATCTCTGTGTCACAAATATACAGCATTCTATATGTCTCTTCAATAAAGTGTATTTTGAGGTTTCCAGCACCCAACACACACACACACACACACTTGACTCGCAATAAGTTAGGTAAAAGCCTATTTTTAAGACTACTGATTTTTATTTACTTGTTTTCTTGTGAATGTCCCATAGCTTATATAGCTAGTAGCAAAGGTTAATCTCGATCTTTTGAGGAATTTAAGGCAAATAATTGATACTTCTTTGTATCTTAAATATAAGAGCTAGTTAAGAGGTCTACTTTGGTTTTAACTCTTAAATATAATATTTTAATCCATTTTGTCTCCTAAAATTATAATTTTTTTTAAAATCTATATACCCTCTATTGATTGCACATGTCAAGGGAGTCATGTTTTCATCGATAATTTCAATACAAATGATTAAAGATGGTATTTTAGGGAATTAATATATATTTTAAACAAATTAAATAACTAATTTTTTTTAATTGATATAAATTAGTTATATAGCTTTTATATTAGAGACTAGGATTACCTCTCAAACTAAGCTTGCTTTATGCCTAAAGATTAGGGATTGGATCCTCAACCACTTATTTAAGAGACAAAAATTCAAATGATTACTTGTGTTTATATGAAATATTAAAATAGCCAATAATCTTAAATTATATATCAAGCACTAATTTACTTTTCAGAACTTTCGGAAAATAATGATTTTTGGGTGTTGATGACTTGTCAATATCATTATTACAAGAAAGAAATAGAGAGAGATATGTTGAAGATCATGTTGAGCAAAGATGAGTGCCTTCCATACACGTTGCTTTCGATATACATGTGGCCCCACACACACACTCTCTGTCTTCTTTTTTTTTAGAATTATATTTAGGTCCTAAAAAAGAAAATAAATAAAAAAATGATTCCTGAAGATTGCAAAATGAAAGAATTGATCTCATTAACAACTCCAGGAGCATGTATTGACAACTCGTTAACAACTCTAGGAATTTGACAACTCTATAGGACTATTTTTTCATTTTGCAATTTCCAGAGACCATTTTTTTATTTCTCTTCTTTCTTGAGACCTAAGTGTAATTCTCCTTTTTTTTTTTTTATAAAAGCCACACACACACTCTTAGATTTTAAACTACGGAAATATATATTGTATGACACTTTACATTAGTTCTTTTTGAAAATTAAATTATTAAAAGAAGAAAAGGATCTCAACACTCAACATTTAAATTCCCAATACTTGGTTATAAATGCTTTAGATCCTAAAACCAATACTTTAATCAGGAAAAAAAAATGAGATCTTTCACAGGTGTGGCACAAAATTAAAGATCGAGATTCAACTTGGATAAAGTTTAAGCATATCCTTTTTTTCTCTTGTGTGAATTTTAGAATATCTTTTTTGCTATAACAAGAAGAAAACAAGATTATTAGCTACGTGCACTATTTGCTATACAATCGATGATAAATGAATTAGGTTAAAGTATATTTTTAGTTTTTTAAGTTTTATATAAGGTATACTTTTAGTCACTTAACTTTATAAAGTACACTTTTTGTCTTATATTTCTAACACCGTTAATGTTGTTAAAGGAAAATGTTGACGCAACAAACTCAAGTGATCACTGTATAGATGACAAAGCATATTTAGATTATTAAATTAAAATAAATTGACAAATTGCTACAAATGAAATCGAAGTTTTGATATTTAGATCATTAAACTAAATTTTTTTAATACAACCAAGGTTTTGATATTGACTATTTCATTTTAAATATTTTTCAATTTAAACATATTTTAAAATTAAGATTGCTAGCATATAATTACATAGTCATTACTTAAATGTACACTGTCATTATTTAAGTTTGCTGCACTTGCGTTTTCCGTTAGCAACATTATATTAATTATTGTGTTTGAAGTATAGGCCTAAAAGTATAATTTATAAAGTTAAGGGGCAAAAAATATACCTCATATAAATTTAAATGACTAAAAATATACTTTAGCATTTCTTCTAGCAGAGAAACTGTTATTCTTACAATTTAAAGTTGCCTAAAAATTAATTACTTGATTAAAAAAAAGCCATTGTACTTGTATTTAATAATCATGTGAAACTTATAATAATCAGATCGGTCTTCAAGAAGAACTTACATAAAACCTAGGATTTGCCCAACTGCAGATTATTAGTGACATTGAAATACTCAAGTTTTTTAGCTTGGGAAATTTCAGAGGGGACTCCCCCAACAAACTTGTTTTGAGACAGATCAACATATGAGATATCAGGAAGATGGCTGAATTTCAAAGAAATCTCCCCAGACAACAAATTATCTTCAAGTCGATGTGGAACAAGTGAAGAACAATTGGATAATGAAGTCGGAAGACCACCTGTAAATCTGTTTGAAAACAGAATGAGTTTAAATAGTTTTCCTCTCACACAAATGTCTGGTGGTATCCTTCCAATCAAAATTGTTCGTGGAAACATCCACCCATTTGAGTTTTGAGCTCCAGCCCAAGTTCTGTGGAAGTATTCCAGAAAAGTGATTGTTCCAAATGAGAAGGGTTTCTAAGGATGGCAATTAAACAACATACTATTATTAAGCTTGTGACTCCGATCCATCGATTGAGACTCTTATCAAATTAAACAAGTCAACGGATTTCGAGGAGAAGATCTTCACGTAAAGGCATGATTTTAATTTCAATTATGAAGCAAAATTAAAACCCTAGCTAGTTATATGTGTATAGTCATCAATCAGCATATATAATCTCGCGTCAAAACGTTGTGCCGTTAAGGAAAAGGAATATGAATAAGAACAAAGTTGAAAGTCACTTTCAACATTTAAATGAAATAAGCAAAAGACATAGACACACACAATACACACACATAAACTTCAATGTCTGTGAATTATTTCAATGGAGAGAGACGCCATAAAAGGCTATATGACTTTAATGGAATTAATTTAAAAGAAGTGAGCATAGTGAAAGGAGGCAAAAAGAAGAAGACGAAGAAGAAGAAAGTTGTGCACGTGTGTGTGCGGTTGAGATCGATATGAAGACTTCTGTGTAGTAGCTACAATACAAAAGAGCCATGTGACGATGTTAGCACAAGAAGCCATGGAAAAAGGTCTCGAGTAAATTCAAAAACACGTATCACTTTCTTGGGGCCAAACATGTTGTTGCTTCTTTATTTACAACCATTGGAAAACGATCTAGATTCGTCTTTTTCGATCCACCATTTAATTCTCTATGCATGAATTAACTATTCGTAATCAATTCAATTCATAGTTCATATATATATGTATATATAATTAACCCCTCAGTACACATACTACACTTTTTTCCAACTCTATTTGCTCACTTGTTTCAAACCCTACCAAATAACTAATCTCTCATAGGTCGCAACTCAGCGATTTTAGGTAAGTTTGTCCATGGATGCCTGCGTGTGTTAGACTAATTAGGTAATAAATATGCTAAGTGCTATGTGGACTCCTAAAAAAAAAGACAGTTACCTTAGTTACACACACACACATACTCATTTTAATTGAAAATATAAGTCACTTTTAATCGTCTCATTGGAATCAAGGAATAACGGTTAACTTACTAAATTTGTATTAAATTAAAAAAAATATATTTTCAACTTTATTCCTATTAAAAGAAGCTTTGAAAGAGAGAGAAAAATATGATAAGCCACATTCAAATTCCAATTACAGAGGCAAAATTAATAAATAATCATTAATTACTTTTCAAGCAAAGTGACTTATGGACTAAAAGAATCCTTCTAAAATATTTTAGACCAGAAAGGGTATATATGTTTATATAAACCATGCACTTTAAAATAATAATTAGATAGTTAGATAAAAATCGTTTCATTTATATATTATATAATTTTTTATAGAGTTGAGAGTAAATTAATTATGAGGATTAAGTTGACAATTGAAATTTTCCAACAAGGGAACATGGAGATTCTTAATCTCACATATATTTGTGATGTTGTCGCCACACGGGTTTTGGTATATGTCCTATTCATGGGAAATACTTCATGTCATTCACTCTTTACATATTATCTCTATATTCAAAAAAATAACATATTATTTAGGGTTAAGGGGTAAAAATACTCATAAAATTTTTTCAAAAGTGTATCCACCACCATAAACTTTTTTTTGGTGCAAAAGTAACCATAAACTTTTAAAAGGGGGCAAAAGTGACACTTCCGTTAAAAAAACTAATGGCCGTTAACTCCAGTACAAAATACCAAAATACCCCTATATAAAAAAAAGTTATGGTGATAGGCGCACTTTTAAAAAAATTTTATGGGTACACTATAAAAAAACTGTGATTTAGTAGCGGTTAAAAGGGTATATTTGTAGTGGTTTTAACCGCTACAAACAACATTAGTAGCGGTTCATAAAACCGCTACGAAATTCACTGTTGCAAGTGGTTTTGTAGTGGTTATTTTTAACCGCTACTCAAGCATACCAACCACTACGATATTTGTAGCAATTCATTTCAACCGCTACAACATTCTCAAGTAAAAAAGCCATAAATGTAATTTCTTACCCATAAAACTTGGATTGCGGAAAATGAAAAATGAAAACTTGGCTCCCTTTTTGTAGCGGTTCAAAAACCGCTACTAACTTGAATTTAAAAATGGCGCCAAATGTTAGTAGCGGTTTCATAACCGCTACTAATTTCATTGAAATTTAAATTTTGAGCAAAAAATTTAATTTATGTTTTAAAATGGTGCTTTTATTAGTAGCGGTTATAAAACCACTACAAATGTTTGTAAAATTGAAAAAAAAATATACAATTATTTTTTTTCCATTTTTTTAATATTAAATTAAATAGTTTATTATTTTGGTAGTTTAAAAAATTTAATTAGCTTATTATTCAATAGTTTAGCTCATTTATAATTTAAAAGGAATGATTTAATTAAGTTGGATAAGTATGAAAATTGTATAGATAATATTATTGAGGATACGTAGGTAATAAGGAACTATTATGTTGTCTGCTACAATGTGATATTGATTATGTATGGAAAATAGGAAATAGTGAGAAAATGTTTTTAAATATCTGCAAAAAAAAATAGTGAGAATAAATATTATGCGAAGGAAAAAAGTACTGAAATCAAAAATTTAAAAACTTGTTACCATATTTGATCACTTTATTTAGCTTCTCAGCTCGTGGAATAAAATTTGTAAATGAGAGAAAATGAAGGAAGGGTAAGAAGGAAAGAAATGGGGGAGTGTTTGAAATGAGATGTGGTGGGGGTATTTATAGGGATCTCCATAGCACTTTTAGCGGTTAGCGTAACATGTTTTGTAGCGGTTTTTATTCGTAGCGGTTATTGTATGTTTTTGTAACGGTTTTAAAACTGCTACAAATATTTTATTAATTTTTTAAAAAAATTAAAAACATAATTTGTTTAATCATTCATCCTCGCCATTCGTACAGAAATTGTGTAGAAAATTTTTTAGTGATATATTATTTTGTTAAAAAATTTAATTTAAATGATGTGAACTTAAAAAAATGCACCGAAGTAGAGGTAAATTGTCATTACCTTCAGGGAAGAAGGTTTCAAAATTGGCAGGCTGAAATGACTCACTTTTGTAGGTGATGTTATCGCCATCACCCATGTTGTAAAGGTCTCGTAGCTTTAAATGAACTATCATGTGCCAATTCTTGTGCCTCTCATCCTTGACATAATAAACCTGGTGTGCCTATGAGGCAAGAATATACAGCTCATCATATTGAGAATTACCAATATGAATTGGCTATGAGAAATTGACTGATGTGATGCCTAAGTCGTCAGTTATCAGTCTTCAAGAAGTAGTGGTATTTGCCCACAAGCACTTAAACAACGTCACGGTGAAATGGCTTTGGTAATTAAGTTCGACGATATCAAGAAGCTTTTCATAGTAAGAGACACCCCCAAACTACATGTTGGCGTCACTGCTGCTTGCATAACTCCTTATCCCAAAGGTGCCACAAACACCCAAATTTTGAGTTTGCAATTTTTGATCCCGTGAAACCGTGCAAAACTTGAAACCATTGACATTATATGCTGTAAACCTTTTTGTATAGTCAAGAGGGCCGATTGCGAGAGTTCTAAAATTTGGCGAGTATGAGTTGTGGTCATTTAGTATTTTGCGTGCAAACCAGCTAGGGAATTCCCAGTGGACCTTTTTATCAATTTTAGAGGATGTTTTTATAAGGATCCTGAGTTGATACTTCACATGACTTCTGAATTCCTTGCAATTAATCATGGGAAGGCGATCATGAAATGAAAGTAAAAAATGTTATGAAAGATATAGAATAACATGTGAGTGTACAATTCTTACTAAAGGAAAGGTTCTACTTTAGTGCAATTAATCAAGACATGTCTATGTGTTTGTAATTTTTTAGTTGCTGTTAGTTTGAAGTTCTCAGTTCCTCCAATTGGTTTACTAACACGAGGGATAAATTTTCCTGATGTTAGCACAGGTTCAGGACAATCGTATACACGAGGTGGGAAAGCCATCTTAATGTTATCAAAGTATCTTGAACAGAAATACAGCACCTCATCCCTTATATAGCTTTCAGCTATAGAACCTTCTGGTCACGCCTTATTCATTAAGAAAGATTTCATTTTCCCAAAAAACCTACAAAGTGAAGAAGGGAAAAATGATATAAAATGCTAAAAAGGGCGACTAACAAACATAAGAATTAATAATGACGCACATATGTAAAATGAGTACCTCTTAATAGGATACATCAATCGATATTGAACTGGACTTGCGAGCTTTGTTTTATGAACAAGGTGGATTGTAAGGTGAACAATCATAGTGAAAAAGGGCAGAGGAAAAATTATCTCCAAATGGCAAAGCGTAAGAATGATTTTGGACAACAGCTAATCGAGCTCTTCAACGATCAAAACCTTGGAACGCAACTTTTGGAAGAAAGAACAAAGCTCCACCAAAACGATTGACACATCAGGAGGAAGTGCATTATTTATAGCCAGTGGAAGTAACTATTGCATAAGAACATGTGAGTCATGACTCTTTAGGCCATCAACCTTTCAAGCCTGCATGTCAATACATCGCGAAATGTTGTTTGAATACCCATCTGGAGTTTTTATTTCCTTCAACATCGCGAGGAAGACTTCCTTGTTCGGTTTTGTGAGTGTGAACTTTGCCGGATGAAATTTTTCATGCTCATCTGGCCATGCGTCTTCACGAACTCCCATGACACATAAATCTTTCCTCACTTGAAGATGATCTTTTGACTTTCCCGATTCGTTAAGCAGCATATATAGCATATTATCGCATACATTTTTTTAATGTGCATGACATCAATATTGTGGTGAAGTAAATTAGAATTTCAATATGGAAGAGTGAAGAAACTGCTTATTTTCCTCCATTGCTGAGGGGCAAAAGTCCTGCCCCTCTTTCTCCCTGCTTTTGTTGCATCGTCACTTTTTTTGAACTCGAACTCAACATCCTTAAGCTGCTGTAAAGTATTTGCGCTGGATAAAGTCTGAGGTAGGCCTTTTATTTCTGATTTCCCATTGAAGCGATTCTATTGTAATCTAAACTTGTGCCTTCCATCGAGAAACCTCTGAAGCCCCATAAAGCACCACTTCTGACTGTGGGAAAGGCGCACTGCATCAGAGTTAAAATTACAAGCTGGATATGCCAACCCAGTATGCACATTCCACCCATATAATGTTCCTAGGCCAGGAAAGTTACTAATCGTCCACATCAAGGCTACATGCAAGTTGAACAATGTCTTCCCGTAGGTGTCATATGTCTCGATGCCGACATTCCACAAGTCAAGCAATCCCGCAATAACCAGTTGGAGGTACATATTGATGTCATTATCCGATGCCTTTTTACCTAGAATGATTATAGACAAAATGAAGGAGCTTTGTTTCATAGGGGGTAAATTTTTGGGAACTAAAACTACCAGCAAAATACTGTAAGTTGTGCTAAGATTCCCAAATGGATTGAAACCGTCGGTCGCTAAAGCAAGCCTAACATTTCTGGGGTCAGCCGCAAAAGATGGAAAGTCTTTGTCGAACGTTTTCCAAGCGTCTGCATCCCGAGGATATCTTAATTTACCATCTTCATTCTCATCAACCTCATGCCACCTCATGTGCTCCACTGTTTTGGACGACATAAACAATCTTTGTAAGTACGGCTTCAAAGGGAAGTATCTGAGAATCTTTGTAAGTTTCTTCTTCTGCTTTTCCCCCTTCCGAATTGTCTTATACCTTGATGTGTGACATCGCTTACAAGTCTCCCTGCTGTCATCGTCTCCCCAGTACAACATACAATCATTGGGGCATACATCAATTTTTTGGTAGTTCAAGCCCAATCTGTTAATAATATTCTTGGCCTCGTAGAACATTGTGGGAATCTCCGCGTTGGGGAACGCATCTTGTAATAATTCCAGCAACATCGATATTCCCTTATCTTGGATTTCATACAAGCACTTGATATGATACAATTTAATTAAGAAAGATAATTTAGAGTATTTTCGACAACCTTGATATAAAGGATGATATGCTTTATCCAGCAAGCTGAAAAAATCCCGAGCTGCTTCGTCCCTCAGAAACACTGGCTCTGAACCCTGTACTTCTTCGCTGAAGTTGTCATCTTGAAAACCAAACGCATCTCGCACAGCATCATTAATTGGATCATCTTTATCTAGTTGAACTCCTACTTATGAACTTCGAGGAAGAGCATCATCATATCTCATACCGGCCTTCTCACTATGAACTCCTTAGAACGTTTAGTCTTCCGGGAAAGGCTTCACAAGCAAATGTTCCTTAACAACTTATCTTACATGCCACTTCTTGAATTTGCTTCTCCTACATGGACATACGATCTTGCCATTACAGCTGGCATGAGAGAATGTAAAATCTAAGAAATTGTTTAATCCGTACAAGTATTCTGGAGAATTGCGTGGCAACCTAATCCATGACTTATCCATAGCTAGTGAAAAAGCAATTTTAGTAAAGAAGATGAGTGAATAGAGAATTACGGATACCTGGAAGCTTATATTCAATTTCTCTAACGTTTAACATTTTGTAGCGGTTATAAACCCGTTGCCAAAACCGCTACTCAGTACATATTTGTAGCGGTTATATTATCATAACCACTACAAATTTTCATGATCGTTGGCGCTTGACAAAATTTCATTTTCACTTTATAGTGGTTTTAACAATATAATCACTACAAATTTGACGATCGTTGGCGGGATATGAAATTCAAATTTCAAATATATGACAGGTTGTAGCGGTTCTAATATATAAACCACATCAAATGTTCATTACCAAAACATATTTTATTTTTCATTTGTAGCGGTTTTTGTAACTAACCACTACAAATAATTTAGATACTTTGTAGCGGTTTTTGAAGTGAAACCGCTACAAATATAATTTCATTATTTTATTACCATTTGTAGCGGTTTAGTATTATTAACTGCTACAAATATCCATGGGTGGGAAATGCAAAATTTCAAATTTCAAATATATTTTTTTAGCGGATTATGTTGGTAAAACCACTACAAAAATAAATTTATTATTTTATTTATTATGCTATTACTATTTGTAGCCGTTTAATATTTTTAACCACTACAAAACCAAAAAAACAATATTTTGTAACGGTTATATCTCTATAACCACTACAAATAGAATTTTTATTTATTTATTTTTTCTTAATTTTTTTTGTTACTTCTAAAATGTAAATATAATAATCATAGATGAAAGAATAATGCAACAACGCTTTGAAAATATAAATATCCAATTTATTTACATATGTTTGAAAAAAAAATAACTAATCACAAACATAAACTAACTACCCAGAGGATGATGATCAGGTCCTCCCTCAGGATGGGAAGGATCATGATGCTGATCATCAGGTCCTCCCTTAAGGGGGCTCCCTCAGGTACGGCTGTATTAGGCCGCTGAGCAGAGTGAACAGTGCCATCATTATCAGGAGGAGGCATCGGCTAGAAAACAAACTGAGGGATATCGGGGACCTGTGGATGCTCTTCGTCAGGGAACAGGCGACTCCACGACCGCTCCAGCATGTAGTTCGTGATATACCGCCACTGCATATGCTGGGCGTAGTGGTAATCGGCCTGTTGTTGCATCTGCTGCATCTGATGGGTCACCACAGCCTGTGTCCTAGCAACCTTCGATTAGAGCTCCTCAACAAAGTCATCCCTCGGATGTCTGACCCCGGACGTCTGTGCTCTCGAGCTGCCAGCCTTAGAGGGGCTGCTCTTACCATATAGCATGCTAGGTCTGGCGCTTATTCCCATCCCCCTTACATGACCAAGGTGATCAACCGGACCCAAACCCACTTTCAATGGCGCAGTGGGGTCTACAGACTCTTGCGACTCTTGGGTCTGGGTCTCTCATAGCTCAACCTGCGCCTACTACATCCGCTCCTGCCATTTTATGAAATAATTAATTATTATTATTATTATTATGCACAATAAATTATTATTATAAATTAATAAATTTACTTACAATAGCCTCCCTGCCTGCTCAGAGATTGGACTCCCGTCACGGTGTCTGTGGGTGATAGTGAATAACTCCCCGTAGTCCATCTGACAGTTCTCCTGATGTGCCTTCCTCTCCTAAAACAATTAAAAAATTAAATCAATATTATGAAAAATAAAACACTAAATTTATAATTAATAAATAACCACATAAAAGTAATTGAGATTATAAAAAATTACCAGCTCGCTGTAAGTGACAGTAAAGGTCTTTGATCTTGCCGTGTGGTGGATCCTCTGCTGCCTTCGGCACCTCGTATTCCTCTGAGAAAGCTCTTGCAAAGAAAAACAATATTAAAAGTAATTTAATTATTAAAAAAATTAAATTTATGAAATTTATGTTAAAATTATAATTAAAAATAAATTACCTGCTCCTCTGCTCTCCTTCTAAACTGGACAAAACTCGTCCATTCGTTCGGTAGGATGCCATCCGGGACACTCTCAATCAGCTGTTATAGAGGAATCATCACATCCTTATTTATACTATGTAAGAGATGATTCCTCCTGTTCCTCTAGCCGTTGCCCATCTTTATCAGCGTGTACCTCTTCCGATTGTTCAGGACGGCAAACCTAAGCTGTAACACAATTGAATAAAAATTAATTAAATATGACTTATTACAAATTAAAAAATTAATAAATATTATTTAAATGCAATTAATTACAAAATAATTAAATACAATCAATTATGTACCTTTACCGTGTCATCCCACGCCAAGTTCTTCGGCCCCTTGGGAATGTTCCTCCATCTCTTGAAGTGAAGGGGGAACCACATCCAATTCAAACCCAGTTCATTCAGAAAGCGGTTGAACAGGTGATTCCCATTGTTGATAGGCTGATCCATGGCCTCATTCCACAGAACTACAACTCGTAGTGTCCAATCTAGGCTGTTCAGATCGACCATGTCTAACCTCTTTGTGGATGTGTTCCCCTGCTCGTTTGCAAATTTACCACATATGTTAGATACATTTAAATTCACATTTAACAGGTAGAATTTAAATATTTAATTTATTAAATAAAAAATTATATTTACCTTGGACCTGTACCTCAAACCCAGTCGATTAGGAAGACAACCGTCGTAGGTTGTTCTACTCCCACACCTCCTTCTCATCCAAGAACTGCTCTATGTCACTGAGCGGAATTGAAATATTGAACTCCTCGGCCTCCTCGTAGTCGTTGAGACTCAGCTCGCCTCCCTCTCCTAGAAGAGCCTCAAGCACCAGTGGTGGGGTTGCCTCCTTTGGGGCTATCTGCTATGGCTGTGGTGGGGCCGACTCTTGTGGCTGTTGCGTCGCGATTGACCCCGGCGACGGCATGGTAGGCATGTGCCTACCCCTGCGCTAACTTCTGCTGTTGCCTCTCCCACTTCCTTCTCTGTTGCTGCTCCCCTGCAAAATAGGTCTAAGGGGAAGTTCAACCTCCTTCCCCTTCTTCTTGTCTTGCTCAGAAGTCATAATAAAAATATATTTGTACAAAAAAAATATTTTAGTAAAATTTATATAAAAAATATAAAATAATTGCCAAAAAAGAAAAAAAGCACTTAAACTTAACTAACCTTGCGTAATAAATTCTCTCAAGCTTCAACAGAACCTCAAATCTCGAGCTAAATCTCAAAGGGTGTGAGTGAGAAATCAAAATGGCAAAATAAGGAAAGGAGGAGGCGGACGGCTTTTTTAGTGCCAAATTTTGTAGCGGTTATAAGATAAACTGCTACATCAATCGCTACTAATCTAGAAACCCTACCTCGTTTGATGTGAACATTTATAGCAGTTATTTGTAACCGCTATTAAAAGCAAACCCTTTGCATTCTGTAGCGGTTATTGCTTTAAACCGTTACAAATCTTCAACACACTTTGTAGCGGTTAACGATAATCGCTATAAATATGCGTCTTTTTGAAGTTTGTAGCAGTTACTTTGATTATAACCATTACAAAATAACCGCCACAATTGTTGTGCCAGCTTCGCGCCAGGTGGCACTAAGCTAGTGCCAATTTTGTAGCAGTTTATGTACTATAACCCCTACAAAATAACCGTGGAAAATTTGACACGAGCTTGGTGCCAAATTTTGTAGCGATTAAAAATTATTAACCCCTACAAATTCCGTTCCCTTATCCCGCACCACTTGGCGCAAGGTGACCTGTTGCAAATTTGTAGCGGTTTTACCTAAAACCGCTACAAATACACACATTTGTAGCAGTTTTGTTTGACCGCTACAAATCCACTGCTGCGAATTATCATTTTTTTGTAGTGGTATTTTTGCCCTTTAACCTTTTTTTAGATAGGGATATTTTGGTACTTTTGCATTGGAGTTAACGGCCATTACTTAGTTTTAACGAAAGTGTGACTTTTGCCTCTCTTTTGAAAGTTCATGGTTATTTTTGCATAAAAAAATATTTATGATGGTAGATGCACTTTTAAAAAAAGTTTAAGGGTATTTTTGCCCCTTAACCCTATTATTTAAACCGATGCAAATTGTCTCCAAAAATTCACATGATATATTGTTATTAATGACCCCCTCCTCAATATTCATATTATTTAGCACATTTTTCTTAGGGAGTAGTTGAGTGTCTATTTTAGACTAGCTAATTACAAAGCTCAAATGATTAAAAAAATGTGCATAATTAGGTTGATATTGAAATGTACTCTATATTTTATAGTGCAGGCGACCCATCTTGGCTTGCGCTTATCAGTTAATTGTTATGTTTCTTTCGATGAAGATATTGTCCAAGATTACGTGCGTGTTGATAATTAATACCATACATGCATGTGGCAAAGATATTGTCTTAGTATTAGGATGTAGTCAAATTCTTATAATTCATTATTATTATTTTGCTTCATTATATGCTTATATATTTGCGAACCTTACGCCATACTTTAGTTATAAGTAGTTGCTATCACATCTATGATTGATGATATTTGTGGGATTTATATATAAAGTAACTTTCAATTTTTGGATGAGCTATATGCTTTCGATATTTTTAATTTATCTATTATAGATTATGGGAACATGGATTCATTGTAATTAATTTTTTCAATAGTAGAATTTTTTGCTTGTTACGTTCTTGCTCGTGTATTCCCATCACAACATGGTTTTATTACTTTTTTCCCCCTCACATTAAATCCTGTGCCATTTGTTTACTCCTCTAACGTAAAACCTATCTATCTAATCTAGGTAAATTAAGAAATCTAAATAGATTAATTAAGTATAACTTATGTGATATAATATTTTTAAAATATTTTTATGTAACATTATATTATGTATCAGTATATAAGTTAGATAAATTAGTTTTAAAAAATAATAAATATCATAGATAAAACAACAAAAAAATCTTACATTTAAGACCAAAATTCATTACAAAACTAGGTTCTATATTTAGTACTGAATAAATATTATTTCACTTTTATTTGATCATCAATTAATGCTTAACTGTCTTAGGATCTACTATAATTAATTTCATGAATGCCAACAAGGATTATTCAGCAAATATTATTTTTTTGGGAGGTTCGACGATTTAATTTGTTGGTTCCTTAGCACACAATGGCCGACATAGTTTTCCTTAGAGTCAATCAAAGTAGACTAAAAACTAATTTATCAGTTTTTTTAAATACATCAAACAAGCTGATCCAATCCAATTCTGAAAGTAGTGGTTATTCTTATGGAATATCAGTGCTTTCCCTCATCAATGAAAAGCATAAGATGCCTTGTGTCTTTGATCTTTAATGTTTTATAAAGCATAAGACATATTTAATTAGGCTTACAATACTTAAATCTGACACATCCAGATAATCATATAAAACTAGAAAAGCATTAGACATATACTTATTTTCAGATTTAATGAAGCTAAATTGTACTCCTTCTGTCTTTAATATAAGACACATTTACCTATTTTGATTAGATTAAAGAAGTTAGTTAAGTTAGTTAAGATGACATGTATTTTCTAAAACATCCTAGTTATCTTCCTTGATTCCTTTCTTCTCTTTCCTCCTTGATTATTGTTGAGGGAGTATCAATGAAGGTAAATTAGAAAAACATTGAGAAATATGAAAACTATATCTTATTTTTAAGATTAAGATCAAATCCCTTAATATCTTTTATATATGAACCGAATGGAGTAGTTATTAATAAGTTTGCTGGGAGTTGAAACGGGCGTACATGACAGCTTTTTTTTTTTTTTTTTAAATGATGGAATGACCAAGATCATGGAGTCATCATTCTTAAACAAATGGTTGAAACTGTAAATATGAAGAAATCCTAATTACTTATGAGAATATAATAATAAATTAAAAGAATTAAATCGCTCTGTCTTTATTCTGTACGTGTGTGTGTGTGTCTGTGTCTTAAAAGATCATCACTGATTCGTGGATATAGTTTATGCCTAGCGTATCTATGGTGACATTTTTAAACTTATCTGATCTCTTCAATTCAGGGCTACGTACTACGTACATAACATTTCATTAATTGGCCCCCTAATGTCAACTTGGGCTGACAATACTTGCTTCTTCTTTTTGCCCCCTTAAATTTGCTCACTCAAATTTATTTATTTTTATTGATACTCCTTCAATAATAATTATAGAGGAGAGAAAATAAAAGAATTAAAGAAAATAATTATGATATTTTAAAAAATATATGTTATATTAACTAACTCAACTAACTTCTTTAGTACTCGTATGGAATAGCTTATTTTTAGACAATAAATGCTTATAAATCATGATTCACGGTATATGAGGTAAGTATGTGAGAGGAGTTTTATCTCAACTTGCGTAATAAGCATTTATATTCAAAAAATAAGTGTTCCCAAATATGCATTTAATCTAATTTAAATAAATAAATATATCTTATATTAAATACCACATCAGCTATATTCATACTTGTTGTAGCATTGGTATCAGGTGCCCTTAACCGGTGTAAAATGCCCTTGGTGTGCTAGTGCAAATTTGATTTTCAACATATTATTTTTATATAAGTTTCATAGTACTCATCCGGTCGTTAATATAAGATATATTTGAGAAGTTGATTTTAGTCTAAATATAAGACAAAGTTTCATATTTGTCAACTTTTTCCTAATTTTCCCCTATTGATGTTCCTTCAACAATAATTAAGGAGCAAAGGGAATGGAGGAATTGAGAAAGGTGACTAGGACATTTTAAAAAATACATGTTATATTAACTAACTCAACTAACTACCAACATAGAGTTGGTCTAGCGATATAAGGCCCTGCTAGATTCCTTTAGGTCTCGAGTTCGAGTCATGAATGAGACACTTGTATTGGGAGGGGCAGCCACAAACCCCGAACTGAATACCAGATTATAATATTAAAAAAAACTAATTTAACTAATTTATTTAATCCAATCAAATTAAATAAATATATCTTATATTAAAGACAAGAGGGAGCACTACTATGAAGATAGGGTAATAGTGGTGGAGGCAAACATCAGTATTTGCATAAATAAAAAGTTAGGGTTATTGATTATTAGTAAGATAATGAGCGTTTTCATACAAAATGCATAGAGAGGAAAAGTAGAGAATGACCAATGATAACTTGAAACCCATGTTTTGAAAACCAGAGACCGGCTGGTTTGAGCCGGAAATTGGCCAACCGGTGGTTCTATCAGTCCGGTCTAGTGGTTGACCTCTAGTTTGACCAGATTTTGTGCAGATCAACTGGTTTTTGGACAATTCAACCGGGTTTTTAATTTTTTAATATTTTATTTAGAATTTCATATAAATAACCCTGAAATATTCATTTCCTCACCGGTCTAGTCCCGAGTTAATCCCTGTTTGATTTTGATTTGACCCACTAACCCTTAACCCAATATTTCAACCAATTCAGTGGGTAATCCGAATTTCATAACCTTATTTAAAGCACTACCATATGTGTTCCCAAAAGATCATTGTATTTCTCTCACTCCCCACAATATGTTACTTTGGTACCTCAATTCAATTCATCTGTGTTTACTACGTTCGTACCTGAAAATGAGAATAACGTTGGTTGACACATTATTAATTCACCCCTCTCATGTCACTTGTCTTATCTTTGTCCTTTAGCTAGTACACCCCAGCACCTTTCTTATCAATCACCATTATATATATCCAGCTTATTAAACCCGGACCGAACCGGCCGGTCCAGCCCGGAAACCGGCGAACCGGCCGGTAAACCGGTCCGGTCCGGGTCAGTATTTTTTAAAAAAAAAAATTTTTTTAAATTTTTCGTTTAGAATTTCATACTATAAGTCTAAAATTTTCAATTTATCACCGGTTTGGTCCCGGTTTAGCTCCGGTTTGACTCCGGTCTAACCCACTGACCCTTGACCCAGTACCCCGACCGGTTCACTGACCGATCCGGGTTTAATTACCTTGATATATATACAGAACTTTCTAATTATAGTATTATCTATATGTTTTTTTTTTTTGGTCAATATTATCTATATGTATTTCAATTCTATATATACTCATCCATTTTAATAATCTTCCCTACTTCATTTGAATATCCCCCCCGGCGCTGGTTTTATCTGCAAATCTCTTGACAGACTCATTAATTTAAATTAAAATATCATCCATATTTTCACCAAGACGTGGGTATTCAAATATGGCCAGGACCTCATCATTGGTGAGATATATATATATATATATATATATCTTTAAATAAATTAATAATTAAGTGCTCTTTGAATTGTAATGCTAACCTCAATCTAATCAACTTCAAAGATTCATATCCACCTAATTTTTCTTCTTTCAAAAAATATTTAGGGAAAATTCTAAAAAACTACATTGAAAATATTAAAAGGATAAATCAGTACATTAAAAATGGGAAAAGACGGATCAGATGGGTGTCAGAGATGTGAGGAATATGTCCTTTCGAAAATGCCCTTCAGCACTTCATCCCCACTTCGAAATAACATGATCCTCGTAATTAACAACTCCGGATTCGATATTAACAACTTCAATTTTTCTTTTACAATTAACAAGTTTCAGGGTCAATAACAACACATATATCTTAATTAACAACTCTAGATTCGATATTAACAACTCTGGATTCGATATTAACAACTCCAATATCTTATTTCACACTTTATTCCCCACTTCAGAATAACAACATGATCATCGTAATTAACAACTCCGGATTTGACATAAATAACTTCAATTCTTCTTTGACAATTAACAAGTTTCAGGGCCCATAACAACACCTATCTCTTAATTAATAACTCCTAATTTGACACTGACAATTCCAATTTCTTTTTTCACAATTAACGAATTTCACGGCCAATAACAACACTTATCTCTTAATTAACAACTCCGGATTCGACATTAACAACTTCGGATTCGATATTAACAACTCTAATTTCTTCTTTCACACTTAACAAGTTTCAGGGTCAATAACAACACTTATCTCTTAATTAACAACTCTGGATTAGAAATTAACAATTCCAATTTCTTTTTTCACAATTAACAAGTTTCAGGACCAATAACAACACCTATCTCGTCATTAACAATTACGGATTCGCCATTAACAACTCCTATGTTATTATTGCGACTGAGGGCTAAAGGGCATTTTTGTCATTTAGCCGAGATTTCAAAAGGATAGATTCCTCACAATTCTAACACCCGTCTGATCCGTCTTTTCCTATTTTCAATGTACTGATTTATCTTTTTTATATTTCCAATGTAGTTTTTTAGAAATTTCCCAAACACTTATGCTTTCCCTTCGGTTTCTTTTTTTTTTTTTTATATTATTGTCGTCCATATTTTCAAGATTTTGCTTCTATGGGTCTTCTCACCAAATAATTTCAAAAGTAGTATTCGTTTTAAATCTCTTCTCCTACTCTCCAATTAAAAGTCGTTGATATTAAATATAAACAGCCCCACCAAATTTATTGATTGTTTACTGTGAAATCCAAATTATTAATTTGTTTTAATGGAATGAAGCCTTGTCAATTGGGTACTTCTGGGGGGAATCGTGTTAAGTGTGTGTTCGGGTATTAGCAAAACCATGGTTTTAAAATCCCGTTTCCGTAAATCGAGATAAAACTCCTCTCATATACTTATCTCGTAAATCGTAAAAGCTATTCTCCAAAAGCTAATCCGAACACACACTAAGACTTAAGGGAGACCATCACATAGGCCTAATATTATTTAAATTTAATATAATTTTACTGGATAACAAATAATTGTATGATTTATAGTATAACATTCTTTGGTGACATATAAGGTGTATATTGTACGTATATAATATATTTCATCATCACCATAAGTAGCTAGAGATAAATCTTCTCAAGATATTGAGAGCAAAGAATTCCACTATGCTAGTTACTACAAATTCTAACCTTTCACATGCATGAGTTACTACAAATTCTACTACTCACTAATTTTGATTAACTATGTATTCTAATAAAAGACTAGTGCACACAATTTATTTCAAATTATGATTTTCCGTCACAAAATTTCTCGACAATTTGAAGATTTTACGTTATCAAAAGCAAGAAAGAAGACAAAACGCAAATAATTGCAGAATTCCCGGACAATCAACGACAAATTAAGAACCCCAATAATAATAAAATCAAAACCTAACCAAACAAAACATTTTTTTTTTCTTTTCTGAAACAAAAAATGAAGCATTCTTCAAGAACGAACTTCAACTCCAATTGCCTTTGTCTCCAGCACCATATAGCCGAATTCTCAAACCTTCTTTTTTCTCCATTATTATATTTATATTTTACAATTCAGGTTCAACCTTCTTACCTGTTTTCCTCTGTCTGTCTCCCATATGCTGGATTTGGTCCCTTCCATCTTCAACATCATCTTTGAAATTGAGATAAGCTATAAGTCTTCAATAGGGGCAATTATGTCTTTTGAACTTCATTTCGGAGCAATCACACAAATATTCATTCTTCTTTTCCAAAAATTTCGCATTAATGCTCAGATCTCGATGATTCAATCAGATTTCTTGTCATCTCCATGCAAGAGCACGCTACTTTTTTGAGTGAACCAAACATCCTTCAAGTACATCCAAGTTCATTAAAATTAAATAGATCAAGTTAATCGTGAATAAATATATATACAAGCATGTCGGTTTTCTTTGAAAATTTTGCATCTGACATGCTTGTATATCTCTTAGTGGTTGATTAATTTGATCTATTTATTTTTTTAATGTAAATTTGATATACCTAAGAATTTTAGGTGAAGTTATGAAGATTTTGAGAGCGACCATTAGTTTTTTGTGCAGAATCTACAAGCCAAGGAGAATGTAATAGACTATAGTTATTGGTAGTGCTATTAGCATCCCAAATATAACCCTGCAAATAGATTTTGAAATTTATAAAAAAACTCTATTAATTTCATTTATGAGTGAAATTAGAAATAAAAAATGTTGATGATAACATATAAGAAGATTGGATTGCTTACGCTGTGCTGAGAATGGCTGGATGGACGTTGTACTCTTTGGCAAACACAAAGGGAACAATCCCTTGAGGAAGTGCAGCCTATTTTCCACCATTAAACAAAATTTCCATAAATCATCATTATATATATAAGATTAAAATAAAAAAAAATTTGAAAATTGTCCCAACTGAGGAAGAAGTAAATCAAGATGATTTATTACCTGAACAATGGCTACACGGAGGAGATCACCACGGAGGCCGATGGCGATGGAGGCCGCTGCCATCACTGCCGGGCCGGTGAGGAACCGAATAGCCATGGCAAAGGCAGCAACGGAGTTTCCACATGCAATGATTTTTGGTTGAAGAGCCATGAACAGACCTATACATGACTCAAACCCATTAGTCAACAAATCAATATCCACATTTTTTTTAAGTAATAGTGAAAGAAAAAAAAAACAGAGCAAACAAGAGCATCCTATTTTTAGTAGAAAAAAAGAGATTCAAATTATTGCTTCATTCGGTTAATAAATTTTAAAAAAAATGAAAAAAAAAATAGTGGACCAAGGACTTTTATTATTTTGCATCACTTTCATCTCTTTAATGGGAGGGAACACTGAAAATGAAATAATATGGATTGTTGTATGAAGCATCAGAGAGAATGAAAACGAAAATGAAGGAATAAGGACCAAAGGAAGATACGGTGGGAACATTAAATAATTTTGCTGAAAATTTGGGGTAAGAGGAAAAGGAAAAGGGACTAAACCGATGTCGTTTAATGGTGAAAAGGAAGCGAAATGTCGTTTATTACAGAGATATCAACTTGGCAAAACGGCAACCACTCACCCAAACTGAACATGGCCATTCCAAGACCTGCGTCCGACAGGATTGAGATTGACTTCTCTATTATTTTCGGCATCGCCACATGCCACCTGCTTTTCATCATCCAATATCACCATCAATCCAGTATTACAACAGTTTTCGTATCTCTAAACTTCATTCAAACATTCATTTTTTTAAGAAAATAACGTATTACCTCCTTTTCTTAATATAAGACTTATATTTGACTAATTTAGAAAGATTAAAAAATTTAAATAAATAAATTAATTATATATTAATTTATAAGTCATACAATCTAGTTTATAGAAAATTGATAAATATAAATATTTAAAGCAATTATGTAGATTCTTTAATCTTCACAAATTAATTAACTACGTCTTATATTAAGGGTATGAGATAGTGTTATTCAGTTCTTTACCAGAAAAGAAGAAGAAGAAGAATATATGTGAGCAACATTTATGGACAAACCGATTATGTGGTGCTGAATTAAAAGGATTCGTATACTAGAATTAAGTAGATGGAAAAAAATTTCTTGTTTAAGCATTACAAGAACATATGAGTATATGACTAGTGATTCTTGTTTTTTTATAGGTAAGTTTTCTCAAGGATTGATGTTCGAACCTAGATGTTATTTTTTAGTAAAATTAATGTGATTACCAAAATATATGAATGAATAAGGATAACTTATTTTTTACTTATAAATGTTTTTTACGTAAATCAAAATAAAACTCATCTCACATATTTATCTCATATACCGTAAATCGTAATTAAAAAATACTTATAAATTAAAATTAAACTATCCAAGCAAACACTAAGTTACTGTTCTTGGGGAGAAATTTTGATGGTTGGACGGAGCAAATTACCTGAAGGCAATGAGAGACCAAATCACGCCAATGAGGCTGGAGTAAGTGTTGGGGTTGCGGATAAGCTTCCGCCACACCATAATCAGTATGAGACGCGTGATCACACTCGCCGGTGGCATTTGTTTTCCGATGTCGGTCTCCATCCCTCTGCCGCCGTTCGCTTGCAGCTGAACCGGTAAACTTGACCCCAGCTTGTTCAGTCCAGTGGGCCCCTCCTTCTCTTTCTCTTCTTCCCCTGCTACTTCTGCTTCCGTTTCTCCTCCTCCCTTCTCCACTAGCTTCAACTCTTCTCCTCCAAACTCTGCATCTGGAATATCTTTAATTGAACCAATAATTAAGACAATTAGCGAATCTCATGACCATAGATTTTGATAAATCATATATATATATATATATGAATCTGAATCTGTTTAATACTCTGTACTCTGTATATTTAGTACCTTTGTGTAATTCCCCGTTTGGATGAGGGTGATGATCATCAGCCACTAGCATTCGAATTTCTTTGGCCCCCTGATCGGAGCGTCCAGATTGATCCTCGGAACCGCCGCCGCCGCCGCCAAATACATGAAGTCCGGAGCCGCTGCCGGCGCGTTCTGAGACCGGGGAAGCACTTGAGCTCCACACAAACATGTGAAGCTCTTTAGCGTCATGACTTGATTTGGCAGTACTGTTCGGCGGAGGAGCTTGATTTTGTTGTTGTTTGAGACTTCTTGAGCTTAAGTTAGATGATGAGAATTCTGGATTTGGAGCAGGATACGAAGATGGTTGTTGTTGTACAGGATAAAATCCCATCCGAGGAGAGTTCGTCGCCTGAGCCGCCGCCATTGGAACAGCGCAGTTTTCTTCGAAATTTGATGATCTCGACGGTTGAACAGAGTGTAGCTCCATCGAGCCGGCGACGTTCGAATGTCTCGGCCCGGTCGGGTATCCCATCATTGAGTAGAAATCAGCGTGGTTAAAATTGGATCCTCTCGGAGTCGGATTCCGAGAAGAGCTCAGGCTGTAAATCTCAGCTCCAGTAAGGTTCGACGGCCGGGGAGTCATCACAAACGACCTTCTCGACGCGTTGGATTTTCTCACCGTCACATGAAGCTTCCCGTCGTCTCCGACCTCGGCGTCGGTCTCGAGGAAATCCCGGCCGTCGAGCGAGACAACATCGGAATCGACCTTGAACGACACGATCGACGCCGCTGTCTCCGGGAACTGCTCCATAATCAGCAGCTTCGCGCCGCGATACTCAAACAGAAACAGCAATAGCGTGTACCAGATGATGCACTGTAACACCACCACCTGAACCATGAGCTTGCCGGAGTAATCCCCGTACATGGCGATTAATAACGGAATTCCCATAACAAGAGTGTTCGGCAATGTCGACAGGGAGAAAATAGTGATCATCCAATCGAGACTTCCGGTCTTGGTGAAATTCGTCCAGATTCCGAGAGCGACGAGCATGATGACCTTCTGAAGTGTATCGGCGGCGATGAATCGCAAGTTCATCTCGTACGGATTGTTGATTGAGATGAAATGGAAGGAAAGAAGAGGGACGGCGAAGATCGCGACGAACCGGTTGATGCCGGAGCACTGGTCCGTCGAGAATATTTTCCACCACCGGACGGAACCGTAGGCTAGAATCATGGCCACATAAAGTGGCACCATCGCCGAAAGAACTGTGTAGAGATCTTTCCAACTAATCATTTTCTAATTTTACAGTGATAACACTAAAAATTGAAAGATATGTATAAAATATGTGTGGGAGTATAAAGGTGTGGCTGAGGTTCAGGTGTGAAGGCGGTGAGTGAGTGGCATGAGAGATGAAATAGAGAAGAGAAGGGAGGGTAAAATCGGAAGAGATGGAAATAAAACCGTTACATAACTAACTGAAGCAGGAGATTCATACACACACTTGTGCCTACACCCCCACTGTGGTGTTTCTTCTTCTGATTTTTGGGAAGGAAGGCTTTTAGTGAGAGATTAGAGAGAGAAGAGAGTGAAATTTACGAAGTTGCAACTTTTAAAGGGTATATATAGGCCGCATGGTTTGAGTGAACGTACGTTAGTAGTGGGTTATGTGATTTGTATCAACTTTTGTTACTTGAAATGCGTTTCTAATTTTAAATTAAACTAAATTTGATTTACCTTGCAAATAAAATATTTGCTTCCTTCTGAATTTAAAAATAAACTTTAAATTAAACGATCCGTGCATCCTTTAAAAATAGGAAAAATGACATTAAAGTTATAATTAATAAGAAAAATAATACCATAAAAGTCTCAGCTCTTGCCAATGATAGCTCCTTCATTAATTTGTTAATGGTTGTTTTTTCACTTGTCATTAATAAATTATGAGACTTTTATGATATTATTTCCCTTAATTGGGATCTTGGTGTCATTTTCCCCAAAAAAATACTTTTGGTAATAATCTACCTTTATTAACTGAATATTCAAAACACTACATGGCTTTCTAACTACTGGATACGTACACTAATATTACACTGTTTTTTTCCCATAATCAATGTTACACTTTATGCAAATGGGCATATATGCATATTATAATGAAACCAACAAGTTTTTGATTTAGACAAACACTGAATGGGAGTGGTACTCAGGGATGGAATGTTCTACTAATTATCTACACTACTCATGCACACATACAGTATTTTTTTTAAAACTAATGTGGGGCCTAAGACACTATTTAGAAATAGTGAGTAGTATTTCTCATTAAAAAGACATCAAATGAAATATTAATTACTTTTTTTGAGATTAATGCTTCTATTTAAAATTTGGTGCAATTTTTTTTTTCATTTTCAAGATTTAATTCATGATTTTAAATATGGGTAAATTTAAAAAAAAAATTAATACCATTTTTGGTTTTACAAGTTTGCCTTTATTTTACTTTTGATCCCTCAAATTTCAAACTATAGGTTTTGGTCCCTCAAGTTTAATTTCATTCAAAATATTGGTCCTTCTAACTTAATAAAAACTAGGACCATTTTACCCCTAGAGGAAGTAAAACATATTATTTAAAACTTGAGGGATCAAAGATGATATTAATTAACCCTTAAAAAAATCATTTTAGAACATATTTAATTTTTTTACTATCCCTCTTTAGTCCCAGTGAGATAATTAGAGTTTCCTTATATAATAAGGATAAAAGGGAGTGCTTGAATCATGAAAGATTTAAAAAGTGATAATTATGATTAATTAGGGAGGATTAAAGTGAGTATTGAAATTAGAGTGGTCACACTCACATGAATGAAGGAGGGAGGTTATTGGGACCTGGGTGGGGGGACCGGGGAAGGAACCACGTGGTGGGGAGGTGGCTAAGTGAGCCCATGGGGTTAGGCTGCTCATATATATGAGATGTAACTAAACAATGAATAAAAGGTTCTAATGGGGCCATGTACATGGCTGGATCGTGTGTTTGGACAATTATTGTAAGGTCCCAACAGGGGGACTTAATCTCCAAATAAAAAAAGTCTTAATGACAAATAAACAACTTAAACATAAACATGTTGTTATGTTATTTACTACTCCCTCCGGTCCTAATTATAAGACAAAGTTGACTTTTTTGGAGAAATTAAAGAAGCCACTTAAATTACTTTAGAGTATTTATATTTTTAGTATCTTTGGATTATATATTAGTTTATTAATCAAATTACTTAGTTTGAAGAAAAAAATATAAATATAAATATTCTAAAGTGATTTAATTGGCTTCCTTAATTTCTCCAAAAAAGTCAACTTTGTCTTATAATTAGGACCGGAGGGAGTAGAACTTATCAATAGTATATACCTTTTAGTTGTTACGAGGTTTTTGAGTGATTAAATCCATTCCTCATAATACTTCACCTTTAAAATTTATTCACTAGCTATCTCCTTTTTCCAATATTTTTGTAGATTTACATTCTTCAATTTTCTCTCATTGGGTTGATGATATGAAACACCATTTTTAAATTTCTTAAGTTAGGTTGTGAATTTGAATCACTCATAGAATATATAATGGATATATGAGTTGGCCTAATCTAACCCAATTTGTTCGAAGAACACTCCTCCAGTTATTTTTATAAGCAATTTTTTTTATTGCACAAAATGAACTGGTGGTTAAAATTAGTTAAAAACAATAGATGTATAAAAAATGTTATGTTTCTTCCAAATATACCCCTATTTATGAAAAGATCATAGGAGAGAGCATGGGTATAAAATATAAGAGAGAACATGTAATAAATGACTAGATGAAAGAGAATTAGTAGTGAGTATGGGATAATTAATATAAAGATATATATATATATTTAATAGGGTAGAAAAGAAAAAGATAGTTTAAATTTTGAGACACATGCAAGATAAAAGTTGTTTATATTAAAGACCAGCGCCAAGAGAAAAAAAGTTACTTATAAAAAGTATCAGATGAGTACTTCAATTGACTTTTAAGTGTTTGTGATATGTTCAGTCAGCCTTCTTGCAACACTTTTCTTCCTCTGATCATGACCCTTCCATGTGTTTCTCTTGTTATTATCCCTTGGCTTTGAAGATGAGTTTTTCTTGGCCTTTGGGGTTGCTCAGGAGGTTTTGGGAGGCTGTCAATTGAGGGTGGATTTGATTCATTTTTATTATTTCTGTGGCAAAATTGTACTCCTAAATATTAATTTTAGGATTCTTGATGCATCTCAAAAAATATTTTAAAGTGCTAAATGCACTAAATATTCTTAAATTATACTCACACATGGTTATCCTTAGTTATATTTAATTAAGAGAAAATTTTCTCTCTTTTTAAAAAATATATTGAGTTTTGTTTCATACTTTTTACCCAAATTTCTTCTAATATAAAAAAGTTCAGTAACTAACAATGTTTCAAAAATTAGATTTCACATGAAAGTAGATAAAATCATAAGAATATAGTGTATCATTCGATGATTTGACTATCCATAAATATATATTGGAATAAGTACTTGTGTGTCTCCAATAAACTGCTGGTAGGTGCTAAGTGAGCTTCCTCTTCGAAAAGAGGATAATACAAGTTTTAGTTTCAGAAAGCGTATTTATTTAAGAGAGACAAAAACTTTTTACACTTGAAGCCTTTAAAGGAATTAATCTCAAATTTAAAGTGATTTAAGATTGTAAAAAAATAAAAGTGTTTGTGTTTGAGATCGGTAGAGTAATTATTTCTTTTTTACCCAACTCATTATTAATTTAATTGATGATTAGAAATAAGTCAAAGGCTAGCCTCTAAGATCCAATGTTCAAAATGCTCTTAATTTAATCATAATATAGAACTATATGCCGAAAATATATACCATCACGTCACAACTGAATTTCATGTTTATGTAATGATTGTCATGTTTTACAAGTCCTAAACTAACATTATAATTTATTTGCATCGGCAAATTTACCCAATCAATTTATGAAAACTTTTATATATGAATTTGGTCGAATGTTGATCAAATTATCTAAAAAACACACACACCCACACTCTTACTTTAGACTGTTGCTATACTATTTGGCAACAACTAAATTACCTAGTACATGGTTGGCAACATATATACATGTCCAAGGGAAACTTGATATAGGCAATTTAAGTAATTTTAATAACTTGATATAGGAAGAATCCCAAAAAAAAAATATGTTCAAAATAGGGAAAAGAAAAATTAGGGAGTCCAATATCACAAATCCTAAGTCAAACCTGTGTGGGGAATCTGTGATTTGAAAATGTTTTCAAATGACCAATCTGTTCCTGACAATATTTAGAGAGCTCAAGTTGTCAATAAGTGTACTGAAGTTGTTAATTATGATTTTAAGTTGTTATCATCTATACTTAAGTTGATTATGCAACGCAACTAACAATTTCAGTACACATATTAACAACTTGAGCTCTTCATACACCAACAACCTTGTAGGTAATATTTTGAAGTCATACATGTCAAGTAGCGTTGACTATATAGGTATAGAGAATAACAATTTAAGAATTGCAATTAATAACTTCATTATACATATTGACAACTTGGGCTTCTCAAAATGTTGTCAGGGGTATATTGGTTATTTGAAAACATTTTCAAATCCTATATCCCTTCTACAGGTCTGACTTAGGATTTATGATATTAAACTCCCTGATTTGTCTTTTTCTATTTTAAATGTATTTTTCTGGGGTTTTTCCATTAATATATGGTATATATATAATAGGATTTTTGCCAACCAACAATTGGTACTGTATATAAGAGTACTATTCACATATGATCATTTAAGGTCTACTTGGCAGGAGGGGAAGGGACGAGAGGGGAAATTTTTATAAGTTAGATTTTAAGAAAATGGAGAAGTGGGGTTATAAAATTTTAATAAAGATAAGATGTAAAATAAAAAAGTAAGAAAAATTAACTAAAAACTTCCAACCCCACTTCTCCAATTTTTTTAAATCCAAGTCATAAAAATTATCCCTCCTCTCCTTTCCCCTCCAATCCCTCATACCATAGTTATATGACCATTGTCTTTTGTAAGTTTTCTTTTAAAAAAAATTATTTTTTTCAAAATATACGTGAAATTTTAATATATTTAAAAAAATCACAAAGACTTTACTCAAACCCCTTTTTGACTTTACCAGTTTTTATAAATTTGTTGAGGAAGAGAGGTGGGCCAAATTTTGGAGGTTCCATATTCTTCAACATACTTCTTCCGGTTCTAAATATAAGATAGAGATGAATTTTTGTTGGAGAGATTAAGGAAGCTAAATAAGTTACTTAATCATATCATATGTTATGTATTATTAGATTATATATCGGTTTATAAGTTAAGCAAAATGTTTGAAGAAAAATGATAAATATAAATATTTTAAAATAGTTTAATTAGTTTTCTAAATATATCCAAAAAAATTAATTTTGTCTTATATTTAGGACTAGAAGGAATAACATATCCTAATTTCACTGTTGCTCAAATACCAGAAAACAAATTTCTTTGAAATTTCTTTCTTTTCGAACTCAAATGCTCCTATTCTGTAAAACAGGGATTTATTGTGTTGTATGTGTTTTTGTTTTTTTTAATACATTGTTTTTTTATTCAAAAAAAGTAGAAAAAAGTTGTTTGACTAATTTCGCCCTCCAATATTTCTGCTTGATTTTCTCTTTCCCAAACCTACCCACAGAAGCCCTTATTTGGAGCTATATTATTGCCTTGCTCCCATCATTGACGACATAGTACATAACAAGTAAAAGTAATTGAGTGTGTATATATATATATGTGTTTTTCATCCAAGGAACACAATGCAAAAAGCCACGATCATTGGGAAAGAGATTCTTGAAAAAAAACATAATCTTACGCATAGATATTGTACACATCAATTGTTCATGCATCAACTACACTATCATTCAAAACACTATATGAATCATAAAATCTGCGAGCCACCGCCAGTGATTATTAGGTCAAGTTTACAAAAACTTGATTGATTCAAATCCATGGGAGTTGGGCCTATTAGAAGGGTTAAGGGGTTAATCTCTCATAACGTGGTGGATCAATTAAGGTTCAAATTTCCGCTGTGAGATCTATTTACATTCAGTATCCGATCGTACAACAAACATGATTGTCTTCAATATACAAGAGTATGCTTGTGAGCAATCAAAAAAAATAAAAAAAGTTGAGATCGAGTTCGAATCCAATCTGATATTACCATGTATGTACCAAATAATTATATAAAAATATACATGATATGTGAGTTATATATATATTTTTTAATTTAACAGTTAAGTACTCCCTGTTGTCCTTAATGTAGAACCTAATTGGAGAGTTGATCTTGATTTTTAATATAAAACATATTTGTTATAGTCAATTTTTTCTTAATTTATCCCTATTATTAATGTTCCCCCAACAATAATCAAGAAAGAAATGAAATGAGGGAATTAAGGAAGATGATTGACATGTTTTATAAAAAACATGACATATTAACTATCTTAATTAATTTCTGTAATCTAATCAAATAAGATAAACGTGTCTTAAATTAACAACAGGAGGCAACAGTATTGTCTGTTTTGATGTTTTGTCTATTCCACTGATTAGGGAAACAACTCACTTTAAAATCTCAGTCAAACATGTGGTGTAATGATAACTGATGAATTACGGCTGATAGATGATAGAAATCCTGATGATAACTTTAGACTAAACTCAAAAAGGTCATGCAATGGATCCAATTAAAACAATTGAAAGAATAATGGAATAGATTAAATAGTAAAAAATAAGAATTAATTAAAATGAAGAGTCTTAAAAGATGATGAAGCTAGAGATTGTTCAACGCAAGTCACATTCATATAGACCCACAAAACCAGTAAAATTAAAGTTGTCGCAGTAGTGGTTTCGTATAAGTAAATCCTTACTATCTATTCATCATCATATTGTCCCAACACTCTTATATACATGTTTTTCTTCTCTGTTGAATTTTGTATCTTTGACCCATTACTTCTATGTTGAAAAACAATTACATTAATTATTAAGAGCTTAAGAATATTCCAGATTTATATTTGCTTATTGGATGTGACTCTATCTTGATATTTTGGTCTGAAGCTTAAACTTATTAATTAATATGTTGATATATTGTTTGGAATCAATATTTGCATTACCAATATGCTTCATAATTTCGAATAACTTTGTTTTTCCAACTTCGGTGATTTTATATATATATTGACAAGTGACAAATGCATGGAGATTTTTCAATCATCTCAAGTTAAGTCTTATTTATATGGGAAATATAATAATTAAAACTCGAAAAAGAGATATAGGAACCATTGCTAATGAATTTGATAATATATATTTAGTTTTGTATTTTCTGAAATATTTAAAAATAAGAATAAATTTACAGGGGGGAAAAAGGAAATGCGGAATGAGTCTCACCTTTGCACAGTATATATAAAGCAGTGCCATAAAAAAAAATATATAGAACCCATCCTGTGTTTCTAAAAAAAAAAGGTATTTTAGAGGATCATCATTCTCCAACTAATTAATAAAGAAAGAGAATATATAGTTGCCAGAAAAAGAAATATCATATATATGTGAATCATATAAGTTCTTTATTAATTAATAGATATTTATACATTCAGTCGCATTCATATCAAAGAAAAAGAAACACGACTTTTGAAACTGAACGAAGAAAATAATCCATATACAGGGAGATTTATACCATAATAATATTAATAAAAATAGTATTAAATTGGATCCAAAGTAAAGGAACCTTTGTTGGAACATTGATATGAGAATATAATAGCATTTGTCAAAAGACCTAGGCACGTACCTAGCTATCGTTTAAAAGGATAATTAATTAGACCTATTAAATTAATTTAGAAGTGGCCTGCCCATCATACACCAGTCATTCCCTCAGAGAATTAAGACTACACAAAGTCAAGTTCTTCCACTAAATCGAGAATAATTGAATAATATCTGTCACTGACATATATGTATATTATCTATCTATATATATATATATATATATAGTATTGCTTAAATTTTCAAACAGAGATTGACAGATTTAAGGAAAAATATAAGAAAATATTACTTAAACTTTAAAATTTTAAATCAGTTTTGTTATTTATAAGAATATACTCCCTCCGGTTCTAATTATAAGATAAAGTTGACTTTTTTGGAGAAATTAAGAAAGCCAATTAAATTACTTTAGAGTGTTTATATTTTTAGTATTCTTAGATTATATATTAATTGATTAGTCAAATTAATTAGTTTTGAGAAAAAAAATAAAAATATAAACACTTTAAGGTAATTTAATTGGCTTCTTTAATTTCTCCAAAAAAGTCAACTTTGTCTTATAATTAGGACCGGAGGAAGTAAGTATTAACTATAAAAGTATAGTAATTGGCAACTTATTTTAGTAGAAAATTACTAATTTGAAAATTTCTAGTTCTAGTAGTATTTTTTTATCTTTTTTTTCTAAATTTTACATATACCAATTGTATATTACTAAGAGTGTGTCTCTGAAAATGGTCTACTTGCGGTTAAGCGAAATAGAATAAATATCTTGCGTGAAAAACTATTAACTAATTAATTAACCTCGATGATAAAGGTAAAAATTCGAAAAAGTTCACTGTTGTTGGGAAGTAATACAGATTCATCATTAACTATTTGTCTCCCAAATTTATATTTTAATTGTCTGTAACATTAGCATATCTATAAAAACAAATTATCACCAAAAAAAAAAAAACCAATGCATTACAAAATGGCGAGAACAAATGTTTAATTATTAATAAGAGACAATGCAGATAACATGTATTGAAAAAAGAGATCAACATATATAGACTAACAGTGTTATTGAGCGCTAAAGTTTTAGTTACTAACATTTTCTAATTAATTTTTAAATATTATTAAAAAATATTAAAATTTACTTGAATTTTAAATTACAACAGACTCCATTTTTCTATAATATACGGATGAAGAAAGAACCAAAATATCAAAGTTCTCCTATATATATAAAGCATAAATCAATAGTGGAATTTAGATAAACTTAAATTATCTTAAGACTTGTTTGGTTCAGCGTTTTCTTAAAAAATAAGTCTTTATTATGTAAGCCGAGATAAAACTCTTCTCACGTACTTACCTCATATACCATGAATTACAATTTATAAGCACTTATTGCCTAAAAATAAACTATTTCAAACCAGCACTTCATTTATTGTCCAAAAAAATATTATTTTAAAAACATTAATTTGATAAAAATATTTCAGAAAACTCTGTACAGAAAGTCATTAACTGCTGACAACCCTTTGAAAAATTACACAGTAATTCTTATACATTTGATTAGTGTCGATCTCTTTCATTAATTACTTCATGGCATATATATTATCCAAAGTCACATATATAATTAACATCAAGTGGTCCCATATCTCCATCCTCTCATCGTGTCAGGAGAAAACACAAGCGATTAACATAAAAAAGAAAGATGGGGACCTATTTATTTAAATTAAATGTTAAATTATTGCACACTACTGCTTATATATACACACATATATAGATAGATTCTGATTTGAACGGTAGATTGATAAAAGTGATAAAATCCTGTAGGCAATTTGAATGCTCTTAGAAATAGTTCTGTGGGTAAATATGGGTACATACGTTGCAAGTTACTAACAGGAGGATTACAATAAGCTGTCAAGGAAGAGATTTAGGATTTGTTTTATTCTATTTTTAAAAAACAATTTTTTTCTTGTTTTACAATAAAACCTGTTTGAAAAACTATTTTCAATAAGTTGTGTTTTAAAAAAAAAAAAAAATCAAGCCAGTTTTAAAGTATGTTCTTATTTTTTTTCCTATTTCTTATTTTCTGAGGTTGCCATATATATGTTTACTATCGAGACACCACACCATTGATGTCAACCACCGTCACATTATTACCATCCATGACGGCCATCACTACTTCACTTCAAAAACAGAGTTCTTTTTAAAAACAACTATCAAAACAATTTTTTTTTGTTTTTTAACTTGTTTTTAAAAACAATTTCATAAAATTGTTTCCAAGAAAATAGAAACAAACAGGCCCTTAAGCACCCAATAGTCCGATAATAATATGTAATAAAAAATTTCAGTGCAGAAAATGACAACATGTATATATATTACTACTGTTTATCCACAGGTTTGAAGAATAAGGAACCATTTAGAAAGGAGAGAAGGAAGAAGGTGAAGTTAGGCCAAAGAGGGGATCTAAAAATGACGGAGGGAGAAGAGAGAGACATGTGAGAGAGGGATCGAGAAAAAGCAAAATATGAAAAGGTCTTCTCATTCACACACATATATGAATAGTGTGTGGGTGTGTGCATATAATGGTCCCCGTACGTAGTCGATTATATGATATGAGTGGTTCAAAGTGCTATTACCCTTTTTATCTCTCTTTTTCTCTTTTTCTTTTTCTTTCTCTTTCTGCAACTAAGCATATAGCAAGGACTTCCATATATCCAACATGTGAGTCAAAATCGGTGAACCTCTTGTGTTGCCCCCCACCGTCCTCACTAAATGAACCGCCCGTCTCAGCATAAATTCCCAAATAGTGTATGTATATATATCTAACTTTGACCGTCTAAATTAAACCGCCCTCATATTAATGCTTGAAACCAATAAGTGTACTTGTTCTTAGCGGGATCAATTGCATGATTTTTTAAACACGCAGTCTTCATCAGTTTAAGTCTGTGTGAATACAGGAAATATGTTTTAAAAAAATTTATTCCTATTGAGACTTTATAATGATTGAATTTGATCTAGTAGTACTCGACAATATTCATCTTCTCTCTATCTCTCATGCCCGCATACTTGTGGGTGTCTGTGTGTATGGGTTCAATTTTATATCTCGGGTTTCATTTTTGTCCCGAAAGTTGTCACAAAATCTCGATTTTGCCCTGGAAGTTTATTTTGAAACAATGTCATCTCGAAAGTTTCTAAATTGTAGCAATTTTTTCCCGGTCATTATCCAAGTTAAGTTTGACTATTGGCAGGGCCACATGTCATCTAAGCCATTTTTTGGGGGTTTAGGTATAAAGTTGTCTCAGAAGTTTTCACTCAAGAGCTATTTTGCCAAGAAGTTTCGAAATTGTAGCAATTTCACCTCGGCTATTATCTAAGTTAAGTTTACCCTTTAGTTAGCCAAATATGCTTATCTGGCTAGTCTATGTGTCATCCATTTCATTTTTTCCAAGTTAGATTTATAAATAAGAAATTTTTTTAAATGCACCCCATCTGAATGATTGGAGAAAATTAAAGAAGTGAAAATATCTTGTGCGATGAAGAGAAAATCAAAGAGGTACCTATTTATCTCAACATCGCTGGGGTATGACAATAGAGAGTTACTAGTGACCTTGTTCTCAATCTTGCTCAGTGTGATTGAATCCGAATCTTAAATCTTTTTCTTCATTTTCTCTCGTGAACGTGAGCTCCTCCTCCATTTGCGGCTTCTTATTCAATGTCATTGATATTGTCAACTTAGTATATTTGGTTAACTAACAGTAAAACTTAAAATTCAAAATGGTCAAGTCAACATTGCTGCATTTAGAAACTTCCAGGGCAATATTGAATACAAAAAATTTTCAGGGCAAATTTGCACCTCAATAAAAATGATTTGGATGACACATGGATCTGTTAGCTCAGTATATTTGGACAACTAACAATCAAACTTAACCTAGATAACCGTAAGGACAAAATTAATATGATTTAGAAACTTTCGGGGTGTGACATTGCTCTAAAAAAACTTTCAGGAAAAAAGCGGACCTTAACCCTTTATATATATATATATATATATATGATTTTGAAGATGATGACTACTTCTTCTTATCCATATCATAAGTCACCTAACTACCTCACCAGAACTAAAACTAAAGAGAGATGGTTGAGTTATTAACTTTAATTTGTCTAAAAATGAAATATTTTTTCAATGTTACGTTGTATGTCTATATTAAGAGATAGAGAAACACTATACCCCTATGATCATATTTATAAATCACTTCCAACATATTTTACGTGAGCTAAGGAAAACCTTAAGACTTGTTAGCTCTGTCTTAAAATTTAATAATTTTTCAACTTTACCCCTATTAAATATACATACTTTATCTCTATTTTAATAACATAGACCAACATTTAATAAAGGGTAAATGGGTAAACTTGTAAGAAAATGCCAATGACATACTTTACAAATAGGACCAAAAAATCATTATCTCTCTATCCTATAAATACAAGAGCAAATGAGTATTATATTTCAAGTTTTCTCCTAATAAATTGTAATAGGGGTAATGTTCCAAAAAAGATAATTAATTAATGACCCAAAAAGTGACTGATATTACAGACTAAGAATTTCATCTAAAAGGAATCCTATATTTGAGGCAGGAGGGAGTTCATCAAACAAAATATAGCTTTTATTAATGGGTATTGTCAAGGAATGAGATTCATTATGGGAAGTAGGTGCTAAAACGAATATATAATGGGCATTTGATTTAGTCCTTCGTAGATTCTTTCGTAATTACATATTATCCTAATAATCACTCCAATGTCAACAAAACCATCAAGTATATATTACTACAAATTTTGGATAGAAACGAGATCAAAAGATAGTACTTTAATAATTGAAGAATAAATCATAAGAAATCAATGATTTACACATATATACATGTAGGGCTTATAACTGGTGGTCCAGTTATGTTAGGTAAGAAATTAGGGTTTTTTCCTGATAAATGGAAGTACTTTAGTACTGACGATGGAAATTATGTAGGATATGGATCTATATATCTGTCAGTTACCTTTGTAAACAGATCAGATATGCACGTGAAGCAAAGCTTTTTGAATTAAAATAGATACTATTGTGATATTTCTTTTCATTCTTGTAAAATTCTCATGAATAATATAGATCATCATAATGAGATTCTCAAAGTGTGTGGAAGACTATTCCTTCTGATAAGATCATTGTTTGTGTTAAAAGTTAAAAAAAGAAAAAAGATTTTGCTTTTGATCATAGGAACTAGAAAGACCCTTGAGTTATTGAAGAACTATAAAGAAAGGAACACTTACACTTGCATGCCAACTAACCCACTAACTCTCCTTTTCCCAATAATATAAAAGCCTTCTTCTTTGCTTCTTTTCTTTTTTGAGATCAGAAACGGCTTCAGACCTTTTTGATTCATCAGTACTATAAGATCGAATGCTTTTTGCATATTTATTTAATTATTATTCAACAATCTATATAGGACCCTAAACACGTTGGAGAAGTCGAAGTGATAGATCCGAGAAGAGCGTGGGTCACAGTTAATTATATACGTACCGGCATTTATGGTAGGGTTTCTGAGTTATTATATAGAGTAATTAGATTGAGAAAGTTAGTTAAGTTAGTTAATATGACATATATTTTTTAAAAAAATACTAGTTATCTTCCTTAATTCCTTCTCTTCCTCTCCTATTTGATTATTGTTGAGGAAGCATCAGTAAGAGTAAATTAAGAAAACAAAAATTGACAAACATGAAAAATATATCTTTTATTTAGAACCCAAATAAACTCCCAAAATATGTCTTCTATATTAAGAACCGGAGGGAATATCATTTAGTGATTACATTATTTAGTGATTACATTATATTGTTTTGGGAGTTTCTAGCATTCAATGAATTCCCAAGCTATAGATATAGATATAGATATATATATATATATATATGTATGTAAGTGAGTTTCGTAAAGGGTTGTCACCCAATTTAACAAACAACTGAATTTTTTGGGATTCAAACTGATATTCTTTTTCTTATGGAGATGATAATGCTGCTTATCAACTTAACCAACAGCTTGTTGGTTCATTTGAGTGTTTCTTCAATCAAACTGAATGGTTTATATATTATGCAGTTTAATTGCGATGTTTTGACTACTTAAATTTGATTCACTCGTTTATATTTTTTGTTTGCTCACCAGCCTCACCTTTTTAAGTTAATCACAATTAAAAAAGAATTTCATTTTAATTTTTGAAGGGAAAATGAAATAAATAATAAAAATTCTGGATATATATTATTGGGGAGGTATGAATTGAACATTGATTAATTAATAATATTATTTCTTTTGATGCATCTATATGTTTTCAAAACAATATGGCGTTTAGGTCCAAAAAGATTTTATATGGCCCTGCGAGATATATATATATCAAGAAAACTTTGATGAATTCTAAGAATTCTAATTCGAATGTTTTGGGAGTTGCAATCAGAGATCCTATGTACTCAAAGTCAATATTTTTTGGATCAACACCAACATTCACTGGCCCAATTTTCAAAATACACACTTTACATTTATTATGTACAATGCCCGTTATTATAATTCAATATTAATAAACAATGGCCGAAAGGTGCTTGCTCGACTCGGAGCTTAGCTTAAATAATTAATAATTAATGTAAAATTTGTGAATACCAATAATGTATGGGAAGCAACATTTTCCTACAAAGTAGGGCTCGTCATACTTAAAAAAATCAGCCCAAAGCCCAACCATACTTAAAACAGGCCAATGGGCCGAGTTAGATGGGTGGAAAGGTTGGCCCTTAATGCTGCTCAACCTTGCCCAACAATTTTTGGGCAATTTTTTTGTTCTCATTTGGGAGGTTATTTTTGTTAGGCACGTATATTTTCTTATTGAATGGAAGGAATTTTATTTGAGATACTGTCATTTGTCGGGTATTAAATACGGACACAACTACCAACAGAGATTTGACAACATGTTCATTGTTGCTATTAGGAGTCCTTTTGGACTCTCAAATAGTCTGTTTTGCCATTCCCTTGCATCAAAAAATTAGAGAAGAGTCCAAATGTTTCCCAATAACAAATCGTTAAATAATCATTATCAATTATAGGAAAAAAGATAAAAAAATATTACTTGAACTTTAAAATCCCAAATTTGTGATTTTCTATTAAAATGAATTGTTAATTGCTACTCTCTTGTAATTAATACCTATTCTCTTACAAACAACAAGAATAATTTAATACTGTAAAGTTTAAGTGGTATTTTCGTATCTTTTTCTTTAAATTATAGACAGACAAATAAACATGGGTTGGATATCATCACTTTTCGGTATTTAACTTGGCCCGATTTGACCACTAGGCCATTTTAGGCTTTTGTCCTAATTAGGCCCAGAATGCATGGGTCAAACTAAGTTCAACGATCCTCATTATACAAACAGAGAATAAACTAATAAAAGCTTGGTATAGTTGATAGATGGCTGAGGTCCCTTAAATATGATGTCCTATGTTTGAACCAAGCCATGTGCATGGAAAAGGCTTTGTTGGGAGAGACAAAACTCACTTCGGTGATCTCTACTCATCAGGAGGATTAGTCCCTAACTATAAGTTGGAGGATAACGTATAGATTCTATTAAAAAAAAACAGAGGATAAAGTTGTTAATTTTTTTTTTTAAAAAAAACATAAAATTGTTCTCAAAGCAAGAGCTCAAATAGGGCCTATCATCACAGCAATGTTACGTCACAAACCGAAAAACAAAACGCTGATTTCTTTCTTAATATAACAAATTTAGTTCAAAAGCAACAGGGAAATTAGCATGCATAATACTACAACTCTGTTTTCCCAATATTTGCTATAACACCACTTACTTGGTTTATTGCAACTATTTTTTATATATATCCTTTTAAATTAGTTATTATTTCAGTTTCCTGTGCGTGTAATATCTTTAAAAGTTCAAAGCAGCTCAGATTCATGGTGTGTTTGTTAGAGATTCACCAGAAAATATCTATTTATTTTAGTTAATCATAAACTGAAAAAAAACAGAGGCCAAATTGTGGATAACTACATCTATCTATGATTGCTCCTATTAATACAAATTTCTGAGATTAATTGCAATTCAAAAACACCCAACATTTGACAATAATCTTTCTTCAACAATCAAGAAGTGAAGTAATGGATAAAAGCTTCAAATTGTTATTGCTAATTTCATCATTCATTATTGTCATGGCCAATAATGCAGATGCATTAGTGCCAGCAATATATGTTTTTGGTGATTCTGGGGTTGATGCAGGAAACAACAATTTTCTCAAAACTCCGGCTAAGGCTGACAAATGGCCTTACGGTATTGACCTTAATAATACACGAGGTCGTTTCACTAATGGAAAAAATGCTGCTGATATTATCGGTAAGTTTGCCAAATTAATATTTGAATTCTTTCCTCTTTTTATCTCATTTACTCCCTCCGGTCCTAATTATAAGATAAAGTTGACTTTTTTAGAGAAATTAAGGAAGCCATTTAAATTACTTTAGAATGTTTATATTTTTAATATCTTTAGATTATATATTAGTTTATTAGTCAAATTAATTAGTTTGGAGAAAAAAATAAAAATAAAAATACTCTAAAATAATTTAATTGGCTTCCTTAATTTCTCCAAAAAAGTCAACTTTGTCTTATAATTAGGACCGGAGAGAGTATTAGATTGAAATTTGAGTTGTTTATATTTGTTGTATGGAGACAATCTAAATCTGCTAAAATGTGTATCAAATAAAATTTTGATTTCGTTGAGATTCCTTATATTTTATTTGCAGCTTTACTATTGGACCTGCCGATACCTCCTCCTTACTTGAGCCTCTCAGAAGTTGAAAGAAGCAAATTAATCACAGGAATCAATTATGGATCGGGCTCGTGTGGAATCTTAAACACTACCAGAGCTGTAATTAAGAACAGACTTAATTAATTCTTTGAATTTTTCTTCTCATCGTGGTTTTCATAAATTAATTTATATTTTTCATTATTTTTGTGGGTGAAGGGAGAATGTTTGTCTCTGGGAAAACAAGTTGAGTATTTTACATCAACCGCTACCATAGATCTTCCAAAAGCTATAAAGATGCCGCCAGAATTGAGACGTCACTTAGCCAAATCTATATATCTTCTTCTCATCGGATCAAATGATTACAACAACAATGTCAATAATGGAGTCAGGAACAAATTCACTCCTCAAGTTTTTGCCCAATACCTCGTAGACGAAATGACAAACCATATTAAGGTTTGATTTTTCTTCTTTATTATTCAATGTTCTTGGTTAATAATAATAATAATCTTATATCCAATTTTATTGACTCCTTGCTAAAACTTCAACTCTTTTAACTACCATAGAAACTGTATGAGGTTGGGGCTAGAAAGTTTTTGGTGTCTACCCTTGCGAGTTGTGGGCCGAAGACTTATGTGCCAGAAAGTTGTGAACCGAATTACTATGCAGAGAAACTTGTTGAGAGATTGCAAGACCTTCAAGCCAATCTCTTTGGCTCATTGTTTACCACCTACGATGGACGGAAATTATTTGCTCTTATTCATGAAAACCCTAAAAAATTTGGTAAGATCAAACTTAAAACTCCATTAACTTTTGCCTATATATATTGAGATTTCATTTTGAACTTGTTATATATATATATATATATATATATATGTGACACTGTTGTTTGAATATGTAGGAATCACGTATTTAGATGTACCTTGCTATGAGGAAGGTTCAATTGTTTGTAGCAACCGATCGGAATACAAAACGTTTGATAAATTGGGACACCCAACTGAAGCCATTTATAAGATTGTTGCATTGGATTGCTTTAATGGAACTACTTGTCTTCCTATTAGCCTTTCCCAATTAGCAAATGCACCCACATCTGTATCTTTGTGAAACTACTTGTCTTCCTTCTTTGTATTTGGGAGGTCATAGGTTCAATTCTGCTTGTAATTCAGGCCGTTGGTACTTGTCCATGTAATTAAAAAAAGAATTTAATTCAATATGACAAAAGAAAAGGTAATTTTGTCCAAAACGCAAAGGGATGCTTGTGAAAGCCTTCCACATGAAAGAAATGATTAATATGTTTCCTTTATTTTTGAGAAATTTTTTAGGTGACTGGGTTAGGTTTGTACATTGTCAAACACAATTGGAGTAATCTTTCTAAAATCTGTTTTTATCTTATGTTTAAACCGTCAAAGCCCCTTCCACTTATATTAACGCAAGTTGGTAATATATACTACCTCCGGTCTTAAATATAAGACCCAGTTGATTTTTTTAGAAAAATTAAGAAAACTAATTAAATTATTTAAAGATTTATATTTATCTTTTGTCCTCCAAACTAATTTGTATGACTCATAAATTGATATATAATTTAATCACACACAACATATGATATAATTAAGTAAATTGATATATAATTTAATAGTATACAACATATGATATGATTAAATAACTTATTTAATTTTCTTAATCTATCCAAAAAAAAGTCAACTAGGTCTTATATTTAGAACCAATGGTAGTAAAGTAATAAGCTTTTTTGGGTACAATAGTGAAAGTAAAATACAAGTTGGTTGCTTTGAATTTTGGAAGCAAACAAGAATACTCCTCCAGTCTTATAAGACATATTTGAGGGGTTGATTATAGTCTTAAATATAAGACATAATTTTCATATATATCAATCTTTTCCTAATCTACCTCTAGTGATAGTCTCTCAACAATAATCAAGCAGGAGAGAAAATGAGGGAATTAAAGAAAATGACTGTAATGCTTTAGAAAAAATATGTTATATTAACTAACTCAACTAACGTCCTTAATCCAATCAAATTATGTAAATACTCTTATATCTTATACTCCATCATGTTCTAATTATAAGATAAAATTGACTTTTTTGAAGAAATTAAGAAAGTTAATTAAATTACTTTAGAATATTTATATATATATTTTTTTCAAACTAATTAGTTTGACTAACAAATTAATATATAATATAAGGATATATAACATATGATGTGATTAAACAACTTATTTAATTTCCTCAATTTCTCAAAAAATATCAACTTTATCTTATATTTAGGATCTTGGGTAGTATTATGGATAGGAGGAAGTACCGAGCATTTAAAGCCCAAACTGGGTCCAGTCCATGATCAACATGGCCCAATATGAAACTCTGATCTCCAACCTTCAACCTCGGTATAAAACGCAGAGTTTGCCAGTTGTGGCGGTTCCGTTCGAACTTCTGGTAGCCCCATCTGGTACGGTTACGGTTAGGGTTAGGGTTAGGGTTGTTCTTGTGGCGATGTGAATTTGATGGAGATGGTGAGTTAGGGCTGAGGCATATAGGGGAGAGCAGAAATGGACTGTGGCTCTGAAATACCTGTAGGTCCTCTACGGGGTGCCCTGCGATTTCAGCCCTAGACATTGATCAAAGATGGCATCATAGTACGGTTTTGTGCTTTGTGGTGTTGCAATTAGGGTTGAGTGAGTCTCTGTCTCTTAACTCTCTTGCTTCCCACTTCCTCTCTTCACAAATCCGCCTCCAAACGCCATTACATTTCAATTTCCTCCTCTCCTTCATCTCAGATTATAACACATCGCTCTCCTATTCTCGTCCTCTTTAATTTCGACTTTTCTGTGAAGATAGGTTTAACAATTCGTTACGATGTAAATTACTGGACTTGTATTTTACCAAGTAACAGTTTTAATCTGTTGAAAAGATTTTAGTTTCTCTGAATATAATTGCTATTTTATATGTGGTCTTGTTCTATTTCTATTTTTTCCCCTTGAAAGCAAGATCAACAATTTTTCAAATGCTTCGCGGTCTTTGACCCTTTTTGGATCTGGGAAATGACAAAACTAGTTTAACCCAGCAATAGATATGCATATGCAAAACCTTCACCCCAGTTTTATCTCTAGCTTCCTAGGTAGATATTGAAAAATAGTGTAGTTTTAACAAATTAAAGCTGAATTTATCCAGTTTCATGACCTATGCAGTGTAATTCCAATGTAAATATCCAAACTTTGAAATTCAATTTCTCCAGTTTCAACGAAGGGACAACAATGAGAAAGCACCGCTACCAATACTAAAACAATAGTACTACGGAACAGAGCATGGTGTGTTATTTATTTCAATTCTCTTGACTCTTGTGTTGAGTCCTTTGCGATATAAATACAGGTCCTTTTGCAGGTGCTTTATAGTTTATTTCCATACTAGATCTTTAGATCTTAGCTGAACATTCTTCTGTTGATCATTCTCAAACAAATCCTTCTGCAAAACCCAGTTTTCAATCATGGCTTGAGAGTTGACCCCTTGATCAGCTGGCAAGTAATGACCAGCTCCCAAAACTACAACATTAGTGAGACTTTGCCATTTTTGCACATACCCAGCAAGCTCACCATTTACTCTCCATATCTTCCTATCTGCATTCAAATACTTGTCAATCCCTTCCCATTTCATTGTCTTCACCCATGCTTCTACTTGAACAGGACCATCTCTTAGATCATGCTGGCCTTGGTATAGAAGCACTCTGGTTTTTGTCACCAAGTATTCCACCTTGTACTTCACGCTCTTCATCACATCTTCATGCAATGCAGCTTTTACAGTATTACTGCATCCTTTAAAAACTAGAGACTCATTCACCCCTAGCGCCTTCTTCACCTTGCTGGATTTCAAGAAATCAGTGACCAAATGAGTCTTATATGGTGCTTTCCTTGTAAAGTCCAACGAAGTAGCCAAGCCTGTCATGTTATGCAACAATTTGAAAACTCTGTTTCTTGCTTTTCTTGCAGCACTCCAGTTCGCCTGTTTGATCAATCTGACGGCTTCAGATTGAGTCTTCTCCAGGTCATTCTTCTGCCTCTCGTTGATCAACCCTAGGAAATAAGCATTTACAGCATGAGTAGTAACTTGTACAACTGGGTGAGTCATCCCGTCTCCGATCGCCACGCCTGCTAAATTCACCCTCTGTGAAGCATCTAAACGTGAATTCATTCGTAATATGTAATACCCAATTGCAGGAACAAACTTCCCAGCATAGCTTTCGCCGGTTATATAAATTGGGCGATCCTTGAAAGCAGGGTTTAGCTGAATGAATTTGGTTATGGCAGTGTAGAGGTGTTTGGCCACTGAATTTTGGTCTCTGGGGATTTCCTTAGGATTTGAGGCGATGCTGAATCCAGTACCTATTGGATTATCGAGGAAGAGAAGGCCAAAAATTCTGTTCCAAGAACCAGGATTGGGGATGAGATTCAAGGATTTGGTGACGTGCCATGGTCCAAGCTCGAAGAAGTTGCCGATCATGGAGGAGCAGCCAGGGCCGCCTTGGAGCCATACGAGAAGTGGGGTTTGGGAAAGAGGTGAAGTGATGATCTGGGCTTCATAGAAAGCGTAGAAAATGGCGGATTTGGAGGTGGCGTTAACAGAGAGGTAACCAGATTTTGTGGGCAAGGCTTGTTTTGGAAAGGAAGGTGTTAGATTTGGAGAAGCAGAGACATTGAAGATGATGAAGATGAAGATGAGGAGTGCTAGAGAGTTGAATTTCTCTGTTGAGTCCATTTTTGGCGGATGATATTATTCGATGACTTAGCTTTTGATGAGTCATGAGTGCATGTATCATTTATATTGAGTTTACTAAGATGATAGTCTTTGGCGTGGCAAGACGAACAAAAGAGGGTAAAATATAATATCATCGAATGCAATTGGACGCTAATTTTTTAAAACAAAAACAGTTTCTCAAAATTGTACCTTTGATCATAAAAATATTTTTGGTGGATGATATTATTCGACGACTTTGTCTTTGATGAGTCATGAGTGCACGTATCGTTTATGTTGAGTTTGCTAATATGAAAGTTTTTGGCGTGGCAAGACGAACAAAAGAGGTTAGTGTTGACTTCTATTTAATGTATGTTTGAAAATTTTTAAATGATAGAAACCTATTTTTTTCTTTTTATGATAAAAGGTACAATAATGATAAACTATTTTTTTTTTAATAGTAAGAGTTCAATCGCATGACGCATTCCATATGGGGAAAATGTAAAATGCTATGTGGGTTGCAATTGGGAATTTATTATTAGGCAATTTATTATGAAAAGTCGATGGATATTATAACTATCTCATAAAGGATTTGAAAGAGGTGTTAACAGCTGACACTAATTAATTAGGGAAGATTATTCAAGAAGAAAAATAAAGAACTAATTAGTGAAGAGACGTATAGTACATTGGTTAAAGCTTGTGGGACATGGTGTATGTTTGGGAACACTTATTTTTTAAATATAAATGCTTATTACGCAAGTCGAGATAAAACTCATCTCACATACTTATCTCGTATACCGTGTTATTCCAAACGAGCACATGATTCTTGAACTACTGGGATTAGACTTATTTGTAGAATATATTTGACTTGTTGTTAGAAATGACTGACATCCTCTTGGGTGAATTGAGTGTAAGCTAAAAACTTAGAAATTTTGAAAATATTTTCATATCTTAAGAAAAATAATATGTATGAAGATAATGAGTTATAAAACCATAATTAATTAAACAAATTAGGTAGGTTAGAAATATAAGAGATAAGGGAAGAGAATATGCAAACTATTATTTATACTGGTTCGGTTCAATCTTCAACGACCAACATCCAATCCTTAGGCTCCACCTTACATTTTCAATCCACTATTTTCTTGTTTAATCCAGACATAAGAGAAGTCTCTACAATCCTTCAAGTTTCACGGGTACTTGGAAACCTTAATAACCTCATACTTAATCTCTGCACCTCAGAGTCACTCCCCCCTACAATTTATAAGGTTACAATCTGTTTTCTACTCAAGATCCCCTTATCTGAAGTAACTCTCACAAAGATAGAATGATTACAATAAAAGCAAACTTCTCTCTCCTAGAAGCAAATAATGTTTAACACTGAAATACAACATGGAAGTATGAATACAAAGTATTGTTTGGTTGAGATTCAAAGTTTCTACATAATGAGTTGTAGGCATGGGCTTTCTCCCCTTCTGTTTTAAATGATCTTCTATTTATAACTTGATGAAAAGTAGTTGACCGTTCGGCACATTCTTCCCGTTGAGCTCTTCTTCTTTCCATTGAGAATATAGCCATTAGAAGTTTTCTAAAAAAAAATGCCTTTTCACCGCTGAGCTCTAATAATTATTTAATCACATGTGATCTTCATATAAACTTGATTAATAATGATTATAGATTATTAAGAATAATATAATAAAGGTTTATATGAGTTTGGAAGAAAATCATGGAATTCTAGACGGTAATTAAAAACTATGCAAAGAATCACTACAAAGGGTCACCATGGTGATGTAGTGGTGATGAGTCATCACTCAAGTGATATTCTTTTTGGAAAATAGATCACCTTATGAGTCACCATGGTGGTGTGGCAGTGAAGGCAAATTTCCAGCATCACTTGAGTGATCTTAGTTTAGCCCTTCTAGTGATCACTGCAGTGATGAATTATTTTCTCAAAACACATCACTCGGGTGATCTTTTCTAGTGATAAACTCATTTTAAATCCAAATATGCCAAATGACCGATCATCAGAAATCTCTTGAAGTCTACATTCCAATGTAAAAAGAATCAACTCCAAATTCGTTGATTTATGAAAGTTATGATTCAAAGAGTGTTTGTTGTTCTGGAACATCATGAGAAATTCAAGCGTCAACTTCCGAGATCCATGTCTCTTTCTTCTAATAATCTTTGAACTTAATCTTGGCTTCTAGTAAACGCATTTTGAGTCTCATTTCATATACAATAAGAATTATCTAGATTAGATTTGTAGTTTTGGAGATATGTCAAAATTACTGAACCTCATCTGGAGCAGCATGAGAAATTTCAGCATCAACTTTCAAAATTCATATCTTATCCATCTGAAACCCGTTGAGCTTGATCTTGGTGTTGTTGTGTCGCATTTAAAGTCTAGGTTCATATGAAACAAATTTCACCTCAATCGGATGTATATTGTGTGAGATATGTCCAAAATATTAAACCTTTATTTTGCTGAATGAGAATAGAGTACAACAGAGTGTTCGTCACTCAAGTGGTTATTCGAGTAATCATCTCTAGAGAGGTCACTCGAGGGAAGTTAGTATAACTTCTATATAAAGCATCTTAACTTCGAATTTAGCCATTCCAACCTCTATTGACCATAGAGATCTCTAATATCATATCTAAGAGCTTAAATGTTGATATTTTCATTAGATCTTGCAAGTTCTTCTTTCTTCAATCTCTCTTTATCTTTTTTATCATTTCAATTTGAGAACTTCTTCCTTTATTTGACTTAATATAATGAAGGTTATTCTTTCTTCACTCTTCTTATTTTTCCTCTTGATAATCATTCTCCATAATCCAACTAGATAGTTTCTTTATTTTTCTTTACTATCTTCAATCTTTCTTTTTCTTCTTCCTCTTGATCATTCTAAATACTCCAACTCAATAGCTTCTTTTTGTGATATGATGAAAGTTCTTTTTTCTTCAATCTCTTTATTCTTCATCTTGATCATTCTCAATACTCCAACTTGATAGATTCTTTATTTTCTTGACTATCTTCAATCTTCGCTTGACTAATTTATAAGATATTTAATCATTAAATATAATAGTTAGTCAAAGAATAGGATAATTACACAATGCAAACCTTTTACTCTTAATATTTGATATTCATATTTGATATCATCAAAACTATTTATATCTAACAGTTACAATTAGCTGCGATTGGTAAAGCATTAATTGAATGTTCACTCACCCTTTATATTCAGGTTTGAACAATTTGACTCGAAAGTCTCTATGACTCTATGCTATTCCTTCTCTTATTCTCCTGTTCAATAAACACCAAGGCATGTATATCTCTTTATCAAAAGGAAAGGAGAAAATTTCACTCAGGAACATATACGAGGTGATGATTATTTCAAAGAATTTTTCAAATTTCCCCCCCTAAATTATATGGCAGATATGACCTGTACTTTTTGAAATTACATTTAAAATATTCGTTTGATGTGTGTGTGTGTATTATTTCCTTTTCATTGGCCTTGAGAAAGTTATAAATACAATGCAAAACCTTTTATCTAACTAGTATGTTGTAGGGAAATCAGCGAATAATTGAAACTTATTCATTACCTATGAGGTGTCATTCCATTAATTAAGGGTCAAAACCATGGTTATTAAAACCAAACTGGCCGGTTCAACCACATACTGAACTGGTCATTTGATCTGTTCAGTCCGATCAGTTTGACAAGTTCAATGGTTACTTAGAATTTCCTTACTTCAAAAATTTATATATGATTCTATATATTTTCAAAAATTATAAATTAAGACTATATGGAAGGCTTAAAATGTCTACTTTCTAATACAAAAAAATCATTCAAAAATATTACTACCTCCAGTCCTAAATATAGGACAAAGTTTGTAGTGCAAATTGCACTACAAACTTTGTCCTATATTTAGGACCGGAGGGAGTATTATTTGATCATCAAGAATTATCAAATTCCAAAACTGTTCCAAAAATTTTTATTTGCAGCTATGCTATTGGGCTTGCCAATGCCACCTCCATACTTGAGCGTCTAAAGAAGTTGAAAGAAGCAAATTAATCACAGGAATTAATTATGGATCGACCACGTGTAGAATCTTAAACACTTCCAGAACTATAATTAAGAACATACTTAATTAATTCTTTGAATTTTTCTTCTCATCATGGTTTTCATAAATGAATTTATATTTTTCATTATTTCGTGGGTGAAGGGAGAATGTTTGTCTCTTGGTAAACAAAATGAGCATTTTACATCAACCGCTACCATAGATCTTCCAAAAGCTATAAAGATGCCACCAGAATTGAGACATCACTTGGCCAAATCTATATATCTTCTTCTCATTGGATCAAATGACTGCAACAACAATGTCAATAATGGAGTTTGGAACAAATTCACTCCTCAAGATTGTGCACGAAACCTAGGACACGAAATGACAAACCATATTAAGGTTTGATTTTTCTTTTTTATTATTCAATTTTCTTGCTTAATAATAATAATCTTATAACCAGTTTTATTGACTCCTTGCTAAAACTTTGATTCTTTAATTACTGTTGAGATTGAAGGATCATATTGAAATGCATGAAAAATACTAATATTATTTATTCTTAAGATAAATGAGAGTACAATAAGGTATTTATACAGGCAAACAAATAGGATAACTTTAATCCTAGAATCTATCCTAATTTAATCAAATAAAATCAAATCATGATATCTTAAAGATATATTCCTAAAATATAATATTCATATCTAATCCTAATAAATACTAAATGATATCGCTAATAATAATAATTAATTAATTAATATTTCTAAAAACTTGTTATTCTCAACAACTACCATAAAAATTATATGATGTTGGGGCTAGAAAGTTTTTGGTGTCTACCCTTGCGACTTGTGAGCCGAAGACTTACGTACCAGAAAGTTGTGAACCGAATTACTATGCAGAGAAACTTGTTGGGAGATTACAAGAGCTTCAAGCCAATCTCTTTGGCTTATAGTTTACCACCTACGATGGATGGAAATTATTTGCTCGGATTCAGGAAAACCCAAAAAAATTTGGTGAGAAACTTAAAATCCGTTAAGTTTCACTTATTATATATTCAGATTTCATTTTTGAACTTGTTACATATATATATATATATATATATGACACTAAATCACTGTTTGAATATGTTGTAGGAATCACATATTTAGATGTTCCTTGCCACGAGGATCGTTCAATTGTGTGTGCCAACTGGTCGGAATTAAATGTTTGATAGATTGGCACACCCAACTCAAGCCATTTACAAGAATATTGCATCGGATTGCTTTAATGGATCTACTTATCTTCCTCTTAGCCTTTCCCAATTAGATAATGCACCCTCATTTGTATCTTTGTGGAACTACTTGTCTTCCTTCTTTTATTTTTATATGTGAGAAGTCGTGGGTTCAAACTTGTTTGTAACTCAGGTCGTTAAAGCCTGCCTATGTAATTTAAAAAGATTAGTTCAATAAAACAAAAGAAAAGATAATTTTGCCCAAAACGCAAAAAGACACTCGATCTCGAGCCTTCAGCCTCTGTATAAAATGCATATATATTGGGAATCAGAGAAAAGTTGGGATCCAGAAATCTCATTTCCAACAACCCCGATCCCGATCCAGTCCATCATCAAATGGCCCAATATGAAACTCGATCTCGAGCCTTCAGCCTCTGTATAAAATGCGGAGTTTCCCAGGTGCCGTGGCTCCGTTCAAACTTTTCTCCTTAGGCCCATCTGGTAGGCGATGTGAATTTGATGGACATGGTGAGTGAGGGCTGAGGCATATCGGGGAGAGCAGCCATGAGATTGAGACTCTGAAGCACCCGTAGGTCCTCTACGGGGTGCCCTGCGATTTCAGCCCTTGACGACGATCAAAGATGGCATCATAGTACGGTTTTGTGCTTTGTGGTGTTGCAAATTAGGGTTGACTCTCTCTCTCTCTCTCTCTCAACTCTCTTGCTTCCCACTTTCTATCTTCACAAATCCGCCTCCAAACGCCATTACATTTCAGATGATAACATCGCTTTTCTTGTTTCCTTTCTCCTCTCTAATTTGAACTTTTCTGTGAAGCTAGGTTTACCAATTTGTTACGATGAAAATTACTGGACTTGTTTTTTATCAAGTAATAGTTTTTATTTTTTGAAAAGATTTTAGTATCTTTAGATGTAATTGGTACTTTATATGTCGTCTTGTTCTTCTTTCCCCCTTGAAAGCAAGATCAACGATTTTTCAAGTACTTCGCAGTCTATGACCCTTCTTGGATCTGGGAAATGACTAAACTGCTTTAATCCAGCTATGCACATACACATGCTCGCATAAGTATGCGTTGAAAATGTTACATGTAAAACCTTTACCCTGTTTTATGTTTAGCTTCCTTGATAGATATTGAAACAGAGTGTAGTTTCAACAAAATAAAGCTGAACTTGTCCACTTACATGACCTGTGCATTGTAATTCTAATGATAAATATCCAAACTTTGCTATTCAATTTCGCCAGTGTCTTGGAAAGGACAACAATGGTAAAGCATCGATACCAACACTAGAACAATACTACAGAACAGAGCACGGTGTGTAATTTAACTTCACGGTAAATCTTAAGATCTTAGTTAAACATTCTCCTGTTGATCATTCTCAAACAAACCCTTCTGCAAAACCCAGTTTTCAATCATGGCTTGAGAGTTGACCCCTTGATCAGCTGGCAAGTAATGACCAGCTCCCAAAACTACAACATTAGTGAGACTCTGCCATTTTTGCACATACCCAGCAAGCTCACCATTCACTCTCCATATCTTCCGATCTGCATTCAAATACTTGTCAATCCCTTCCCATTTCATTGTCTTCACCCATGCTTCTACTTGAACAGGACCATCTCTTAGATCATGCTGGCCTTGGTATAGAAGCACTCTGGTTTTTGTCACCAAGTATTCCACCATGTACTTCACGCTCTTCATCACATCTTCATGCAATGCAGCTTTTACAGTATTACTGCATCCTTTAAAAACTAGAGACTCATTCACCCCTAGCGCCTTCTTCACCTTGCTGGATTTCAAGAAATCAGTGACCAAATGAGTCTTATATGGTGCTTTCCTTGTAAAGTCCAACGAAGTAGCCAAGCCTGTCATGTCATGCAACAATTTGAAAACTCTGTTTCTTGCTTTTCTTGCAGCACTCCAGTTCCCCTGTTTGATCAATCTGACAGCTTCAGATTGAGTCTTCTCCAGGTCATTCTTCTGCCTCTCGTTGATCAACCCTAGGAAATAAGCATTCACAGCATGAGTAGCAACTTGTACAACTGGGTGAGTCATCCCGTCTCCGATCGCCACGCCTGCTAAATTCACCCTCTGTGAAGCATCTAAACGTGAATTCATTTGTAATATGTAATACCCAATTGCAGGAACAAACTTCCCAGCATAGCTTTCGCCGGTTATATAAATTGGGCGATCCTTGAAAGCAGGGTTTAGCTGAATGAACTTGGTTATGGCAGTGTAGAGGTGTTTGGCCACTGAATTTTGGTCTCTGGGGATTTCCTCAGGATATGAGGCGATGCTGAATCCAGTTCCTATTGGATTATCGAGGAAGAGAAGGCCGAAAATTCTGTTCCAAGAACCAGGATTGGGGATGAGATTCAAGGATGTGGTGACGTGCCATGGTCCAAGCTCGAAGAAGTTGCCGATCATGGAGGAGCAGCCAGGGCCGCCTTGGAGCCATACGAGAAGTGGGGTTTGGTAAAGAGGTGAAGTGATGTTCTGGGCTTCATAGAAAGCGTAGAAAATGGCGGATTCGGAGGTGGCGTTAACGGAGAGGTAGCCAGATTTTGTGGGCAAGGCTTGTTTTGGAAAGGAAGGTGTTAGATTTGAAGAAGCAGAGATATTGAAGATGAAATAGATGAAGATGAGGAGCGCCAGAGGGTTGAATTTCGCTGTTGAGTCCATTTTTGGTGGATGATATTATTCGATGGCTTTGCTTTTGATGAGTCGTGTGCATGTATCATTTATATTGAGTTTACCAAGGTTCATGAATCTCACTGAGTCGGTCGGGTACTAGGATTAAGAGTCGGTGGGGCATATTGGGACCAAACCGGTGAGAAATTGAAGATTTTAGATTTATTAATATGAAATTTAAAAAAAAAATTAGAAAAATAAATAATAATAAAAAAATAGTGACCCGGACCAAATGCCGAATCGGGTCGGTTCGCCAATTTCTGGGATGGCTCAGCCGATTCGGTTCGGGTTCATGAACAATGAAGTTTACTAACATGAAAGTCTTTGGCGTGATAAGTAAAATATTTATATATTTAATTTTCTTTATATAATTATTTTTTAGACGACATTTGAGATTAACGTAATAAATTTGGGTGTAATTGGTAAATAAAAGATGATTTTGGTATAAATATTTTTATTAATAGTGTTATAATATAATATTTACTTGTTTTTCTTTTGATAGCCACATAATAAGAGATGAAAGGAGATCTAAAATTGGACCGATGGGATTGAAGAAGGACTATTTACTATAGTGTCAGGTGCTGTAGCAGCCGTCAGACACTGTAGCACACTCGAAGGAAAAAACCGCCAGTTACTATAGCAATTTACTGTTCGCCCATGAAAAAATCACTGTTCACATGGAAAAGAAAACAACACAGTCTATTTGTTTATAAATCGCCATCATTGCAAAGAAAGAGAGAGAGAGATCATTCTCTGCCAGAAAGAAAAATATCGTATTATTTCTTAGTGTTAGTTTCATGTATTATATTATTTTTTGTATGCTTTCATTTTGGAAGGCTTAGGTAGACCTTTTTTATAGACGGTATATGTAGTCCTCATTTATAGATGGTATAGATTGCCACCTACATAAAAGTTTTTACCTCTTATCAGGACGACTAGTTTTCTCCATTTTCATGCACTTGTGGTTATATTTTTATGTTTTAGAATTTAATAATCAAGTTTTATGCCATATTAATTTATGTTTGTTTTGTTTTTAATTTCATCATTAGCTAAATTTCTATATTTTTAGGGTGATGATGTAGCTTAGTAATGACGAATTGAATCTTAACTTATTAAATCTAGTTTTAATTTTTTCTTCATGATTGAGTTTTAATCATTGTTCTTAATGCTTTCAATTGATTTGTTACCTTTCGAATGATTTCAATATGTATGTTGAGACAGAGAGGAGATGCATATGTGTAGACCCTATAATTAAAACCATAATTTGCATATGAAATAAGAATATATTCATATGAGTTGTGTAGTTTTAATGAGTTCCATAAATCTTAATGTATGATTAATTGCTTGAATTCATATAGGAATACATTGGATTAGCAATTAATTATAGAATTGCATGACCTTGGAAGAAGCTAGTAATTAAATGAGGGAAACTCAACTATCAATCATATGGAATAAATTGGATTAGAATAGATAAGTGATTCAATCCAAAATTTGTTAAGTGAAATATAACCCCTATGGCTTTTTCTCATAGTTGCTTTCATATTATTTGCACTCATATTTAATCATTTTTTATTTTGTACTCTCAATCACCAACTAATTGATCGACTAAATAAAATTAAAATTACCCATTTTGGTACTTAGTGATCAATCCTCGTGGGAACGATACTCTATTCACTTCTATATTACTTGATTATGACAGTGTACAATTACACTATTTAATAGATCATTTACACTCGTAACAAGTTTTTTACGTTGTTGCCAGAGATTATTGTCGTTAATATGAATACCAAGTAATTTTAATACTAGTCTAGTCTTTATATTACTTTTTTTTAGTGTCTTATGTTTCTTTTCAGGATTTTGCTTAATGCATGACCAGATCGAAGGAGACTGAATTACAACATTTTAATGGCAAATTCGGCGGAAGAAGCATCAGATATCAAAACACTCCGTGGCTATACAACACCAACAGTCATGGGGACAAATTCAGGAATCAAAAGACCACCAGTAGCAGTTAACAACTTTGAAATCAAGCCTGCAATTATTCAAATGATGCAAGCAAATCAATTCGGTGGTTTACCAACAGAAGATTTTAATGCACATATAGCCAACTTCCTAGAAATCTGTAACATATTCAAGTATAATGGTGTTACTGATGATGCCATTAGACTTACACTCGCTACCAGTGAGAAAATTTCACTTAGGAACATATATGAGGTGATGATTATTTCAAAGAATTTTTCAAATTTCCCCCCCTAAATTGTATCACAGATATGACCTGTACTTTTTAAAATTTAAACAAGTGTTTGTTAAGGTTATTATTCATTCACTTTGAAGTTACATTTAAAATATTCTTTTGATATACTGGGGTGTGTGTATTATTTCCTTTTCATTTGCCTTGAAAAAGGTATAAATACAATGCAAAACCTTTTATCGAACTAGTATGTTGTAGGGAAATCAAGGAATAATTGAAACTTATTCATTACCTATGAGGTGTCATTCCAACAATGAAGGGTTAAAATCATGGTTATTAAAACTAGATTAACTAGTTCGATCACAAAACCGGCGAACCGGTCATTTGATCTGTTCGGTCCGGCCAGTTTGGTCGGTTCAATGGTTGCTCAGAATTTTCTTACTTTAAAAATTCATATATGATTCTATACATTTCCAACAATTCAAAATTAAGACTCTTCGAAAAGCTTAAAATGTTGACTTTTTAATACAAAAAGAATCATTTAAAAATATTATCATTTAATCCTAAAAAATTAATAAATTCTAAAACTATTTTAAAAAATTTTATTCGCAGCTATACTATTGGGCTTGCCAATGCCACATCCATACTTGAGCCTCTAAAGAAGTTGAAAGAAGCAAATTAATCACAGGAATCAATTATGGATCGACCTCGTGTGAAATCTTAAACACTACCCGAGCTGTAATTAAAAACAAACTTAATTAATTCTTTGAATTTTTTTTTCTCATCATAGTTTTCATAAATTAATTTTTGTTTTTCATTATTTCGTGGGTGAAGGGAGAATGTTTGTCTCTTGGAAAACAAAATGAGTATTTTACGTCAAACGCCACCATAGATCTTCCAAAAGCTATAAAGATGCCGCCAGAATTGAGACATCACTTCGCCAAATCCATATATCTTCTTCTCATCGGATCAAATGATTGCAACAACAATGTCAATAATGGAGTTTGGAACAAATTCACTCCTCAAGATTGTGCACGATACCTCGTACACGAAATGACTAACCATATTAAGGTTTGATTTTTATTTTTTATTATTCAATTTTCTTGGTTAATAATAATAATCTTATATACAATTTGATTGACTCCTTGTTAAAACTTCAATTCTTTTAATTGCAATAGAAATTATATGATGTTGGGGCTAGAAAGTTTTTGGTGTCTACCATTGCGAGTTATGAGCCGAATACTAGCCTGCCAGAAAGTTGTGAACGGAATTACTATGCAGAGAAACTTGTTGAGAGATTACAAGAGCTTCAAGTCAGTCTCTTTGGCTCATTGTTTACCACCTACGATGGATGGGAATTATTTGCTTGGATTCAGGAAAACCCAAAGAAAATTTGGTGAGAAACTTAAAATCCGTTAAATTTTACTTATTATATATTGAGATTTCATTTTTGAACTTGTTATATATATATATATATATATGACACTAAATCATTGTTTGAATATGTTGTACGAATCACATATTTAGATGTTCCTTGCTACGAGGATGGTTCAATTGTGTGTGCCAACTGGTCGGAATACAAAATGCTTGAAAATTGGGACACCCAACTGAAGCCATTTACAAGAATATTGCATTGGATTGTTTTTTTACTTGTCTTCCTCTTAGCCTTTCCCAATTAGATAATGCGCCCTCATTTGTACCTTTGTGGAACTACTTGTCTTCCTTCTTTGTATCTGGGAGGTCGTGGGTTTAAATCCGTTTATAACTTAGGCCGTTAGTATCTGCCTATGTAATTTAAAAAAAAATAGTTCAATAAAACAAAAGAAAAGGTTGCAAAGAGACACTTGTGAAAGTCTTCAGATGAAAAAATGAATATTTTGTGAAATTTTTTTATGTGACTGGGTCAAGTTTGTACATTGTCAAGTGAGTAATCTTTCTCAGGAGCATTTTTTAAATCGTCAAAACCTCTTGCACTTAGGTTAACGCTAGTTGGTAAAATATAACAGGTGTTATAAAAATATTTGTGATAAGAGAGAAAGAGATAAAGAAGAGAGAAATTCAAAAGAGAATAAAGAGCACTTCACATTTACTTGTATATCCTTAATACTTGGCCCTTGTCTCTATTTATAGGCACAAAACGAAAGTGCATAGTGACTGCAGCGTGATGCTACAGTAATGCTACAAAGAGAAAATAAAGAGCACTTCTCATTCATTTGTATATCCTTAAACCTCTTTCACGATATTGCTACAACAAAAGCAAATTGGATGTATCCATTTGGAATAACAACCATCTTCTGGCGGTCATACATTTTCTTTAATTTGTTCTAAACAATAAGTGGGTCTTTTAAGGCTAAATATTCAATTTTGAGGCCTTTATGCAAATGGTGGCGTAGAAAAATTATGGATCAAGCATTCAAAATACTCCCTCTGATCCTAATTATAAGATAAAATTGACTTTTTTGGAGAAATTAAGGAAGGCAATTAAATTACTTTAGAGTATTTATATTTTTAGTATTCTTAGATTATATATCAGCTTATTAGTCAAATTAATTAGTTTGGAGAAAAGAATAAAAATATAAATACTCTAAAGTAATTTAATTGGCTACCTTAATTTCTCTAAAAAAGTCAACTTTATCTTATAATTAGGACCGGAGGGAGTAGTTGTTTTCGGTAATGACAAGATCCACAAGTTTATATTTCAAATATTTTATGAATACCCTTTTATTGCATTAGTTTGAACTATGTTAAATCTTATGAAATATAAAAACGCAATATAATAACACAAATGATAATAATAGGAATTTTGTAAAGACAAGAAATAAGTTATAAAGTAAAATATTACAACAAAATTTAAAATTTATGGCTTCGGGCCAATTAATCTCAAGATGAGCAATTAAATCTATATGGCTTCTGGCCATATATCTTCAGGATAAATAAAAGTTGAATATGGCTTCCGGCCATATAATAAGATAGAAAGGTATATGGCTTTTAGCCATATTATATCAAAATAAGAAATCAAAGTGATATGACTTCTGGTCATATAATTTTAGAATAGGGAATTAAAGCAACACAGCTGTTGGCCATATAATTTATAACAATTGGTAAAAGTATCTCTCTAATTCTATATAGTGTGTCAGATTATCCCATATCTATCAAATAAAGATATTGTAAAACAAGGTAGATGAAATCGTCAAAGAAATGATGAGAAGATTATACCTTCGTTGGAACCTCATGCTGATAACGTGTTATAAAAATATTTGTAATAAGAGAACAAGAGATAAAGAAGAGAAAAATTCAAGAGAGAAAAGAGAGCACTTCTCATTCACTTGTATATTCTTAATACTTGGCCCAATATCTCTATTTATCATTGCATTGAAAACTGGACTGGATAGTTCGGTTCAGACCTGAAACTGGTGAACCAGTCGCCAGTCCATTTTGATTGAGGTTAGAAAATTGGGATCTATTGAACCGGTCAACTCGGGTTGCCCTTTTTTTTTATATACATTTTTATGCTCCAACCAGGTTTTTTTTAAAAAAAAAAATTATTTCCCTACAATTGTTTGATTTGCAAGAAGCTTTAAAAGGATTGTTGAATACTTTTGGTATTGGTTGGAGAAAAATCTTTATATACTTAATGATATTTTTGTGGGTATTAGGTTCAGGAGGTTATATTGGACTATTGGTTTGAAAAAAAAATTCTTATATAGTTTTTTGAATGATATGCATGAACATTTAAAATATATGTTTTTTTAATTGACCCCGGTATGAACCCTGGGTTGACCCTGGTTTAAACCATTGACCCTTGACCCAGTACATCGGCTGGTACAATGTCCAATCTGGTTTTTAGTACTTGCTATTTATAGACGCAAAACAACGGTAAATAATGGCTGCTATGTGATGCTACAGTAATGCTACAGTAATACTGTAGTAATCTCGTGATGCGAATAGTGACGATACAGAAATCCCGTGATGCTACAGTGATAAATAGTAACAACTACAATGTGTCTGATCTTAGAGATCAAATTGACTGAAAGTGTAAGTTGGTCTGGATATGAGTTAATGGATATCCATATAATTAATATTCATAACAATAAGTTTTTTTGGTAAAACAGTGAAAATAAAATACAAGGTGATAACCCTGAATTATTGTATTTTTTTTTTTTTGGGTAAAAAAATTTAATTGAGTTAGATCCGGATGTTTATTAGGATTAAGACATACCTCCAAATTCAAAAATTCAAATATTGCTCACAGATGCATGTACAAATTGCCTGCCCACCAACAGCGTTCGAACTTACATGAATTATTGAATTTGGAAGCAAATAAAATACCAAGCATTTAAAGCCCAAGCTGGACCCTGTCCATCATCAAATGGCCCAATATGAAACTCGATCTCAAACCTTCAACGTCTGTACAAAACACGGAGTTTCCCTGGTGCTGTGGCCCCGTTCAAACTTTTCTGCGTGGCCCCATCTGGTAAGCTTAGGGTGTGTTTGGTTTAATGGAGGTTTGGTTAAGTAAGGTTTATTTAAGTTAGGTTAGAGGAGGTTATAATGTTGTTTGGTTCAAACAGAGGTTAGGTTAGGTTTGGTATCTTGTTTGGTTCAGGAGGTTAGGTTAGGTGAGTTAATTATAAGTGGACAAAAATACCCTTCTACATATTTTCCTTCTTCTTTTACAATGTATTTATTACTTGAGGAGGTGGCGGCAGCGGCGGCTAGATCTACAAGACCTGAGATGACTTTGGAGGAGCAGCGTGGCGAAGGAGTCAACTGCAGAGCTCGCGAACAAGATGAGAGAAAATGAGATTTCTAGCCGGAGAGGGAATGAAACAAAGTGATGACTTTTTACATGGGAGGGCAGTGCTGGAATTTTAAAAAATTGTCATGGGTAATTTAGTCACAATTAAAGATAAATATTCTCTCACATAAGAAAAATCTCAATTTTGGAGGACTCATAACTTAGGTTAAGTGACCATTAAAAAATGAAAAAATATCTAACACCTAACTTAATCTCCTCCAACCAAACATCACTTTTTTACCACCAATTCCACTCTAATTTAACCTAACTTAAAAAAACCTCTAACCAAACAAAACCCTAGGGTTAGGGCTTTTTTCGGGCGATGTGAATTTGATGGAGATGGTGAGCGAGGGCTGAGGCAGATAGGGGAGAGCAGCTATGAAATTGTGGCTCTGAAATACCTGTAGGTCCTCTACGGAGTGCCCTGCGATTTCAGCCCTTGACAATGATCACATATGGCATCATAGTACGGTTTTGTGCTTTGTGGTGTTGTAAATTGGATTTGGCTGCAGTAAGCTGTCTAGTGGTGCCAATCCTTTTCTCCCAAAAGTTTGGGGTGTAAAGGGGCTGTTTTTATTTTAAAATAGTATATAGTATTTTGAAATAATTTTTTTAGATGTATCTAGTATCTTAAAATATTTTTTAAATAACATATAATATCCTAAAATAATTTTTAGTATTTTAACGCCTTAAAATATTTTAAAGGATTAAAAACACCAAAAATATATTTTAAAGTGATTTTTAGAACTGAAAAAATGCATTAAGGGTTAAATTGTAATCAATCTACTAACATATTGGGTACAACTGAAAAAATATTTTAAGGGGTTAAAGTACCAAAAATTATTTTAGGATATTATATGTTACTTAAAAAATATTTTAAGATACTAGATACATCTAAAAAAAATTATTTCAAAATACTATATACTATTTTTTAAAAAAAAAAACAGCCCCTTTACACCCAACAGTATAGTTTGGGAGAAAAGAACGGCCAGCGGATGATAACATTTCAATTTCCTCCAAACGCCATTACATTTCAATTTCCTCCTCTCCTTCATCTCAGATGATAACATCGCTGTTCTTGTTTCCTTTTCCCCCTCTAATTTGGACTTCTCTGTGAAGCTAGGTTTACCAATTTGTTACGATGAAAATCACTGGACTTGTTTTTTATCAAGTTATAGTTTTGATTTTCTGAAAAGATTTTAGTATCTTTAGATGTAATTGGTACTTTATATGTCGTCTTGTTCTTCTTTCCGCCCTTGAAAGCAAGATCAACGATTTTTCAAGTACTTCGCAGTCTATGACCCTTCTTGGATCTGGGAAATGACTAAACTGCTTTAATCCAGTTATGCACATACACATGCTCGCATAAGTTTGCGTTGAAAATGTTACATGTAAAACCTTTACCCTGTTTTATGTTTAGCTTCCTTGATAGATATTGAAACAGAGTGTAGTTTCAACAAAATAAAGCTGAACTTGTCCACTTACATGACCTGTGCATTGTAATTCTAATGATAAATATCCAAACTTTGCGATTCAATTTCGCCAGTGTCTTGGAAAGGACAACAATGGTAAAGCACCGATACCAACACTAGAACAATACTACAGAACAGAGCACGGTGTGTTATTTAATTTCACGGTAAATCTTAAGATCTTAGTTAAACATTCTCCTGTTGATCATCCTCAAATAAACCCTTCTGCAAAACCCAGTTCTCAATCATGGCCTGAGAGTTCACAGATTGATCACTAGGCACAAGATGGCCAGCTCCCAAAACAACAACGTTAGTAAGGCTCTCCCATTTTTGAACATACCCAGCAATCTCACCATTCACTCTCCATATCTTCCTATCTGCGTTCAAATACTTCTCAATCCCTTCCCATTTCATTGTCTTCACCCATGCTTCCACCTGAACCACACCATCTTGCAGATCAAACTGTCCTTGATACATAAGAACTCTGGTTTTTCTCACCAAGTATTCCACCATGTGCTTCACACTCTTCATAACATCTTCCTTCATTGCCTCTCCTACAGTATCACTACATGCTTCGAACACAATAGATTCATTAGCACCTAATGCCTTCTTCACCTCTTTGGATTTCAAGAACTCAGTTACCAAATTAACCTCATATGGAGATTTTCTTGTGTACTGATACAGAGTAGCCAAACCTGTCATGTTCATCAACAAACTCAAAGCGTCGGTTCTAGCTTCTACTGCTGCACTCCAATTTCCCAATTTGGTCAATCTGATTGCTTCTGATTGAACCTTCTCCAACTCATTCTTTTGCTTCTCATTGATCAAACCCACATAGTAAGCATTCAAAGCATGAGTGGCAACTTGTACTACAGGGTGTGTTAACCCATCGCCAATTGCCACACCAGCCAGATTAACTTTCTGTGAAACACTCGATCGAGAATTTCTGTGTAATATGTAATACCCAATCGCAGGAACATACTTCCCAGCATAGCTTTCTCCGGTTATATAAATTGGGCGAAACTTGAAATCTGGGTCAAGTCGAATGAACTTGGTGATAGCGGCGAAGAGGTGTTTGGCGACAGAGTTCTGGTTTCTGGGGATTTCTTTAGGGTTTGAGGCGACACTGAATCCGGTTCCGATTGGGCTATCGAGGAAGAGGAGGCCGAAGATTCTGTTCCAAGAGCCAGGATTGGGGGCGAGACTGAGGGATTTGGTGACGCGCCATGGACCGAGCTCGAAGAGGTTGCCGAGCACGGAAGAACAGCCAGGGCCGCCTTGGAGCCAGATGAGAAGTGGGGTTTGGGAGAGAGGTGAAGTGGGGTTTTGGGCTTCGTAGAAAGTGTAGAAAATGGCGGATTTGGAAGTGTGGCTAACAGAGAGGTAGCCAGATTTTGTGGGTAAGGCTTGTTTTGGGAAGGAAGGGGTTGGATTTGAAGAAGAAGAAGAAGAAGCAGAGACATTGAGGAGGAGGAGGAGGAGGAGGAGGAAGAAGACAGTGAAAGAGTTGGATCTTACAGAAGACTCCATTTTAGAGGAGTGGACAATGCAAGTCATGCTTGGGTGAGATAAAAAGAAGAGGATGGGAACGAAGGACGTGGGATTTGATGAGCCTGTGGATCTTAAGATTCTTGACACGGGATCTATGTTGGATCCAATGAATTTAAGCCAAATTGATTTAATTTGTTGGGACTTGAATTATTACAGTGCTCTTATTTATAGAGTAGAGAGAAAATATTTTTTATGACTCTGTATTTTGTAATTATATTCCAAGAAAGCGTGCTTATAATATTTTCATGATATAAAATTAAAATAAACCAGCTGTTTTAAAACATAAGAATATTATATTAAAGAAATTAAAATTTAAATAAATCTGGTTATCTGCTTTAATTTGAAAATATAAAATAAGTATATTAAAAAAAATTAACATTAAAATAAACCTGCATATTAAAATTAACTTGCTGATCCGCAGCTTTATTTTAATTTTAAACTAATAATGATGATTATAAATATAGTTTATTAATATTTAATTATACAGTGGTTTGCTAAAAAAACCATTTAATTATACATTCACCTTATAAATTTGTTTAATAAACACTTCTCGATTAAGGAGACTAACCTTATCAAGGCTAAAGGCTTAAAAATAAATTTTATAAAGGGAAGAAATTAAACTAAAAAGTAAAGTAAATTTAAGAGACTTTTTTTTCTCTTTTTGGCTAGAGCAAATTAAAAGACAAAAAATATACTTTAACTTTTGATTTATTATAAGGAAAAAGACATATAAGTGTGGTCTAAATATATGGAATTTTTTTAAGAAAAATAAATGAAATTTTATAATGATCTCCTCCAGTCTAAATTATAAAGACAAAGAGAGAGATATTTTTAATTATATTTATAAATCATATTATTAACTTTTTTATATAAAGGTACAATTTTATCATTCTTTTCCAAATAAAGGTACATTTTTATCATTTATTTATTAATTTATAGATTTTGCACTCATGGGTGCAATATAAATTAAATGTGTAAGATTGAAAAATTATTAAATTTTAAGATAGAGTTAATAAGATTTAAAATTTTTCTTGATTTCAGTAAAATATGTTAAAAATGACTTATAAATAAGAAAAATGGATTACATAAAGTGAATTATATGGAGGAAAATGGGGGGAGGGGGAGAGAGAGAGAGATATATATATATATATATATATATATATATATTTATTGAAATTTATGCATTTTTTGAACGGGGTCTAAATTAGTGAAGGACGATGGATTTGGGGAAAGGGGTGCGTGTTATTTGACACGGGGGAATCTACGCAAATTAGATCTAATGAATTTAAGTCAATTGATTAAATTTCGTTCTTAGCTTGTTCATTATACTATTATAAACATGATTCATGTGAGATCGATTCAATTTGTTTGGGAGTTAAAAATTACAAAAAGATCGGATGAACTATTTATTAATACAATTAATTTTTTTATTAAAATCAATGCAGTTATTTTATTCATATCACTCATCGGATTCGTAGAAGTTTTTTAACCTTGAGGATTCATATGTATTTTTTATTTTCAAATGAATAATTGAATATACATAATTTTTTTTAAATGAAAACAAATAATTTTATTACAATTAATTAACAACTACTAACTTTTGAAGAGTAATGAGAATCATTTTTTTTTCCTTTTATATAGAATTAGTATTTCTTTACAAATGACCAGTAAATTTGGAAGTGATAGTTGTCATTTAGTTATAATGAGATTGTTAGTTTAAGTGCTCGTTTGAATTAGCGTTCAAGAAACACGTTTAAGTAAGATGAGATAAAACTTTTCTCATATACTTACCTTGTACACTGTAAATCATGTTGGAAAATCAGCTTCTACCGCTAACCCAAACAAATATTAAAACTCATATGGTGCTTTTCCGGTGAAGTGGAACAAAGTAGCCAACCATGTTATGCAACAATCTGAAAATACTCTTTGCCTTTTGCTGCTGAACCCAGTTTTGGTGGATGAAATTGTTCGATGACTTTGCCTTTTGATGAGTCATGACGGCATTTTGAGTTCACTAACATGAAAGTCTTTGGCATGGCAAGACGAACGAAAGAGGGTCAAAAAAAGTTGCTGTTGAGTGTTGACTTTATTTAACGTATGTTTGAAAAATTTTAAATCATAGAAACCCACCATTTTCTTTTTGTGGTTAATGTATATTTTTAGTTCTTTAAGTTTTATCTTGGATATATTTGTAGCCCTATATTTAAATTATTAAACTAAAATAAACTAACAAATTTTTGTAAATGAAATGAAGTTTTGATATTTAGATTATTAAATTAAATTTTTTTAATACAATTGAGGTTTTTAAATTAGATTAGATTTTTAAAATTATAGAATTAAAAATATACTTTATACACAGATTAAAAGTACTCTTTAGCCCAATGTTTTTTCAATAAATAGAGTACAATACTTCAATTGCATTCCATACGGTGAAATGCTATATGGGTTGCAATCGGGATCGAGTCTCTCTCTTCCTTTCCTAATTATTTGGACATGTCTGAGACATTGAATGCTCATTTAGAATAATTTATTTTTTTAGCAATAAGTACTTATAAATCATAATTTATAATATACGAAGTAAGTATGTGAGAGAAGTTTTATCTCGACTTACGTAATAATGACTTATTATCTAAAAATAAATTATACTAAATACATACTGAGAGGTTTGATTTGACAGTTTATTATGAAAAGTCACTAAATATTTTAGCCGTCTCATAAAGGAATTGAAAGGGGTGTTAGGGCTGAAACTCATCAGGGAAGGGTCATATAGTACATTGGCTAAAGGTTGTGGCTTTGTGGGCATGACTCTTAAATGTTACTCCCTCCCATCCTTTTTATAAGTAACATTCTCTTTCATATGTATGGTCTTTAATACTTATAAGTGACAAATTCCTTGTGTCTTAAATTTTAAGGTGTGTTTAATTCAACGGAAGTAAGGTTAGGTGAGGTTCATTAAAGTTAAGTTAGGGAATATATGTGGTTCTTTTGTTTGGTTTATAAGGGTAGGTGAGATGAGCTAATTATAAATGGATAAATATGCATTTTTCTCTTTATCTATATATTTTCCTTCCTTTTTTACAATTTATTTATTAATAATTATTATTTGTTAAATTATTAATCGAATTCTAACTCAGCTATCATGAAAAATAGAAGTGGAACAAATTTAATAAACCTACTTAAATTGAGAATCATAATCATGACTAAATTTATTAGTTCCATTTTTTTTAGAAGAAAATTTATTACTCCAATTTTTTGCATTTCAAGATATTGAATAATAGAAAATAATTACTTTTGCATTTGCCTCAATTCTTTCTTACAACAAAATTTGTTTTATTCCACTGAATCAAGTTTGTAGCTCCCCTGAACCTTTTTCAAAGTATGAATCACAGCTCGAAGTCTCCCGGCTCGGATGCCCACTCTAATCCCATTTGCGAGGAGCCCGGCACTGAAAGCTCGAGCAAATTGTGACGCATTCACGCCGGAATCAAGAACAGCCTGGATTAAAAAAGTGGTAAATTACTCCCTCAATTACTATTTATACGAGCCCAATAATTGAATCATGTGGGTTTAAAAAAGTGGTTAACGTTACTTAAAAATAATAAATATGTCTTAAAATATTTTTTTTCAAGTATACCTTTATTTATTAGAAGTAAGTAAGAAAGAGTAATAAAGTAAACATAAATATCACCAACCTTTTAATTAATATAATATATATAATTAATGAGGGGTATAAACGAAAAAAACTTATTAAATGTTGAGATAACTGGAGTCGGTCTTTTATAAAGAGAACTAAGATAATTCAAATTTTGGGCTCTTATAAAAAAATGTCGGAGGGAGCAATAAATTTTTTTATTTTCAAAACAAAATGGCTGATATGTTTAAGGACTTTTTATCAACCCAAATAATCAGTTTCATTCTTCAATCAAAACCGAACCAACCCATGCCTCATAGCTCGTCCCTCTCGTATTCTCCTATTCATTAAACACCAAGGCGTGTATATAATAAAAGGAGAATATTTTCACTTAAGAATATGTGTGTGTTTGTGGTTATGATTATTTTAAGGAATTTTACAACTTTTTTTTTCTAAATTAGAATCTGCAGTTTTTAAAATTAAAAAGGTGTTTGTTAATGTTATTATTCCTTCACTTTGAAATTACATTTAAAATATCATTTTGACATATAAGAGATAATGTTATCATTTTGAAATATATATATATATATATTATTTCCTTTTGTTTTGGCTTGAAAAAGGTAAGGGCAACGCAAAACTTTTTAATTTATCCACCTAGAGAGGGAAATTCCAATACTTATTCGTTAGCTATGCGGTGTCATTCCAACAATGAAGTGTCAAAACCTCTTGATTCCATTTCACCAGCGTCACAACAAAAGGAACAAATACGGCTAAAAATCAAATACCAATCCTACTAATCACCACACAACACATCAAAATGGTGAGTTTATTTCAAGTTTTGAGTCATGCATGATAAGAATTAAGAACAAAGCTCCTCCTTCATTAAGGCGTCACATAATTTCAAACTAAATAATTCTCAATGACGCATTCTCTTGTTGATCATCATCATTCCCAAACAAATCCTTCTGCAAAACCCAGTTCTCAATCATGGCCTGAGAGTTCACAGATTGATCACTAGGCAAGAGATGGCCAGCTCCCAAAACAACAACATTAGTAAGACTCTCCCATTTTTGAACATACCCAGCAATCTCACCATTCACTTTCCATATCTTCCTATCTGCATTCAAATACTTCTCAATCCCTTCCCATTTCATTGTCTTCACCCATGCTTCTACCTGAACCACACCATCTTGCAGATCAAACTGACCTTGGTACATAAGAACTCTGGTTTTTTTCACCAAGTATTCCACCATGTGCTTCACACTCTTCATCACATCTTCCTTCATTGCCTCTCCTACAGTATCACTACATGCTTCAAACACAATAGATTCATTAGCACCTAATGCCTTCTTCACCTCTTTGGATTTCAAGAACTCAGTAACCAAATCATCCTCATATGGAAATTTTCTTGTGTACTGAAACAAAGTAGCCAAACCTGTCATGTTCCTCAACAGACTCAAAGCGTCGGTTCTAGCTTCTACTGCTGCACTCCAATTTCCCAATTTGGTCAATCTAATTGCTTCTGATTGAACCTTCTCCAACTCATTCTTTTGCTTCTCATTGATCAGACCCACATAGTAAGCATTCAAAGCATGAGTGGCAACTTGTACTACAGGGTGTGTTAACCCATCGCCAATTGCCACACCAGCCAGATTAACTTTCTGTGAAACACTCGATCGAGAATTTCTGTGTAATATGTAATACCCAATCGCAGGAACATACTTCCCAGCATAGCTTTCTCCGGTTATATAAATTGGGCGAAACTTGAAATCTGGGTCAAGTCGAATGAACTTGGTGATCGCAGCGAAGAGGTGTTTGGCGACCGATTTCTGGTTTCTGGGGATTTCGTTAGGGTTTGTGGCGACACTGAATCCGGTTCCGATTGGGCTATCGAGGAAGAGGAGGCCGAAGATTCTGTTCCAAGAGCCAGGATTGGGGGCGAGATTGAGGGATTTGGTGACGCGCCATGGACCGATCTCGAAGAAGTTTCCGATCATGGAGGAACAGCCAGGACCGCCTTGGAGCCAGATGAGAAGTGGGGTTTGGGAGAGAGGTGAAGTGGGGTTTTGGGCTTCGTAGAAAGTGTAGAAAATGGCGGATTTAGAAGTGTGGCTAACAGAGAGGTAGCCAGAATTTGTGGGTAAGGCTTGTTTTGGGAAGGAAGGGGTTGTTGGATTTGAAGAAGAAGAAGAAGAAGCAGAGACATTGAGGAGGAGGAGGAGGAGGAGGACTGTGAAAGAGCTGGATATTTCTGTTGACTCCATTTTTGACATGTGGACAGTGTAATACTCACGTGTTTGGGTGAGACATAAAGAAGAGGATGACGAAGGACGTCGGATTTGATGAGTTGAGTGTGTGCATGCTGAGATTCTTGACACGGGGATCTATGCAAATTGGATCCAAAAGCAAATTGATTCAAGGGAAAATCACAGTAAATCCTACGTATCATAAAATATTATAAAAATTTCTGTAGCAAATTTCTCTACAAAATATATTCGTCAGGACTGCATTGTAATTGATTTAAAGTAAGTAGATGCAGCTGTTAAAATAAACAAAAAAATTTGTTAAATTGACATATTAACTTATCATTTTAGAACTTGTTCTAGTAGAAAAATGAACTCGTCAAAGTAAGCATATGTAGTTGTTTAAATAAACTAATGAAATTGTCAAAATTGAAGCAAATACTTGTGAAAATAGGCACATTGACTTAATATTTTAGAATTTGTCCACATGGGAAAATAAATTTGTTAAAGTCAAGGGCAATCCAGTAACTTCACATGTAGAATTAATCACAACGCAGCCCCTAAAAACCTTTTGCTAGAGGAATTTTTTATAGAACTTTTTTGCAATTTTTTTATGGTCCTTGAGACCTGACGGTGATTTTCCTTTGATTTAAGTCTTACTTTTAAGATAGGTTAAAGTATAATCGTAACTCTGTAATTAAAATATTTTTATAATATAAAATTAAAATAAACAAGCTGATTAACCGGTTTATTTTAATTTTAAAACATAAAAATAATTATATCAAAAAAATTAAAATAAAAATAAACATGGTTATATGATATCATGCTAATTTTGAAATATAAAAATAATCATATTAAAGAATTAAAATTAAAATAAGCCTGCATAATAAAATAAACTCACACATAGGCAGGTTTATTTTAATTTAAAATAATAAAAATGATTATAAATATGTTTTTGTTAGCATTTAATTATACAACAATCATTTAAACTTGTAAAATAACCATTTTTCATAAAGGAGACCAACGGTATTAAGACCAAGTCTTTTTTTTGGGGGCCAGGGTTAAAGCTTAAGGTTTTAAAAATACATTTTATAAACTAAATAGATCAAACTAACGTTTGATGTAAATTTAGAAGACAAAACATATACTTTAACATTTGATTTATCATAAGGTAAAAGACATATAAGTGTAGTCTAAATATATAGAATTTTAAAATGGTCTCTATCCGTCTTAATTATAAGACATAGAGAGAAGTTACATTATTAAATTTTTCATATAAAGGTATAATTTTATCATTTATTTATTTTTGTGTAGATTTAAGTTTTGGTTCATCAAATTTCAAATAATAGGTTTTAGTCCAAGTAGGGACAAAATAGTTTAAGCTTTTATTGAGTTATAGGGATCAATGCTTTAAACAAAATGAAACTTGAAAAATGAAGACCTATGATTTAAAACTTGAGAGACCAAAACCAAAATAAGGATAAATTTGAGAGACTAAAGATTATATTAACCCATAAATTAAATATGTGTATAATTAAAAATTTATTAAATTTTGTGATGGAGTTAATGAAATTTAAAATTTTTCTTGATTCCATTAAAACATGTTAAAAATTAATTATAAATAAGATAAATGGATTACATCAAGTGAGTTATATAGAGGGGAATGGAGATTTTTTTTTTTTGCCGCTATTCATGCATTTTTTGAATGGGGATTAAATTAGTGAAGGATGATGGAGTTAGAGTCAGTTTAGGTTCTGAATTTATAAGGGCCAGGTTTAAGATTTTTGCTTTAAAAGTGAAAGCGGGTCTAAAAAAGTCAGCCTTGTAGGGCCAAGGGCCTAAAAGGGCTTTATATATTTTTTTTATTTTTAAAAATTATTTATATGATAATAATATTATTAATTTTTTATATTTTATTAATAATTTTATAAATATTTAGTTGTTATTATCTTTTTTAGAATTAAGTTTCATAAGAATATCTTATATTAAGAATCCTAAAAATTAAAAACTTATAAAAGATATTTCTTACTTTATAATTATTCTTACCAATTTTGTATTTTTTTTATTTATTTTCTGGTAATTGTTTTATTTATATCTTATGTTGTTTATTTTGTTAACTACTTATACTTTTCAAGACATATTTATAAGAAGTATATTTAATTTTGTTAAGTCTTCTCATTAATTATTTGTAATTGTGATATGTAGACAATAGTTTACCTTTGATTATAACTTAATGATTGTATTTATTTGTTGTATGATGCATACTGTTTACACTCTAATTTTAATAACATTTATGTGTTAAATTAGGAATTTTATTATTGTAATTTTAAAAAAACTGAAAAAAAAAGTAAAAATTGTTAAATCTTGTGAAAATGGCTTTAGGCCCTGCGGGTTAGCCCTAACCCGTCTATTCTCGGACCGGACTTTGAAAAATAGCATTTTTTCTTACTCTAGGCCTAAAAGAACCAACCATTTCAGGCTCTAACCGGTGCAGGGCCGGCCGACTCTAATTCTTAGCTCTAGAGAGAGTTGAGGGCTGCGTGTTATTTGACATGGGGATCTACGCAAATTGGATCTAATGAATTGAAGTCATTTGACTTAATTTTCGTCTTTGTTCATTATAATATTATAAACATGATTCATGCTGAATCGATTCAATTTGTTTGGGGGTTAAAAATTACTTGAAGGGAGCATAAAAAGATCGGATGAAGTATTTATTAATGTAATTAATTTTTTTATTACAATTAATGCAGTTATTTAATTCACTCATCGGATTCATAAAAGATTTTGGAACTTGAGGATTTATAAAAGTTGTTTTGAAGATGTTGTCTAATTTTTTTATACCTTAATTAGTTGGCAACTATGTTAGGAGAATTCATATTTATTAAATATACTACTACAAGCAACAAAGTGATAACTATTCTTTTAAATTTTATTTATTTGTAAATGAAGATACACAATTTTTTAATTAAAATTATTAATTTTATTGCAATTAATTCACAACTACTACCTTTTAGAGAGTTGTGAGAATCATGTTCGTTATATAGAATTAATATTTCTTTACAAATGACCACTAAATTTGTAAATGACAGTTGTCAATTAGCTAAAATGAGATTGTTAGTTTTAATCTTTGACAAAAAAAAAAATATTGTTAGTTTTAATGTGATAAGTTTTGTTCAAGAGTATGACTGAACCATCAAACATGTAACTATATTTTTTATATTTGTCAATATTTTTTTAATTTATTCTTATTGATATTCTCTTAATAATAATCAAGGAGAGAAGAAAATGAGGGAATTAAGAAATATTGATTGGAGTGTTTTAGAAAATACATATCATATTAACTAACTTAACTAACTTTTTTAATTTAATCAAAATAAATAAATAGATTTTATACTAAAGACTAAAAGGAATAACTAGGTAGATAAAATGAAAATTAATTATATTGTATCTTTTTATTTTTATTTATGTATTTTTTTTATTCATTATAAATAAGTAATAATGGAAATAAGATTTTTCTACGGATAAGGTGGATCCTATATCATAAAGTATTTTTTAAGGTGTAGTATATTAAAGTATTTTGTTATGCATCCAATATCCTAAAGTATTTTTTTATATGGGTCTAGCATCATAAAATATTTTTTAGATATATCTAGCACCAATATATATATATATATATAGAGCGCAATGGAAGGGGGCCGATTTCCCATAAGTTGATATCATTTTCTTCTACTTGCTGGGTTCGTTGATTGTTGATATATATATACATATAGAGAGAGAGCACGCAAGAACCATGGGTCTGCTGCAAAAACAAAGCATGAATCCTCTCCATCTCGATATTTGCTGCAAAAACCTTGGAGACAGATGTTTCGGTTCTTGCTTCAGGCCAAAATGGATGTGCAGGGGTTATTAAATGTGAAGATGGTATATGGATGTGTGGCTACATGAGCAAGCTCACCCAAGTTCCACCAGTAGTAGCTGAACTCATTGCAATCATATAGGGCCTTTAGATCTGTTGGCACAGGAATTTGAGGAAAGTTTTGCTTTTTACTGATTTTCTAGAGGCTGTCAATTTACTCTTTAAGGGTGCTGATATGAATCACTCATTTATAGATGTTATTGAGGATGCTAGATTTTGGGTGTCAAAGAATTGACAGGTTATTATCACTCATATTTCGAGACACCATAATGTTTTAGCTGATCATCTTGCTAATCTAGTTTATAGTATTCCAGGAAATTTTGTTCTCCTTGATCAACCACCTCCTTTTGTTACGGAGACAGTTGCTACTTAAGGATGAGTCATCTTTCTTTCTATTTGATTGGTGTAACCTGATTGTTGTATTAATCTGGTAATGGGTTAATGTAATCCATCTTTTCATTCAAAAAAAAAAAAATTGATTCACAAAATTAAATGGGAAAATCACACTTGAGATCTCAAGGACCAGAAAAAATAGTAAAAAAGTCTCAATATAGATTCTCCTATTTAAAAAATCTCTAAGAACTTTAGTTATATAAATTTTGAATGTGAAATTGCCTTCTTATCCTTAGTAGTTGATATTTGGATATTATATGATGTTAAGTTATATGATTAGGCTCAGGTACTTATCAATCACCACTCTAAGGCTTGTCAATATAGGTATATCCACTTGTTAACGAAAGCTATTTTAGTTAATGCAGATGAACTTGTTAATAGCCACTATTTGACTTGTCAATATAATCACGTTCACTTGTTAATTGGAGATGTTTTAAAATGTATTGGAAAATAGCAATAGTTAACATAGATGAGTCTTGTCAATGGTCACTCTTTGACTTGTCATTATAGATACATAAACTTGTCAAAATAGACACATATACTTACTAATGTATAATTGTCATTATAAACACATAAACTTGCCAAATAGGCACATAAATTTTTGAAAATAGGTATATATATAAACTTGTCAAAATAGGCACATACACTCATCAATGTATAACTTGTTATTATAGACATATAAACTTGTCAAAATAGGTGTATAAGCTTGTCAAAATAGATACATACATTTGCCAATATATAACTTGTCAAAATACACACTTGACTTGTTTGTCCTTGTGTGAACCATGGTTGGAGAAGAAGGTTTTAACAACAGGTCAATGTGTGTATTTTGACAAATTATACATTGATAAGTGTATGTGCATATTTTGATAAGTTTATATACCTATAATGACAAGTTATACATTGACAAATGTGTGTGACTCTTTTGACAAGTTTATGTGTCTAGAATGACAAGTTATACGTTGACGAGTATATATGCTTATTTTAACAAGTTATACATTCACGTGCCTATTTTGGCAAGTTTGTGTCTATAATGGTAAGTTATATATTGACAAGTGTATGTGTTTATTTTGACAAATTTATATGCCTATAATGATAAGTCAAAGAGGGGCTATTGACAAGCTCATCTATGTTAACCAAGGTATTGAAAACCGGACCGGGCATTGAACCAGTCGAGGCACTGGGTTAAGGGTCAGTGGTTCAGACCAGGGTCAACCCGGGGGTTAAACCGGGGGTCAGATCGAAGTCAATTAAAAAAAAATAATTTAAATGTTTATACATACCTTTTAAAAAACTATATGAGAGTTATTTTTTAATTAATAGTCCAATATAACCTCCTGAATCTAATACCTACAAAAATATCATTAAGTACATAATGATTTTCCCCCGACCAATGCTAAAAGTATTCCACAATCCTTTTAAAGCTCTTTATAAGTAAAAAACTATTAGGAATTAAAAAAAAAAAGCCAAAATGACTTCATTTGGAGTGTAAAAAAATTAAAAAAAGAAAGACCAAACGTGACTAGTTCGAGTCAGGCTGGTTCAGGCCGGTTCACACCGGGTTGACAAGTTCACCGGTTTTTTTCCCTCAACCGGACCGAACTAGTGACTGGTTCATCAGTTTCTGGTCTGAACCGGCCGGTCCGATTCGGTTTTCCATACATTGATGTTAACTATTGCCATTTTTTCAGTACAATTTAAAACAGCTCCCGTTGACAAGTAGACATGGCTATATTGACAATTTATATGATGGCAATTGACAACACCACCTATGTCAATTAAAATAACTCACATTGATAAGTGAATATGTCTATATTAACAAATCATAGAGTGATGATTAACAAGTATCTAAACTTAATTATATAACTTAATATCATATAACATCTAAATATTAATTAGTAAGGACAATAAGATAATTTCATATTCAAAATTTATATCACTAAAGTCTTTAGAGATTTGTTTGGTAAGAGAATATATAATGAGATTTTTTTATTAATTTTTTATCCTTGCGACTTAAGAATGATTTTTCCGAATTAAATAGATTCACTTTGGGACTTCGTGTCACTGACACAACTGCTCACTAACTGACTGGTCAAAAGTCAAAACTTGGCAACTCACTCTCTGGATCCGAGTTCCTCGTCCCACCAATGGAGTCGGAGCCAACAAGACCCAAATCTCTTGCGATCTTCCTCCTCTCCATTCTCGTCTTCTGCTCAAATCACAAGTATGTTTCTCCTCCTCCTCCTCCTTCCCCAAATCCATCCCGTGGTACCAAAACAAGCCCTCCCCACAAAATCTGGCTACCTCTCCGTTAACCACACTTCCAAATCCGCCATTTTCTACGCTTTCTATGAAGCCCAGAACCTCACTTCACCTCTCTCCCAGACCCCACTTCTCATCTGGCTCCAAGGCGGCCCTGGCTGCTCCTCCATGATCGGCAATTTCTTCGAGCTCGGTCCATGGCGCGTCACCAAAACTCTAACCCTCGAACCCAATCCCGCCTCTTGGAACAGAATCTTCGGCCTTATTTTCCTCGATAACCCAATCGGTACCGGATTCAGTATCGCCTCAAACCCTAACGAAATCCCAAGAGACCAGAAATCTGTCGCCAAACACCTCTTCGCTGCTATAACCAAGTTCATTCAACTTGACCCTGCTTTCAAGTATCGCCCAATTTATATAACCGGGGAAAGCTACGCTGGGAAGTACGTTCCTGCAATTGGGTATCACATATTACACAGGAATTCTCGATCGAGTGTTGCACAGGTGTTTCACAGAAAGTTAATCTAGCAGGTGTGGCAATTGGGGATGGGTTGACTGATCCAGTGACACAAGTTGCTACTCATGCTAAGAATGCTTACTATATCGGTTTGATCAATGAGAGGCAGAAGAATGAGGTGGAGAAGGATCTATCAGAGGCAATCAGATTGGCCAAATTGGGGAATTGGAATGCAGCAACAAATGCCAGAGGCAATGTTCTGAATCTGTTGATGAATATGACTGGTTTAGCTACTTTGTATGACTACACAAAGAAAGCTCCTTATGAGATTGATTTGGTCAGAGAGTTCTTGAAATCCAGTGAGGTAAAGAAGACACTAGGGGTGAATGAATCTGTAGTGTTTGAAGGTTGTAGTGATGCAATTTTTGCTTTATTGAATGATGACATAATGAAGAGTGTGAAGTATATGCTGGAGTACTTGGTGAAGAGAACTAAGGTGCTTCTATATCAAGGGCAATATGATTTGAAGTTAGGGGTGGCTCCAAGTGAGGCATGGGTTAAGACAATGAAATGGGAAGGGATTGAGAAGTTTTTGAATGCAGAAAGAAAGATATGGAAAGTGAATGATGAAGTTGCAGGATATGTGCAAAGATGGGGAGGCCTAACAAATGTTGTGGTTTTGGGTGGTGGCCATCTTTTGCCTGCTGATCAACCTCTGAACTCTCGAGTAATGATAGAAGACTGGGTTTTAGAGAGGAATCTGTTTGAATATGAGCAACAAGGAATAGTTTCTGAGATTTAGTTTGATGCTCTGAATGACCAATATCTTTGTCCAACGTGATGTGGAAATAATTTTGTAGATTTTGTCATTCTCATTGAAATGTTCCTTGAAGTTTCTGATACAGTGTGCTCTTCTGTTGCATTATACTCCCTCAAATCCTTAATATAAGACATATTTATCTAATCTGATTAGATTAAGGAAGTTAGTTAAGTTAATTAATATGACATGTACTTTCTAAAATACCCTAATCATCTTCCTTAATTTCATCATTCTCTCACCTCCTTGATTATTGTGGAGGGAGCATTAATAGAGGTAAATTATGAAAAGATTGACAAGTATAAAAAAATGTCTTGTATTTAGGATCAAGATCAATTTTTCAAATACGTATTATATAAATGACCTTAGGGAGTATTTGTTTTTTGAATCTGCTCTTTTAGAAGGTGCAGGTGGTGAAAATGCTAGCAGCACAAAATTACAGCGGAAGTACTTAATCTTATGAAGGAACAACATTGACTAATGTTTCAAGGGTTACGTTATTGTCTGGCATTTATCAAGCTGCTGGCAAGATGACCAATGAGGAGGCACTCAAAAGGTACAGTTATCAATGGGTTTTGATGCAGTGCAGTGCAGTGCACTGAATCATAGTTCAAAGCGATTTGCTTTGATACAGAATTAACATAAACTGCAACTGGGAATCACGTGTCTGATGCTGGGTTTTCTGAAATGAAGTCTCTTATGGACTCCATCAGCAAATGAGCAAAATTTGTAGTACGAAATGTATTCACTTTTCAATAAAGAAATTCTCGTTGATGTCTCTTATTTATATCCTTCAAGGAGGATATTTAATTACAGGTCACAAAAAAGGAGGGTATTTAATTGTAAATGAACAAAGAAACCCTAAGACCAGAGAGAAGACTCATTGAAACTATTAAACGAGATCTTTTAGTTAACAAGCTATCCAAATATTTAATTGTTTTTAGAATATAATGATGCCATATGGTCTATGTAGTTGGCCCCACCATGTGAAATAAAGCCTTGTTTTTCTTGCTGAACAAAAAACTAATTAAAGTAAAAGAATCATGTCAACTTATTTTACTTTTATAGAATGCATTAGATATTTGATTCTTTTTTTATCGCTTGAATTTGATATTTGATGCTAAGTGTACCAAATTAACATAAAAGAACATTACCTTATGTACAAGGAATAGCTCAAACAACTTGGGGAAACCTTCACCTTAATAACCCAGAAAGGGGCCCCACCAAGCTCCAATCTTTTATCGGCTTAGCCCAGCTTTACAAATGCAATATGTTTTGTTTCACAAAACCTGTAGTCTGAGCATTTGGAGTCACACTTGTGTTTCTCGCATATCAGAAAGTATAAATTCAAAAGTTGCAAAAGTTCCACTTCATTGAAATGAATTTGAAGTTCCACTATAATGAGATGCCAATGCAAGAATCAGTAACAACCACAGGTAAGATTTAATGAGTTGCATCAGAAACCTAGTACTCTCACACTAAATCTATATCAGTATTGTTTCATTATTCTAAAGTACCTTGTTTCCTACTTTTACTGACCATTTCTATACACATTCACAATCATCATTGCATCAAATTTTTGAAACAAAACTATGTATCTCTCGGCATATATCTTGATTATTACAAGGCAACCAACCACCTAATGCGAAGTTCTAACTTGAAACTATCATCCATTTACAAGAGTAGCATGTGAAGAAATCAGTTAAGGAAATGCATAAAACTACAATGCAAACTCGTCTATTCACCACTTTGTCGATTTGCATTTTCCTGACATCGCGTTCCCTTGAAAGTATGGCATGAAGGTTCTTATAACTTCTTCATAAGTAGGTCTCTTGTAGTCCACTGCCTGTAATCAGTTATATGCAATTAGTTCTTCACAGATATAAAATGATCAAATTTAGGCTTCAATGCACTTTTTTCTCCGTTTTTTTCTGAAGTATGAATATGTTCCCTTCAGTTCAAAAGAAAGCAATGTTGACTTGCTTTCATGTTTTCTAAAATGCCTCAATGTTGCCAGTCACGTAATGTGAAAGAAGGCAAACAATTAAGTTTGATAATAATACTCCCTCTAGTTCTAAATATGAGGGCTAGACAAGAGGTTTACTTTGGCCTTAAATATAGGAGCTAGAGGCCCACTTTATCTCCCAAATTTATAATTTTTTCTAAAGTATTCCTATTGATTGCCCATATTAAGGGAGTTTCCATCAAGGGGTAGCTCTAATACATATGATTAAAGAAGGTATTTTAGGAAAATCAATACACATTCAATACAAATAACTAACTTAACTAATTTCATTAGTATCAGCCAAATTAGTTAGCTAGCTTTTATATTAAGGACTGAAGATAGTACTTTTTTTTTTAATGAAACAAGGGACAAGGGCAAGATTGAATTATTTCAGAAAATCAAAGGGTACCATATCTGGTTATGAACTCACAGGGTCAAATTGAAACCTACACAAGACTAAGGGCACTAAAAGTGTATTTAAGCCTAAACTCGCTATCTGTAACCAAGTTTCTGAAACTAGCCTGCTCAATAACTTCTTCAGGGTTAGCCCATTTCCACTCGGCAAATTCTGGGTCTGCTTCACCGGTTGCTAAATTGACCTCGCTGTCATCTTTTGTTAACCGCATCAGGAACCTACAAGTGTTCAAATTTAGTGTCAGAAAAAGCACAGTCTTGGAGAAGAAACCATCTAAAGTTAGCCACAGAGTTCAAACAAGAGCAAGAAATTTAAGGCTAAGTTAAAAGAATGTCGGTGTCTTTACTCACAGTTTAAACATCAATATGAAAATATAGGCTTATTTTTTTGTTTTGGCCATCTAAAATATAGGCTCAATTTCTGTAACCAATGTGAGGTTTCATGAAGATCATGTATGAAATTAACATACAAGACAAAAATAACTTCCACTTGCATTTTCCCAAAAAACCCTCTCACAGGATGGAAATCAACCTTAGAAGAGAATACTGAATGAGCTCAGTATTCTGAGACCAACATTAACTAGATACTAAATATCCAAAAGCACCCTAGAACTGCAAGCCTTCATGAATATTCGTTGAGGTATATCATCCCTAGTTCTAATGAGCAAAGTTAGTTCACAGTCAGTTCCATAGTTCAACTATTCCACCCCAGGCATACATCAGTTCATAATTCGTATATGATCATGATGATATGACATGAATCAACGTGCAGTTTTTAGGTCACATAGACGATCACCATGCTGTGGATAAGCTAAGTTTCAGCCATGGAATTAACAAGTTCATAAGCAAGAATCTCTATGAATTGTCAAATATGTGGGTCTACCATAAAAAAGAATAAAAAGAAAACACCATTTTTGTGCCTGCCCGTGCCAGTCACCTCCCCATAGACGATTAACTTTAGCCTTCACATGAGGAGGGAAGTCATAAGTCAACCATTTTGGAACCTGCAAAGCACAACCTCTGATCAGCCATTTCTTTCTTTTCCGATATTGTTCTTCTTCTTCTTCTTTATTAATTAAATTTTTAATTGTGAAACTGTATATGAATTTCCATGAATATCAGGCTTTAGTAAAATACTGTTTGTTTCAATTGTTTGTATTGCTCTTAGATGTAAGCATGCACAAGCATTTTTGTTTGCAGAATATACTAAAGCAAACCAAAACCAACTGATAAAAGCCAGATTTGCACAAACCCCAGCAATTATTTCAGCAGATACTATTCCTGTTTCTTCTCGAAGTTCTCTAATGGCAGCAGATTCTGGTTCTTCACCATCCTCAATCCCACCCTGAGATTCAAGACCACAGAGGAAAAGAACAATAAATTCTAGCTGAAAATTTTGGACTAGTAACAAACGATTACCAAAATGTGGCAAAGAGTCAGTCTGACATATCAAAGATAAGAACCACATCAAAATAGACCCCAGTACATAAGTTTTCTACCATTGATGATAAATTATGCACAATGCGATGCCTTCACTTCTCTAAATTATTATTTTGGCTACAGGTTACAACTCGTGTGAATTCAATGTAAGAGGAAAAAAAGATCTCACCTGAGGCATCTGCCATGCTCCTGGTACATTCAATCTGGAAGCCACAAAAACCTGAACCAAAAAAGAAAACTAGGGTTATACGGAGCTACTCGTAAAACAGGATGAATAATAAGAGAATAGGATTTATATTTTTCATATCACATTGGATACATTAATTTAAGATCTAAACCACAGATGAGTGTCTCATGTTCAAATTATCAGTTTGCTTAAAAGATTGGAAACATCGTATCTCAAACACAAAACAGAAAGTAGATCAGGAAGAAGTCAAGAACACCCATCATATTCTGGCCAGATTTAAAATGAAATCAGCAGAAGATATTTCATTCTGGGGCAGGAAAAAAAAAGGTTCGTAAAGTACTTGACAATATTCATGTAAGCAATTATGAGAAAGGGAAGGGAAAAAGTAGTAATATATCCAACCAATTTTGCAAATCTAGATACTGAAATTACGGTGCCATTGTTCTTTTCAGTCACTGAGCAAACCACCGACTTACTTAAAAGAGAGATAAATCAACATGAGAAACTTGAAGAACTCAGATAAATTTTGCAGCCTTTTTATTTATTAACTTTGCGGTTAAAACTTTCTATTTAGCAGAGACATGACAAATTTCACGGAAATACAAGACCCCACCTGCATATAAAAAATGAGTAAACAAAAAGAAGAAAAATACGGAAGAGTGATCCAAAACCAACGCATGCCAACAACAACAAAAACCCAGTACATTTATGCGGCCAAAACAAAAAAAGAAAACAGTACATTTAAAGTCGATAATTCCATAGCCTAAGCAAAAACCAGAGGAAACCTGGAGATCGGAGTTGATGAGACAGACTCCAACGTTGGGACGGTAACCTTTGGGAAGGCCTTCCATGGCTGTTTCTTCAGAGAGAACTGAGAGATTCTGGTGGCCGGGAAAAAGTAAGAGCAGTGATTTTGTGTTGTTGATGATGATGATCGATGGGATCGGGGTGTGTGACAGAGATAGAAGAAAGTGAAGAAAACAAAGAAAGTGGGGTTGTTTGTGAATTTTTTGAGTTGTTATGCGTTGTGAGGTGTGTGTGGGCGTTAATTATTTATTTGATGTGTGGGAATGAGTGACGGACGCTGACTCTGACAAAAAATGGTGGACTCACAAACATACACAGACGAGAGAGAGAGTGTGTGGAGTTTCTTGCTCTTCTCTTATCCTGCGCACTCGCCCGCCAATTATCTTCCTGCCTTTCAAGGGTGGAGATCCAGTGTGCTCCGTTTCCTACCGTGCGCCGCTCATTGATTTTGTTTCTCTCTCTCTTGTTTGGCGTTTTAGGTTGTGTTTGGAAACACGTTTTGAGGGTAAATAAGTCCTTATTACATAAGTCAAGATAAAACTCCTCTCACATACTTACCTCGCATACCGTGAATCATGATTTATAAGCACTTATTACCCAAAAATAAGCTATTCCAAACGAGCATTTTGTAAAATTACCGTTAACCCGTAGAGTCGGTAATATGGACCAATCTGTGGGTTTGCACTTTCACGGGTTGGAAAATCACCAATCCTAACCTGTGTGTATGGCCCGCAAATCGCACAATTTTTTTAACCTTTCTTTGTTTTTTTAAACAAAATTAAGAATGAGAATGAGGTAAATTGTTAACCCAAAAAAAATATTCCAGGCCCACTCACACTATGTCATGTCCAAGCCTAAGTGTTCAAGTCTAACAAGCCAAAGTTCAAAAACCAAGTAGGCAACCATGTTATATATAAAAAAAATTGCGGGTCAGTTTGCATCAACCTGCGAGTTGCGCAGTACGGACCTGTGCGGCCCACATTTTTTTAGGTCTAAAAAACCCCAACCCCAACCTTGTCAAAACCCGCGAGCCGCGGGTTAGACCCATTTTACCGGCTCTACCACCAAGGGACTAAAATCACATGAGTGAAGGGAGGTAAATAGGTAATATCCATTTCATCCTTTGTTGTTGACCACGTATGTTAGGTTCAAGCCCTAATCAGGTAAGAAATTTTTTTGCCTCTACTAACATGACACTCAAACATTAATAGCCTGTTTGGTTCAATTTCATGGAAGATGATTACATGTAATTCTGATACAATAGACCGATTACAATGTTTTATTAGGCTTACTTAATGTAAAGATAATTATGTTTTGTAATCATGACATTATTAGAACTGATGAATGTGGATATAGACATGTAGCAATCAAGTAAAAAAGATATTATTGCCATTGTAATTTTTAAATTGGCCAAAGTGTCCACCCATAAATACTATTAAATATTAAATAATTATCATCATTAAATGGTAAAAGAAATTAATTAATAATATAAAAATTCAAAAAAATATTTCCTATTAAAAAATTATATTCCACTGTTAAAAGTATTAAAATATCCCATCAAATAATATTCCCACCGTTAAATATTTAAAAAAATTACCATGAACCAAACATTTACACTGCATAATATTTTGACCATTAAATATTAAAAAATTACTATGAATTCAACATGTATATCCATACAAATTAAAAAAAAAAACCATGAACCCAACATGTACATATGTAGTCAGAGATAATTTTATCTCTAGCTTTCTTGTTCTCATATATTTTTATGTACGATGTAATCCAATCAAACATTTTTTTGTATATATATCATCTTTTTTTAATGACAAACCAAACAAATTTATATAATCATCATTCCAATATATTTGCATTACATTCTATTACACTACCTTTGATTTTGTGAACCAAATGGCACTAACTATTCATCTCATCCTAAATATACGAGCTAATTGAAATGTTTATTTTAGTATTAAATGTAATATCTCAATCTATTTTTTTTCCAAATTTATAATTTTTCTTAATTTATTTTTATTGATTGCTTTGTCCATGTTAAATGAGGGGTTTAAATCAATGGATAGTTTCAAATTTTCAACATAAATGATTAAAATGGGTATCTTAAAGAAACTAACATACAATTTTGTTTACACATAATTGATTTAACTAGTTTTTTTTTTAAATTTATACTTCTCCGATCCTAAATATAGGATTTAATTTATAGTGTAATTTATATTACAAAATATATCATTTATTCAAGACTAGTATATATATATATATATTGCCAATTGGTTATTTAACTTTTACCTTTAAAACAAGTGAGATGCTAGTTAATAAAAAATCTTAAAGGCATCAATAATTAGGTTGAACCATGGAAATGAATATTGTCCAATGCTTGGCCCAGAGTAAAAAATCAAACTAAAATTTCGGAATTAAAGTCTAACATGATTAGGCTTAATAATGCAATTGTTTGGTTATTTAAGAATTGAGAATGATTGTCGGCAAAAAAAAAAAAAAAAAAGAATTGAGAATGATTTAATTAAGAAAATCGTTACAATTTACAAATGACAATTATTGGGTTATTATGAATTGCCCACGTAAGGGCATCAAGTTGTTTGCAGTTTTTGTTGTAATTTAATTTATTTATTTTGAATCATAATCTAACTTGATTGGTCGAGTGATTTGGCAGCAAATTTATGAGAATGCATGCACTTCGATAAATGAAAACAAGACAAAAGTGAGGACTCATGGTAATAGGTTGAAACGGAGCGCACAGGAATGAGAATAGAGTGGGCGCAAGATAGCAAACGATGCGCGGATGGTGACGTAGTCAATGAGGCGAACACGCGGAGAGATAATAGGGAGGGAAAATGCGACAAGCAACAAAAGAATCAAAAAGTGGTGGGCCCCACCACCAACGGCATTGACTTTCAGTGGCTATGCCTTATACGAGTATTAAGGAATGGAATTGTTGGATCAAGTGATCATTTCGTCATTTCCTTTTTTGCCCGGGGCGCTTCAGTTTTTTTCTTAAAGAACAGGGTAAAAATAAAAGAGAGAAGGGAATAAAATAGGGAGAATTACACTTAGGTCTTAAGAAAAAAGAGAAATAAAAAATTGATCCCTGAAAATTGTAAAAAGAAAAAATGATCCCATTGAATTGTTAATACATGTTTTTGGAATTGTTAACGAGTTGTTAATACGGGCTCTTAGAGTTGTTAGTGGGACCATTTTTTCATTTTACAATTTCCAAATACCATTTCTTCATTTATTTTTTTCCTTAAGACCTAAGTGTAATTCTCCCAATAAAATAAAGCAAAAAGATCTCTACTTGATTATCTCTTTGACACAAGAACTCTTCTTTTTAAAACCATCCACAGTATCTTTTCTTTCATTTTCCCACAGGCATGCAATATTACAAGCTCACGTCTTAATTCATAGAGGAAATTGTACTATAAATTTTTTGATTATTAATATAAGACATATTTATTTAATTTGTTAGATAATTAAACTTAGACTGGACCACTCGGTTTGACCTGGAAACTGGAGAACCGTTCGGTAAATTAGTCTAGTTCGAGCATCAACCCAGTTCACTTATTTTTATAAAAAAAATCGATTTTTTTTTATTTTCTTTAGAATTTTATATTAATAATTTTGAAATTTTCACTTTCTCATCTATTTGGCCCTGAGTTAGCTTCAGTTTAATTCTGATTGGACCAACTGACTCTTGACCTAGTACCCCTGTCAGTTCAGTGGCTAGTCCCGGTTTAATAACCTTGCTGATTTAATCAAATTAAAGAAGTTAATTAAGTTAATTAATATGACATGCATTTTAAGTTAATTAATACTTCCTTCGGTCCTAATTATAGGACATATTTACCTAACTTTGGAGAAATTAAGGATAATGGTTAAATCAGTTAATCATATTTATTTTCCTAAAATATCCTTATTTAAAATTTAAATTAGTTAATCATATTTTTCTAAAAAACCTTTGTCATCTCCATTAATTCCCTCATTCCTTCTCTTTCTTGATTAGGGTTAAATTAAGAAAACATTGACAAATGTAAAAACTATATCTTATATTTAGGATCAAGATGAACTCCTTAAATATGTTTTATATTAAATACCAAAGGAGTAGTTATTATATTTAGGACCAGCATAGCAATATTTTTTTAGAGAACAAAGATTAGTTTCATCGCAAGATAAAGGGAAAATGACACACAAGTCCCATATAAAAGAAATAATAATAACCAAAAGATCCTTTCAAATCATCAAATTGCAGTGAAATCTCATAAGCTTGGGTGACATTAATTCTAAATGTGAAAAATACTATTTTAACCTTCTCCAATAACCGTCTCTCTCAGTTTTAATTTTCAAATCAAAGAGAGTAAATTGGTATTTTTACTTTTAGAATTAATTTCACCCAGAGCCATGGGATTTTACTGTAAGTTTATGATTTCAAGTGATCTGGTTGTGACTATTTCTCTTATATAAGACTTGTGTGTCATTTCCCCCAAAGATAAACTCCTTCTACTTCAATTTGTTGCATACATAAAAATTAGGATATCAAATATTGTCTTTTTTTTTAAAATATCAATTAATTCAAATTTAAGTCCGATCAAAAGCAAATTTCTGTTAAAATAATTGTTTCATTAACGAAAGTCAATTTTTGAAACATAACTTAAGTCTTAAAAGGATATCTATTTTATTCTTGTCAATCCTATCATCTTCGGTTGTCACAACTCACAAAATCCTTTTCATACAAGGACAAGTAATACAAAATATCTTCTATTTTGGGAAAATTCGGAAAAGGTTCCCTATTAAAAATTTTATACACCAAAAGATACGTTACCTGATGAATTTTGTACACACAAAGTAACGTCGCTTTGATTTAGGTCCTCCTCATAAATAAAATTATCAATGAGAAACTTATCCCCAATTTCCCCTATTTTTTTAAATTATATAAAACTAAGTTTATCATGAAGAAGCCTGATGCCAGTCTGGTAGTTCAACAATTAAATCAGTTTTTCATTCTTCCTATTCAAGTTTTGCCGACAATGATGCCAATCTGGCAACCAACCAAACCTTCACATCACAAGAAAATGATGCCACATCATACAAGAAGACTATTATTATTAGCTTCAACACAAACTTAAACATGTTCAGCTTGCCAAATTACAAGAGACTTTCAAATATCTAACATGACATGTATCTATCAGCATGAAATCCTTGTAAAGAGGATTTGAGCACCATGTTGTGGCTGCAAGGTTACCAACAATATCGGAGAATGACAATATGTTGGAGATACCACAAAACTATAATTTCTAATGATCATTGCAAGAGCAATCTTTGCCTCAGCCATGGCTAAATTTTGGCCTATGCAAGTATGATGGCCGAGTCCAAAAGGAAAGAACGTGGCTATAGCGTTTTGAGGTCCGCTAAACCGTTTCGGATTGAACTCATCACAATCTTCTCCCCAAATCTCTTTGTCGTGCTGGATCGCAACCGATACCAATTGGAGTTCAGTATTGGCAGGAACTCTAAGTCTCCCTACCATAACCTTTTTAGATGTTTGCTTCACTATCGTCACAGCAGGAGGATACAACCTAAGTGTTTCATTGATTATCATCCCAACCTGTTGCATAATGTCAACAAACAATGGTCAATATTGATCAATATAGAGAAATTTATTTCAATTATACTATAAAACAGGAAACAGCCTCTCTGCTTGTGGGAGTAAGGTTGCGTACATCTGACCCTCCCCAGGCCTCACCTGGTGGGAGCCTATGCACTGGGCCGCCCTTATACTATAATGCCACTTTCAGAGGAGATGATTCAAATATTCCACAAGGGAGAACCAACGTTGAACTTTCAAGCATACAAAAAGGGAAAAAATCTGTGCAGAAGTCCCTGTTTAAAAATTGGGAAATAGAGAGAAAAAGAACTTTGAATTTGCAAAATTGCAAATAAGGTATTTCCTAAAAAATAAGTTGTGAATTACTTATCAAGTTTCGTCATTCTCTTTTCAACTATTGGTAACAAACCTGATTTGGGATTTTGTAATTTCAAAATTCTTTTTCTGTATTTTTCCCTTAAAAATTTTATAAGCAAGAAAGACCTAAATTTAAGTATCGGTATTTTCTGTGTATGAATTCCTACAGAATACTAGTAATTTTACTGGATAAGAAATACATTAGGTCCTTCTAGCCAATAAATTTCCAAAAAGAGACTTTTCACCAATCTTCCTTACAAAAAATATCTTGAATGAACCACCAAATAAAGTCATATTTATTGCACAAAAATTGGGATTTTAGAAGTATATCTAAGAACTCAATAGTTGCACTTATTTATACATTCTAGGAACAAGAGAATTTTACCACAAGACCACTTTTGCAGATATGACATTATTGATTGATCACACTAGTACAATTAAAATTCATTTGCTGTTATTTTTCCTTTTCCCATTAACATGGCTAATTTTCTGAGTTTCTGCAGATTACTCCTTGAAGCTATATATATTAGTGATTATTTAGATGTTTTGACAAATAACCATGTATAAAACCTTATATGAATTCAAAGCAGCATTATAACTAAAGGCAGACCTTAGAAAAAGAGTTTTTGTGCTTACAATCTTAAGGTCATTTAATTTGTCTGCAAGTGGCAACTGGTTTTGCCCGAGGACATGAAGAACTTCTTCGCGTGCCTTACTTTGCCATTCTTGATGTTTAGCTAGGAGAAGTAGTGCCCAAGTCATCACATTAGCTGTAGTTTCCTTTCCAGCAAAGTAGAAGGTTTTACATTCGTCGATGATTTCTTCTACTGTCAATCTCTCTTCTCCACCAGCCTCATTCTTGTATGTATGCATCAGTGAACTTAACAGATTTCTTGGATTTCCTCCTCTCTGTTTGGTCTTAGCTTCAATCAGCTTCTTGATTGATTCGCGAGTTTCCTTTTCTAGTTTTATCCTGTCTCTGTTCTTCTTAGTAGGCAAATATCTGTATATTTGTCAAAAGTTCAAACAGAAATGACTAAAACACAGTTAGCAAGTGAAGAAGGCAGAACAACTCAAGCACACTTAAAATTTTAGAGAGCAAGTGAAAAAATATAACAAGACCAAATTCAAGAAAAGGTAGCTTTTGCTTTTGCACCGACTGAAAATTATAAATCAACATCACCAACAACACTTTCCTTTCTTTATTCCACAATTGATGAAAATTTGGCATACAAAATATAAAAGGACAGACTTGAATTCTGTTTTGACATGACTTAAGAGTAAAGAATTGTGCTTCATATAGATAAAGCCTGTTATGGTAAACCTAATTAACAACGATTAGAAATGAGAAGTTAAACCGAAGCAATCCTGGTTATTCTGTATATTTTATTTTAAAAAACTACCTTTGTTCTAATCAAGAAAAGAAGAGTGAACATGGTTACCTAAAACCGGGAATATAGACACTCCTGATTGCCTGTACGGAAAGATCCATTTGTTGTTCTTGTAAACTGAAAATACGCTTGCCTTCTTCATAGCTGCTGCCAAATGCAGTCCTTGATATAACTTCTGCAGAAAGATCGTGCATCTCTCTGTGCACGTCCACCTCGAATTCTTCTCTTCCCCCTCCTACTTCCTCCCACTTCTCTAGTGTCTTTTGAACGCTTTCTGAGATGTCCGGCACACACCCCTGCATAAATTATCATGCAAGAAATCGTTTATGACATCAAGTTTTCGTATCCCAAACATGTTAACATAGCTTTAAAGAAGAAAATAAACTAAGATATACTCCAAAATGGAGATTTATCCTGATGATAGACATTAATACATTTTGAGGGAATGTCCCTAAGGACAAGGAACATGTTAACATAGCTAAGAAGCATTGATACAAGAGACTACATAGTACTTGACAAATAATTTTTTTCTTCAAGTGCAAAGTTGATGTTTTGCATCATCTATGATGAATATTTGACATGACATGCCTCCATTTTTGAAGTACTCTTTTGGTCTTGTTTATAAAGTCACTTCTTAAATCCCACTAACTCTGTCTTAAAATTTAACTATTCAACTTTTACCCCTATTTAATATAAAATATACCCGATGAAAACAAACTCAACATCATAATAAATGAAGGATGAAAATATGCATTCATATGAAAAATTTAATAATGTAATATATATAAATAGAACGATTGTAAACCTTCTCTCTGCCTTATAAACAGAACCAGATAAGTATTGATGATTCCCGGTAACAAGGATATGAGTTCTGAAAATCATATAGCAGCAGTCAAGATATCAAAAAGTTGTTGTGAGAAAAATCTCAAGTCACTACCTTGACAAGCAAAGAAACTAAGAAGCTTGTAACATGTTCCACCACAAAATATTTAGTGTTCAAAAGCAAAATAAAGTGTTGCATCATCATGTATCACATAAATATATTCAATAAAATCTTAATAACAAAAAGCAAAACAATAATGTCACCTTGATAAGCTCTAGGTTAAATGCTTGATTGATGATCCTTCTGTGAAGTGCCCATTGATCACCTTCCAAGGTCACAAGTCCTTGTCCCAAAAGAAGCTTAGCCTGAGGGTTATAGCGAAACCTACCAATTTCTCCACCCTTGTTCATGAACACTTCCTTAATCATATCCGGGTCGGATATTGCCAGTCGGGGCTTTGACCCGAACCAGTAGAGGAAGGTTTTCCCATACATGTTTGACCACTTGTGGTAGTATGGGATCACTCGTTTTATGATATCATGGTCAAAAGGGATTGGCTTGGACTGAGATTCTGCATACAGCCGTCGGATCTCCCCCGAGTTCCCGACGATCGGACGGTAGCCAGGCCCTATGATCCCCTGTTTGTGAAAATCACTCTGGATTTTCCATGGAACCCAGAAAATCGAGACGAAAATTCTCACCAAGTATGTGAGAATGAGAATCAGAGGAATAAGCAGAAGAATCATGGTCGATTATAAGTAAAATCATGAAACAGAGGAATCCAAAAGCTCAGGTTCTGACTTCTGACGTTTATGTTCTTCCCTTTCAGTATCTTACTCTGTTCAGAGAACCAAAACAAAGTGAGTAATGAATAGACATAAAAGTAAAACAAAGTAAAGCTCAAAACTTCCAAACAGGAAAGATAGAAGAGGACACTGGATGATCAAAACTTAAAGGCGCTGACTTTCACCTTCAGAGAGATGGAGCTAGCCTTTTTCTGGACAGACAGCGAGACTTGATCAATGTTAAATGAGTAATGGATGATGATAGAAAGAAGGCAAGAAACACGCGCCCCGGGGGGGATGAGATCCCAAAAATTTTGGAGGGCATAATATACTAATACTAAAATATTCGTCTTCAATAATTTATCTTGGGGACCGGCTTAGACCGTTAGACTGATAAAAATGATTTAAAAAATAAAAAACTGGGATGAACATCTGGATACTTCAATAATTGCCCCAGAAAATCAATATATAATTAAATTCTGTTCCCTTATTGTGAGATGAGGGGCAAGGAAACTGTTCATAAGCTGATTAACAGTATTCGGCTCGTATTGGGCTTGGTGCACTGAGATTAGGTTTCACGTGTTGAGTTTCCCTCATTAGCCTTCAATATTTTTTTTTCCTTTCTCTCTCTAGGAGTTTCATTCCATTCCTCACCGTTGGTACATATTTTCTCCCCTTATGCGACTAGCACCGATAAGGAGAAGAGCGAAGAACAAAAAGGAACACTGGAGGAGCTTGAAAGCTTGGACCAACTCCTATAAGATTTGGTTTCCCTTTCCCTGCTTAGTAGAAAACGGTAACCTCGAGAGAAGATCGAGGTTCTTTCCCTTTCCCTGCCCTTGTGCATTCCAGCAAAGTTTACCTAATTTGGTGTTTCTTTCCCAATAGACATTATTTTCAGAAGGCTCTCTCTCTCTCTCTCTGTCACCATTGTAGGGTAAGGAGCGTTTCTGCTTCGAACCCTCTTCTACATCAATAATTCGCTTTTTATTATCTGACTAGCTCTCAAGCCTCCTGTACTATAGGTTTAGTTTTTTTCTCTCCTTACTTTTTTTCTTCATCTTTTCTTTTTTCTTTCCACATTACTTTTTTCTTTTTTCTTGAATTTAGTAGTAACTTTTTGAAAAATAAAAAAAAATAAAAAAAAATAAAAAATAATTAATTAATAAATAATAATATTATAATAATATAATATATATATATATATAAAACTGTGGGTGGCCCACAGTTGGAAAAATGAGGGAGGCACCGAAAGTGCCTCCACTCATTCATTAATTGGTGCCATTAGGCGCCAATTATTAGAGGTGTGGGAGGGGCGTATTATAAATACCCCCTCTCCCTTCTCACTTCACGCAGATCGTCTGCGTGAAGTGATTGTCCAGAAGGCGTATGATGTATAGGGTGTGATACTCATAGAAGTATTTTTATATATTTGGGGATCAATAATATATCTAAATTCTTCTCTGATCACAACTCTTCTTTTATGAAAATGTTCTAAATAATTTTCTCTTTCTTATGATAGTAATTTTATGTGGATTAGAGAAAATTTTAAGATTAGGATTTTGGACAAATTTGAGTTTTGTTAATATAAGGATATAGGAATATAGAGGAGGATTAATGGTTAATTTTAATCAGGTTACTTTTGTTATGTAGTTGGTATATAATTTTATAATGAATTTTCTATATAATTAATCTAAGAATAATTATATATTAGGCTTTTTATCCGATTAAATTTGGATTAAATAATTTATTTGGTTTGTTGGAGGTATTATAGATATTCTAATCGGTTTAGTTTGGTAAATTTTGTTGTATAATAAATTATAAATTATAATTTGATATTAAGAATTAGATTTTTTATATGATTTTAATTATGTGAGAGTTTCAATTATTGTTTAATAATTATACTATATTCATATAAATTAGAAAAAGAGATTTAGTTATTTTAGAAGGTTGATATTGATGATTATATAATAATAGATATGTTAAAGGTGAAACTTTAATTTATAAAAATTAAGTGATTGACGAGAGAGAATGATATAGAGGTTGTTTAAGGATTGTTAAGGAAGTTAGAATATTTAAGGATAATAATAGTAGAGGAAAATTGGAGATGAATTGTGTAAATTATTTATTTTAGTATTTCTTGGGGTTAATTGTTACTTAAATTGATAATGTAGAGTTTTCTTAGGATCGGTGATTGTTCGTATTTGGTACTCAAGATAAAGTTAAGCTTGGAATTGAGGTAACCGGGGTTAATTTATTTTATATGCTTGTTTTGGACTGTAAGGTGTTTTCTAAACCTTACTTTCATCTATACCACTTGTATGTGTTTTGAAAGATTATATGTATGTTTGAATATGAACCTAGTTTAGTGAAGCAATGTATTTTCAAAATTGTATATATGAGCATAGATATTATTAAAATTGTTACTGTTGTGATGGTTATGATGTTTGAGATGGAATGTTGTAGAAGATATGATAATTTGTATATGTTTCAAGAATTATATTGATATATTGTTTTTCTGTTATGGGATATGGTGGGTTGTGTGGAAGAGATATGGTGAAACTGTGCCCATCGACTCTCTCATTCCTGGCCCGGATTTTGAGTTGAGTGTTTTGGGCGGACAACTCCCTGTTACGGTATATTGGTGGTGGCATGGGAGGGGCAGTATTCTTGAAGTGACTAGCTAACCTTTGGCCGGGTATACTAGCACTGATAGGCTGTACTACGTCCAGAAGCTATAAGGAGGAGCAGGATGGATGAGTGGGGATGATTCTAGTTGTTGAACATATTATATGAAATTTAATTATTGAGAATATTATTAATATTATGTTAGTTAAAGCTGCTTCACTGACTTACAATCTTTTCCTACATATTTTGTAAATTAATTTTTGGTTACTGAGACTTTATGTCTCACCCCGTCGTTATAAATATTTTTTTTCAGGCGAGACCTCTAATTTGGCTAGAGGCCAAGGGGAGCAACCAGAGGCATAGACGTTAAGAATCCTGTAGGCCTCTTGTGGTATTGGTGTTGTATTATTCTCTATATTGCCATTATAGGACATATTATGTTTTCAAAGATATCATATTTACTGTTTGGATAACTGTTTTAAAAATATTGATTATGGGATTCAATGTCATAAAAATCGTGGTCTGTAAGTTCTTCTGTTGTTATGTTTGCCCTGAGTAATGAATATCTTTGTAGTGGGTTTGTGGGCGAGTTTGTGCCTTGAACTCTGATATGTTTTAAATGGGAAATTGTTTTCGATTATCACTGGTTAACCAGATTTTGTAAAATCATTACGGTAAATTGTTGTTTGGAGAAAGGGTCGTTTCAGTAGACATGGGTTAGGTTGAGATATTCAACATTAGTAAACAATGTTAGAGTTTGTGAACGCAAAAAAAAAAACACATTGAAGAGCAACCTCACATAGGTGATGATTTCTCCCGGCAGCTGCCTACAGATTCTTTGTGGCCGTGGCTCATCTCTCTTTGCCCATGTCTAGGTAAGGTGATTTTAGCTATTGGGTTCTTCAACTTTTTGTATACGAATGTAGTTTTCTACTTTTAACTGTGACTTCATCATTTTTGCTTCAATCACAGTTACTCTTTCGGGAAGATGCCTCCATCAATTGCTTCAACAATGCGTGACAGACGAAAGGGCACAACAATTGCTTCAATTTTCAGCATCTTAATAACGATTTTTGTTGAGATCGTCAAGGTTTCTTCATCGTCACCTCTCTTACATGAAAACCAGGTAATCTGAATATTATGCCCCCTTTACGAGTACAACGAGTTGGTATTTGTTTGTTTAATTATGATGGACTAAAACTTGGAATTTTGTTGAATAATAAGTTTGTAGCTAAAAGTAGCCTTCTATGGTTTATTTTGTTGTCAATATTTGCTACTGTGGAATTATACAAACCATGTTATATGAAATTTAAGTTTGCAATAGATACAAGCTCAACATGAAGAGTCTTAGATACAGTTTGTGTTAAGTAGGATTTAAAAGAAACATATAAGCTTCATTTTCATTTCAGCGTGTGGTTTATTGCCTAAACATGTGACATTGACATTGTTATGTTCCACCTTTGAAATATTTGCTCCAGGACTATGAGGAATCTGCTGGTGGAAGGTATAGGAATGGTCAAGCTACTACTCAACAATCACGACATTTCATGGCTCAATTTCATATTTAACACAGTTTTGATACTAATACATTTAAAGTTTTGTTCCTACCTCATTAGGAAATTTGGCTTTTACTGTCTAGCATTGTCTCTCTTCATGTACTGTAAGTGGCCTCATTATTCAATCTCATGCCCAACTTGATATGCTTTATCATGTAGGCCTAATAAAACTGAACAAGAGTATGCTCACGAAGTACATTGCTCAAGAGAAATAAGTAGGGCAGCTTCTATAATAAGTGAGGAGGTATGAAATGCTTTTTTCGTCATTATTATACGAGTAGAGCATTTTTAACGTCACCTTCATGATTATGTTGCCTATGTTGGTTTTGTAGTATTTGGTGCCATTCATGGAACGAGAAAACTATCAGCTTCCAAAAAAGTGCAAACTTCATCCCAACAATAATATATTCAGGGACTAGGAAGAGCATAAAATTCACATAGATATAAATGAATGGTGGTGTGGATATTGTAAGAAAAGCTTCCATGTTGAAAAATTTCTTGATTAGCATTTTGATAACAAACACCACAATCTTCTAAATGTAGTATGTAGTTTCTCATTTCGTGGCTGAATCTGTTTGAATCCTACATGTACTACGTGCTATGCAAGCTTTCATCTTTATGTTTTTCATTCATCTAGATTTGGCAGCTGAATCGGAGCTGCAGCTGAATGGGGGAGATCTTTGGGATAGTTGAAACCAAGTGTAATTCGGCAGCTACTGGGAGAAATAATCACTTATGTGAGGTTGCTCTTCAGTGTGTTTTTTTTATGCGTTCACAAACTCTGCATTGTTTACTGATGTTGAATATCTCAACCTAATCCATGTCTACAATATATACAAAGGTTTCAACTTTTGGATCGATTTAAATCGTGTTCAATTTTTGTTCATTATCTTATCGTTTCGGTTGTTGATTCCGCTTATTGCGTCGGTTATTACTTATGGTAAGCACAGAGATGCTGCTGAACTCTGTGTGTTTAATGCGAGTGTCTAATTTTTTTACAAGGGCAGAATTCCTTTGTTGAAGTGTTCACATTTCATAAGTTGTAATTTTTCTGCAGAAAAGAAAAGGATTAAAAAAAAGAACGAGAAAGAACCAATTGTTGTCTTACATGGTAGAGTATAGTACCACTTTTAAAAGCAGTTGGCCCTACTAGATGTGTAGTGCAACTACACATTTGATTTTTATTCCCGTGTTTTGCTTTTTTCCTTATTAGGTTTAATATTTTGGAACTTATTTGTAGTTCACTAATTATGATCTTGGTCAATACAGATTAACCTAGTCACAAAAGCGATTAAATGCTTTCTCCTTCCTGGTATGATTCTCAGATAATCCTTTTCTTTTTCTTTTTCATGCTTCATATACTATTTCAAGACTCAAAAGAGGGTGAAAAATATTTCGGGGCATTTCCTTTTTCTAAGTTTGTGATGAAGTTCAAGTATGAAAATTTAAAACAATGCATTTTATACACTTTAGACACTCTGTCATATGATCTTTTTTTCTCCCTTTTTTTGACCTGGTATGTCATAGGATCTGGACTCACATTTTGTCCACACACTTTCTCTTGTTGAGACTTTGAGATACTAGCTACTCCAATAGCACAAAATCTTGGTTGCTTTTGTGAAAGAAATGGTAAATGGCAAATGATAATAATGAGCTATTTTTTTGTCACAAACAAGATGGAACTAATAAAACACATGATTTTAAAAAAGGAGACAATATATTATCACTAAACACATGTTTTCATGCATATATAGAATTGCTTTGTCTAGCTTTTGCATTTAATTTGTTTGCCTTTGAGTAGAATATGCTATATAGGCATTTCAGCTTTCACATTTTTTTATAAGCACAACTGTTAAAGTCTACAAAGTATATGAGGTCTGATGTATAAAGTCTACAGAGGTTTAGGGATAGACTTGACAAGTGAAAGTGATGGGACCTTTACTTGTGGGTAGTTGAACAAAGGTTAAGGGATAGACTGTGCAAGTGAAAGTGATGGGAGCTTTATTTATGAGTAGCTAAACAAAGCATACTACGTACCTCTTATTGCATCTAGGTATATGCAGAAAGTTGAAGGATGCACCCTTGGTTTATAAGGGAAGTCTGTAACTTAACGGAGTAAGTTGAGAGTCTATAGCCCATAGTGGCTTATTGATTCATTCAATATGAGAAAGGAAGTCTGACCAATTTAAGGCTGAGTGATGGGAGCTTCATTGTATAATATATTAAATGTTTTAATTAGAAAACAAAGCAACATAAGGTTAAAAAATTATTGGTCAATTATGTTTGCCCATGCATAAACCTTTGACATTAAAGGAAGTAGTGATATGATTTTGTAAGGGATTTTTTTTGAATGTCTGTATAATCAATATAGGTGGATGAATGATTTTTTATAGACCTGAGTCAACAAATTTTTAATAGAAAACTATGCGATTTTTCTGCATCACTTTTGGTTAGAGATTATATTCTCACATTAATGAAATGTTTTCACAATTACTTGGAAAGTTTCCTTTTGCTTTTAGGTTATACAGTTCCTTCTTTTGTATCTATGATAATTGTTAATAAAAGTGAATGTGTGTACAAGAACAAAATAACAAATTTTGTTTAATGTCTAAGAATAACCCAACTTATGTCATTCAATTTAAACTTTAAAGTCTAGCTTATTGGCTTTATCAATTTTTGTCATTTATGTCGTTCAATGACGGAAAGTAGTTAGTATATTTATTGATTTAACAGATCTAAGTAAAAACACTCCATACAATGCACGGGAAGGACCAGCTCGTCTGCACAAGAATATTCTTAAAATATGCTTTGTGATTCATTCTTTGACAATGGAGTGAAGGGCATTACGAGGTTTATATCCTTAGCAATGGTTTTTTATAGGAAGGTAAAATTATATTTAACTCAAGCAAGAATTGTTGAAAGTTGGAAATACATACCCTTTTGTAAAAAACTATGGTGTTCTTACTGATAAATATTTGTTAAGTTGTTAAAAGGGTTGATTCAACCATAAGTTGTAGAAACCCCACCAATATAAGAACATTGTTGGTGGGCGATCTCTAAATACCTTTACAAGTGATAGTTGAGTCCAGAGGTATGCCCCGACCTTGATGAATCTCGAAATCCAACTCGCCTAAACTTTTTTTTAAGTTGTTCTTTTGTCTGAAAAAAAAGTTTTTAATTAATTAAGAGGATAATGAGAATAAAAAAGGAAAAGTATTATGAAAATAACACTATTTTCTCAATAATTAGACTAAGTTACAAGAAAGAATAACAGGATTTTGTTGGGGGCAAATGCATGAAACAACTTTGCATACACACAAATGTTTTTTGTTTGGCCAATAACCCTTAATGATTTAAATTAGAGGGATTCACTTCCGTCCTATCTCAGCCTTCCCGTTCCGACCCCGGCCTTAAAAAAATTTGGGATGGGACAAAAGTGGGACGAGACAAAATTATTATTAGGACGGAACAGGACATGGGACGGGCTTTGTTCCATCAAAACTTTTTGTCCAGTCACAAAATCATGTTGTTATTAGTGTTATATATATATATATATAATATCTATTATTTTTATTTTTTTACGAGAATATCTAGTTTTTTTATTTAAGATATAACTAACATCTTTTTTGGATAGATTCAGTCATATAAAAATATCATATAATGGTTATATTTCTAATACAAAATACTTTGAATATATAACAAAACCTCATAGTCGCTAGCACATTTTGCTCACTCTACTCTCTCTCGGTCTCTGTTGCACCTACTTGCCTAATTCTCTACAACATACTATAAATACTTATGATCATCACTCTTATTAACTTTAAGTTTTAATTATTTCTTATTTTTTATTATACTTTGAATCTAAAAAATGATAAAAGAGGATTTTTATTGGTCGTACCTCAAGTGCTTAGGTCATGCCAAGTAACAAATCAATAAGTAAAGTATTATTAAGAGTGAAGGAAAACCATGGAATAAACATATACTAAAACTTTGGGGGGAAGACATATACTAAAACTAAAAATTAATATTTACAATTGATTCTTGGATTTCAAGGATAAAAGTGAGACCTGGAATTATCTATCCCCCTTGTACATCTCAACAATCAATTAGTCTCCTCTCAATGATGTTTTTTAATGAAAATATGTGCTAGTCTAGGATTCAAAAGGTACTTGTGAAAACTTTCTCAAGTCAAGAACAAGTGTTCAATTCCACAAATTGCTCAATCTCTTGTTACAATTCATGAAATCCAAATTTCAAGCACCAATCCTAATGTGATTATGCAAGGTTGACAAGTATATCTCTATCTTGCCAGCAAAACCATTCATTCATCATGCAAATTTCAAGTTCTTATACAATTTTACCCAAGTTCTACACTCAAACTTGCCCTCTAAAGCATTAATCAAGTGAACAAATAATATAAATGGTGATCAAGCACTTAGAAGCATCAAGTAAAGAGTAAAATGAGCACATAGATATCATTAATCATAAAAAGAGAGGAGTAATCAAGTTAATCCATAGAAAGGTTCAAAATAATTCAAGAATCAAATCTTTAGTTACCCATGTTCATAAAATCAATGAGAAAATACACATATATCATCCCAATCATAGAACATAAGAGAGGGAAAGGAGAGTGCAGAAGAAAAACCAAGAAATGAAGCCAAAATCTCTTCCAAACTTCAATCTCTTGCTCCAAGCTCCTCCAAGAACCAATCCCTAGCACTTAAAGCTCGTAATAATGTCCAAGAAGACTAGAATGTCTAGCAAGATGAAGTGGGAGGGTACATATAGTGAAAAATTTTAAGATTTTTGGGTTTAATGAACTATAGTGTTTTGCTATCAGCAACGGAGCAGCTAGGCTCTCTTCTTCTCTGTCTCTGTTTTATGTGATTTGGGCCTAGGCACTTATTCTAGCACCTGGGCGCTATTGTTTCAGTTTCTAATTCTACCATATCATGGCCCAAGCATTGCCTCTAGTGCCTAGGCACCCTGGCTCTCTGTCTCTCCTTATCTATTGTCATGGCCTTGGCTCCCATTCTAATGCCTAGGCGTTGCAACACTCTATCTTAAAATCTTTGTTTTTCCATATGGTCGCAGTCTATGTGCTAAAAGCATAGCCTATGCGTTCCTCGATTCTGTTTTTTTGTTTCCTCATTACAAAATGATTCCTCGCTGTTCTCTCATCCCTAAAAAGTAATAAGTCTTTCAAGCTTGACAAAGGGGCTACAATCATTTGATCTTTATGTCAAAATATTCCTAAAAGGAGTACATTAAAAGCATAAGTAACTAACTAGAAATATGATCAAAATGTGCATACTTGTGCCATGATGTGCTACAAAGGCCAATTGTACATTTTCCTATCTTGAGTATCCAAATTATGAACAAAAATATCAGATATTATATAAAAATCAAGGAAAATGTGATGAATGACATGAAATCCTACAGGTTAACATTTACATTTTTGTATTATATATATATATATATTTCAATTATCTAGGTTCAGTGTTTAACTCATACCTATACATTTTAGTTTTTATAAGTCTAGAAGAGATGAAAAAACTGATGGTCCGGATCTTAAAAAAATAAATGGGACATCTCATTCCCATCTTGATCCTGGTCTTGCCTCGGTCTCGGTGGGATCAGGATGGGATATGGGATAGTTTTGCTGGCCCGCCCCCTTTTGTAATACCCCAAAATTTGGGATTGGAGGCTTGAGAATAAGCCTAAATTAAGTGGACTGCTAAGCCCCAATTTAGTAGGAGCCCAAATTTATCCCCTAATGATTCTTATATCTTTGGGGTATTAAAGAAAGTAAAATGGTGAATTTTGAAGAAGGTGATTATGCTTTCGGTGAAATTGTTTATGAGGTAGTGAGTTTGTCATATGATTTTGTATGATCAAATTATGAGCAAAAATTATGAAATTTTACAGGATGAAAGTACACATCCTAAGCTTTAACTTGATGGGTCATATGAATCAATTAGAGCTATATACAAAAAATATGAATTTTTGAAATTAGCCCAAAAAAACTGTGAAGTTTCTGGAACAACATGCAAATATTCAAATTCTGGGGATTGTGTGCTTCTTGATAGCAAAAGGCTATATTTTTCTTTGAAACTAGACTCAATAAGGATTCCATATCCTTTAGAATCACTCCAATTCAATTTTTCTAGAATTAGTTATGATTTTTTAAAGTTTAGGTAGAAATCTGCCAAAACCTTGTAAAAATCCGAATTTTGGAATTTTGACAAATGAATAAAGTAATATTATATAATATAAGATATAACATCATCATCTTCCTCTCAAGCTCATTTCTGGCATGAAACAACAGTTGAAAAGAGAGAGAGAGAGAACGCTCAGATTTTTAGAGAGAGAAAGGAGAAGAGAACTCGCAAGATAAGCTGATTTCTCCGACTATTTAGCTCCTAATACGTATAACTCTACTCATAAGCTTCTATTAGGTATTCTTGAAGGTTGTAAAGCTCATATTTTGCTGTGGAGGAGTTAGGGTTTTCAACCATATTGAGGAAAAGTTAGTGGGAGCTTGAGGTAACTTTCAAACTCTTGTATATTGACTATTCTGGCTGTTGTGGACAATTTAATCAGTGAAATTTCACCGGATTGCCATTGGTTTTAAAGTTTGGAAATTGAGTTGCCTAGGGGTTATGCTACCCAAATTGGATCTTAATGTTAGTTGTAACCTAATGTAATGGTTAATAAAGTGGTTAGGAGTAGAAAGAAACACGTCTGCGGGGCCAAAACCGAAAAACCTCAATTTTTCCTTGGAAATTGATAATTTCGGCCAAGGCTACTTTGGAGGGTTAGATATGGATTTTCAATGATTTGATCTTTCCATTAAGTTCAGGAGTGAAAATTAGGTGGGGTTACAGTTGGTCACTTTTTCAGAAAAAGCCGAAAAAACATAATTATGAAAACACTCCTAAAACCCTTAAAGTGAGGTTGTCAAGGGTATTTTTATAATTTGACATTGAATTTGATAATTCTGAGTCCAGAAATGGATTCCTTGGGCGAAAATATGTCAGAATAGCCCACGTCAAAATTTCAGGAAAAGTACAGTCGGCCCAGGTACGGCGAGGCCGGGCTGGTCCCTGAGGGCATTTTGGTTAATTTTCATAATAGGCTCATACAACCCCCAAAAACACAATGAAAGTGTCTAAATTGTATATTTGGAATTGTAGGACCAAGTTGTGAGCTGAGCTACGACATGCTTTACGAGGCACACGTTTTGAGGTGGAAAAGGTTAAGGTAGGGAACTTACCTTTCCTACATGTATTGGATATTTGTGTTGGTGTGTTGATGCATGTTATTAATTTGCTTGATTATGTGAAACATGTATGAATGATTTGAAGCTATATTTCAATTTATGCTATGGCAATAAGTATATTGTTTGAAGCATTGAGCTTACAGATTTGTTATTGTGTGAGCATGAGTTATGTGATGCAACAATGTCATGCATTAAATATTTATCGTACATGCATCTTGGTATTTTTTTCCTGCTGAGATTCTCTCGAATCTCACACTCCCTTACTAACAATTTAGACAGGAGAAGACAGAAGATATGCTGAGAACAATGCAGAGAACCATATGAGGGGATTGCAGTGGTGGAATGAAGACGAGAAGATGTCTCTGTTTCACTGAGACGGGTTTAGATACCCAAGTAGCCCTGTGTGGCTACATTAATGGTAATGATCATGTACGAAGCCCTATGGGGATTTATGTAATCATGCACTTATTATCAGTATATTCATGTTATTCCTATGTCACCCACCGAACTGCATGTCGTTTTCCGTGAATATTCTAAAAAAGGTTAAAACAAGGTAAGGGCGTGTAACCTTTTACGGGATCCAACGCGGAATAAGCCTATCTCATTCCTGTTCTGTCCCATGAACACCCCTAATTTGAATCTAGGTATTAGGAAATTAAGACTACAAGTTCTTTCCTTTATAAGCTACAGGAAAAAGAGATGATCTTTGGCCAACCCAAAAGAGAAGAGAAAAGAAAAGGGAGAATTGTCCTAAAATACCTTGGAGGCAAATTAATTGCTGATTGCTACCATGGAAGATCTGTTGCATATAACGAAAGATATTTTGCACACAACGGAAGATTATTTGCACATTTTTATGGAAGATTTTTGCACATACGGAAGATGGTTTGCACAAAACGGAAGATCGCTTGCACACTTGGTAGCAATCAGTAATTAATTTACCTCCAAGGTATTTTTGGGCAATTCTCCCAAAAGAAAATGATTATCCCTAATCATTTATAATTTGTTTTACTACGTTGATATTTTTAAAAGAGAAATGAAAGCTTACGAAATACTTTGGGAGAATTCTAGAAAAATACCACTTGAACTTCAAATTCCCAAATTGGTGATTTGACAAGAATTTGCATTGTCAATCCCATTACTCTTTTTGTCAATCCCATTACGCTTATTGTTAATAGGATTTTAAAGTCTAAATGGTATTTTTTTGGAATTCTCCCAAATACTTTTTTGGTCTATAATGTAGGAACTACTTGAGGAATTGATATTAATCCTAAATATATTCTAACAAAAAAATATTGATTGTAATTATAAGGCCTATTTAATATATTTATTATTATTATTATTTTCAAATTAGCTCTATTCACATTCTTTCAATAATAATCAAGTAGATAAGATGGAGAGAATTAATGAAGATGAATAGATGGTTAAAGTATTTTAGAAAAAAATATGTCATATTAAATAGTTTAACTAACTTTTTTAATTTAATCAAATTAGTTAATTAAATTATATTTACAAGATAAGTACTGCATTCCATTTAACTTTCGTTTATATTTAGAGATATTGTGCGCAGTCTAATCATGAGTTTTTGATGTTATTCATATAGGTAATGAGTTCTTTTTTTTTTTTGGGAGAATTGCTGATAAATACATTTTTGGCAAATTAATTACTGAATGCTACCATGGATGATCTATTGCACATAACGAAAGATATTTTACACACAACAGAAGATCATTTACACATTTACATGGAAAATTTTTGCACACACCGAAGATGGTTTGCACAAAACGGAAGATCGCTTGCACACACAGAAGATCGCTTGCATGCTTGGTAGCAATCAGCAATTAATTTACCCCAAAGGTATTTTTGGGCAATTTTCCCCTTTTTTTATAGTACATGAATAACTACAAACACCTCAGAAGCTATTTGTTCACCGTTTAGCTTCCGCAAGCGTACGGGTCGTAAGTAATAAATTAGTGAGAAAACGAGTGGTGGACCACAAGGACTATGACAAAAGCGAGTTAATTAATATAAGAATGTTATTAATTAGGTCGAATGGAATCATTTTGATTTGATCAAGTTAAATAAAAAATTTTGACAAAAATAATAAAACAAAACAATGGAAATTGAGAAATTGGGTCTAACTTCAAGATGTATTAACTTAGGATTAATTCTTCCCCATTGTATTTCATAAAACTATGTAATTATCTACTTATGCTAATGAAATGAGTCTATATGCTAGTCGAAAATCCTAAGATCATCAATCAAGCTCTCTCAAATCAAGATTGATTTTTAATCTTCATTAAAAATATTCAATCTCTTGTTTACAATTAATGAAAATCATCTTTCCAAAGCAAGCCTTCACTTGATTATGCTAGGTTGTTAGATATATCTCTATTCTAACAACAAACCATCCATTTAATTCCTAAACTTCAAGTCTAGCATGATTTTTCTTAAGTTCTACAATCAAAGTAACTCTCTCAAGCATCTTCTAATTGAACAACTCTAATCATGTGGTGATCAAGTAAAAGATAGCATTAAGCTCAAAGAAAAATCAACATATATACTCATTAACTAACAAAAGCAAGATAATCCAATAGTTTCAATCCATATAATGGGTAAAAGTAATCTTAATTAGGAGTTTTAGCTATTTATGATCAATGCAACCATGCAACTAAGCTTAAGAATCATAACCATATAGCAAAATGGGAAAAAAAGAGAGAGAAATCAAAAAAAGAAAGGAAAACCCTTGAATTTTTTCACAAATATTCTCCTAAAGCTCCAAAATCACCAAGAGCTCTCTCTAATGTAGCTTCCTTGTGTTCTTGACCTTTCCCCTATGCAGAATGAATGCTTTTTGGGGCCTTTCTTAGGTTAAAATAACATCAGCATCGTCACTTTTTCAAAACGCATAGTATCAGTTTCACGCGTTCGCCGTGGGTTTCCTATGGCAAATTCCATAGCGAATTGTCATACATATAGAAGCAATGATTTTTTAGGTAGTTTCACTATAACTTTGGCTACAACGGATTTTGCAGCCAAAGGGCAGACAGAAAGGTCATCTTCTGAGGTGGTTTTGCAATGACTTGGCTACAGCGCTTCCACAGCAAATGCAGGCTTCTCCTGCATAGTGTCCTTTTTCATCTTCCTCTTGCATTCTTCCCTTCCTTTCACATCTTCCCATGATTTTTGAGAGCTTTTACAACTTACCATCCTCCACCTATAAGAAGGAGGGATTCATGAGCTCTTTTAAATTTCACAAATAATCAAAACTATTTGCATTTAACTTATGACTCAACAAAATTTTGATTTAGCTTTATCTTATAACATTTTCTTCTATAATCTCTTTATATGCACAATTTGAACCCAAAAATAAGTGAAAAGAGAAGAAAATGTGCTAAAATACTATTGATTTCTATGAGTTCACACTATTCCCCTGAGTAAACATACGGTCTCAACCTATTTTCATCAGTAAGTAATAAGCTTGTAATGACTTCAGGTGGCAATAAGTGATATGGAGATCCATCGCCATCTTCCAAGCTTCTTTTTCCATTGTATATGCAATTATGTTAATATATCGAGTACAATGTAAGATTTCTACTTCCCAGTCTCGATCCATCAATGTATAAACCTCCACGATAAGATGAAAATATAGGTGTTCCTGAGACACCTTCGCCTGAATCAATTCCATGACTCCACTACAATCATACTCAATCATGATTTGTCTATATCCTCTATCCCATGCAAGTTTAAGACCCCATAATACACCCCAAGCTTCAACAGAGACCACCATCCCTTGGCCATCCGATACATAAACCCTAATAAAAGCTCACCATTGTGATCTCGCGGTAGCCCTCCACAAGTGCACGTTCCTGAGTTGTCACTCCTGGATCTGTTAGTATTAATCTTCACCCATTCGGGCGAAGGTGGCTTCCAATATGGATGACTCTCTTTATCTTAATGGTTTTTAAGCAGGCTTGTATTACCCCATGCTAAGTATGCACGAGTACGAGCTAAAATGGCCTTTGTACTCCAAGTATTGTTGTTAAAGTATCGGTCATTACGAGCCAGCCAGATATACTGGCATAAGACCGTAAACCAAAGACGAAACTTGAATCCATGTACTATGTCCTTTCTCTCCATAAACCATGTAAGCCAGTCATTCCTATCCAACATGCCATAATTCAGAAATGACCGGGCAATCCCGTAGAATGTGGAGAATTAACTCATGTGCATTTTGGCATATTTCACAAGTACCGTAGGGTGACTACCTCGATGGAACCGTACCATGTTTGTCATTAAGCGGCCATGAAAGCATAGCCATAAGAAAGTATGGTACCTTTGAGGGACCTTAATTTTCTAAACATATCTCCATCGGTATTTAGTGTGAGTTCGTAGGGTACCCACCATGTATTTGTAAGCAAGGCTTAAGGAGAAAATTTCATCAGATGACCATCTCCATGTTACGAAATCCTCCCCATTAAGTTGACGGATATTGACTCGTCTGATAGCTGTACATACATGTCCTGGGAGCAGGTAATCAAACTTACTCATATCCCACTGTCCAGAGGGAGTGATGCAGTCAGCTACTCTCCATTCAGTAACGTTTCTAGGTAATGCTTAGGTCTCTGAAGCTTGTCCAAGTGTGGCACCCACACATCATTCTAGAAAGAAACATTCTTTCCATTGGTGACTCTCCATGATATACTATCAGTGACCTTCTCCTAACTGTTTCAGATACCCCTCCACGTACTTGACTCTGATCGGCGCTTCTCAACTTTAGGAATAATATCATTTCCGGCTTTATACTGTTCTCTAAGAAATATGACCCAAAGCGAGTCTCATTTATTAATCATACTTCATCCAAGCTTCATCATGAATCCCTGGTTCTGGAAACGAGCCTTGTTGAGACTAAGGCCTCTATTTTCCTTACGTGCGCACACCAAATCCCAGGAGACTAGATGCAATTTTCTGCTTACTGAGCTACTACCCCAGAGGAAGTTACAACATCATTTGTCAATTTCATCACAAGTTCCCAAAGGAAGAGGCACTTTCTGCATAGCATAAGATGGCATAGCCAACATTACAAAAGACACTAGAGCATGCCTAGCTACCATTAACAACATGTTGGCCTTCCAATTGACCAGACGAGCATCCATCTTATTCAGGAGGAAATTAATCGTTGCCTTTGAGCTCCATTCATGTAATATAGGCATTCCCAGGTATTTCCTCAGATTCGACGTCAGAGTAAAATTCAAGAACTCGCTAATTTCTTTGCACTTGATGTGATTCACGTTTCTTGAAAAGTAAATTCTTGATTTTCCAGCATTCACCTTCTGGCCCAAAATGTCACAGAAGTAATCCAGGATGGCCTTAACAACCCCTGCTTGGTCAAGATCTGCTTCTGCAAACAAAATGAGATCATAAGCAAAAACGATATGAGAGATAGGTGTACCTCATTTGGAAAGCCTAAAAGGTTGCCAATAAACCTCTTTTATTGTCGTTTGGATGGATGCCCTAACCTTTCCATCATGATATATCGAACCCCACGGGACGGGCAAAACATATTAGAAGCTTTTTCGTTCCAAAGCAATTGCATTTGAGACGTTGAAATACAAGCTTGAATGACTCTAAGAAGATAGTCAGGGATCTTGAGTTCTATTAAACAGTCAGAGATAAAACTCCATCTGACCCGGTCATAAGCTTTCTCCAAATAGATCTTAATGGCTATGAAACCCTTTTTTCTCTTTAAGGACTTCATAGAGTGAACGATCTCCTGAACTAGGATAATATTGTTCGAGCTCTGGCGCCCTTTTACAAAACTGCTCTGGTTCAGGGCTATCACTGAAGGCATGACTACCTTGATTCTATTTGATATACCTTCGTAACTATTTTGTATACAATATTGCAAAGACTTATGGGGTGGAAATCTCTAAATGTCTCAAGATGTTCCACTTTCAGTATGAGAACTATTTGAGTAGCATGACTTGTCATATCCACATTGAATCATTAAAGACTCTTTTAAATAACTCAGGCACTGACGGTCCTACCGTCTCCCATTGTCTCTGATAAAATAACGGGTTGAAATCATCTGATCTTAATGCTTTCAGTGGCCCCATATCAAACAAAGCTGGTCTAATCTCATGATCTTCAACCGGTCTCCCCAGAATACGCATATTCACATCATCAATTTCAAGATAAGTGCATCTGAATACCAAAGATCCACTATATATTTAGGTCCCGGTATATAAATTTTCAAAGAACTGGCTTCTCATTCTCATAATTTCCACCATATCATATGTCCACTCCCCAGAGTCAAGCTTTAAAACCTTTATTTTATTCCTTCTTTGTTTGATGTTAGCCACTGAATGGAAATATTTGGTATTACGGTCCCTATCCATATACCAGTTAGCTTGAGAGTACTATATCCACATGACTTCTTCTCGTGCCAAGAGCTTCTCCAGCTCGCCCCATAGTTCCCCTCGTAACTTTTTAAGATTCTCCGCAATACCAACCGAAGCTATCTTTCCATTAATCCCATCTAATTGTCGATATAAAATTTCTTTCATATAGGAGATGTTACCGAAAACCTCCTTATTCCATAACCTCAAATCCTCAGTAAACTATTTTATGGATCTGCACCAGTCGTCTTTGACCCCCAATGACACTATAGAAAATCTTAAATTCATCATGAATAACCCAGTGGGAAAAAAATCTAAAAGGCCTTTAATTCTTTACAGTAAGAACATGAGATTCAGTATCAAGAAGCACTGGAGAATTATCAGGTTTATATTTTGGCAAGTGTGTCACTGTGGCATTAGGATCTTAATAAACCAGCAATTATTCACCAAGGCCCTGTCTATTCTACTCTGGCTAATCAAATTGCCCCATCTAAATTGAGGTCCTCTAAAACCAATATCAAGTAACTCGCTACCCAATAACCAATTTTGGAGGGACCTATCAATACCCGTATTCTCCCTGTGTTTCTTACTCCAGCGTTCTTCAGGACATGAAACAACATTGAAATCTCCAATCATTACTCAGCCTCCATCAACCAATTGTTGAATACCCTCAAGAGTATACAACAACTGGCATCTAATAACCATATTATTGATTATTGTGGATTATTGTGTAATATCCCTATTTTTGATTATGGACTAGTCATGATTATTGTGGATAATTACGAATTTAATTGGAATTATTATATATTTTATGGAAATATTAAGTAATATGTCATAATTAGTGGAAAATTAGAAGAATGGAATTATTGGTCATGAGTTAGTAATTAAGGGAGAAATTAATTACTAACTAAGAGGAAATGAAATGTGTGATTAAATGGCTAATAGAGGGATTATATAAGCTAATTGGTGACTTATTTTGGGTGAGCTAATAGCATTTTGACAAGTGGTAAGTTGGGGAGTATGAGAGAGCATGTGGAAAAGTCAAATACAATTAAAAACAATTTCTCTCTCCTCTTCTCCCTCTTTGTGCGCTGGAATAAGTATGGGAGGAGGGAGTGCAATCATTTCTTCATTCTCTCTAACACACTCCATCTCTCATTCTCTTCTCTCTCATTCCTTCCTCCATTTCCGGCGGCCAAGCTAAGCAAGAGAGAGGAAGAAAAGCTAGTGATTAAGGTGAGAAAAATGCCTTCTATTGCTCAAACATCATTTATTAAAGTTGTTCCATGAGTGATAAGCTTTATTTTGATGGTTGTAGCTTGTTCATTGGTTTAGGTTTGTGATCACATGAAAATCTAGTTGTTGGAGAATTAAAGAGTGTTTTTAGAGAAGTTGAAGAGGTATGTTAAGCCCATCTATCTATCTAAGTTTCATGGCATTTGAAGTAGTTTATAATTTCTGGAGATTTTGGCTTGAATCCGAAAATGGATGCCACTGTTCATTTGGTATGTTTTTGGCATGAGAATTGTATTTTGGAATGAGTTAGGATAGATAGATTGGTTGGTGATTGAAATGTGATGTTTGGATAAGATTGGCATATTGTTGATTTTGTTGCCCAAAACCTAAAGCATGATAATGGAGTAGGATTTTGATGATTCTGATGATCCCATTGAGTTTATTGAGTGTTTTTCTGTGGGAGTGGCTTTGGGTAAAGTTTTGTGGCCATAGGGATCAAGTGGGCAAGTGTTGGGAAAATGCCTCTGTTTTCTGCGTTTTCTGGTTTTGATAGAATCACTCGAGTGAGGGATGATCATCACTCAGGCAGGGTTGATCCATGCTCGAGTGCTGTGCATAAATTTTGTTTTCCCTTCAGTTTTTCTATTGTGCTTTCTGGAAAATCCAAGAGTGTATAGTCTCACTCGCGAGTGAGGGATGAATATCACTCAAGTGAGCCTCCTTATGCTCGAGTGACTGGTGTATTTGGCACCAAGGACTTGCCTCTCGGGTTGTCACTCGTAGGCATAGTGCAAGAGTGTGCCTTCTCACTTGCGGGTATGGGGTATCTACTCGAGTGAGCTGTGTTGTGCTTGAGTACAGTGAGCCATTTGGGCTACTACCATTTCCCTTGTGCTCTCGGGTTCTTACTCTCTGGACTTCACTCTCAGGTGCTCGAGCGAGGCATTTGGCTTTCACTCAGGTGAGGTCCAGTGTGCTTAAGTGATCCTATCTCTGAAAAGCTTCTTTGTGCTCTCGGGTATGCACTCACTGTCTCTCACTCTCTGGTGCCCGAGTGCAGGCCGTACCATCACTCGAGTGAGGCCGTCTTCACTCGAGTGCCTCAGTACAAAATGTCAGTTTGTGTGCTTTCAAAAGGGGACCTTTGGGGTAGTTCTTCCAACCCCTTAGGGCTATTGTTAGAGGTGTTCTAGAGTTCTAAAGGAGTAATAATGATAACCAATTAAGTATTAAGAAGTCATTGAGAATTGGAATAGAGGATTGACTCTTCGTCCCTAATTATGATTCTAGGATACGACATTTGCCCTACTCGGGAGAGACCGACGTCAGGACTGACATGGAAGGATTCAGGTAGTGACTTTTCTCTCATGTTGTGTATAATACTTGGTATGCATGTTTATCATTGTGAATGTGTTATTGGCTATAGGGCATTATAGCGCGAGCAGTTCAGTGTGAGCCGTCGTAGGGGGCAATGCTCATGATACCTACCCTGACCGTTGTATCTATGCTGTAGTGTCAAGGCTGCGTTATGGAATCGTGGATTCCTATTTGAGATCTAGCACGTGGGGTTGTGTGTTGTGAAATATTTTATATGGATCCCAGCTGTGGTGATATATGTGATATATTCATGTGAATGTGCAATACAACAAATAGTTTAGCGTGAGCCGTCGTAGGGGGCGATGCCCATGATACCTACCCCAACCGCTGCAACTGTTTTTGGGATTGATGTGTGTTGTATGAATGATTTACCTTCATGTTTTGATGTTGTGCATATTATGAGTGATTTGTTACTACGGGGATTCTTTAGAATCTCACTCTCCCAAAAACACAATTTTTAGACAGGGCTGAAGGATCCAAGGGAAAGCGGGCGACGAAGAGCAATTAGAGCTCCATTTTAGGAGTTTGTTTTGGTTAATGGTTATTAATGTAAAATTCATTGGATATTTGGTGGTAAATAGTTGTATATTTTGGAAGTATAGTGTAGTTTTATCTAATCCCCAAGTAAAGGGTATGAATTGTGGCCTTTGTGCCTTTGAGTAAACCCTTATGTAATTAATGGAACCCGAGTGTGTCGGAAATTTATGTTGTACTCTGATATGTATGAATGAAACCAACCTGTACAGGCCATTTAAGTGTTGAAAGATGAATATGAGACTGCTGTGATAAGGTTTTGTAAAAGTCTTTGAAAACCCTGATTTAGGGAAGTTTAATTTGAATAAGTCCCAAATCATCTTACAGTCTCTAATTCAAACTTAATTACGTGTTTATGAACGTAAATCTTGGCTTTAATAATCATTAAAAACTTAATAAAAAAGAAGAATAGCACAAAAAAATCAGGCATTATTAAGACATATGTCCCTCCTGCACTTCATCGACACCATGCTTCACCATATCATTATCGCCTCCAAGAGGATTACTTTGATCTGCCAAAGTCTCCCCTCTTTCGGCACCTGGGTCAAGCAGGTTGGAGGCTTCCAGGAGGATAGTGGTAGAATTGGAGTCTATTTTAAAACATTCTTTTTAATTCCTGACCCCACATCCCCATTTGAAATACACGACGGACCAGTTTTTTGTGATATTAGGTGTGAATTCAACTTATAAGAGTTTACTTTTGTCTTAGTTTACTGCATTTTCGGGCCCATACTTGAGGTTCCTTGGAAAGCCCCATCCTCAATCCCCTTCTTTTTAGCTACTGGATCCCACGTGGCTTATTCAACTTATTTAAATGACCAACACTATTCCCTGAATCACTGTTTCTCTCCTTTGTCACTACATTTAAAATATTCGAACCATTATTCCCTTTGCTCCCTTTATTTAATTTAGGAAGGTGAGCAAATTTCCCCCTTGAATCACGAGATCTCTCTCCTGGCTTTGAATTAGCATGGAGCTTCCCCTGATTTGCACAATCACCATAACCTCCATCATTAGTTCCCACATCTTCATTATTAAAAGCCTCAAAGCATAATCCTCATCCCATATTCCGAGAACATAAATCCCACCTAAACTCATGCCCATAATTACCATTCCTTGCTTTCAAGATCCATTTCCCCCTTCTCCAATGTGGTGCCACCATCCACTCCCCATACATTTCGGCAATTTTCTCCAATGATATGGACGACATTGTTGTAGCTATAGAAATTGATAAGTTCGCCATGCATAAAAACTTAGACATATTTGTTGCTTGATTATTAGGGTAATGCTCTGCGTCATGGCCATACTGCCCACATGAGAAGCAAATCAAATGCAAACCCTCATAAACAATCTTCTTCTCTTTCCCATTTATCATCAAGGACGGGAGCAAAGGCGTACTCAAATCAACCTCAACACAAATACATGCAAAACGCCCTTTGGTTTGTCGAAAGGTATTTGTATCCACATTCAGAACCCTGCCAATTTAGTTTCTCACCACATATAAAATTCCTTTATCATAGAAGGCAACTAGGAATTTAGGAATTCTTACCCATGCTGCAATTTTGGAAACCTTACCAGATTCAGGATCAAACTCTGACTTCCATGGTTGCACTGTTAGGTAGTGATCCATGTATACCCAATGGCCTCCCGTTAACGCAAAATCATAGTCCTCTTGATTGGTCATATGAACCATAAAATAACCGGATCCTATCTTAATAGTTTCTACCTCCCCTTTATGTCCCTACAGTTGTTGCAACTTATGACCTAGTTGATCCTCAGGCACCATCTTGCCAAGGAGTTTAACGAACAGCAATGTTGACCTTTTTCGTGCTAGCTTCTTTCTAAACTCTGGAGACACAAAGAGTTCTAACAATATATTTTTTGCAATAAAGATGTACTTTATGTTTATTTCTTTTACTCATATTTAACCTACGTTGAATGATTATCTTCTTAAAATTTTATGCTTATGAATATTTTTTCTGTGAATAATTTTTGTGAGTTGGATTTGTTTTTGGATTTGTGTACCCAAGGTTCGAGCATGAGACGATGGGTTGAACTGAAACAATTCACAACTAATTGATCCAAGTACTTGGTAGTGCCATAATAGTTTTTATGCTCAAGAATATGAACTTTAAATGCTACTCTATTTCAGTTTAAAAATCTGATTTTTTTTCCTTTTTCTTTCGGTTGAAACATTACACAAAAATGGAGAAGTTTCAAGTGAAACAAAACTGGAATAACCAGAGAAGAAAGCAAAAGATTAGGATATCAAATATTATCTTTTTAAAAACTATCAATTAATTCAAATTTAAGTTTGATCAAAAGAAAATTTCTCTTAATATAATTGTTCCATTAACGAAGATCAATTTTTGAAACATAACTTAAGTCTTAAAGGGTATCTATTTTATTCTACTCAATCTTATTGTCTTCGGTTGTCACAACTCACAAAGTCCTTTTCATACAAGGGTAAGTAATACATAATATTTTCTATTTTGGGAAACTTTGGAAAAAATTCCCTATTAAACATTTTATTGATAAAAATTACTCGAATAACTTTTATACATGGAAAGATACATTACCTGATGAATTTTGTGCACACAAAAAAACCTCGCTTTGATTTAAATCCTTTTCAAAAATAAAATTATCAATGAGAGTCTTATCCCCGATTTTCCCTATTTTTTTAAATTATATAAAACTAAACTTTTTTATGGAGAATCCTGATGCTAGTATGCTAGTTCAACATTAAATAAGTTAAAAAGCCATACTTCTAAGAGAGTGTTCAAGTTTTTTCTCTCTCTTGGAATCCGTGCCAATAGTTACTCAATAGATGAAGCTGCTGCTCAAAAGGTCTCGCCGGACAAACCTTCGGAGGAGCTTTCTTCGTTAAATGTACCAAAAATGTCTAAAAAGGAAGTAAAAGAGGATGTTCTCATGTCTGACCAGATGATTGATGCAGATGACATTGTGGATAAGAAGATGAGTGCAATAGTGATACCTGATAAACAGGGGGCCATTGAAAAAAGCAACTTACAGACAACATATATCCTATACATACTCATTAATGGGGTTTAAAGGGTTGGATTTCAATGGAGTTGCCTATGGGGCTTCCAGTATGGATGAAGATCCTTTAATATCAGACTTGTTAGATCAATCGTGGAAGCTACCAGAACCTTTAGAGGAGATCAAGAAACTTATGAGTGTATATCCTTCAACACCACTAACAGAAGATGAATTTAATGAAGCATATCATCCTTGGAACAACGCTTTAATTATCACAGTTTTGGGAGCTCATTTTAATTTCCACAAGTTGAAAGAGATTTTATAATGGGTATGGAGATTTAATGAATTTGAGTTTATGGACTTACCAAATAATTATTATGTGGTTAGATTTACTAATGCTAAAAATTGGGGTGCTCAATACAAACTAATTCTTTTTGAAGGCCCATGGGTGATTACTCAGCATATTGTGTTGGTTTAAAGATGGTCACTATATTTTGATCCGTTTCACAATCCTATGGGAAAGATTGAAACCTGGGTGAGGATCCGAAATATCCCACTCATATATTACTCACAAAAATTCATTTTTAGACTAGGTGAAATAATAGGGAAGACTCTAAAAGATGACTTGCATACTCTAGATTATGGCAATGAATCCAGTGGTAAAGTGCTAAGAGGGAGGCATGCTAGAATATGTATGGAGCTTGATCTCCAGAAGCAGCTGATCCCAAGAATTATCCTAGCATCTGCTCTGTTTAATGTTGAATATGAGGGTTTAGATTTGATTTGCTTCTCATGCGGGAGATATGGACATAAGAGAGAAATGTGCCCTTAGAGGAAAAAGGAGAGTGAAATGTTAAATATTCAACAGCACAGATTAGAACCGGAGAGGCCATCTCCTAGTATGTCATAAGAAAAGTCACTACTGGTGAAGGGGGAAGAGTTCAGGCCATGGATGTTTGATGGAGGCCAAAAAAAATCTTGAGTCCCAAGGAGAGAAGGGGGTACAGTCGGCGTGTCAAGAATAGGGAATGGTATAAAGACTGGTAAAAATATGGGTATAAGATCACAAGTATCTAGATTTGTAGTGATATGTGAGTGGGATTATGTAAGAGAACGTGAAGGCATTTCAAATGAAAATTCAATGAAGAAAGATGGTACGGTAGATAGAACAGGGAAAGCTTTAGTCATATATAAGGATAGAGGGAATGGGTAGAGAGAAAGAAGGACCAAGGCTTAAATTCAAAAAGTAAGTCAAAGGCAAAAGGGACACAACCTTTGAAAAGTATTTTTGTAATTAAAGAAAAATAAAATATTGAGCCTTCCCATTTGGCTGAAGAAAAGAAGACCCAAAATGAAAAGTTAGTAGCAAGAGGAGATGACCTAATAAATGTGGGCTTTGAAAAGAAGTTTAGAAACAAATAATTAGGAAACATGGTCCATCATGTGGTAATGGGCTCAATGAGTTCAACCAAATCCAGCATAATTGATCCGATAAACTAGGCCGTCGCTAGCACTAAGCCACGTAACGCAGGTGAGCCGACAAATCTACCATTGGTTCAAGTGATGAGCTCAAACGAAACAAACAGAGAAGGAAAAGTGAAACTAGATGATTCCGATATGGTGCCACAGTCAAGATCAGAATGGATAAACAAAATTGAAGAGCATAAGGATGAAGGCTAGCAGAGTAGAAATCTAAGGGCCCTTTTGGTATGATGGAATTGATTTTGATAGATATAGGATGGAAATAAGGTTTAAAAGTATGTTTGGTATGTCATGAAAATGAGTTTTAATTTTTACATCAAAAGACCAAAATGCCCTCCTAAATAAAAAAAATTCCTACATATCCCATCTTCATCTTTGAAAAGTATAGTTCTCTCTCCTTCCTCCCCTTCTTTCTCTCCTACCAGACGGATCTAGCCACTCGCTCTCTTCTTCCTCCCTATTAAATAAATCTCTCTTTCTTCCTTGCTTTGGACTGGACAAGAAAATGGTGGAGAGAAAGAAAAGGTCACCGATGCTATAAAAAAAAGCCTCGCTAGAATCTGGAGAAGTCCACCACAATCTAGAGAAAGCTTACAGGAAAGTGCAGAGAAAGAACAATTTGAGCTCTTTTTCTATCTCTCGAGCTTCTCTCTCCCTTCCAAGTTTGACCTCGTTGCCGTCGTGCACCTAGCCATTGGAGAAGAGGAGGGAGAGCTGTCATTGTTGTTGCTGATGGAGGGGGAGAGCTACTATCATCGGTGAGGGAGAAGAAGTTGCCATTATCGCTGTGAGTGAGCAGAATTGCTAGTGAGTGTGGAGACTGAAAGAAGAGGAGGGTAACGATGGAAATGTGGGGGTGGAATTACAAAACTTGGCGTTTTTGGTGGAATTGATCTTAGTGGAATTTGCCTTAATTGGGTTCCATGTGGAAATGGAATTTTGCCAAATTCCATCATACCAAACCTCCTCAAGACATGGAATTAGCCTCCATTTCCATTTCCATTTCCATAGGGCTAATTCCTGCATACCAAACGGGCCCTAACAGAAGTCAAGAGTAAGAGTCGGATGGTTTCAGGGCTTAATCTTCTAGATAAGTAAATTCTTCCACTCTATTTTAATTTAATAATTTATATGATGATTATATCTTCATGGAATTGTCGAGGGACAGGTGGTAAATCTTTCCCTCATATACTTCTGGATGTGGTAAATAAACATTAGATATCTGTAATGGGATTGCTGGAAACTAGAATAAGTAGTCCAAGAGCTGAGTTTGTGGTTCAAAGATTGGGTTTCAATAATTGGTTGAGGGTAGAAGCAACAAGTTCTGTTGGTGGAATCTGGGTGTTGTGGAACAAAAATGAGGTTTCTGTTGAATATCTTTCATCTACCACCCAAATTTTACATTATCGAATTATGGCTAAAAACTCAGGGGAATTTTTCTGTGTTTCCTTTGTGTACGATGATCCTAGATGGAGTCATAGACAAGATTTATGGATTTCTCTTCAAGAATTAGTTGGTTCCATGAATGAGGCCTGGTTGGTTCTGGGAGATTTCAACTCATATTTAAATCCATTAGATAAAGTGGGGGGCCCTACTCCTTATATTAGATCCTTATCCGCTTTTAGATCTCATGTTCATGATTGTGATTTCTTGAACTTCTGATAATGGGTGAAAAATTTACATGGTTTAAGAACGGAATAAAAGAGAGGCTTGATTGAAATTTTTGTAATCTTAGATGGGAAATGACTCATCTTGACCATAAATCTTTTCATTATCTCCGATATAAATCGAATCACAAGGTGATAGTGGTAACAACTTGTAATGTGCAATAAAACTCCCCCCAAAATCTATTCAGGTATGAAGCTACATGATGTTTAGAAGAGGATTTTTCGAGTTTGTTGCAAGCTGCTTGGCATGGTAAAAATTGGTCCGATGGGTACAGTGAGTTTTAGGAAAAAGCTTCATAATGGAATCTGAACATTATCAGTAGTCTTCCAAATAAAAAGAGGAATTTAGTCAAGAATCTGGAGGGAGTTGATCGAGCATTGAGAATTCACCCACATGCTGGTCTATTGAAGTTAGAATCTAAAATGTGGCAGGAGTACACAAAAATGGTTAATCAAAAGGAGCTACTGTGGTTCCAGAAGTCAAGGTGCAAATGGCTAAAGTATGGGGATAAAAATACTAGCTTTTTTTCTCGCCACTGTTATGATTAGAAGAAAAAGAAACAAAATAGAGATACTTCAAAATGAGCAGGGTAATTGGATCACATATCAACAGGAATTAAAATAATTAGCCCTCCACTTTTCCAAGAACCTATATTCGGCAGAACAGGGGTGGTTAATGCCTCTAACTGGCCGATGAAGTATAGCTGGCTAGTATACAAAAAGAAGTGTTTGAAGTTGAAATTAAGAATGCAGCTTTTAAAATGGGGGCGCTTAAAGCTCTTAGACTAGATGGATTGCAACCGCAATTTTTCCAATCACAGTGGCAAATGGTGGGACCAAAGATATATGATCTTATTTCATCCATTTTTAGGGAGCCTTAGAAAGTAAATGAACTCAATCAGACTCACATCATACTAATTCTGAAGGTGGATAATCCTTGCACGTTAAAGGAATTTCAACCTATTTCTTTGTATAATGTGAGTTTTAAGATTTTGAGTAAAGTGCTTGCTGACAAATTGAAGCTTGTGATAGACTACTTGATACATCCTACTCAGTGTAGTTTCATCAGGAGGAGACAAAGTTGTGACAATGTCATTTGAGAACGAAAAGCTATACATACTATGAGAACTACTAGGAAGAGGAAAGATATGTAGCAATCAAGGTAGATATGGAGAAGGCATACGGCATATTAGACTAGGGTTTTTTGAAATTTAATCTGCAAAATCTAGGTCTAAATGAGCATTTTATAAAACTCATGATGGCATGTGTATCAACTGCTATAATGAGAGTTTCATGGAACAGCTCATTATCTGATCCTTTTCAACCAATAAGAGGAGTGAGGTAGGGTGATCCATTAAGTCCCTATGTGTTTGTTCTATATATAGAGAGGTTTAGCAAGTTGATAAATTGTGAGGTGGAAGCAGGCAGATGGAAGCTGTTGAAACTTAGTGAAACAAGTCCAGCCCTTTCTCATCTTTTCTTTGTGGACGAATTGGTATTATTCGGTGAAGCTTCTACAAACCAAATTGAGAAAATCAAAGATTTAATGTTATACTTCTGTAGGGTGTTAGGACATAAGGTTAGCTTGCGTAAATTAAAGATGTTTTTATCCAGGAATGTTAATTTCCATAGAGTAATGGAACTTAGTCAAATACTAGGTATTAGTATTACAGCGGATTTAGGCAAGTACTTGAGAGTTCCTCTCTTACATAAACATGTTATTAAGATGACTTTTGCCCTATTGGTCTCAAAAGTTCAGAAGAAACTTTCAAGTTGGAAGGGGAAATTCCTGAGCATGGCTGGAAGAACAATTTTGATTAAATCTATACTTTCAACCCTTTTGTCTTATTAGATACAAACCACTCTTTTCCCCAAAGGTATTTTATAGGAGATAGAAAAATTAAGCAAGGACTTCTTTTGGCATCAAGATCAAGGTAGTAAGAAAATACATCTTATAGCATGGGAGAAAATCAAGAAAGACAAAAGAAAAGGAGGCCCTGGAATAAAGGATCTATTAAGTCAAAACAAAGCATTCATTATGAAATTATATTGGGGGCTCATTACCAAACTAGAGGCCTTATGGGTGAGAGTGCCTAAATCAAAGTATGGATATGGTGATAGCAGGCTGCCTATTATAGAAAAGAAAAGAAACCAATCAACTGTGTGGAATACAATAACAACAATATGGGACTCTTTAAGGAAAGCGATGGGGAGCAAACTAAGAAGTGGTAATTCAACGAATGCATGGTGGGAATTATAGACAGATTTGTGTCAAACCCCTTTAACATTTCGATATTCATAGAGTATTAAGTGCACATTTCTGTAAGGCATATAGAAACAGTAGAAACACATTGATATTAGGTACTTATTTACAATCTAGGAAAATTCCCACAGGGTTAGACAAATATACAAAATGTACTGAGTGTTCAAAAGAAAGCAAAAGTATAAATATAGATAACCATAGCAGCTCTGATATATACTGAGACTCTACAAACGCCCCTGTCTTTCCTTTCGAACACTAGCTTCAGCTAGAATGTTTTTCAGTTTGAAAAAGGGTGAGATTTGAGTGAATCTCAGTAATAACATACTTTTCTGACATATAAAATGTGAAAATAAATATGCAATGCTCCATGTCATATAAAATACTAACTCGTGTTGTGTGTACACTGTTCAAGGCTAAACGAATGTTTGCAACCCTAGCTGAACTCTAAGCCTTCGTTGGGTCCTAGACCACAACTAAGCTAATATGTGTGTCCAAGACACTATGCTCATCTTACAGAGAATGATATACTCAAACATATAATAATCACATAGTATATGCTAGAAAAAGTTACTACCTGACTCATTTCTCAACTCCTCAATCGATCCTAACTTTGATTTCGGCTCGGGAAAGTTCTAATTCCTATCAAGATTAAAGTTAACAAGTAACTAGTTATCACTTATACTATTACTATCTTTAAATCAAATTCTGCTAATTATCTAATGTAGTTAGCACAGTTTTTGCTCAATGCAACTTTGTACAATGAAATTTCATTGTTTCCCAAAAATTGGCAGATTTTTCAATCAATTTTGGAAATTCACAATTAATTCCATAAAATTCTACTTTACCTGATTCCAAAGCCTAAATGAAGCTCTTAAAATGTACTTTCATGAGAAAACACCCAAAGATAGTCACTTATTACATATTTTACCTAGAAATTCTCCAATCACTACTATTACAGATTCAAGCCCAAAAACAGGGCACAACTTTGAAAATTCATAACTTTTAGTATACAAGTCCAAAAATTGTGCACCACCTATCAAATTAAAGATCTATATGTCTACCTTAATCCTGAAAAGTTTCATAATTTTTGGTCTAGATTTGACCTATGAAATGCATTGTACAACAACACTGCCTCCAGTGAAACTATCAAACAACATGCACTTTGAACTTCCAAAATTTTCAGATTTGTATACAAATTTCCAAAAATAATGAAAACTCATATTCCCATACAATTTTCCCTTATAAATCCAATGGAATTATCAAAATTACAAAATTCCAAGCCTAACAAGATGAAAATGCCCCTAGACAAAAATCATAACCTTAGAAGAGAAGTTGGGTTTTCTTGATTTCTCTTGATTAACCACTTTCTTTTCACTTATAATCACAAGATTAACTACTTAAACACTAATTGAACATGATTTAGGAAATTTTGGGCAGCATAACATTCTAGGGTTTCATCATCCAAAATTCCAAAACAAGCAAAATTGATAAGTAAAATATTTGCATATTTATTTTCCCTTATATGATGATTTTATGGACGCTATTTGAGTTTAATATAATATATTTGGGTGTAAAATAAATAGTATTTAAAAAATAAAGAAAAATATAAAAAAAGATCAGTACTGTAGCGTCGGTTACTATATTTATGATGGAATCACTGTAGCAGGGCGTTACTGTAGCGGATGGAGGTGACTGTAGCACTGTAGCAACACGAAAAAAACACGTAAACCAACCGACAGGTTACTGTTCACTATTGTAGCAATGCGTGAAAAGAAGGCGAAATCACTGTAGCACCGTGGAAAAAAGTGACCGACACCTGCCTATAAATTCAATGCGTCAGGCACAGATTCTGGGGTGTGGTGTGGAGAATTTTCTCTGACAGTCAGAGATCCTTCTCTGACAAGGAGAGATATTTTCTCTGACAGTTCTAAATAAATTGTGTTATTTTTTATTTTTAATTTTATGTATTGTATTATTTTTTTTCATGCCTCCTACATGGAAGGCTTAGTATTGTATTACTTTTTGCATGCTGCATACATGGAAGGTTTTACCTCCTAAATGGACGGCTAGATTTCTCCAGTTTTTTCATGTATATTTTTAGTTGTATATTTATGTTTGAAAATTTAATATTCAAGTTTATGCAGTATTTATGAAGATTTCATTCTAGTTTTATATAATGTCAATTTATTTTTATTTTGTTTTTAATTTTATCATGAGCTAAATTTTCATTTTCCTAGGGTGATGACGTAGCTTACTAATGACGGATTGAATCTTAACTTATTAAATCTAGTTTTAATTTCTCCTTCATGATTGAGTTTTAATTATTGTTCTTAATGCTTTCATTTGATTGGCCACCTTTTGAATGATTACAATATGCATGTTGAGACCGGAAGGAGATGCATGTGTGTAGATCCTATAATTAAAATCATGACTTGCATATGAAATAGGAATATATTCATATCAGTTGTGTAGTCTTATTGAGTTCCATAAATCTTAATGCATAATTAATTGCTTAAATTCATATAGGAATATATTGGGTTAGCAATTAATTATATAATTGCTTGACCTTGGAAGAGGCTAGTAATTAAATTAGGGAAACTCGACTATCAATCATGTGGAATAAATTGGGCTAGAATAGATAAGTGATTCAATCCGGAATTTGTTGAGTGAAATCTAATCCCTAGAACTTTTTCTCATATTTGTTTTCATATCATCTGCACTCATATTTAATTATTTTTCTTTTATTTGTACTCTCAATCATCAATTTATCGATCGACTAAATAGAATTAAAATTACCCATTTTGGTACTTAGTGATCAATCCTCGTGGGAACGATACTCTACTCACTTCTATATTACTTGATTATGACAGTATACACTTGCACTATTTAATTGATCATCCATACTCGTAACAAAAATCAACCAACCAAATCACCCAACAACCAAGAATAACCAATATTCATTAAAATAAGCTAAGTTTCTAAACCCACCTTGATTTCTTGGACTTTCTCTCTCTAAAACATGATGATAAGTATATATTTTATAATTAAATAAGTATATATTTTGGATATATTCACTGAATTTATTAATATTTTATGTCTATTTAATATCTTTTATATATTTTTCAATCTTTAGGTTAATAAGAAATTTTAAAAGAAAATCTATTCATATCATATCTTATTTTCTCTTGCAGGAAATTAGCTGAGAAGGAAGTATTAAATAATATATTATGGAGCAATGAGTAAGCATTGGAGTAGGGGATTTATTAAATTTTATATATATTTATACGTCAAATGGATTGTATATATATGATATATATATATATATATATATATATATATCTCATATTTAAAGCAACAGAGATTTAGGATCAAGATGAAAGCAATGGACCCCACGCTATGAAAGGATGAATAACAATACGAAGGATATTGGAAGAGAGAAAAGCAATTGGAAGGCTAAAGAAAAGTCATAGGTCCCACGTGAATGAAAGAAAAATCAACAGGAAGATGCAGATATGAACATCTATGATATATTGATATTTCATATCTTCAAATGCATATTGTATCTTCAAATTCGGATAGCAAAGCGTGGACCCCGCAAGCAGAAAAGGCAGCCCAAAAATACATCTATTAAAGGGATAGCAAAGGGAGACAGAAGGCACAAGCGGAGAGCGACACGAGAGAAAGCTGAGGAAGAGACGTGGAGCTGAGATCCGGATAGCAACGTGAGACAGATTCGAGGATGCTGAGGCGAGAAGCAGAGATTATGGAGCTGGGGTTTGAAAATTCAAACAGATTTAGAGCTTTAAATTTGGTTTTCTATTAATTTTCTTCTCTCTTTTTCTTAGTTTTGATATGAACTGAATTATTATTTATGATTTTGGTTTGTTGATGAACATGAGTATCTAATTTTCTCATTCTAGGATTTTCTTGAACCTATTTATAGATTGAATTATTTATTTACTCTCATTTTTGCATCGAATGAAGTTTTTGTATTGATTTTATCTTGCTCTTAATGCCTCTAAATGCCTAATCACCATTTAGTTGTTTGTTCATTTAATTTAATCTTGAGAAAGATAATTTAAGTGTAGAACTTGGGTAAAATCATGTTAGACTTGAAGTTTAGGTATTAAACGGATGGTTTGTTAGTATCATGGATATATAGTTACTAACCTAGCATTGTCAGATTAAGATTGATATTTAAAGTTAGTCCTTATAAATTAATACAAGAGATTGATTAGTTTATTAGGATAAATATTTGGTTTTGACTTGAGAGAGTTATCGAATACTTTTGAATCTTAGACAAATACATATCTTCGTTTGATTGCTTATTAAGGGTAAATTAATTAGTTCATAAAATAAATAGGGGATAGATAATTCTAGGTTCCTCCTGTCTTGAAGTTCTCAATTTAATCAATTAATTTTTAAGTATAAAATTTCTTTCAAAATATTCTCACTTAAGCTGATTGATAACTTAATTAAGATAATTAATTCATTTTTGTCATAGTCCTCGTGGGAACGATCTTTTTATATTACTTGTGACCCGTACGCTTGCAGTAAAGCTAGACGGCTAACACATGACTGATCTCCCCCCCTATTTTGCTTTCTACAAGCTGTATCCATGAAGATATGAAGGTTAGAGGAGGTATTACAAAAACTAGGAAGCATAAACTCTAAGATTACAACCTCTTACCTTGGATTTTTGGTTTGAGCTCACTCTTCTTGCTTCTCTTGTTCTCACTTTTGTATGACTCTCTCTCTCTCTCTTTGCTTCAGCTTAATCAACTGAAACATGAATTCCAAAGGAAAGAGAAAGCCTCATAAAAATATCACCTCCCACTTTCTCTTTTATTATATTTTATGGCTATTTCAAACGCATGGCTTTTAGTTGATTATCATCTTTTCTCATTCCTCCTTATCCTTGCCCGACACACACTCTCCATATTGTTAAAAATATGCTCTTTAATTATCATAAACTTTCTCCTCCACATGTTGCTCTAGTTGCAAATTATTGACTTTCAACATCATCTTTTTCTCATCCCTATCTCTTATAGAAAGTGTAACCCCCTTCCCACCTAAGGCCGAGATTAAATTCTTAAACTCATAATTAAATTGTATTAGAGACCATAATCAAACTGGGACTTAATAAGATACTCATTTGCCCAATAATCGGATTTGCAAAAACTTTTTCAAACATATTCACAATGGTCTCAAATTCCCAATATGAAATAATAATGGCCTGAACAGGTGGATTCCATTTACAATTATCAGAGTGCAAATAAGTTCCCGACTCACTCGGGTTCCATTCATAATAAAAGGGATTTACACAAGGCACAAAGCCTACCATTCATACCCTTTTACTTGGGGATTACACAAAATCCACTATATACAACTCCAAAATATACTATGATAACCATCTACTCCAAAAGATACTCCTAAACAGGAGCTTTAACTACTCTTCGTCGCCCGCTTGCCTCTTGAACCTTCATCCCTGTCTAAAAGGGTTAAATTTTGGGAGAGTGAGATTCTAAAGAATCCCCGTAGTAACAAGTCAATCATATAATGTACAACAATAATGCATGTAATCAAATCATCATCCACACAAGCAACTACAACGGCAGTTGCAGCGGCAATGGTTAGTATGACACATGTCATCCCTGACGATTGCTCACGCCGAATTGCTCACGTTGTATTGCATCACAACAATCAACACAGTATAATTCACCACAGCTGGGATCCATATAAAGCATATCATATTCACAAGCCACATAGGCAAGATACACACACACAGCCCACGGCTGGTTTTCACATACGCCGCCCCCACGGGTCGGATTCACAAAGATCCATGTCGATTACGACGGCAGTCCAACGGCCGACTAGAGATGACCACTGTCACTCCCTATACGGCTCACGCTGACCTGCTCGCGCCGTAATGGACCATGGCACACAATTCACAAGTTCAATGATAAGATATGCATACCAAAACATCATACAAGATATGAGAGAAAAGTCACTACCTGAGTTCTTCCGGACGTGTCCTAGCGCCGGTCTCTCCCGAGGAAGGCAAATATCAAATCCTATTTTTCACAATTAGGGACGAAGAGTTAATCTCTATTCCACGACTTAATTCACTTTATAATGCTTAATTGGTTATCATTATTGCTCTTTTAGAGTCACTAAATACTCCTAACAAAACTCCTAAAGGGTAGGAAAAACTATCCCAAAGATCCCCTTTTGGAAGCACAAAACTGAGATTTTACTCTGTTTCACTCGAGCACAGATGACCATGCTCGAGCACAAGTACGGACATCACTCGAGCACAAATGCTCTCACTCGAGCATTGGTACGGACAGCACTCGAGCACAAGAGAAAGTGAAACCGCGAGTGAGCACCCGAGAGCACAAAGAAACCTTCAGGAACCGGCTCACTCGAGCACAAAATCCTCACTCGAGCACAAGGCCAAATGCCCCACTCGAGCACCCACGAGAGAAGTTCAGGAAGTGAGGACCCGAGAGCACACAAAGCTCTCCAAGCACAAGATCACTCGAGCACAGCCATATGTGCTCGAGCACACAACTCACACCCGCGAGCACACTCCTCTCACCCGCAAGCACCTCTCTCACCCGCGAGCACACCTCCCACCTGAAGCACAACCTCACTCGAGCATGACCCCCAGTGCTCGAGTGAGAAGGCTATGCTCGCGAGTGTCAGAGCACACTCGTGGCATCCACCAGCAAGTGAAGACCCGAAAGAAATCCTTCACTCTGAACTCCCACTATCACTCGAGCAGACCATGCTTGCTCGAGCATGTTTTTCGCTCGCTCGAGCACAAAACGATGTGCTCGAGCATTGCACATGAAAACCCAGACGAACTCGAAGCACAAAGGGAAAAACCTCATATCACTCGAGCAGAGTTCATCCCTGCTCGGGTGAAACTCATCCCTCACTCGAGCAGACCCCTTCTGCTCGGGTGATATTCATCCTTCACTCGAGCAGACCCCTCTCTGCTCGAGTGAATCCCACAGATAGCAGAAAACGCAGAAACAGAGGCACTTTCCCTCACACCTGCCCAATTGCTTCCTATGGACTCAAAACTCAACCCAAAGCCATTCTCACACAAAAACACCCAACAAACTCAATGGAATACTCAAAATCATCAAAATCCTATTCCATTATCATGATTTGGGTTTTGGGCAACCATTTCAATAATACACCAATCTTAACCCAACTTCATATTTCCATTACCAATCAATCTATCTATCATAAACTCATTCCAAAACACCATTCTCATGCCAAAAACATACCAAATGAACAGTGGCATCCAATTTTCGGATTCAAGCCAAAATTTCCAGAATTTATAAACTACTTTAAATGGTATGAAACTTAGATAGATGGATTAGTTTCACTCACCTTAACAACTTCTCCAAAGAGAGTTCTTGATCCACCAACAATCAATTTTTGTGTGATCACCAACCACAACCAAATGGCCAAACTACACATACCAAAATGAAGTCCATCACTTAAGGATCAACATTAAGGAAGTGAGTTTGAGCAAATGAGATCATTTACCTACTCAAATCACAAGCTCTTCTTTCTCTTTCTTGCCTAGCTGACCGCCGGAAATGGAGGGAGGGAAGAGAGAGAAACGAGAGAGAAATGGAGGAATGGAGTAAAAGAGGAAAAGCAATCTTTTGTCCTCTTGTGACTTCATTCAACAACTCCTACACTGCCACTTGTCAGCATCTCCTTCATTCCCACAATAAGCTCACACAAGCTAAATGCACTGGATTCCGACCCATGTACAATGAATCTCAACCCTTGATTTTAATTACCACACACATGCACACCAACTTCATGTTACATTAATTCCATTCTTCCAATTTTCATTAATTATGACATTAATTAATATTGTCATAAAATACATAATAATCCCAATTAAATTCATAATTATCCATAATAATCATGATTAACCCATAATCAAAAATTGGGATATTACAATTCTCCCCCCGTTCAATAAATTTCGCCCTCGAAATTTGTTACACATCATGGGGCATAAAATCAGGAAATCGTTTCCTCATGTCCGCTTCCGCCTCCCAAGTGGCTTCCCTTGGAGACATTCCCTTCCAGACCACCTTCACGAACGGTAAGCTTCGGTGCCTGAGCTTCCGCTCTTCTCGATCAATGATTCTCTCTGGCTCTACCGCATAAGTGAAGTTATCTTGTAACTCAACCTCTTCATACTCAATGATATGCTCAGGGTCTGGTTGGTACTTCTTGAGTTGCGAGACATGGAATACATCATGCAATCTACTCAAACTCGGGGGTAGGGCTATCCGATATGCCACCGGCCCAATTCTTGCTAGAATCTCGAATGGACCAATGTATCTCAGACTCAGCTTCTTCCGCTTGATTGCTCTCCCGATGCCCGTGACCGGAGACACTCTCAAGAAAGTATGATCCCCCACTTCAAACTCAAGAGGTATTCTCCTCTTATCAGCATAGCTCTTCTGACGACTCTGAGCTGTAAGGAGCCTCTTCCTGATAACTCGGATCTGCTCAACGGTTTGGTCAACAAGATCCGGCCCATACAACTTCCTCTCAGACAACTCTGACCAGCACAACAGTGACTGGCACTTCCTCCCATACAGTGCTTCATACGGAGCCATTTGAATGCTCGCATGATAACTGTTGTTGTACGCAAACTCAGCCAATGGAAGATAGTAGTCCCACTTTCCCTTGAAGTCAAGGACACATGCTCTCAGCATATCTTCAAGAGTCTGGATAGTCCTCTCTGACTGTCCGTCTGTCTGAGGATGGTAGGCCGTGCTAAACCTCAACTGAGTACCCATAGCTTCGTGCAAAGCCTTCCAGAATCTCGAACCGAGGATCTCTATCGGAGATTATATTCTTTGGTGTACCATGGAGTCTCACAATTTCTTTGATATAGATCTCAGCCAGCCTATCAGGAGAATAGCTAGCGTTGATAGGTATGAAGTGCGCAGACTTCGTGAGTCGATCAACAATCACCCAAATCGCATCATAGTTCTTGATCTTGGGCAGACCCATCACTAGATCCATGGTCACACTCTTCCACTTCCATTCTGGAATTTCTGGACTCTGAAGCAAACCTGGCGGTCTCTGGTGTTCAATCTTCACCTTTTGACAGGTAAGACACCGCGCCACATACTTCGTCACATCACTCTTCAACCCTGGCCACCAATACATAGATTTCAAATTGTGATACATCTTGGTCATACCGGGGTGAAGAGTATACTGACTCTTATGAGCCTCATCTAGAATCCTCAATCTCAACTCCGCCTTCAGTGGTACATATATTCTCTTCTGATACCGCACCAATCCACTTGGTGACAAGTCATAGTCTCGAGTCTCCCCTCGCTCAATCATAGCTCGGATCGACTGTGCTAGCTCATCATGCATTTGAGTTTCTTCAATCTCAGTCCTCAGGTCATTCTCCCCTTGGACCACACCATAACTAGCACACAGGATTTCCTTCGAGATATTCAAATCCCGAAAGTCCTCTATCAGTTTCCATTCCTGGATCATCATTGTTGCCACTAGCACCACCTTCCGACTCAAAGCATCCGCGACAACATTAGCCTTACCCGGATGATATTTGATCTCCAGGTTATAATCTTTCAGCAACTCCATCCACCGACGCTGTCTCATATTCAACTCTTTCTGATCATACAGGTATTTGAGACTTTTGTGGTCGCAGTACAGTTCCACTGTCACACCATACAGGTAATGACGCCAAATTTTCAATGCAAACACAATTGCCGCAAGCTCCAGATCATGAGTGGGGTAGTTCATCTCATGCGGTTTCAGCTGTCGAGAGGCATAGGCCACCACACGTCCCTGCTACATCAGGACACACCCTAACCCCTGCTTACTCGCATCACTGTACACGACGTAAGCCTCACTGGGATCAGGTATAATCAACACTGGTGCCGTAGTCAATATCTCCTTCAGCTCAGTGAAACTCCGCTCACAACGTTCATCCCACAAAAACGGTTGATCCTTCCTCGTGAGCTTGGTCATCGGCAAGGCAATACGCGAAAAGTTCTGGATGAACCTCCGGTAATAACCAGCAAGACCCAGAAAGCTGCGAATCTCAGAAACAGTTTCTGGCCTTTTCCATTCAAGTACTGCTTCCACCTTACAGGGATCCACTGATACCCCGTCTCGAGAGATCACATGGCCAAGGAACTTCACTTCCGTAAGCCAAAACTCACATTTGCTCAGTTTGGCATAGAGTTGCTTTTCCCTTAAAACTCCTAGCACAATTCTCAAATGCTGCTCATGATCCTCCTTACTCTTGGAGTAGATCAAGATGTCGTCGATAAACACAACCACGAACTGGTCAAGATACTGTCGGAAGATGCGATTCATATAATCCATGAATACCGCCGGTGCATTCGTCAAACCAAAGGGCATCACAAGGAACTCATAGTGCCCATATCTTGTTCTAAAAGCAGTCTTCGGAATGTCCACTGCTTTCACACGCAACTGATGATATCCCAACCTTAGATCAATTTTGGAGAATACACACGAGCCAGCCAATTGATCTAACAGGTCATCAATCCTTGGGAGTGGATACTTATTCTTAACAGTTACCTTGTTAAGTTCTCTGTAATCGATGCAAAGCCTCAAGCTTCCATCTTTCTTTTTCACAAACAACATTGGAGCTCCCCACGGTGATACACTGGGTCGGATGAATCCTTTCTCAAGCAATTCTTCAATTTGCTTCTTCAACTCCACCATCTCGTTAGGGGCCATACGATATGGGGTTTTCGATATCGAACCAGCTCCAGGCACAATCTCAATTGGAAATTCTACTTCCCTTTCCGGAGGCAATCCACTAAGATCCTCTGGAAATACCTCAGGGAATTCATTTACCACAGGTATACTCTCTATAGCTTCACCTAACTCTCCCTGAACGGAGAAAAACACCATATACCCTTGACATCCTTTCTCGAGATATTTCTCAGCTTTAGCTGTTGAAAGCAAGTTCAAACTGGCATTTATATTGCTATCCTGCTGCGCACTACGGAAAGTGATCCTTTTATTACCACAATCAAGCAGCACATCATTTGCTCTTAACCAATCAAAACCCAAAATGGCTTCTAGTTGTTGGAGTGGCAAGCAGATCAAATCAACTGTAGACTCCCAACCCTCAACAACTATTACACAATTTAAGCAGGCTTCGGCCGTCACAGCCTTGACACCCATCGGCGTCGACACAACCAAATCAAATGGTAGTCTATGCACATGCAATCCCAGGCGCTTTACACAATCATAAGCAATAAAAGAGTGACTTGCACCCGAATCAAACAAAGTATCTAATTCATTATCACCGAGAAGAATTTTACCTTGGATCAATTCAGGCGACTTCCGGGCCTCCTCATGAGTCATGGCGAACACTCGACCCTGATTCCTGGGCCTTTGCTCTACTGGAGGTCTTGGGCACTTAGTAGAGATGTGACCCACTTGCTTGCAGTTGAAGCAAATCACCTCTCCAGCACAAGTTCTTCCCGGATGATACTTTCTGCACTGATTGCACATTGGTCCTGCTGGAGGTCTTTGATCGCTACGACCCCCAGGTTGGTAGGGCTTCTTGTTACCACCCCCATATGAGGATCCTTGCCCCTTCCGCTTCTGGGAAGTGTTAGCCTTGCTAGGCTCACTGCGACTATCTTTACCCTTAGCTGGGTACCAATCCCTCAAATTGTTCTCAACAATCCTACACTGTTCCACCGCCTTGTTGAAGTCAGTAAATAGGTGAGAGGCTAATCTCTTCTTCAGTTCAAGCCTCAAGCCCCTGATAAGCATATCAGAGCTCCACTCCTCACCATCCTTTTCCCGGAGATGCGTAGAATACCGAGATAGTCGGACAAAACGGGAAAGATACTCGTCAAAACTCTCTGTATCTCCCTGCTTGATAGCCAAGAACTCAGACTCTTTCTCCAACCTTACCGACTTGGGGAAGTACTTCTCATTAAACTTTTCTTGGAACACTTCCCAAGTCAATGGCACATTCCGGTTTCGAAGTGTCATGGCGATATTCCGCCACCAACGGTCTGCGTCCCCCTCTAGCTTATACACAGCTAGCTTCGCCTTTACCTCCGTAGAACACTCGAGGACCTCAAAGATCTTCTCTAGACGAGTCAACCAGTCCTCAGCAACTTGGGGCTCAAACCTCCCTCTGAACACTGGAGGTAGATGCTTGCAAAATTCAGAGACCCAGTATTGTAAACCTCTTCCCTCACGAACCAGTGCCCCTTGAGACTCTTGGTTAGGCACCGTGTGAGGTAGGGGTTCATGGGACCGATTGGACCCCTCAGCTGTCTCCTCATGATGAGTCTCTGCTTGAGTCTCCTCACGAGTCGACTGGGCCCTTTCTTCATTACGCTTGGCCCTTTCCTCCCGGAGCTCTTCTCTTAGCTCACGGATCATATCTCTTTGTTCCCGTACGAGATCCATCATCTCTCGCATTGGGTCAGGAGGATTGTCGTTCAACTCCTCCACATCTGGATCCCCTTGTCTGCCTCTAGGGCGAACCATGTCGTCCTTTACTATACAATGATTCACCATGTCAATACTTTAGCCAATGTATACACATAATCCATAGCACTCATCTCAATCCACAATCAGTAGGAATACTCATGTGTATACGCAACAAGCACTTATCAATCATTAAGCTACCCTAAACTCAAAGGATTAAGGTCAACTAAGGAGCTATCCTAGCAAATCCTCACCTTGCCAGGAACTATAGCTCTGATACCACAAATGTAACCCCCTTCCCACCTGAGGCCGAGATTAAGTTCTTAAACTCATAATTAAATTGTAATTAGAGACCATAATCAAACTGGGACTTAATAAGATACTCATTTACCCAATAATCGGATTTGCAAAAACTTTTTCAAACATATTCACAATGGTCTCAAATTCCCAATATGAAATAATAATGGCCTGAACAGGTGGATTCCATTTACAATTATCAGAGTGCAAATAAGTTCCCGACTCACTCGGGTTCCATTCATAATAAAAGGGATTTACACAAGGCACAAAGCCTACCATTCATACCCTTTTACTTGGGGATTACACAAAATCCACTATATACAACTCCAAAATATACTATGATAACCATCTACTCCAAAAGATACTCCTAAACAGGAGCTTTAACTACTCTTCGTCGCCCGTTTGCCTCTTGAACCTTCATCCCTGTCTAAAAGGGTTAAATTTTGGGAGAGTGAGATTCTAAAGAATCCCCGTAGTAACAAGTCAATCATATAATGTACAACAATAATGCATGTAATCAAATCATCATCCACACAAGCAACTACAACGGCAGTTGCAGCGGCAATGGTTAGTATGACACATGTCATCCCTGACGATTGCTCACGCCGAATTGCTCACGTTGTATTGCATCACAACAATCAACACAGTATAATTCACCACAGCTGGGATCCATATAAAGCATATCATATTCACAAGCCACATAGGCAAGATACACACACACAGCCCACGGCTGGTTTTCACATACGCCGCCCCCACGGGTCGGATTCACAAAGATCCATGTCGATTACGACGGCAGTCCAACGGCCGACTAGAGATGACCACTGTCACTCCCTATACGGCTCACGCTGACCTGCTCGCGCCGTAATGGACCATGGCACACAATTCACAAGTTCAATGATAAGATATGCATACCAAAACATCATACAAGATATGAGAGAAAAGTCACTACCTGAGTTCTTCCGGACGTGTCCTAGCGCCGGTCTCTCCCGAGGAAGGCAAATATCAAATCCTATTTTTCACAATTAGGGACGAAGAGTTAATCTCTATTCCACGACTTAATTCACTTTATAATGCTTAATTGGTTATCATTATTGCTCTTTTAGAGTCACTAAATACTCCTAACAAAACTCCTAAAGGGTAGGAAAAACTATCCCAAAGATCCCCTTTTGGAAGCACAAAACTGAGATTTTACTCTGTTTCACTCGAGCACAGATGACCATGCTCGAGCACAAGTACGGACATCACTCGAGCACAAATGCTCTCACTCGAGCATTGGTACGGACAGCACTCGAGCACAAGAGAAAGTGAAACCGCGAGTGAGCACCCGAGAGCACAAAGAAACCTTCAGGAACCGGCTCACTCGAGCACAAAATCCTCACTCGAGCACAAGGCCAAATGCCCCACTCGAGCACCCACGAGAGAAGTTCAGGAAGTGAGGACCCGAGAGCACACAAAGCTCTCCAAGCACAAGATCACTCGAGCACAGCCATATGTGCTCGAGCACACAACTCACACCCGCGAGCACACTCCTCTCACCCGCAAGCACCTCTCTCACCCGCGAGCACACCTCCCACCTGAAGCACAACCTCACTCGAGCATGACCCCCAGTGCTCGAGTGAGAAGGCTATGCTCGCGAGTGTCAGAGCACACTCGTGGCATCCACCAGCAAGTGAAGACCCGAAAGAAATCCTTCACTCTGAACTCCCACTATCACTCGAGCAGACCATGCTTGCTCGAGCATGTTTTTCGCTCGCTCGAGCACAAAACGATGTGCTCGAGCATTGCACATGAAAACCCAGACGAACTCGAAGCACAAAGGGAAAAACCTCATATCACTCGAGCAGAGTTCATCCCTGCTCGGGTGAAACTCATCCCTCACTCGAGCAGACCCCTTCTGCTCGGGTGATATTCATCCTTCACTCGAGCAGACCCCTCTCTGCTCGAGTGAATCCCACAGATAGCAGAAAACGCAGAAACAGAGGCACTTTCCCTCACACCTGCCCAATTGCTTCCTATGGACTCAAAACTCAACCCAAAGCCATTCTCACACAAAAACACCCAACAAACTCAATGGAATACTCAAAATCATCAAAATCCTATTCCATTATCATGATTTGGGTTTTGGGCAACCATTTCAATAATACACCAATCTTAACCCAACTTCATATTTCCATTACCAATCAATCTATCTATCATAAACTCATTCCAAAACACCATTCTCATGCCAAAAACATACCAAATGAACAGTGGCATCCAATTTTCGGATTCAAGCCAAAATTTCCAGAATTTATAAACTACTTTAAATGGTATGAAACTTAGATAGATGGATTAGTTTCACTCACCTTAACAACTTCTCCAAAGAGAGTTCTTGATCCACCAACAATCAATTTTTGTGTGATCACCAACCACAACCAAATGGCCAAACTACACATACCAAAATGAAGTCCATCACTTAAGGATCAACATTAAGGAAGTGAGTTTGAGCAAATGAGATCATTTACCTACTCAAATCACAAGCTCTTCTTTCTCTTTCTTGCCTAGCTGACCGCCGGAAATGGAGGGAGGGAAGAGAGAGAAACGAGAGAGAAATGGAGGAATGGAGTAAAAGAGGAAAAGCAATCTTTTGTCCTCTTGTGACTTCATTCAACAACTCCTACACTGCCACTTGTCAGCATCTCCTTCATTCCCACAATAAGCTCACACAAGCTAAATGCACTGGATTCCGACCCATGTACAATGAATCTCAACCCTTGATTTTAATTACCACACACATGCACACCAACTTCATGTTACATTAATTCCATTCTTCCAATTTTCATTAATTATGACATTAATTAATATTGTCATAAAATACATAATAATCCCAATTAAATTCATAATTATCCATAATAATCATGATTAACCCATAATCAAAAATTGGGATATTACAGAAAGTGCATCTCCAAATGGTCCAAATATGCCTCATCCATTTGCTTTGGATGACATGCACAATTGAGAGAGTGAAAGGGAGTGCTTTATTTATTGATTAATTGGTGATGAGTGTATGTGTGTTGTCCGTAGGTGTGGTGGGTGCCATGAAGTGAGGTGATGTGTTGAGTGTTTTAACATTATATGACTAAGTAGGTGCCTAGCCAATTTGAGATACATGAGATAGCATGATGAGTGTTGGCAGAGGTGTGTCAGTAAGAATGTGTGTTAATATATATGTATATTATTATCCTATTAGTTACACATAATAAGCCTTAATTTTTTTTAGAAAATTTAGCCTTTTACTAAATTTTGGGATATTACAATTTAGATCATTTGCTGATGTACTATGTTGACAAGAACCAGAATTTAACTGACCTAAAGGAAGTGGTTAGCCAGTTTGTTAGGCCAGATGGCAAATGGAATTTGCATAAATGAAGCATGTTCTTACCTAGATGGGTAATTGAGAAAATTAAACAAGTCAAACCTCCTTCTCTACCGAGAAATGATGTGTTTTGGTGGATAAAATCTCCGGATGGTAATTTCAATGTCAAATCAACTTATTCCATGATCTATCACATACATTCAGTGGATAGTGATTCCTTTTGGCAAGGGATCTGGAGGTGGCCTATTCCAGAGAGAGTTGTTCGCTACCTCAAGTGCACGGGTCGCGCCAAGTAATAAAGTGATAAGTAAAGATCGTTCCCAAGAAGATTAAGACAAAAGTGAGCTAATCAGTACAATTACGCTTTCAATTAAGTTGAGTGAAACCATTTGAAGAGTTTTTCATTTTCAAATTTAATTATATCAAAAAGATGAAAAAATTAATTGACAAAGACTAGATTGAAACTCTACTTGAAAACAAGAGGAGCATAGGATTATTTCTCACCATTGCAATTCATGAGACTTAAGTAATTACCACTCCATTAGAAATTAAATGACATTACATATTAGTCTAAGGTTCAAAAGCATTTGATTAAGCTTTCTCAGGTCAAAACCAAATTTATATCCTCAATTAACATGCACAATCTCTTGCTACAGTTAAGAGAAAATAATCATTAAGTAACAACCTTAATTTGACAATGCTAGGTTAGTAGCTATATCTCTATGTTACTAACAAACCATTAATTTAATCCTAAACTTCAGGTCTAGCATAATTTTACCTAAGTTCTACAATTAAACTAACTTTCTCAAGCTTAATTTAATTGAACAAAACAATCCATGTGATGGCCAGTCACATAGAAGCATTAGGAACAAGATAAAAGTAACACATAATGGCCATTAACAATAAAAGAGAATAATAATAATAAGTCTTAATCCTTACAATGCTTTGAAATAATCCTAATGCAAAGTAACTAGCTACTCATAATTAACACCAACATCATCTCAGCAGCATCCAGATGCAACAGCAATATGGAAATCAGAGGGAAATTAAATAAAGATATGAAAAACAACCCAAGATGAAGAACGCTACTGTAGTGATTAATGTTGCTCTTCTCTCCTCTGACTCCTTGTTGGCTGCTCTCTCCAGACCGTGAAGATCGCCGGAAACTAGTACCGCTTCTCCCCTCTAGTTCAGCTTGCTGGTTGTTTTTCTAGTTCAGCTCCGAGTTTGCGACGAAGAAGATACAAGAGAATGATGATTCAGTTCTCAATGAATCAGCTGCCTCCTCTGTTTCTGATTCAACTCTTGTCACCGTTGAGAACCTGGGGAAGAAGAAGCTCTACAGTGAACTGGATGCAGCTCGCCGACGGCCTGTGGTGGTGGATGAGCCGCCGGCTAGAGAGAGGAAGACGAAGGTGGAGGATGTGAGTTAGAATGAAGTCCCGAGCTCTCTGTTCTCTTCTGTACGGCTCTGTTCTCCTCTCTTGTGTCTTCGATTCTGTCTTTTTTTTTCTTCTCTGATTCAGCCGCCAAGAAGATGATGAATGGTGGCCTCTGCCCCAAAAACAGCCGCAACAAAAAATTCTAGCTCTTTGTTTAGGTCATTCCTTTAGGCCTTAGTCAGAATTCTGCCCTCCAAAGTCCAGACGGTCTCCTCCCATGTAACAGCCCAAATGAGTCTTCAAATTGGTATTCAAAGAGATTGGTCCAACCTCCCATGGCCCACGTATTCTCCTCTTTGGACTTGGATTAGGCAATTACTTCACAGCTTCTCATCCATAAAATAGAAACCACGTCACCTCATTAAAGAAAAAGACTATGTAATAATCATAACAAAAACTAATATAAATCCAAATAAATATAGCATGGCATCTTTTTATTTTATTATTATTTTTATTTTCAAAACATTGAAAACTATAATATTTAAAATTAAATCCCTAAAAAATGCACCAAATTGATATCTTATCAAAATCTCCAATAAATCCCTTTATTTTAGCATTAATGACTCCCAAAATATATCAAAATATATCTCAAATTCTTTAAAAATGGGGAGTCATCAAGAGTAAAATTTTTTATGTGGCAATTATTTCAAGAGAGGATTCCAACAAACTCGATACGAGCTAAGAAGGGTGTGAGCAATATTATAGAGTGCCCTTTTGAGTGTAATTGTAAGGAAACAACAATTCATACTCTGAGAGATTGTGAGTTTGCAAACAATGTGTGGCTCTCTTGTGTTAACCCCAATATATTATTCTACTTTTTTCTCTGGTAACTTGCAAGAATGGATAAAGTGGAATATGCATCATTCACCAGGAGCTAGTAAATTTGGTAACTGGCCTTGGTTGAGGACGTTTGGCTCATTGTGCTGGCTAATCTAGCAGAATAGGTGCAGGAAAGCATTGGAGGATACCAGCGAAATCCCAACACAACTAGTGCATAGATGTCTCCATTTTCTGCAAGAAGGCATTGAAGAGGGACGGTTTAAACACAAGGTGTTCAGTGTTGCAAATAGAGCGTTACAAAGATAGACTGCACCTCCAAATGGGTTTGTTCGTATTGACGTGGATATGGCGATGGATGACAAAAAACAATCAGTTGTGGGTGGTATAATTTGTGACAGCACGGGATCATGGATCTGTGGGTTTCAACAGAGCACGGGTTTCAACATGGGCTCAACTGTGGCTGATTTCCAAGCGATAAAAGACTGGATTAGAAGTATGCCAAAGAGCAAAGTTTAAAAAAGTCAAGCTTTATACTGATTCCACAGAGGCTATTCAGCTATTACTACAGCCGAATAGGCACTTTCACCTGCTTAACATGAAATTAGAGGAGATCAAATCTTTTTTTTTTATAATAATAAAAGGAAACCCAACATTATCTAACCCTTCTCCTTCATAATAATCCGTGCAAGTGCTTCAGGCGCCTCAGTAACAAAATGAACTCCAGGTATTGACGATAGCCCCTCTTTGGCAAGAAGATCTGTAGCAACATTAATCCATCGGCTAACATAATTAACACTTACTTCCCATTGTCGCTGAAGCAGTCCAATGGCTTCTTGAATTAGCAGAGAAATTGCATGTATCTCCACCTCTCTTTCATTTAGAATGAGCGAGATTGCTTCAGTCGAGTCAGATTCAAGGATGATATTGCAAAAACACATGTCCCATGCAATTCTCAACCCATGAATGCATCCCCATAACTCGGCAGAGAGTGCATCACCCTCAACACAACTAAATATGAATCCTCAAATGAAGTTGCCATACTCATCACGGATGAGACCACCTGCTGCTACAACATGGTTGTATTGAGAGAAAGCTCTGTCTACATTTAGTTTGACCTAGCCTGGCTCTGGCGGGACCCATGAAAACCTGGTTCCTCCACTTGGTACATTGGTCATTCCACCTTCCACAAGCTTATCATGTGCTTCTCGGATACTGCGAATCATGGCTTGCACACTAGACATAACCATACTATTCAAGATGGTCTTACTTTCAAATACGAACAAATTCCTTCTCCGCCAAATCCACCAGCATGTTATAGCAAATGTCGCTCTCCATTCTTCATCTCCTCAACAATCATTCATCGTGAGATTCCATTTCAGCCACTGTGGGAATTCCGTTGAGCTAAACTGTTGCCACTTCGTTTGAGGCACAATGCTCCTCCATAGGTTAAGCGTGTTTGGGCAGTCACGTAAGACATGGAGCATATCTTCAGTAACCGAGCAGCATATCGGGCATTCATCACTACTACTCAACCCTTATTTTTTCCTAGAGGCATTTGTAAGTAGCCATTTATGTGCTACAAGCCAAACAAACATTCGGCATCTTTCCGGAACTCGGAGCTTCCAAATTTTACTCCATAAAGGATCTGAATCATTTCCATCAGTACGAAGAAGATTATGAGCTAAGTTAACCATAAATGAGCCACACTTTGTCCATTTCCATCGAACATTGCCATTAACATCAGTTTCTACACCACTTTTGACTTTCTCCCAAACCTGCTTAATTCCTGACCAAACATTAGAGCCCGGTCTACCAGGGTCAACACGAGGAAGGAGATCCATCCCACACTTATACTTGTCTCGCATTGATCTACTTGAATTACGATTTAGAGATTTATCATTCACACAATGAAGCTCTCAAGTGTACGGATCTTTTGGCCAAAATGACATTAGAAACAAACAATGAGCTGATAATGTCGCAAACGTCACCAGCTTTTTGTTCGGCCAAAATGTTAGCTGATCTAAGCTAAGATTTGGTTAGATTTGCATAGCTTTTGTTTTGAGAGATTTGATGTAAGGGTCTGTAATGATCCCAAGCGTAAACTCTTGTCCATGTAATTCAAAAAAAACAATTAAATCAATTTTTCATTCTTCCTATTCAAGTTTTGCGGACAATGATGCCAACCTGGCAACCAACCAAACCTTCACATCACAAGAAAATGATGCCACATCAAATAACAAGACTATTATTATTAGCTTCAACACACATTTACGTGTTCAGCTTGCCAAATCATAAGAAACTTTCAATTATTATTAGCTTCAACACAAATTTACATGTTCAACTTGCCAAATTACAAGAGACTTTCAAATATCTAACATGACATATATCTATCAGCATGAAATCCTTGTAAAGAGGATTTGAGCACCATGTTGTGGCTGCAAAGTTATCAACAATATCGGAGAATGACAATATGCTGGAGATACCACAAAACCATAATCTCTAATGATCATTGCAAGAGCAATCTTTGCCTCAACCATGGCTAAATTTTGGCCTATGCAAGTATGATAGCCGAGTCCAAAAGGAAAGAACGTGGCTATAGGGTTTCGAGGTCCGCTAAACCGGTTCGGATTAAACTCATCGCAATCTTCTCCCCAAATCTCTTTGTCGTGCTGGATCGCAGCCAATATCAATTGGAGTTCAGTATTGGCAGGAACTCTAAGTCTCCCTACCATAGCCGTTTTAGATGTTTCCCTCGCTATCGTCACAGTAGGAGGATACAACCTAAGTGTTTCATTAATTATCATCCCAACCTGTAGCATAATGTCAACAAACAATGGTCAATATTGACCAGTACAGAGAAATTTATTTCAATCATACTATAATACAGGAAACAGCCTCTCTGCTTGCGGGAGTAAGGTTGTGTAAATCTGACCCTCCCTCGACCTCACCTAGTGGGAGCCTATGCACTAGGCCGCCCTTATACTATAATGCCACTTTCAGAGGAGGTGATTCAAATATTCCACAAGGGAGAACCAATGTTGAACTTCAGGCATACAAAAAGGGAAAAATCAGTAGATGTTTTGACAAATAACCGTGTATAAAACCTTACATGAATTCACAGCAGCATTATAACTAAAGGCAGACCTTAGAAAAAGAGTTTTTGTGCTTACAATCTTAAGGTCATTTAATTTGTCCGCAAGTGGGAACTGGTTTTGCCCGAGGACACGAAGAACTTCTTCGCGTGCCTTACTTTGCCATTCTTGATGTTTAGCTAGGAGGAGTAGTGCCCATGTCATTACATTAGCTGTAGTTTCCTTTCCAGCAAAGTAGAAGGTTTTACATTCGTCGATGATTTCTTCTATTGTCAATCTCTCTTCTCCACCAGCCTCATTCTTGTATGTATGCATCAGTGAACTTAACAGATTTCTTGGATTTCCTCCTCTTTGTTTGGTCTTAGCTTCAATCAGCTTCTTAATTGATTCGCGAGTTTCCTTTTCTAGTTTTATCCTGTCTCTGTTCTTCTTAGTAGGCAAATATCTGTATATTTGTCAAAAGTTCAGACAGAAATGACTAGAACACAGTTACCAAGTGAAGAAGGCAGAACAACTCAAGTACACTTAAAATTTTAGAGAGCAAGTGAAAAAATATAACAAAACCAAATTCAAGAAAAGGTAGCTTTTGCTTTTGCACTGACAGAAAATTATAAATCAACATCACCAACAACACTTTCTTTTCTTTATTCCAAAATTGATCAAAATTTGGCATACAAAATATAAAAGGACAGACTTGAATTCTGTTTTGACATGACTCGAGAGTAAAGATTTGTCCTTCATATGGATAAAGCCTGTTATGGTAAACCTAATTAACAACGATTAGGAATGAGACGTTAAACCAAAGCAATCCTGGTTATTCTGTATATTTTATTTTAAAAAACTACCTTTGTTCTAATCAAGAAAAGAATAGTGAACATGGTTACCTAAAACCGGGAATATAGACACTCCTGATTGCTTGTAAGGCAAGATGCATTTGTTGTTCTTGTAACCTGAAAATACGCTTGCCTTCTTCATAGCTGCTGCCAAATGCAGTCCTTGATATAACTTCTGCAGAAAGATCGTGCATCTCTCTGTGCACGTCCACCTCAAATTCTTCTCTTCCCCCTCCTAATTCCTCCCACTTCTCTAGTGTCTTTTGAACGCTTTCTGAGATGTCCGGCACACACCCCTGCACAAATTATCATGCAAGAAATCGTTGATGACATCAGTTTTGATATCTCAAACAAGTTAACATAGCTTTAAAGAAGAAACTAAACTAGATATACTCCCTAATGGAGATTTATCCTGATGATAGACATTAAAACATTTTGGGGGAATGTCCCTGAGGACAAGGAACATGTTAACATAGCTAAGAAGCATTGATACAAGAGACTACATTAGTGCTTGACAAATAATTTTTTTCCTTCAAGTGCAAAGTTGATGTTTTGCATCATCTGTGATGAATATTTGACTTGATATGCCTCCATTTTTGAAGTACTCTTTTGGTCCTGTTTATAAAGTTACTTCCAGCATATTTTACATAAACTAAAAAAAACGTTAAATCTCATTAACTCTGTCTTAAACTTTAACTACTTTTCAACTTTTACCCCTATTTAATATACAATATACCCAATATACCTGATGACAACAAATTCAACATCAAAATAAATGAAGGATGAAATAAGACATGAAAAATTTAATAATGTAATATATATAAATAGAAACATTCTAAACCTTCTCTCTCTCTCTCTGCCTTATAAACAGAACCAGATAACAAGGATATGAGTTCTGAAAATCATATAGCAGCAGTCAAGATATCAAAAAGTTGTTGTGAGAAAAATCTCAAGTAACTTCCTTGACAAGCAAAGAAAAGAAGCTTGTAACATGTTACACCACAAAATATTTAGTGTTCAAAAGCAAAATAAAGTCTTGCATCATCATGGTATCATAAATATATTCAATAAAATCTTAATAACAAAAAGCAGAACAATAATGTCACCTTGACAAGCTCTAGGTTAAATGCTTGATTGATGATCCTTCTGTGAACTGCCCATTGATCACCTTCCAACATCACAAGTCCTTGTCCAAAAAGAAGCTTAGCCTGAGGGTTATAGCGCAACTTACCAATTTCCCCACCCTTGTTCATCAACACTTCCTTAACCATATCCGGGTCGGATATTGCCAGTAGGGGCTTTGACCCGAACCAGTAGAGGAAGGTTTTCCCATACATGTTTGACCACTTGTGGTAAAATGGGATCACTTGTTTTATGATATCATGCTCAAAAGGGATTGGCTTGGACTGAGATTCTGCATACAGCCGTCGGATCTCCCCTGAGTTCCCGACGATCGGACGGTAGCCAGGCCCTCTGATCCCCTGTTTGTGAAAATCACTCTGGATTTTCCATGGAACCCAGAAAATCGAGACGAAAAATTTCACTAAGCAGGTGAGAATGAGAATCAGAGTAATGAGCAGAAGAATCATCGTCGATTGAAAGTAAAATCAAGAAACAGAGGAATCCAAAAGCTCAGGTTCTGACTTCTGACGTTTATGTTCTTCCCTTTCAGTATCTTACTCTGTTCAGAGAACCAAAACAAAGTGAGTAATGAATCGATATAAAAGTAAAACAAAGTAAAGCTCAAAACTTTCAAACAGGAAAGACAGAAGAGAACACTGGATGATCAAAACTTGAAGGCGTTGACTTTCAACTTGGGAGAGATGGAGCTAGGCTGACTTCTGGACAGACAGCCAGAAACCCGAAGCATGAGATCGCAGAAATTTTGAAGGGCATAAATACTAATACTAAAATATTCGTCTTCAATAATTGATCTTGGGGACGGATAAAAATGATTTTTCTTTTTTTTAAAGAAAACCTGGAATGAAACATTCTTGGGACCTCAACATTTGGCCCAGCAAATTTTCATAAAAATATGCTTAAAATGTGCTTTGTGATTCATTCTCCGACAATGGAGCGAAGGGCATTGCAGGTTTTTAGCCTTGGCACTTCTATGGTTTTTGCAGGAAAGATAAATTTAACTCGAGCAAGAATTGTCATAAGTTGGAAATACATTCTCTTTTGTCAAAAAATATGTTGTTTCGAATAAAGAATTATTGTTATTATTATTGAATTGAGTAGTGGATACAGTTTGAAAAATATTTCATATTTTAAATTATATAAAACTAATTTTATTTTTATAGGCTAAATTTTATTTTTTTACACATATATACTATAAAAAAACAATTTTTGTTAGATTGAAACCCCCCCTATCTTTTACTGATTTTTAACTTATTTTATCAAATTTTGAACGATTTTTCACTAAATCAATTTTGGAAGTGTACTTTTAAACCCATCCACTTTGCTAGTTCCACAATCAAATTAGTCTGTCTAACCACGCTTTGTGGACAATGATGCAACATCAAATAACAAGACTGTCACTATTAGCTTCAACACAAATTTACAATTTACATGTTCAGTTTGCCAAATTACAAGACTTTAAACTATCTAAAATGATCTCCTTTCTTCCCAAATGATCATAAAAACTAATACATACAAACAAACCAGAACCGAAAAAAAAAAGAGGCTAAAGAAAAATCCAGGGGCATGACACATATCAGCATGAAATCCTTCTAAAGAGGATTTGTGCACCATGTTGTGGTTTTATAGTTATGAACAATATAGGAGAATGACAATATGTTGGAGACACTGAAAAACTGTAATCTCGAATGACCATAGCAAGAGCAATCTTTGCCTCAACCATGGCTAGATTTTGACCTATGCAAGTTCGAGGGCCGAGTCCAAAAGGAAAGAACGCAGCTATATGCCTTCGAGGTTCTCTAAACCTGTTCGGATTGAACTCATTGCAATCTTCTCCCCAGATCTCTTTGTCGTGATGGATCGCAGTCAGTGCCAAGTGGAGCTGAGTCTTAGCAGGAACACTAAGACTCCCTACCATAACCTTTTTAGATGTTTGCCTCGTTATCATCACAGCAGGAGGATACAACCTAAGTGTTTCATTGATTATCATCCCAACCTGTTGAATAATGTCAACAAACAATGGTCAATATTGATCAGTACAGAGAAATTTATTTCAATCATGCTAGCTCATGATGAAGTAATCATGCTTTCAGGGGTGGTGATTCAAACATTCAACAAGGTATAGAAACAATGTTGAACTTTTAGGCATACCAAAAAAGCAAAATTGGTGAAAAATCCCTGTTTGAAAATTTTATAGGCCAAAAAGACTTTAAGTAACAACACTTTTTGTGCATAAAAAACATGTTAGGTCCTTTTGGCGAATGAATTTTCAAACAGGAAATTTTTACCGATTTTCCCTACAAAAAGCATTTTGAATGAGCCAAATGAATTCGTGTATATTTGAGAAACAACAAAACCATAGTTTCAAAAACCTTTTTCCATAAACTGAGACAAAACTCTTCTCACATACATTTCTCGCAAATTGTAAAAGCACTTCTAAAAAGCTGAAACAAACATACACGAAATCATATTTACAGCCCCAAAATGAGATGTTAGTAGTATACCTCTAAGAACTCTATAGTTGTTTATTTATTTGTACATTCTGGGAACAAGAGAATTTTTCTACAATATCACTTTTGCAGATATGACATTATTGATTGACCACACTTGTATAATTAAAATTCATTGGCTGTTATTTTTAATTTCCTTTTCCCTTTAACAAGGAAAATTTTCTGAATTTCCACAGATTACTCCTTGAAGCTATATATATCAGTGATTATTTACATGTTTTGATAAATAACTATACAAATTCACAGCAGCACTGTAACTCAAGGCAGACTTTAGAAAATGAGTTTTCGAGCTTACCATCTTAAGGTCATTTAGTATGTCTGCAAGTGGAAAATGGTTTTGTCCGAGGACACGAACAACTTCTTCTCGTGCCTTACTTTGCCATTCTTGATGTTTAGCTAGGAGAAGTAGTGCCCAAGTCATCAAATTAGCTGTAGTTTCCTTTCCGGCAAAGTAGAAGGTTTTACATTCGTCGATGATTTCTTCTACTGTCAATCTCTCTTCTCCACCAGCCTCATTGTTGTATGTGTGCATCAGTGAACTTAAAAGATTTCGAGGATTTCCTCTTTGTTTACTCTTAGCTTCTATCAGCTTCTGAATTGATTCGCGAGTTTCCTTTTCTAGTTTCATCCTGTCTCTGTTCTTCTTAGTAGGCAAATATCTGTACTTTTGTCAAAAGTGCAAACAGAAATGGCTGAAACTCAATTTGCGAGTCATAAAGGCAATTCATCTCAACTACAGTTAAAATTCTATAGAACAAGTAAAAAAAAATAACAACCAAATTCAAGAAAAGTTGGTTTTTTACACTGATTCAAAATTATAAATGAATATCAGCAACAACAATTTCTTTTCTTTATTCCAAACTTGATCAAAATTTGGCATTCAAAATATACAGTACAGGAAAGACTTGAATTTTATTTTAACATAACTTAAGAGTAAAGATTTGCATTCAACCAATGCACTTGTGTTCAGTAATGAACTCACCCTTGCCCTTCCTTAATTCCAATTTTTATTTTTTTTAAAAAAAAAATAGAATGGCAGGCATTAACAACATGAGATCACAAGTGGGGTCAAACCCTCGATCTCCCACTTACAAGGAAGCTTTCATACAGCTAGGCTATGAGACAAACACTAATATGAGACATGAACTCAACTTGGACATCTTGACATGACAAGGTTTGAAATGTTTTTATGTAATTGCAAGTGTTACATAGTATTTAATACATGTGTCCTACATGCATAAAAAATGGCCACAACACCTTGTATGAAGCATCTAGGGATCTTTGCTTCATATGGATAAAGCCTGTAATTGTAAACCTAACTATCAATGATTAAGCATGATACTTTAAACTGAAGCAATCCAGTTTGATTCTGCATAATTTCTTAAAAACTTTGTTCTGATAAAGAAAAGAAGAGTAAACATGGTTACCTAAATCCGGGAATATAGACACTCCGGATTGCTTGTGAGAAAAGATGCATTTGTTGTTCTTGTAAGCTGAAAATATGCTTGCCTTCTTCATAGCTGCTGCCAAATGCAGTCCTTGATATAACTTCTGCAGAAAGATCGTGCATCTCTTTGTGCACGTCCACCTCGAATTCTTCTCTTCCTCCTCCTACTTCCTCCCACTTCTCTAGTGTCTTTTGAACGCTTTCTGCGATGTCTGGCACCCACCCCTGCATAAATTGTCACGCAAGGAATTGTTGATGACATCGGTTTTTGAATCCCAAACAAGTTAACATAGCTTTAAAGAACAAACTAAACTAAGATATACTCCCTAATGGAGATTTATCCTGATGATAGACATCAATACATTCTGGGGGAATGTCCCTAAGGACAAGGAACATGTTAACATAGCTAACAAGAATTGATACAAGACACAAACATAGTACTTGACAAAATATGTTGTCTTCAAGGACAAAGTTTAAGCGTTGCATCATCTGTGATGAATAGCTGACATGATATGATATGCCTCCAATTTTAAAGTATTGAAGATTCACGGTAACATGGATATAAGAGTTCTTACTTCTTAGTATCAAACAGAACTAGTCAAGCTATCAAGAGTTCTGTGTGAGAAATATCACAAGTCACGTTGACAAGCAAAGAAACTAAAAGGCTTATTCCTTTGTCCTTAATATAAGAGTTAGATAACTAATTTCTAGATATTAAGAAAATTAGTTGATTATTTGTAATATACGTGTTAGGTTTCCTAGAATACCCTTTTAAGCAAGTCCATTATAACTACTCTTTAATGTAAACCCTCTTTCTATGCAATCAATAGGAATATTTCGGGGGGAAATTATAAATTTGATGGACAAAATGAATTGAAGTCTTATCTTATGACAAAGTAAACCTATTATCTAAGTCCTGGAGGTAGTGTTATGTAACAAGCACAAGCACAAGCACAAGTCCTTGGGAGAATCACACCCCCAAAAGCTAGTTGTTGGAGTTGAGGAACTCAAGGTCTTATAAAGACTCTCTTTCAAGGAAACCCACCAGATGTGGGTTCTGTTGGTCAGCTTCAGTTGGTCGCCTTTCAATGAAAGCACCATTGTAACAAGCGCAAGTCCTTGAAAAAACCACCCAAAAGTTAGTTATTAGAGTTGAGGAACCAAGGAGGCCCCTTTTTCAAGGAAGCCCACCCGATGTGTGGGACTCATTAGATGTTACCCCACAAAATATTTAGCGTTCAAATGCAAAATAAAGTGTTGCATCATCACGGTATCATAAATATATTCAATAAAATCTTAGTAACAAAAAGCAGAACAATAATGTCACCTTGATAAGCTCGAGGTTAAATGCTTGATTGATGATTCTTCTGTGAAGTGCCCATTGATCACCTTCCAAGCCCACAAGTCCCTGTCCAAAAAGAAGCTTAGACTGAGGGTTATAGGGCACCTTACCAATTTCTCCACCCTTGTTCGTCAATACTTCCTTAACCATATCCGGGTCGGTTATTGTCAGTCGGGGCTTTGACCCGAACCAGTAGAGGAAGGTTTTCCCATACATGATTGACCACTTGTGGTAAAATGGGATCACTCGTTTTATGATATCATGATCAAAAGGGATTGGCTTGGACTGAGATACTGCATACAGCCGTTGGATCTCGCCTAAGTTCCCTACGATCGGACGGTAGCCAGGCCCTCTGATCCCCTGTTTGTGAAAATCACTCTGGATTTTCCATGGAACCCAGAAAATCGAGACGAAAATTTTCACTAAGAAGGTGAGAATGAGAATCAGAGTAATGAGCAGAAGAATCATCGTCGATTGTAAGTAAAATCATGAAACAGAGGAATCCAAAAGCTCAGGTTCTGACTTCTGACGTTTATGTTCTTCCCTTTCAGTATCTTGCACTGTTCAGAGAACCAAAAACAAAGAGAGTAAAGAATAGATATAAAAGTAAAACAAAGTAAAGCTCAAAACTTTCAAACAGGAAAGAGACAAGAGAACACTGCATGGATCAAAACTTAACGGCGTTGACTTTCACTTGAGAGAGATGAAGCGAGTCTTATTCTAGAAACACGGGGTATGAGATCGCAGAAATTTTGAAGGGCATAAATACTAATACTAAAATATTCGTCTTCAATAATTGATCTTGGGGACGGGCTGGGCTTAGACTGATAAAAATGCTTTTTTTTTTTTAAGAAAAACAGAAATGAAACGTTTCTTGGGACCTCAACATTTGGCCCAACAAATTTGCATAAAAAAAATTCTTAAAATGTGTTTATTGATTCATTCTCCGACAATGAGTGAAGGGCATTGCAAGGTTTTTAGCCTTGGCACTTGTATGGTTTTTACAGGGAAAGGTAAATTTAACTCGAGCAAGAATTGTCGTAAGTTGGAAATACATCCTCTTTTGTTAAAAATTATGTTGTTTTAATAACAAAATTGTTTTTTTTTAATTGAGTAGTGCATACATTTTGAAAAATATTTCATATTTTAAATTATATAAAACTAATTTTATTTTTCATAGGCTAAATTTTATTTTTTTACACATACCATAAAAAAAATTTTATTAGATCGAAACCCCCTATCTTTTACTGATTTTTAACTTATTTTATCAAATTTTGACTGATTTTTCGCTAAATCAGTTTTGGAAGTGTTCTGGTATAGGAACCAATCTCAAATGTAGTTATTCAAATTCTTGATGTCTTTTACAATGAAAAATGACACCTATTTATACTAATACATTACTCATTAAACTAAAGAAAAATAACTCTCGGTTCAACGTTGGTGTGCCTCACCAACTTCTTCAATCACCTACCCAAGCCGTCAGCCACTGTTCAACCGTCACTGCTTGCGTCATGCTCTCATGCTCTGTTTTCCGTTTCTGTTCCATTCTCTGTTTCATTCTCCCGGGGTTGGACAAGACTCGTCTTCGAGTCACAAACAACATCATCATCAATAAAGGGAGATAAATCCGAAACCTTATGCTTAAGTAAAAATGACTTGGACTTATTTTTGATTTTGATGTGTTTATCTGGTGGCAATGGTTCGAGCTGAATCTTCACATCATCCTTCTGAAAGGAATATGTGTTTGCATAACCGTCGTATAGAGCTCATCGATCATATTGCCAAGGTCTTTCCAGAAGAAGATGACAAGCGTCCATCGGAACAACATCACACCAAACTTCATCGTGATACCTTTTTCCAATAGAAAAAGTAACAAGGCATCGTTTTGACACTTTGACTGCGCTTCCTTTATTGAACCATTGGAGCTTGTATGGGTACGGATGGTTGTGAGTTGGTAGTTGTAACTTTTCTACCATGTAGTTAGAGACTACATTTTCACAGCTTCCGTTGTCAATAATGACGTCACAAACTTTACCTTGAGCGGTGCAACGAGTATGAAAAATGTTGTGACGTAGCCAAGGCTCTTCTTTCACTGTGGCTGTATGCAAGCTTCGTCTAATCACAAGTGTTTCACCTTGATCATGAGGAATGACTTCTTCATCAAAAATTGGCTTTTCATCAAAGACAGGTTCTTTGTCGGGTATGAGCTCCTTTTCTTCTTCAAAAACTGCAGAAGTTTCCCCTTCAATAATAGTAACTACTCTGCGGGTAGGACATTCTGAAGCGATATGTCCGAACCCTTGGCATTTGAAGCACTTAGGTGCTTTGGAGCTAAATTCTTTGATAGCCTTTAGTGGAGGCTTGCTTGAAGAGTTAAACTGATATACTTGTGTAGGCTTGCTTGAAGAGTTATGCTGATGCATTTGTGTAAGCTGATGCATGTGTGTTTCATGTTCATCAAAAGGATTTTCGGTGGAGGAAGACAGTTGAAACGGAAACCTTTTGGGCAACTGTTCTTTTGGGCAACTGTTTCTCAATACGGATGGCTAGACGAATGACGTCATCCAGAGTCCAGTATTGTTGGAGCTGTACTGGATGGGCAATGTTAGTATTCAACCCTCCGAGATGACGAGCTATTGTTTGCTCCTCCCTTTCTTGTATATCACATTTCATCATAAGTTTCTCAAACTCCCTGGTATATTCCTCTACAGACATAGCCTTTTGGCGGAGATTATGTAACTGAAGGAAATTATCTTGATAATAATTTTCTGGAAGAAACTTACGTGAGAGCTCGCGTCGCATCTTGTCCCACATTCGTATCTTGCTCTTTCCCTCTCTTTCACGCCTTCTTTTGAGATTCTCCCACCATATGGAGGCATGTTTCTTCAATTTGATGGCAATAATTTTAACTTTCTGCTCATCTGGAATCTCTTTGTACTCAAAGACTCGTTCAACTGTTTGTAGCCAGTCAATGAATTCGTCCGGTTGGAGTCTTCCCTCGAATTCAGGAATATCTACCTTAATGTCATTAAGGCGGAATGATTGTTGTTGAGGACGGCGATGATAGACAGTAGACGACGAACTATTATTATTTGAATCATCTGGATATTCACTGCGAGATTCTAGCATGGCTTGCTGCGTTTGTACAGTGGTTTCCAGTTCCTGTATCCGGCGTCTCATCTCGTCCATCTCAATCTCGTATGTGTTTCTGCGTCTTGGGGGCATTTTGAATTGTTTTTGTAAGGTTAGGTGTAGGGTGGAAGGGTAGGAATAGTATTTACGGAAAAGTAAGCGATAAAATTGGAAATTTTATGGACAAATGGGGTAGAAAGGTAATTTCTTAACTTTCAGGGATGGAAATGTAATTTTGGCAAAAATATGGGGTCAACATGTAATTTTAGAAAGTTTTGGGGTCTGAAATGTAATTTCAGAAACTTTTGGGGTCCGAAATGTAATTGTGACATAAATTTGGGGCCAAAATGTAATTTCAGAAAGTTTTGGGGCAGAAATTGTAAATTTTACCAAATTTAGGGGTCAAATTGAAATTTCTGAAAGTTGGGCTGACTGGGATTGATGACGTGGTGGTTATGACATGTGGCAGTCAGTGATTGATCCACGTTGCATTGATTGATGACGTGGATGCTGATTGGATAGGGTGACGTGGCAATACTGACGGTGATGCTGGCGTGGCGCTATTGGCACGTGGCGTATGCTTATTGGATGACGTGGCGCTGACTGGTCAAACAATGATGACGTGGCAGCTGACTGGGTCGTCTTCAACCTCTAGACTCCGACGACCGTCTGAAATTCCAGCAACTTTTCCAGCGACGTCCGTGGAGGTGTTTCACGGCGGTGACCGAAGCTATTCCTAGGTTTTTCGGCCTTCTGAACACAATGGTGAGGTCGGTTTCTTCAAACGCTTCGAGAGTGAAAATCCGACACCCCCTTTTTCTCACGTTTTTCTTTTCTCACCCACTCCTCACTCTTTCGCTCTCTGGCTCTCTAGAACTCAGCTCTGGTACCAAAATGGTATAGGAACCAATCTCAAATGTAGTTATTCAAATTCTTGATATCTTTTACAATGAAAAATGACACCTATTTATACTAATACATTACTCATTAAACTAAAGAAAAATAACTCTCGGTTCAACGTTGGTGTGCCTCACCAACTTCTTCAATCACCTACCCAAGTCGTCAGCCACTGTTCAACCGTCACTGCTTGCGTCATGCTCTCATGCTCTGTTTTCCGTTTCTATTTCATTCTCTGTTTCATGTTCTTTTGAACCTCTCCACTTTGCTAGTTCCACAATCAAATCAGTCTGTCTAATCAAGCTTTGTGGACAATGATGCAACATCAAATAACAAGATTGTCATTATTAGCTTCAACACAAATTTACATGTTCAGTTTGCCAAATTGCAAGACTTTCCTTAGCCAGAGATGCTCACCACTTAGTTCAGAGTTTGGTAGTTTTGTCAGTTCCCCATTCGGGATGTATCCCATTCCTTAGAGAAGACATTTCTCAATTTCTTGATGACTATTAAGTGGTGTAATATGTAATATCCAAGGTATCTTGGCCATTTTATAAATATAAATATATATATATATATATATCTCTAACTCCTTTTTTCCCAAATGATCATAAAAACTACATACAAACAAACCAGAACCAAAAAAAAAAAGGGTAAAGAAAAATCCAGGGGCATGACATGTATCAGCATGAAATCCTTCTGAAGAGGATTTGTGCACCATGTTGTGGTTGCATGGTTATGAACAATATAGGAGAATGACAATATGTTGGAGACACTGAAAAACTGTAATCTCGAAAGACCATAGCAAGAGCAATCTTTGCCTCAGCCATGGCTAGATTTTGACCTATGCAAGTTCGAGGGCCGAGTCCAAAAGGAAAGAACACGGCTATATGCCTTCGAGATTCACTAAACCTATTCGGATTGAACTCATTGCAATCTTCTCCCCAAATCTCTTTGTCGTGATGGATCGCAGTCAGTGCCAAGTAGAGCTGAGTCTTAGCAGGAACACTAAGACTCCCTACCATAACCTTGTTAGATGTTTGCCTCATTATCATCACAGCAGGAGGATACAACCTAAGTGTTTCATTGATTATCATCCCAACCTGTTGCATAATGTCAACAAACAATGGTCAGTACAGAGAAATTTATTTCAATCATACTAGCTGATGATGAAGTAATCATGCGTTCAGGGGTGGTGATTCAAATATTCAACAAGGTATAGAAACAATGTTGAACTTTTAGGCATATCAAAAGACTTGAATTTGAGCATCGACGCTTTTTGTTATGAAATCTTGCAGAGTAACAATACTTTTTTTGCATCAAAAACATGTTAGGTCCTTTTGGCCAATGAATTTCCAAACAGGGACTTTTCACATAAGTCTATTTTCAGTAGCTAAAACTGAAACATATCTCGTAAATCGTAAAAATACTTCTAAAAAGCTGAAACAAACATACACGAAATCATATTTACAGCCCCAAAATGAGATGTTAGTAGTATACCTCTAAGAACTCTATAGTTGTTTATTTATTTGTACATTCTGGGAACAAGAGAATTTTTCTACAATATCACTTTTGCAGATATGACATTATTGATTGACCACACTTGTATAATTAAAATTCATTGGCTGTTATTTTTAATTTCCTTTTCCCTTTAACAAGGATAATTTTCTGAATTTCCACAGATTACTCCTTGTATATATATCAGTGATTATCTACATGTTTTGATAAATAACTATACAAATTGACAGCAGCACTGTAACTCAAGGCAGACTTTAGAAAATGAGTTTTTGAGCTTACAATCTTAAGGTCATTTAGTTTGTCCGCAACTGGAAACTGGTTTTGTCCGAGGACACGAACAACTTCTTCTCGTGCCTTACTTTGCCATTCTTGATGTTTAGCCAGAAGAAGTAGTGCCCAAGTCATCAAATTAGCTGTAGTATCCTTTCCAGCGAAGTAGAAGGTTTTACATTCGTCAATGATTTCTTCTACTGTCAATCTCTCTTCTCCACCAGCCTCATTATTGATTGTATGCATCAGTGAACTTAACAGATTTCGAGGGTTTCCTTTTTGTTTACTCTTAGTTTCTATCAGCCTCTGAATTGACTCCCGAGTTTCCTTTTCTAGTTTCATCCTGTCTCTGTTCTTCTTAGTAGGCAAATATCTATACTTTGTAAAAGTTCAAACAGAAATGGCTGAAACTCAATTTGCAAGTCATAAAGGCTACAGTTAAAATTTTATAGGACAAGTAAAAAGAATAACAACCAAATTCAAGAAAAGTTAGCTTTTTACCCTGATTCAAAATTATAAATGAATATCACTAAAAACAATTTCTTTTCTTTATTCCAAACTTGATCAAAATTTGGCATTCAAAATATACAGTACAGGATAGACTTGAATTTTATTTTGACATAACTTAAGAGTAAAGATTTGCATTCAACCAATGCACTTGTGTTCATTAATGAGCTCACCATTGCCCTTCATTAATTCCAATTTTTATTTTTTTTAAAAAAATTAGAACAGCAGGCATTAACAACATGAGATCACTAGTGGGGTCAAACCCTCGACTTTTCACCTACAAGGGAGCTTTCATACAGCTAGGCTATGAGACAAACACTTACATGAGACATGAACTCAACTTGGACATTGTGACATGTTTCTATGCAATTGAAAGTGTTGCATGGTATTTAACACATGTCTCCTACATGCATAAAAAATGGGCACAACGCCTTGTATGAAGCATCTAGGGATCTTTGCTTCATATGGACAAGGCCTGTAATTGTAAACCTAACTATCAATGATTAAGCATGATACTTTAAACTGAAGCAATCCAGTTTGATTCTGAATATTTTCTCTAAAAACTAACTTTGTTCTGATAAAGAAAAGAAGAGTAAACATGGTTACCTAAATCCGGGAATATAGACACTCCGGATTGCTTGTGAGAAAAGATGCATTTGTTGTTCTTGTAAGCTGAAAATACGCTTGCCTTCTTCATAGCTGCTGCCAAATGCAGTCCTTGATATAACTTCTGCAGAAAGATCGTGCATCTCTTTGTGCACGTCCACCTCGAATTCTTCTCTTCCTCCTCCTACTTCCTCCTACTTCTCTAGCGTCTTTTGAACACTTTCTACGATGTCTGGCACCCACCCCTGCATAAATTGTCACGCAAGGAATTGGTGATGACACCGGTTTTTGAATCCCAAACAAGTTAACATAGCTTTAAAGAACAAACTAAACTAAGATATACTCCCTAATGGAGATTTATCCTGATGATAGACATCAATACATTCTGGGGGAATGTCCCTAAGGACAAGGAACATGTTAACATAGCTAACAAGAATTGATACAAGACACAAACATAGTACTTGACAAAATATGTTGTCTTCAAGGACAAAGTTTAAGCGTTGCATCATCTGTGATGAATAGCTGACATGATATGATATGCCTCCATTTTTAAAGTATTGAAGATTCACGGTAACATGGATATAAGAGTTCTTACTTCTTAGTATCAAACAGAACTAGTCAAACTATCAAATGTTCCGTGTGAGAAATATCACAAGTTACGTTGACGAGCAAAGAAACTCAGAAGCTTATTCCTTTATCCTTAATATAAGAGTTACGTAACTAATTTCTCGATGTTAAGAAAATTAGTTGATTATTTGTAATAAACGTGTTAGGATTCCCCGAATACCCTTTTAATCAAGTCCATTATAACTACTCTTTATGAAACCCTCTTTCTATGCAATCAATAGGAACATTTCAGGGGGAAACTATAAAATAAATTTGATGGACAAAGTGAATTGAAGTCTTATCTTATGAAAAAGTTATCCCATTATCTACGTCCTGCAGGTAGTGTTACCCCACAAAATATTTAGGGTTCAAAAGCAAAACAAAGTGTTGCATCATCATGGTATCATAAATATATTCAATAAAATCTTAATAACAAAAAGCAGAACAAAATATGTCACCTTAATAAGCTCTAGGTTAAATGCTTGATTGATGATCCTTCTGTGAAGTGCCCATTGATCAGCTTCCAAGCCCACAAGTCCTTGTCCAAAAAGAAGCTTAGACTGAGGGTTATAGGGCACCTTACCAATTTCTCCACCCTTGTTCATCAACACTTCCTTAACCATATCCGGGTCGGATATTGCCAGTCGGGGCTTTGATCCGAACCAGTAGAGGAAGGTTTTCCCGTACATGTTTGACCACTTGTGGTAAAATGGGATCACTCGTTTTATGATATCATGGTCAAAAGGGATTGGCTTGGACTGAGATTCTGCATACAGCCGTCGGATCTCCCCTGAGTTCCCGACGATCGGACGGTAGCCAGGCCCTCTGATCCCCTGTTTGTGAAAATCACTCTGGATTTTCCATGGAACCCAGAAAATCGAGACGAAAATTTTCACTAAGCAGGTGAGAATGAGAATCAGAGTAATGAGCAGAAGAATCATGGTCAATTGTAAGTAAAATCAAGAAACAGAGGAATCCAAAAGCTCAGTTTCTGACTTCTGACGTTTATGTTCTTCCCTTTTAGTATCTTACTCTGTTCAGAGAACCAAAACAGAGTGAGTAATGAATAGATATAAAAGTAAAACAAAGTAAAGCTCAAAACTTTCAAACAGGAAAGAGAGAAGAGAACACTTCATGGATCAAAACTTAATGGCGTTGACTTTCACCTTGAGAACGATGGAGCTAGTCTTTTTCTGGACAGACAGCGAGACTTAAAAAATGTTAAATAAGCGATGGGTGATGATAAAACAAGAAAGAAGGCAAGAAACAGAGGGTGTGAGCTCGCAGAAATTTTGGAATCCGGGTTCGCTCCCTCCCGTCCCTTGCCTCTCTCTTACCCAAAACACTATCGTTTTGGGTTAAAAAAAGGGGGTTGGCTCTTTTTTTAAAAAAAATAATATACGTAGCATCCTGAAATATTTTTTAATTGGTATTCAGTATCTTAAAATAATTTTTGACACACTGATCATCCTCATATAATTTTTTAGTAATAATTACTATCTAACAAACTGCATTCTAAAGTATTTTTTCAGTAATATCTAATATCATAAATTAATTTTTAACTCACCCATAACCTTAAATAATTTTTAAGTGGTGACTATTATCTAGGAAACTACATTCTAAAGTATTTTTTAAGTAACATCCAATATCATAAATTAATTTTTAACTCATTCAGCACCTTAAATAATTTTTCAATATTACCCAATATCCTAAAATCATTTTTGTTTGCATCTAATCCCCTGAAATGTTTTTTTATCACCACTCTGTATTTTAAGTTTAGATTGTTCGTTGTAATTAAAAAAATATTTCACTGTATTGAACGTAAAAAATATTATTTTATGATACTAGGTGATACAGAAAAAAAAAACTCTAAGGTGTTACATATTTTTTTAAAAAAAAGGACCCAGCCCCCCTATTCAAAACTGTTTTGGGTAAGTAAGAGGCAAGGAACAGAAAGAGTGAGGGAGAGAAGCCAAATTCGAAATTTTGAAGGGCATCAACACAAATACTATTAAAATATTTGTCTTCGATAATTTATCTGGGGGATGGCCGGACGGGCTTAGACTGACAAAAATGATTTTAAAAAAAAACTGGGATAAATCATTTCTTGGTACTTCAATATTTGGCCCAGAAAATTTGCATAAGAATATTCTTAAAATCTGTTTTGTGATTGATTCTCCGACACGGAGTGAAGGGCATTGTGAGGCTTTTATCCTTAGCAATGGTTTTCTGTAGGAAGGTAAAATTAAATTTAACTCGAGCAAGAATTGTTGTATGTTGGAATCACTTGCTCTTTTGTCAAAAATTATGTTCTCCTTACCAACATTTCCTGCTAGTAAAAGAATTAGCTTATAACCATAAGGTTGTAGAAACTCAAAACCCCACCAATGTAAGGATATTGTTGGTGGACCATCTCTAAATACCTTTATAAACGCTCTTTAAATTAGGAGGTATGCCACAACTTTGATGAACCCTAGAACCCAACTCATCTAAGCTTTTTTTATATAAAAAAAAAGTTGTTCTTTTATCTGAAAAAAATGTTTTTAATTAATTAAGAGGATAATGAGAATAAAAAAGGAAAAGTATTATGAAAAGAACACTATCGTCTCAATAATTGGACTAACTTACCAGAAAGAATATCAGGATTTTGTTAGGGGAAAATGCACGCAAACAGCTTTGCATACACACAAATGTTCTTTTGTTTGGCGAAGAACCACTTAATAATTTAAATCTGGGAGATCCACTTCTATCCCAGCCTGTAAAGATTTGGGGCATGATAAGAGCAGGACGAAACAAAATTATTATTAGAATGAGATAGGGTATGGGACGGGCTTTATTCTATCCAAGTTTTTTGTCAAATCCCAAAATCATGTTATCATTAGTGTAATACATACAATATATCTAATGTTTTTATTTTCTTCACGAGAATGTCTAGTATTTTTATTTAATATATAACTAACATCTTTTTTGGATAAATATAAGTTATATAAAAAGATATTATCATATAAAATTTTTTAGATAGATTTTAGTCGTATAAAAAGATATTATCATATAATGGTTATATCTCTAATACAAAATACTATAATATCTAACAAAACCTCATTTTCGCTTGCATGCTTTGCTCACTCCGCTCTCTCTTGGTCTCTCTTGCACCTGCTCGCCTAATTCTCTACAAAATACTATAAATACTTATGATGATCACCCTTATTAACTTTAAGTTTTAATTATTTCTTAGTATTTTTTATTATACTTTTGATCTAAAAATAATAAAAGACGATTTTTACTATTCGCATAGCAAGTGTACAGGTCACACCAATTAATAAATTGATAAGTAAAGTATCGTTCTCATGAACATTTGGTTTTAAAATCTTGTCAAGTATCGATTATCAAAATTTCGCATAATTTGAGTAACATAAATTTCAAGAATGAAGGAAAACCATGGAATAAACCTATACTAAAACTAAGAATTAATATATACAATTGATTCTTGGATTTCAAGGATAAAAGTGAGACCTAGAATTATTTATCCCCCTTGTACATCTTAACAATCAATTAGTCTCCTCTCAATGATGTTCTTGATAAAAATATGTGTTAGTCTAGGATTCAAAAGGTACTTGTAAAAGCTTTCTCAAGTCAAGAACAAGTGTTTAATTCCACAAATTGCTCAATATCTTGTTACAATTAATGAAATCCAAATTTCAAGCACCAATCCTAATGCAACTATGCAAGGTTGACAAGTATATTTCTATATTACCAACTGTAACACCCCAACTTTTATATTCACAAAATAGATTGTAATTATTTGAGAAATTCAATAAAATGATGAATATTCATGAATTTGGAATTTAGGAATTTTATAAATGTTCATATTCATGAGAAAATGGGTAAAATAATTATGGAATTAATTTAGATAATTATTATTTCCCTTTTCTCTTCATATTTTCGCCATTCATGAAAATAAAAAGGGAAAATAAGAGTTGGTCAACAAAATATGCCAAGTGTCCTTAATTCAAGTCAAGAGGAATAAAAGATAATTATTGAATACGAGCACATGTACAATTAAGATTAAAATAATGTTTCTTGTGCATGTGATTGGATTAATGGAATTAAAGTCCAATTGTGTACATGGAAGGGGGCTCTTATACGTTTTGGGCTAACCAAATGGGAGAAGGAAATTAGTTCAAACTCAAGTGGACCTTATGACACAAATTTAAAGAGCATAAGGTCAAGTACAATGATGAGCTCATAAACCAATTTTACCACCATTTATTAAATGAAGGGAAAATGAGTAAGATTTTATGAAGCTTTATGCATACTCTCTTGCCTTCATTTTCATCCAAGCTACCCAAAGAAGAGGGGGGTTCAATGAAGCTAGAGAGATGAGGAAGGTCAAGGAGGCAAAGATCTCAAGATAAGTTAGTGAAAATTAGGATGGAACTTGGTTCACAAACGAGATGCATCGTGGGTTCATTTCATTCGAGAAAAGTACAAGACAAGTAGTGATGTGGTGCCAATTGTGGAAAAAAGATGAAATGAATCGAGCACATGGAAAACGAATCGAGCACATGGAAGGGGATTAGACAAAATTGGGAAAGTGTAAATGAGAGTATTTTATGGAGGATTACAGATGGAGCTTCGGTGTTCTTTTGGCATGATATATGGGTTCCCCATTTGGATAGATTGGACAGCTTGGTAACTCACCCATTAACAAATGATATCCAAAAATAGAAGGTAGCAGATTGTATAACTCCATTAGGTCAATGGGATCTGAATAAGTTTGGACATTTATTACCGGAGCAGGTTGTGTTAGCGATCCATAAAGTTAATATTAATCGCAATGCTAGTGCTGATATTCTGGGTTGGCATTGGGCAACTGATGGTAAATTTGTTCTAAAAGAGGCATACAACAGATTAGCGGGTCACGGAGATAATCAAAATTTGTTTCGATGAAGGCTCATATGGAAACTAAAGGTTCCTCAACGGTACAAACTGTTCATGTGGTTATGCGCCCACGGTCGTTTAATGACAAATTTGGTTAGAACTCAACGAAAATTCCACACGAATGATATGTGCCCCTGTTGTCAAGACGAGACAGAATCAATTCTGCATGCTCTTAGAGATTGTGCTGTGGTAAAAGAACTCTGGAGTGGGATGGTGCCTAGTCAATGGTATCGGAAATTTTTTGACTCAGCTGATAGAAACGTTTAGTTAACATAGTGCTTAAGTCATCGTGATAAGGTATATGGTTATGAATTTCGATACTGGTTTACTGTTTTATGTAGACACATTTGGTTGGCGAGGAATGACCATATTTTCAACAATAAACAATGGAGTAAATAGCAATTACTATCTCGTACTAGTTCTGTGTTGTCTTGGGGTGTCTCCAGTCCCATGCAATCGAAGTCTCATATCACACCAATTATGGTTTGGCGTCCCCCACCTGCTGGGGTGGTTAAGGTTAACACAGATGGATCCAGGAATGAAGCGTCGGGAAGCTGTGCATGTGGTGGAGTAATACGAGATGAACAAGGTTGTTTTGTTCAGGGATTTATGTTTCGAATTGGAAGCGGGTCTGTGATCACAGCAGAGGCCTGGGGAATCCTATGGGGTATAAAGTTGGCTTGGGAAGGAGGATTTAGAAATGTTCTTGTTGAAAGCGATTGCAGTAAAGTATTGGAGCTTATCCAAGGAGCAGTCTCTGATAAACATCCTAATGTCACATTAATATTGGAGATTCAATCAATGCAAGAACGTGAGTGGGAAGTGGAGCTGCTATACTGTTGTCGAGAGGCGAATAGAGTGGCTGATCATTTTGCAAGGATAGCATGGGATATAAGATTCAATCGATGCTAGAACGTGAGTGGGAAGTGGAGCTACTATACTGTTGTCGAGAGGCGAATAGAGTGGCTGATCGTTTTGCAAGGATAGCATGGGATATGGCGGTTGATTTTCTTGTTTTTCATAGAGAACCTGCTGAAGTGAAACAATTGCTTATAGATGATGTTGTGAACCAGAATTTTTGTACTGACTTAGTAGGATAAAGCCCTTGGGGCTGTTTGTTTTTATTCTTTCACTATCAAAAAAAAAGTTAGTGAAATCCTTATGTTTAAGCCTCATAATCCATGTAGAACCCCTCTTAAGCTCTTTTCCTTCTTGAAAATCATGTATAACAAGTAAAAATTTCAAGAAAAGAGAGAGTGAACATTAACTTCTTGTTAGAGAAAGCAATAAAAGTCAAAGGTAACTCCATGAACTTTAATCTTTGGTTGTTGTTGTTGTTGTTGTTGGAATGATTGGTGGTTTTGGGGCTGATTTGCTATAATTTGTAAATTTGGGAAAATGTTAACCCTAAGTGTTATGCTGCATAAATTTAGTTTAATCATGTTTATAAATTGATTAAATGGTTAATCAAGTGACTAGGAGTGAAAGGAAGCAAGCCTTGAAGTTGAAACACAAAAACACATTTTTCCTTAAGAACCCTAATTTCGTCTAGGGGTTGAATCAGAGGGAAGGAGTTGGATTTTTGAAACTCTAATGATTCTATTGGATTTAGAAGGGAAAATTGTATGGGAATATTGGTGTTCATGATTTTTGGAATTTTGTACACAAGGATGAAAACTATTGAAGTGCAAATGCATGCTGTTTGGTTATTTCCTGTAAGGCAGTGTTTCTTTGTCATGCATTTCGTTGACCAAATCAAATCAGAATGTAATGAAAATTTCCAAAATTAAAGTAGACATCCTGGGCTTTAATTTGATAGATATTATAAGCAATTTCAACTTATGGATTGAGAGTTATGAATTTTCAAAATTTTGCCCTGATTCTGGACTTAATTCTGGAGCAGCATGAGAATTTATGAAATTCTGGAATTTTGTGATTGTAGATAATGGTGTTTCATATTTTTCTATGAAACTAAACTTAAATAGCTTTCCATAGAATTTTAGAACACTCCATTTCAATTTTTGTGAAATTAGTTGTGATTTTTGGAAATTTTTGGCCGCAGCTAGAGGATTTTTTGCCGCAGCCAAGAACCTTTTGAGCTACTTTTGGCTGTATCCAAGAACTTTTTGGCCACAGCCAAGACCCTGGTTCAACATGTTCATATTTTTTATTGGTTTCACTTCTCCAAACCCATGGGTACTTGTTTGAGCTTCCAATGACCATCTAAATAGCCCAAAATAGGGCAAATACCATGAGTTTAAGGTATTACGTGAATGAGTATCAACTTAATTCTTCTACATTTAACATTTTAGGACTGAGTTGGAAGCCAAAAGTTGACATGTTTTACGAGGCATGTGATACAGGGGTGAAAGAGACTTGAGGTAGGAACATTATCCTTCATACATCATGCCACAGTTCATATGATTGTGTGGTCACCATTGTTTATAAATGTGTTATAATAATCAACATGGTTTGCCTAGAAAGGGCAATTAGTGTCAGAAGTGCACTTACACTGGGAGTTGGGCAAGAAACCAACCGGTGTACGATTTGTGGGGCTGGGTCCTACTCATGTATACATTACAATAATGTGTTATATTGTTCATTAATTGGTATATATATTACGCATATCATATTTACTTTTAGTATTTTATATGAATGGTAGCATGTTTCTACTGGGAATCCTTGGAATCTTACCCCTTTTTCTAAACAAACATCTTAGCGGGTGTCAGTGGATCAAAAGGCAAAGACATAGACATAAGGAAGTGATTGGCATGTGTCTTGAGACGAAGTCAAAGTTCGTGGTTATAGTTAGTTTATATTTGAAATACTTTTGGCCATCTTGTAAATATTGGAAATATTGTTGCACTATGTATTTTAACTTGGGATTGTAAACGAATACTTTTATCAGTATATATATACTTTTCTGTATGCCTGTGGAACTCAGTCTCTATTACTCTACGTATATCGAAATGGAAACGGGTGTTGACACCAGCAAAACCATATATTTATCATGCAAACTTCAATTTCTAATACAATTTTACCCAAATTCTACACTCAACCTAACCCTCTCAAGCTTCAGTCAAGTGAACAAATAATCTAAATGGTGATCAAGCACTTAGAAACATTAGATAAAGAGTAAAATGAGCACATATATATATAATTAATCACAAGAAGAGAGGAGTAATCAAGAGTTAATCCATACAAGGTTTCAAAGTAACTACACATATATCAACCCAATCATAGAACACAAGTGAGGGAAAGGAGAATGGAGAAGAAAAACCAAGAAATAAAGTAAAAATCTCTTCTAAACTTCAATCTCTTTCTCTAAACTCCTCCAAGAATCAAACCCTAGCACCTAAAACTCCTAATAATGTCCAAGAAGACCAGAATGTCGGCCAAGATGAAGTAGGAGGGTATATACAATGAAAACTCTAAGATTTTAAAATTAATAAACTGTAGCGTTTTGCTGTCAACGACGGAGCACTTAAGCCCTCCTTGGAGCGCCTAGGCGCTCTTCTTCTCTGTCTCCGTTTTATACTTTTATGTGATTCGGGCCTAGGTGCTCATTCTAGCTCCTAGGTGTTGTTATTTTTTGTTTCTGATTCTACCAGATCATGACCTAGGCATTGACTCTAGTGCCTAGGCACTCTGGCTCTTTGTCTCTCCTTATCCATTGTCATGGCGTAGGCTCCCATTCTAGTGCCTATGAGCTGCAACTCTCTATCTTAAAATCTTTGTTTTTTCATATGGTCGCCCCCAAGGTACTCCTTAGTTATGTTTTGACATCTTTGTTTCCTTGTTACAAAATGATTTTCCCATTGTTCTCTAATCCCTGACAAGTAACAAGTCTTTCAAGCTTGACAATGGGGCTACAATCGTTTGATCTTTGTGTCAAAATATTCCTACAAAGGAGTTCATTAAAAGCATAAGTAACTAACTAGAAGTATGATCAAAATGTGCACACTTGTGCCATGTTGTGCTACAAAGCCCAAATGTACATTTTCCTATTTTGAGTATCCAAATTACGAACAAATATATCAGAGATTGTATAAAACTTAAGGAAAATGTGATGAAATGACATGAAATTCTAGAGTTTAACATTTACATATTTGCATTATATTTTCTTTTTCAATTATCTAGGTTCAATGTTTAATTCATACCCATACATTTTATTTTTTACTAGTCCATAAAAGAGGAAAAAATTGATGGTCCAGATTTTTTTAAAAAAATAAACGGGACATCTCATCCCTGTCCTATCTTAGTCTAAACAAGAGTGGGACGGGACATGGGATAGTTTTGCTACCTCATCCCTTTTTATTGGATAAAACGTGAAATAGGCCTATCTTATTCTTGTTCTGTCCCATGAACACCCCTAATTTAAATCTAGGTATTAGGAAATTAAGAATACAAGTTCTTTCCGTTGTAAGCTACAGATAAAGAGATGATCTTTGGCCAACCAAAAAGAGAAAAGAAAAAGATTATCCCTAATCATTTACAATTTTTTTTCTACGTTGATATTTTTAAAGGAGAAATGAAAGCTTACGAAATACTTCTGGTCTATAATTTAGAAATTGATACTTAAGGAATTGATATTACTCCTAAATATATTTTGACAAAAAAATATTGATTCTAAATATAAGTTCTCTTTTATATATTTATTAATTATTTTTCCAAATTAGTTCTATTTACATTCTTTCAACAATAATAAAAGTAGATGAGAGATGAAGATAATTAAGGAAGATAAATAGATAATTAAAGTATTTTAGAAAAAAAAAAACATGTCATATTAAATAATCTAACTAATTTTTTTTTAATTTAATCAAATTAGTTAATTAAATTATACTTGTAAGATAAATACTGGATTCCATTTAACTTTCGTTTATATTTATAGGGATATTGTGCGCGGTCCAATCATTGAGGTTTCGATATTATTCATATTGGTAATGAGTTCGAACAACGTATTTTTCGCAATAAACATGTACTCTCTCTGGCTTCGATTTTAATTATAAGATAAAGTTGATTTTTTTGGAGAAATTAAGGAAATCAATTAAATTATTTTAGCGTATTTATATTTTTAGTATCCTTAGATTATATATTAGTTTATTAGTCAAATTAATTAGTTTGGAGAAAAAAATAAAAATAAAAATACTCTAAAATAATTTAATTGGCTTCCTTAATTTTTCTAAAAAAATTAAATTTATCTTATAATTAAGACCGGAGGGAATACCATGTTTATGTCTTGTACTCACATTTAACCTGCATTGAATGATTCTCTTAAATTTTTATCATCGTGAATATGTTTTTCTTGGCCACAATAATATTTTTGTGAGTTCGATTTTTTTTTTAGATTTGTATACCTAAGACTCGAATATGGGACCAATAAAACAATTCACAGCTAGTTGATCCAAATGTTTGAAAGGGCCTCAATAGTTTTTATGCTTAAGAATATTTTTTATTGCCTTTTTGTCAGTTGAAAAATTACTCAAAAAAGTTTTTGTATTGATTTTATCTTACTCTTAATGCCTGATCACCATTTAATTATTTTGTTCATTTAATTTAATCTTGAGAAAGATAATTTAAGTGTAGAATTTGGATAAAATCATGTTAGACTTGAAGTTTAGGTATTAAACGGATGGTTTGTTAGTATCATAGATATATAGTTACTAACCTAGCATTGTCAGATTAAGATTGATGTTTAAAGTTGGTCCTTATAAATTAATACAAGAGATTGATTATTTTATTAGGATAAATATTTGGTTTTGACTCGAGAGAAAGTTATTGAATACTTTTGAATCTTAGATAAATACATATCTTTGTTTGATTGCTTATTGAGGGTAAATTAATTAGTTCATGAAATAAATAGGGGATAGATAATTCTAAGTTCCTCCTGTCTTGAAGTTCTCGATTTAATCAATTAATTCTTAAGTATAAATTTTTTTTCAAAATACTCTCACTTAACCTGATTGATAACTTAATTAAGATAATTAATTCATTTTTATCATAGTCCTCGTGGAAACGATCTTTTTATATTACTTGCGACCCGTACGCTTGCAGTAAAGCTAGACGACTAACACATGACTGACCCCCCCTGATTTTGCTTTCTACAAGCTATATCTATGAAGATATGAAGGCTAGAGGAGGTATTACATGAACTATGAAGCATAAACTCTAATATTACAACCTCTTACCTTAGATTTTTGGCTTGAGCTCACTCTTCTTGCTTCTCTTGTTCTCACTTTCGTATGACTCTTTATCTCTCTTTGCTTCAGCTTAATCAACCGAAATATGAAGTCCAAAGGAAAGAGAAAGCCTCATAAAAATATCACCTCCCACTTTCTCTTTTATTATATTTTATGGCTATTTCAAACACATGGCTTTTAGTTGATTATCATCTTTTCTCATTCCTCCTTATCCTTGCCCGACATGCACTCTCCATATTGTCAAAAATATGCTCTTCAATTATCATAAACTTTCTCCTCTACATGTTGCTCTAGTTGCAAATTATTGACTTTCAACATCATCTTTTTCTCATCCCTATCTGTTACCGAAAGTGCATCTCCAAATGGTCCAAATATGCCTCATCCATTTGCTTTGGATGACATGCACAATTGAGAGAGTGAAAGGGAGTGCTTTATTTATTGATTAATTGGTGATGAGTGTATGTGTGTTGTCCGTAGGTGTGGTGGGTGCCATGAAGTAAGGTGATGTGTTGAGTGTTTTAACATTATATGGCTAAGTAGGTGCCTAGCCAATTTGAGATACATGAGAGAGTGTAATGAGTGTCAGCAGAGGTGTGTCCGTAAGAATATGTGTTAATATATATGTATATTATTATCCTATTAGTTACACATACTATGCCTTAATTATTTTTAGAAAATTTAGCCTTTTACTAAATTTTGGGATATTACAATTTAGATCATCTACTGATGTACTATGTTGACAAGAACCAGAATTTAACTTACCTAAAGGAAGTGGTTGGCCAGCTTGTTAGGCCAGATGGCAAATGGAATTTGCATAAATGAAGCATGTTCTTACCTAGATGGGTAATTGAGAAAATTAAACAAGTCAAACCTCCTTCTCTACCAAGAAATGATGTGTTTTGGTGGAGAAAATCTCTGGATGGTAATTTCAATGTCAAATCAACTTATTCCATGATCTATCACATACATTCGGTGGATAGTGATTCCTTTTTGGCAAGGGATATGGAGGTAGCCTATTCCAAAGAGAGTAAAATTTTTTATGTGGCAATTATTCTAAGAGAGGATTCCAACAAACTCAATATGAGCTAAGAAGGGTGTGAGCAATATTTTAAAGTGCCCTTTTGAGTGTAATTGTGAGGAAACAACAATTTATACTCTAAGAGATTGTGAGTTTGCAAACAATGTGTGGCTCTCTTGTGTTAACCCCTATATATTATTCTACTTTTTTCTCTGGTAACTTGCAAGAATGGATAAAGTGGAATATGCATCATTCACCAGGAGCTAGTAAATTTGGTAACTGGCCTTGGTTGAGGACGTTTGGCTCATTGTGCTAGCTAATCTAGTAGAATAGGTGCAGGAAAGCATTGGAGGATACCTGCGAAATCCCAACACAACTAGTGCATAGATGTCTCCATTTTCTACAAGAAGGCATTGAAGAGGGACGGTTTAAACACAAGGTGTTCAATGTTGCAGATAGAGCATTACAAAGATGGACTACACCTCCAAATGGGTTTGTTCGTATTGACGTGGATATGGCAATGGATGACAAAAGAAAATCAGTTGTGGGTGGCATAATTCGTGACAGCACGAGATCATGGATCTATGGGTTTCAACAGAGCACGGGTTTCAACATGGGCTCAACTGTAGCTGAAATCCAAGCGATAAAAGACTTGATTGGAAGTATGCCAATGCGTGAAGTTTAAAAAAGTCAAGCTTTATACTGATTCCACAAAGGCTATTCAGCTATTACTACAGCCGAATGGGCACTTTCACCTACTTAACATGAAATTAAAGGAGATCATATCTTTGATCTACTTGAATTGCGATTTAGAGATTTATCATTCACATAATGAAGCTCTCAAGTGTGCGGATCTTTTGGCCAAAATGACATTAGAAACAAACAATGAGATGATAATGTCACAAACGTCACCATCTTTTTGTTCGGCCCAAAATTTTAGCTGATCTAAGCTAAGATTTGGTTAGATTTGCATCGCTTTTGTTTTGAGAGATTTGATGTAAGGGTCTGTAATGATCCCAAGAGTACACTATTGTCCATGTAATTCAAAAAAAACAATTAAATCAGTTTTTTATTCTTCCTATTCAGGTTTTGCGGACAATGATGCCAACCTGGCAACCAACCAAACCTTCACATCACAAGAAAATGATGCCACATCAAATAACAAGACTATTATTATTAGCTTCAACACACAATTACGTGTTCAGCTTGCCAAATCACAAGAGACTTTCAATTATTATTAGCTTCAACACAAATTTACATGTTCATCTTGCCAAATTACAAGAGACTTTCAAATATCTAACATGACATATATCTATCAGCGTGAAATCCTTGTAAAGAGGATTTGAGCACCATGTTGTGGCTGCAAAGTTATCAAAAATATCGGAGAATGACAATATGTTGGAGATACCACAAAACTATAATCTCTAATGATCATTGCAAGAGCAATCTTTGCCTCAACCATGGCTAAATTTTGGCCTATGCAAGTATGATGGCCGAGTCCAAAAGGAAAGAACGCGGCTATAGGGTTTCGAGGTCCGCTAAACCGGTTCGGATTGAACTCATCGCAATCTTCTCCCCAAATCTCTTTGTCGTGCTGGATCGCAGCCAATATCAATTGGAGTTCAGTATTGGCAGGAACTCTAAGTCTCCCTACCATAGCCTTTTTAGATGTTTCCCTCACTATCGTCACAACTGGAGGATACAACCTAAGTGTTTCATTAATTATCATCCCAACCTGTTGCATAATGTCAACAAACAATGGTCAATATAGAGAAATTTATTTCAATTATACTATAATACAAGAAACAGCCTCTCTGCTTGCGGAAGTAAGATTGCGTGACCCTCCCTAGACCTCACCTAGTGGGAGCCTATGCACTAGGCCGCCCTTATACTATAATGCCACTTTCAGAGGAGGTGATTCAAATATTACACAAGAGAGAACCAACGTTGAACTTCAGGCATACAAAAAGGGAAAAATCTGTAGAAGTCCCTGTTTAAAAATTGGGAAAAAGACAAAAAGAGAACTTTGAATTTGTAAAATTCCAAATCAGGTATTTTCTAAAAAATAAGTTGTGAATTGTTTATCAAGTTTCATCATTTCCTTGTCAACTCTTGATAACAAACCTGATTTGATTATTTGCAATTTTAAAGTTCTTTTTTTTTGTATTTTCCCCTTAAAAATTTTATAAGCAAGAAAGACCTAAATTTAATAATCGATACCTTCTGTATATGAATTCCTACATAATACTGGTACTTTTTCTGCATAAGAAATACATTAGGTCCTTCTGGCCAATAAATTTCCAAAATGAAACTTTTCACCAATTTTCCGTAAAAAAAATATCTTGAATGAACCACCAAATAAAGTCATATTTATTGCACAAAAATTGGGATTTTAGAAGTATATCTAAGAACTCAATAGTTGCACTTATTTATACATTCTAGGAACAAGAGAATTTCACCACAACACCACTTTTGCGGATATGACATTATTGATTGATCACACTAGGATAATTAAAATTCATTTACTGTTATTTTTCTTTTTCCCATTAACATGGCTAATTTTCTGAGTTTCTGCAGATTACTCCTTGAAGCTATATATATTAGTGATTATTTAGATGTTTTGACAAATAACGGTGTATAAAACCTTACATGAATTCACAGCAGCATTATAACTAAAGGCAGACCTTAGAAAAAGAGTTTTTGTGCTTACAATCTTAAGGTCATTTAATTTGTCCGCAAGTGGGAACTGGTTTTGCCCGAGGACACGAAGAACTTCTTCGCGTGCCTTACTTTGCCATTCTTGATGTTTAGCTAGGAGGAGTAGTGCCCATGTCATCACATTAGCTGTAGTTTCCTTTCCAGCAAAGTAGAAGGTTTTACATTCGTCGATGATTTCTTCTATTGTCAATCTCTCTTCTCCACCAGCCTCATTCTTGTATGTATGCATCAGTGAACTCAACAGATTTCTTGGATTTCCTCCTCTTTGTTTGGTCTTAGCTTCAATCAGCTTCTTAATTGATTCGCGAGTTTCCTTTTCTAGTTTTATCCTGTCTCTGTTCTTCTTAGTAGGCAAATATCTGTATATTTGTCAAAAGTTCAGACAGAAATGACTAGAACACAGTTACCAAGTGAAGAAGGCAGAACAACTCAAGTACACTTAAAATTTTAGAGAGCAAGTGAAAAAATATAACAATACCAAATTCAAGAAAAGGTAGCTTTTGCTTTTGCACTGACAGAAAATTATAAATCAACATCACCAACAACACTTTCTTTTCTTTATTCCAAAATTGATCAAAATTTGGCATACAAAATATAAAAGGACAGACTTGAATTCTGTTTTGACATGACTCGAGAGTAAAGATTTGTCCTTCATATGGATAAAGCCTGTTATGGTAAACCTAATTAACAACGATTAGGAATGAGACGTTAAACCAAAGCAATCCTGGTTATTCTGTATATTTTATTTTAAAAAACTACCTTTGTTCTAATCAAGAAAAGAATAGTGAACATGGTTACCTAAAACCGGGAATATAGACACTCCTGATTGCTTGTAAGGCAAGATGCGTTTGTTGTTCTTGTAACCTGAAAATACGCTTGCCTTCTTCATAGCTGCTGCCAAATGCAGTCCTTGATATAACTTCTGCAGAAAGATCGTGCATCTCTCTGTGCACGTCCACCTCGAATTCTTCTCTTCCCCCTCCTAATTCCTCCCACTTCTCTAGTGTCTTTTGAACGCTTTCTGAGATGTCCGGCACACACCCCTGCACAAATTACCATGCAAGAAATCGTTGATGACATCATTTTTCATATCTCAAACAAGTTAACATAGCTTTAAAGAAGAAACTAAACTAGATATACTCCCTAATGGAGATTTATCCTGATGATAGACATTAATACATTTTGGGGGAATGTCCCTGAGGACAAGGAACATGTCAACATAGCTAAGAAGCAATGATACAAGAGACTACAAAGTTGATGTTTTGCATCATCTGTGATGAATATTTGACTTGATATGCCTCCATTTTTTAAGTACTCTTTTGGTCCTATTTATAAAGTTACTTCCAGCATATTTTACATAAACCAAGAAAAACCTTAAATCCCATTAACTCTCTCTTAAACTTTAACTACTTTTCAACTTTTACCCTTATTTAATATACAATATACCGATGAAAACAAATTCAACATCAAAATAAATGAAGGATGAAATATGACATATGAAAAATTTAATAATGTAATATATATAAATAGAACCATTCTAAACCTTCTCTCTCTCTCTGCCTTATAAACAGAACCAGATAAGTATTGATGATTCCCGGTAACAAGGATATGAGTTCTGAAAATCATATAGCAGCAGTTAAGATATCAAAAAGTTGTTGTGAGAAGAATCTCAAGTAACTACCTTGACAAGCAAAGAAAAGAAGCTTGTAACATGTTACACCACAAAATATTTAGTGTTCAAAAGCAAAATAAAGTATTGCATCATCATGGTATCATAAATATATTCAATAAAATCTTAATAACAAAAAGCAGAACAATAATGTCACCTTGACAAGCTCTAGGTTAAATGCTTGATTGATGATCCTTCTGTGAACTGCCCATTGACCACCTTCCAACATCAAAAGTCCTTGTCCAAAAAGAAGCTTAGCCTGAGGGTTATAGCGCAACTTACCAATTTCCCCACCCTTGTTCATCAACACTTCCTTAACCATATCCGGGTCGGATATTGCCAGTCGGGGCTTTGACCCGAACCAGGAGAGGAAGGTTTTCCCATACATGCTTGACCACTTGTGGTAAAATGGGATCACTCGTTTTATGATATCATGCTCAAAAGGGATTGGCTTGGACTGAGATTCTGCATACAGCCGTCGGATCTCCCCTGAGTTCCCGACGATCGGATGGTAGCCAGGCCCTCTGATCCCCTGTTTGTGAAAATCACTCTGGATTTTCCATGGAACCCAGAAAATCGAGACGAAAAATTTCACTAAGCAGGTGAGAATGAGAATCAGAGTAATGAGCAGAAGAATCATCGTCGATTGTAAGTAAAATCAAGAAACAGAGGAATCCAAAAGCTCAGGTTCTGACTTCTGACGTTTATGTTCTTCCCTTTCAGTATCTTACTCTGTTCAGAGAACCAAAACAAAGTGAGTAATGAATAGATATAAAAGTAAAACAAACTAAAGCTCAAAACTTTCAAACAGGAAAGACAGAAGAGAACACCGGATGATCAAAACTTGAAGGCGTTGACTTTCACCTTGGGAGAGATGGAGCTAGGCTGACTTCTGGACAGACAGCCAGAAACCCGGAGCATGAGATCGCAGAAATTTTGAAGGGCGTAAATACTAAATTTGAAATAACTTATATTTTTAAGTATTAAGTGGTTATAAATCATGATTCAAAATATACGAGGTAAGTATGTAAGAAGAGTTTTATCTCAACTTACGTGATAAGGACTTATTTACCCCAAAATGTGTTTCCAAACACAGCATAATACTAAAATATTCGTCTTCAATAATTGATCTTGGGGACGGGCTGGGCTTAGACTGATAAAAATGATTTTTCTTTTTTTTAAAGAAAACCTGGAATGAAACATTCTTGGAACCTCAACATTTGGGCCAGCAAATTTCATAAAAATATGCTTAAAATGTGCTTTGTGATTCATTCTCCGACAATGGAGCGAAGGGCATTGCAGGTTTTTAGCCTTGGCACTTCTACGGTTTTTGCAGGAAAGATAAATTTAACTCGAGTAAGAATTATCGTAAGTTGGAAATACATCCTCTTTTGTCAAAAAATATGTTGTTTTGAATAAAAAATTATTGTTATTATTATTGAATTGAGTAGTGGATACAGTTTGAAAATTATTTCATATTTTAAATTATATAAAACTAATTTTACTTTTCATAGGCTAAATTTTATTTTTTTACACATATATACTACAAAAAAACAATTTTTGTTAGATCGAAACCCCCCATCTTTTACTGATTTTTAACTTATTTTATCAAATTTTGAATGATTTTTCACTAAATCAATTTTGGAAGTGTACTTTTAAACCCATCCACTTTGCTAGTTTCACAATCAAATCAGTCTGTCTAATCACGCTTTGTGGACAATGATGCAACATCAAATAACAAGACTGTCACTATTAGCTTCAACACAAATTTACATGTTCAGTTTGCCAAATTGCAAGACTTTAAAATATCTAAAATGATCTCCTTTCTTCCCAAATGATCATAAAAACTAATACATACAAACAAACCAGAACCGAAAAAAAAAAGAGGCTAAAGAGACATCCAGGGGCATGACATATATCAGCACGAAATCCTTCTAAAGAGGATTTGTGCACCATGTTGTGGTTTTATAGTTATGAACAATATAGGAGAATGACAATATGTTGGAGACACTGAAAAACTGTAATCTCGAATGACCATAGCAAGAGCAATCTTTGCCTCAACCATGGCTAGATTTTGACCTATGCAAGTTCGAGGGCCGAGTCCAAAAGGAAAGAACGCAGCTATATGCCTTCGAGGTTCTCTAAACCTGTTCGGATTGACCTCATTGCAATCTTCTCCCCAGATCTCTTTGTCGTGATGGATCGCAGTCAGTGCCAAGTGGAGCTGAGTCTTAGCAGGAACACTAAGACTCCCTACCATAACCTTTTCAGATGTTTGCCTCATTATCATCACAGCAGGAGGATACAACCTAAGAGTTTCATTGATTATCATCCCAACCTGTTGAATAATGTCAACAAACAATGGTCAATATTGATCAGTACAGAGAAATTTATTTCAATCATGCTAGCTAATAATGAAGTAATCATGCTTTCAGGGGTGGTGATTCAAACATTCAACAAGGTATAGAAACAATGTTGAACTTTTAGGCATACCAAAAAAGCAAAATTGGTGAAAAATCCCTGTTTGAAAATTTTATAGGCCAAAAAAACTTTAAGTAACAACACTTTTTGTGCATAAAAAACATGTTAGGTCCTTTTGGCGAATGAATTTTCAAACAGGAAATTTTTACCGATTTTCCCTACAAAAAGCATTTTGAATGAGCAAAATGAATTCATGTATGTTTGGGAAACAACAAAACCATAGTTTCAAAAACCCTTTTCCACAAACTGAGACAAAACTCTTCTCACATATATTTCTCGTAAATTGTAAAAACACTTCTAAAAAGCTAAAACAAACATACACGAAATCATATTTACAGCCCCAAAATGGGATTTTAGTTGTGTACCTAAGAACTCTATAGTTGTTTATTTAGTTCTACATTTTGGGAACAAGAGAATTTTACTACAATACCACTTTTGCAGATATGACATTATTGATTGACCACACTTGTATAATTAAAATTGATTGGCTGTTATTTTAATTTCCTTTTCCCTGTAACAAGGAAAATTTTCTGAATTTCCACAGATTACTCCTTGAAGCTATATATATCAGTGATTATTTACATGTTTTGATAAATAACTATACAAATTCACAGCCGCAGTGTAACTCAAGGCAGACTTTAGAAAATGAGTTTTTGAGCTTACCATCTTAAGGTCATTTAGTATGTCTGCAAGTGGAAAATGGTTTTGTCCGAGGACACGAACAACTTCTTCTCGTGCCTTACTTTGCCATTCTTGATGTTTAGCTAGGAGCAGTAGTGCCCAAGTCATCAAATTAGCTGTAGTTTCCTTTCCGGCAAAGTAGAAGGTTTTACATTCGTCGATGATTTCTTCCACTGTCAATCTCTCTTCTCCACCAGCCTGATTGTTGTATGTGTGCATCAGTGAACTTAAAAGATTTCGAGGATTTCCTCTTTGTTTACTCTTAGCTTCTATCAGCTTCTGAATTGATTCGCGAGTTTCCTTTTCTAGTTTCATCCTGTCTCTGTTCTTCTTAGTAGGCAAATATCTGTACTTTTGTCAAAAGTGCAAACAGAAATGGCTGAAACTCAATTTGCGAGTCATAAAGGCAAAACATCTCAACTACAGTTAAAATTCTATAGAACAAGAAAAAAAACATAACAACCAAATTCAAGAAAAGTTGGTTTTTTACACTGATTCAAAATTATAAATGAATATCAGTAACAACAATTTCTTTTCTTTATTCCAAACTTAATCAAAATTTGGCATTCAAAATATACAGTACAGGAAAGACTTGAATTTTATTTTAACATAACTTAAGAGTAAAGATTTGCATTCAACCAATGCACTTGTGTTCAGAAATGAACTCACCCTTGTCCTTCCTTAATTCCAATTTTTATTTTTTTTAAAAAAAAAATAGAATGGCAGGCATTAACAACATGAGATCACAAGTGGGGTCAAACCCTCGACCTCCCACTTACAAGGAAGCTTTCATACAGCTAGGCTATAAGACACACACTAATATGAGACATGAACTCAACTTGGACATCATGACATGACAAGGTTTGAAATGTTTTTATGTAATTGCAAGTGTTACATAGTATTTAATACATGTCTCCTACATGCATAAAAAATGGCCACAACACCATGTATGAAGAATCTAGGGATCTTTGCTTCATATGGATAAAGCCTGTAATTGTAAACCTAACTATCAATGATTAAGCATGATACTTTAAACTGAAGCAATCCAGTTTGATTCTGCATAATTTCTTTAAAAACTAACTTTGTTCTGATAAAGAAAAGAAGAGTAAACATGGTTACCTAAATCCGGGAATATAGACACTCCGGATTGCTTGTGAGAAAAGATGCATTTGTTGTTCTTGTAAGCTGAAAATATGCTTGCCTTCTTCATAGCTGCTGCCAAATGCAGTCCTTGATATAACTTCTGCAGAAAGATCGTGCATCTCTTTGTGCACGTCCACCTCGAATTCTTCTCTTCCTCCTCCTACTTCCTCCCACTTCTCTAGTGTCTTTTGAACGCTTTCTGCGATGTCTGGCACCCACCCCTGCAAAAATTGGCACACAAGAAATCGCTGATGACATTGGATTTTGAATCCCAAACAAGTTAACATAGCTTTAAAGAACAAACTAAACTAAGATATACTCCCTAATGGAGATTTATCCTGATGATAGACATCAATACATTCTGGGGGAATGTCCCTAAGGACAAGGAACATGTTAACATAGCTAACAAGAATTGATACAAGACACAAACATAGTACTTGACAAAATATGTTGTCTTCAAGGACAAAGTTTAAGCGTTGCATCATCAGTGATGAATAGCTGACATGATATGATATGCCTCCATTTTTAAAGTATTGAAGATTCACGGTAACATGGATATAAGAGTTCTTACTTCTTAGTATCAAACAGAACTAGTCAAACTATCAAAAGTTCCGTGTGAGAAATATCACAAGTCACGTTGACGAGCAAAGAAACTCATAAGCTTATTCCTTTGTCCTTAATATAAGAGTTACATAACTAATTTCTCGATGTTAAGAAAATTAGTTGATTATTTGTAATAAACGTGTTAGGTTTCCTAGAATACCCTTTTAATCAAGTCCATTATAACTACTCTTTAATGTAAACCCTCTTTCTATGCAATCAATAGGAATATTTCGGGGGGAAATTATAAATTTGATGGACAAAATAAATTGAAGTCTTATCTTATGACAAAGTAAACCTATTATCTAAGTCCTGGAGGTAGTGTTATGTAACAAGCACAAGCACAAGTCTTTGGGAGAATCACACCCCAAAAGCTAGTTGTTGGAGTTGAGGAACTCAAGGTCTTATAAAGCCTCTCTTTCAAGGAAACCCACCAGATGTGGGTTCCGTTGGTCAGCCCCTCCGGTCAGCACTCTTTGCAGATAGCTCTCTTCAGTTGGTCGCCTTTCAATGAAAGCATCATTGTAACAAGCACAAGTCCTTGGAAAAACCACATCCCAAAAGTTAGCTATTAGAGTTGAGGAACAAGGCCGCCCCTTTATCAAGGAAGCCCACCCGATGTGTGGGACTCATTAGATGTTACCCCACAAAATATTTAGAGTTCAAATGCAAAATAAAGTGTTGCATCATCACGGTATCATAAATATATTCAATAAAATCTTAGTAACAAAAAGCAGAACAATAATGTCACCTTGATAAGCTCTAGGTTAAATGCTTGATTGATGATTCTTCTGTGAAGTGCCCATTGATCACCTTCCAAGCCCACAAGTCCCTGTCCAAAAAGAAGCTTAGACTGAGGGTTATAGCCCACTTTACCAATATCTCCACCCTTGTTCGTCAACACTTCCTTAACCATATCCGGGTCGGTTATTACCAGTCGGGGCTTTGACCCGAACGAGTAGAGGAAGTGTTTCCCATACATGTTTGACCACTTGTGGTAAAATGGGATCACTCGTTTTATGATATCATGATCAAAAGGGATTGGCTTGGACTGAGATACTGCATACAGCCGTTGGATCTCGCCTAAGTTCCCGACGAATGGACGGTAGCCAGGCCCTCTGATTCCCTGTTTGTGAAAATCACTCTGGATTTTCCATGGAACCCAGAAAATCGAGACGAAAATTTTCACTAAGAAGGTGAGAATGAGAATCAGAGCAATGAGCAGAAGAATCATGGTCGATTGTAAGTAAAATCATGAAACAGAGGAATCCAAAAGCTCAGGTTCTGACTTCTGACGTTTATGTTCTTCCCTTTCAGTATCTTACTCTGTTCAAGTGAAACTTGTGAAAGAATGATTCAACAACTCTACTGTTGAGTGTGAGTGATAATGTATTTATAACTGAACTATTACACAAGTTGCACAAATTAGTTACAGAAACTAAATGCCTGACAAGACACGTGCTATACAGCTGTGTAAAATATACCGGAAGATACACTTAATTAATCACAGGATGATGACACGTGTATAATACTTCCTATCCTAAAAGTTCAGAGAACCAAAACAAAGAGAGTAAAGAATAGATATAAAAGTAAAACAAAGTAAAGCTCAAAACTTTCAAACAGGAAAGAGACAAGAGAACACTGCATGGATCAAAACTTAAAGGCGTTGACTTTCAGTTGAGAGAGATGAAGCTAGTCTTATTCTAGAAACACGGGGTATGAGATAGCAGAAATTTTGACGGGCATAAATACTAATACTAAAATATTCGTCTTCAATAATTGATCTTGGGGACGGGCTGGGCTTAGACTGATAAATATGCTTTCTTTTTTTTGTTTAAGAAAAACTGGAATGAAACGTTTCTTGGGACCTCAACATTTGGCCCAGCAAATTTGCATAAAAAAAATTCTTAAAATGTGTTTTGGGATTCATTCTCCGACAATGAGTGAAGGACATTGCAAGGTTTTTAGCCTTGGCACTTGTATGGTTTTTGCAGGAAAGGTAAATTTAACTCGAGCAAGAATTGTCGTAAGTTGGAAATACATCCTCTTTTGTCAAAAATTATGTTGTTTTTAATAAATTTTTTTTTTTAATTGAGTAGTGGATACAGTTTGAAAAATATTTCATATTTTAAATTATATAAAACTAATTTTATTTTTCATAGGCTAAATTTTATATTTTTACGCATATATACTTAAAAAAAAACAATTTTTGTTAGATCGAACCCCCCTATCTTTTACTGATTTTTAACTTATTTTATCAAATTTTGAATGATTTTTCACTAAATTAATTTTGGAAGTGTACTTTTAAACCTATCCACTTTGCTAGTTCCACAACCAAATCAGTCTATCTAATCAAGCTTTGTGGACAATGATGCAACATCAAATAACAAGACTGTCATTATTAGCTTCAACACAAATTTACATGTTTAGTTTGCCAAATTACAAGACTTTCCTTAGCCAGAGATGCTCACCACTTAGTTCAGAGTTTGGTAGTTTTGTTAGCTCCCTATTAGGGATATATCTCATTCCTTAGAGAAGACATTTCTCAGTTTCTTGATGACTATTAAAGTATTAAGTGGTGTAATATGTAATATCCAAGGTATCTTGGCCATTTTATAAAAAAAATATATACCTAAAATGATCTCCTTTTTTCCCAAATGATCATAAACACTACATACAAACAAACCAGAACCGAAAAAAAAATGGCCAGAGAAAAATCCAGGGGCATGACATATATCAGCATGAAATCCTTCTGAAGAGGATTTGTGCACCATGTTGTGGTTGCATGGTTATGAACATTATAGGAGAATGACAATATGTTGGAGACACTGAAAAACTGTAATCTCGAATGACCATAGCAAGAGCAATCTTTGCCTCAGCCATGGCTAGATTTTGACCTATGCAAGTTCGAGGGCCGAGTCCAAAAGGAAAGAACGCAGCTTTATGCCTTCGAGATTCGCTAAACCTATTCGGATTGAACTCATTGCAATCTTCTCCCCAAATCTCTTTGTCGTGATGGATCGCAGTCAGTGCCAAGTAGAGCTGAGTCTTAGCAGGAACACTAAGACTCCCTACCATAACCTTTTTAGATGTTTGCCTCATTATCATCACAGCAGGAGGATACATCCTAAGTGTTTCATTGATTATCATCCCAACCTATTGCATAATGTCAACAAACAATGGTCAATATTGATCAGTACAGAGAAATTTATTTCAATCATACTAGCTGATGATGAAGTAATCATGCTTTCAGGGGTGGTGATTCAAATATTCAACAAGGTATAGAAACAATGTTGAACTTTTATGCATACCAAAAGACTTGAATTTGAGCATTGACACTTTTTGTTATGAAATCCTGCAGAGTAACAATACTTTTTGTGCATCAAAAACATGTTGGGTCCTTTTGGCCAATGAATTTCCAAACAGGGACTTTTCACCGATTTTCCCCACAAAAAGCATTTTGAATGAGCCAAATGAATTCGTACATGTTTGGAAAACAACAAAACCATGGTTTCAAAAACTTTTTTCCACAAACCGAGACAAAACTCTTTTCACATACATATCTTGTAAATCGTAAAAATACTTCTAAAAAGCTGAAACAAACATACACGAAATCATATTTACAGCCCCAAAATGAGATTTTAGTAGTATACCTCTAAGAACTCTATAGTTGTTTATTTATTTGTACATTCTGGGAACAAGAGAATTTTTCTACAATATCACTTTTGCAGATATGACATTATTGATTGACCACACTTGTATAATTAAAATTCATTGGCTGTTATTTTTAATTTCCTTTTCCCTTTAACAAGAATAATTTTCTGAATTTCCACAGATTACTCCTTGAAGCTATATATATCAGTGATTATCTACATGTTTTGATAAATAACTATACAAATTCACAGCAGCACTGTAACTCAAGGCAGACTTTAGAAAATGAGTTTTTGAGCTTACAATCTTAAGGTCATTTAGTTTGTCCGCAACTGGAAACTGGTTTTGTCCGAGGACACGAACAACTTCTTCTCGTGCCTTACTTTGCCATTCTTGATGTTTAGCCAGAAGAAGTAGTGCCCAAGTCATCAAATTAGCTGTAGTATCCTTTCCAGCGAAGTAGAAGGTTTTACATTCGTCAATGATTTCTTCTACTGTCAATCTCTCTTCTCCACCAGCCTCATTATTGATTGTATGCATCAGTGAACTTAACAGATTTCGAGGATTTCCTTTTTGTTTACTCTTAGTTTCTATCAGCCTCTGAATTGACTCCCGAGTTTCCTTTTCTAGTTTCATCCTGTCTCTGTTCTTCTTAGTAGGCAAATATCTATACTTTGTAAAAGTTCAAACAGAAATGGCTGAAACTCAATTTGCAAGTCATAAAGGCTACAGTTAAAATTTTATAGAACAAGTAAAAAGAATAACAACCAAATTCAAGAAAAGTTAGCTTTTTACCCTGATTCAAAATTATAAATGAATATCACTAAAAACAATTTCTTTTCTTTATTCCAAACTTGCTCAAAATTTGTCATTCAAAATATACAGTACAGGATAGACTTGAATTTTATTTTGACATAACTTAAGAGTAAAGATTTGCATTCAACCAATGCACTTGTGCTCATTAATGAGCTCACCATTGCCCTTCATTAATTCCAATTTTTATTTTTTTAAAAAAAATTAGAACAGCAGGCATTAACAACATGAGATCACTAGTGGGGTCATGCCCTCGACCTTCCACCTACAAGGGAACTTTCATACACCACCTATAAGGGAGCTTTCATACAGCTAGGCTATAAGACAAACACTTACATGAGACACTTACACTTACATGTTTCTATGCAATTGAAAGTGTTGCATGGTATTTAACACATGTCTCCTACATGCATAAAAAATGGGCACAACGCCTTGTATGAAGCATCTAGGGATCTTTGCTTCATATGGACAAGGCCTGTAATTGTAAACCTAACTATCAATGATTAAGCATGATACTTTAAACTGAAGCAATCCAGTTTGATTCTGAATATTTTCTCTAAAAACTAACTTTGTTCTGATAAAGAAAAGAAGAGTAAACACGGTTACCTAAATCCGGGAATATAGACACTCCGGATTGCTTGTGAGAAAAGATGCATTTGTTGTTCTTGTAAGCTGAAAATACGCTTGCCTTCTTCATAGCTGCTGCCAAATGCAGTCCTTGATATAACTTCTGCAGAAAGATCGAGCATCTCTTTGTGCACGTCCACCTCGAATTCTTCTCTTCCTCCTCCTACTTCCTCCCACTTCTCTAGTGTCTTTTGAACGCTTTCTGCGATGTCTGGCACCCACCCCTGCAAAAATTGTCACACAAGAAATCGCTGATGACATTGGTTTTTGAATCCCAAACAAGTTAACATAGCTTTAAAGAACAAACCAAACTAAGATATACTCCCTAATGGAGATTTATCCTGATGATAGACATCAATACATTCTGGGGGAATGTCCCTAAGGACAAGGAACATGTTAACATAGCTAACAAGAATTGATACAAGACACAAACATAGTACTTGACAAAATATGTTGTCTTCAAGGACAAAGTTTAAGCGTTGCATCATCTGTGATGAATAGCTGACATGATATGATATGCCTCCATTTTTAAAGTATTGAAGATTCACGGTAACATGGATATAAGAGTTCTTACTTCTTAGTATCAAACAGAACTAGTCAAACTATCAAAAGTTCCGTGTGAGAAATATCACAAGTCACGTTGACGAGCAAAGAAACTAAGAAGCTTATTCCTTTGTCCTTAATATAAGAGTTAGATAACTAATTTCTAGATGTTAAGAAAATTAGTTGATTATTTGTAATAAACGTGTTAGGTTTCCTAGAATACCTTTTAATCAAGTCCATTATAACTACTCTTTATGGAGACCTTCTTTCTATGCAATCAATAGGAATATTTCGGGGGGAATTATAAATTTGATGGACAAAGTGAATTGAAGTCTTATCTTATGACAGAGTAATCCCATTATCTACGTCCTGCAGGTAGTGTTACCCCACAAAATATTTAGTGTTCAAAAGCAAAACAAAGTGTTGCATCATCATGGTATCATAAATATATTCAATAAAATCTTAATAACAAAAAGCAGAACAATATATGTCACCTTAATAAGCTCTAGGTTAAATGCTTGATTGATGATCCTTCTGTGAAGTGCCCATTGATCAGCTTCCAAGCCCACAAGTCCTTGTCCAAAAAGAAGCTTAGACTGAGGGTTATAGGGCACCTTACCAATTTCTCCACCCTTGTTCATCAACACTTCCTTAACCATATCCGGGTCGGATATTGCCAGTCGGGGCTTTGATCCGAACCAGTAGAGGAAGGTTTTCCCATACATGTTTGACCACTTGTGGTAAAATGGGATCACTCGTTTTATGATATCATGGTCAAAAGGGATTGGCTTGGACTGAGATTCTGCATACAGCCGTCGGATCTCCCCTGAGTTCCCGACGATCAGACGGTAGCCAGGCCCTCTGATCCCCTGTTTGTGAAAATCACTCTGGATTTTCCATGGAACCCAGAAAATCGAGACGAAAATTTTCACTAAGTAGGTGAGAATGAGAATCAGAGTAACGAGCAGAAGAATCATGGTCGATTGTAAGTAAAATCATGAAACAGAGGAATCCAAAAGCTCAGGTTCTGACTTCTGACGTTTATGTTCTTCCCTTTTAGTATCTTACTCTGTTCAGAGAACCAAAACAGAGTGAGTAATGAATAGATATAAAAGTAAAACAAACTAAAGCTCAAAACTTTCAAACAGGAAAGAGAGAAGAGAACACTTCATGGATCAAAACTTAGAGGCGTTGACTTTCACCTTGAGCACGATGGAGCTAGTCTTTTTCTGGACAGACAGCGAGACTTAAAAAATGTTAAATAACCGATGGGTGATGATAGAAACAGAGGGTGTGAGCTCGCAGAAATTTTGGAATCCGGGTTCACTCCCTCCCGTCCCTTGCCTCTCTCTTACCCAAAACACTATCGTTTTGAGTTAAAAAAACGGGGGTTGGCTCTTTTTTTAAAAAATAATATATGTAACATCATGAAATATTTTTTAAGTGGTATGCAGTATCTTAAAATAATTTTTGATACACTGATTACCCTCATATATTTTTTTAGTAATAATTACTATCTAGCAAACTGTATTCTAAAGTATTGTTTCAGTAATTTCTAGTATCATAAATTAATTTTTAACACACTCATAACCTTAAATAATTTTTAAGTGGTGTCTACTATCTAGGAAACTGCATTCTAAAGTATTTTTTAAGTAATATCCAATATCATAAATTAATTTTTAACTCATTCAGCACCTTAAATAATTTTTCAATAATACCCAATATCCTAAAATCATTTTTGTTTGCATCTAATCCCCTGAAATGTTTTTTATCACCGCTCTGTATTTTAAGTTTAGATTGTTCGTTGCAATTAAAAAAATATTTCACTGTACTGAATGTAGAAAATATTATTTTATGATACTGGGTGGTACAGAAAAAAAAAAACTCTAAGGTGTTGCATATTTTTCTAAAAAAAAGGACCCAACCCCCTATTCAAAACGGCAGTGTTTTGGGTAAGTAAGAGGCAAGGAACATAAAGAGTGAGGGAGAGAAGCCAAATTCGAAATTTTGAAGGGCATCAACACAAATACTATTAAAATATTTGTCTTCGATAATTTATCTGGGGGATGGCCGGACGGGCTTAGCCTGTGTTTGGAAACACATTTTGTGGGTAAATAAGTCCTTATTACGCAAGCCGAGATAAAACTCCTCTCATATACTTACCTCGTATACCGTGAATCACGATTTATAAGCACTTATTACCCAAAAATAAGCTATTCCAAATGAGCACTTAGACTGACAAAAATGATTTAAAAAAAACTGGGATAAACCATTTCTTGGTACTTCAATATTTGGCCCAGAAAATTTGCATAAGAATATTCTTAAAATCTGATTTGTGATTGATTCTCCGACACGGAGTGAAGGGCATTGCAAGGCTTTTATCCTTAGCAATGGTTTTCTGTAGGAAGGTAAAATTAAATTTAACTCGAGCAAGAATTGTTGTATGGTGGAATCACTTGCTCTTTTGTCAAAAATTATGTTCTTCTTACCAACATTTCCTGCTAAGAGAATTAGCTTATAAGCATAAGGTTGTAGAAACCCAAACCCCACCAATGTAAGAATATTGTTGGTGGACGATCTCTAAATACCTTTATAAGCGCTTTTTAAATTCGGAGGCATGCCACGACTTTGATGAACCCTAGAACCCAACTCATCTAAGCTTTTTTTATATAAAAAAAAGTTGTTCTTTTGTCTGAAAAAAATGTTTTTAATTAATTAAGAGGATAATGAGAATAAAAAAGGAAAACTATTATGAAAAGAACACTATCGTCTCAATAATTGGACTAACTTACCATAAAGAATATCAGGATTTTGTTAGGGGAAAATGCACGCAAACAGCTTTGCATACACACAAATGTTCTTTTGTTTGGCCAAGAACCACTTAATGATTTAAATCAAGGAGATCCACTTCTATCCCAGCCTGTAAAGATTTGGAACAGGACAAGAGCAGAACGAGACAAAATTATTATTAGAATGAGATAGGACATGGGACGGGCTTTATTCTGTCCAAGTTTTTTGTCCAATCCCAAAATCATGTTATCATTAGTGTAATACTTATAATATATCTAATGTTTTTATTTTTTTCACGAGAATGTCTAGTATTTTTATTTAAGATATAACTAACATCTTTTTTGGATAAATATAAGTTATATAAAAAGATATTATCATATAAAATTTTTTAGATAGATTTTAGTCATATAAAAAGATATTATCATATAATGGTTATATCTCTAATACAAAATACTATAATATTTAACAAAACCTCATTTTTGCTTGCATGCTTTGCTCACTCCGCTCTCTCTTGGTCTCTCTTGCACCTGCTCGCCTAATTCTCTACAAAATACTATAAATACTTATGATGATCACCCTTATTAACTTTAAGTTTTAATTATTTCTTAGTATTTTTTATTATACTTTTGATCTAAAAATAATAAAAGACGATTTTTACTGTTCGCATAGCAAGTGTACAGGTCACGCCAATTAATAAATTGATAAGTAAAGTATCGTTCTCATGAAGATTTGGTTTTAAAATCTTGTCAAATATCGATTATCACACTTTCACATAATATGAGTAACATAAATTTCAAGAATGAAGGAAAACCATGGAATAAACCTATACTAAAACTAAGAATTAATATATACAATTGATTCTTGGATTTCAAGGATAAAAGTGAGACCTAGAATTATTTATCCCCCTTGTACATCTTAATAATCAATTAGTCTCCTCTCAATGATGTTCTTGATAAAAATATGTGTTGGTCTAGGATTCAAAAGGTACTTGTAAAAGCTTTCTTAAGTCAAGAACAAGTGTTTAATTTCACAAATTGCTCAATATCTTGTTACAATTAATGAAATCCAAATTTCAAGCACCAATCCTAATGCAACTATGCAAGGTTGACAAGTATATTTCTATATTACCAACTGTAACACCCCAAATTTTATATTCACAAAATAGATTGTAATTATTTGAAAAATTCAATAAAATGGTGAATATTCATGAATTTGGAATTTAGAAATTTTATAAATGTTCATATTCATGAGAAAATGGACAAAATAATTATGAAATTAATTTAGATAATTATTATTTCCCTTTTCTCTTCATATTTTCGCTATTCATGAAAATAAAAAGGGAAAATAAGAGTTGGTCAACAAAATATGCCAAGTGTCCTTAATTCAAGTCAAGAGGAATAAAAGATAATTATTGAATACGAGAATATGTACAACTAAGATTAAAATAATGTTTCTTGTGCATGTAATTGGATTAATGGAATTAAAGTCCAATTGTGTACCTGGAGGGGGGCTCTTATACGTTTTGGGCTAACCAAATGGGAGAAGGAAATTAATTCAAACTCAAGTGGACCTTATGACACAAATTTAAAGAGGATAAGGTCAAGTACAATGATGAGCTCATAAACCAATTTTACCACCATTTATTAAATGAAGGGAAAATTGTTAGATATGAATAGTTTTGATGATGTCAAATATGAGCAAAAAGTTTGTATAATATACTTAGCTTCTACGTTGACTAACTACCATATTTAATGTTGTATATCTTGTAGATTAGTCATAAACCCGATGGTGGGTTTATGTTATAATGCCTCAAGAAATTGAAGAAAGAAGAAAGAAAGATGAAGATGAAGAAAGAAAGATATTAGTCATAAACCCAATGGCGGGTTTATGTTATATTGCCTCAAGGAATTGAAGAAAGAAGAAAGAAAGATAAGGATTGAAGATAATCATCAAGAAGGTTGAAGTTGGGTGATAAAGAATGATCATCAAGAGGAAAAACAAGAAGAAAGAGATGGAAGAAGGAAGAACTTGCAACATCACATAAGAATATCAAGATCCAAGCTATTAGAAGTGATACCGGAGGTTTCTATGATCATACGGAAGTTAGAATGGGTCAATACGAAGCTAAAATGATGTATACGGAAGCTATGGTACCTTTGGGGATGATTACCCGAGTAATCACTCGAGTAATATGGCATTGTCTGATTTTGGAGGTGTTTACTCGAGGCCTTACTCGAGTAATCTGCCGGGTTATTTGATGAATTACTCGAGGCGGCACTTGAAGTAAATGGACTCTGTTTTCGCGCGGCAGAACAGAGGTTCGGTATTTTGATGATATCTCTCCAACCACATGTCGGATCGAACTGAAACCGGTGGCATTGGAAACTAGACTTCCAACACGAACTTTTGACACCAAGATCACATTCAAAGGAGGTCAGATTAGAGAGATATAAGCCTCGAAAGTTGACACATGAATCAGCGTCATATTCCAGGACAGTTTTGGTGTTTTGGACATAACTCTCAAAATACATATCGGATTGAGACAAAACTGGTGCCATATGAAAGAAGACTAAAAGAGCTTTCCATGGATATATAATTTGTCACATTTGAAGCTATATCCTAAGAGCTATGACTTCTGGAAGTTGCTGCTCGTGATTTCAGGATTGTCTAAGAACAGTAGATACTCTTTGGATCATAACTTTCTGTACACAACGAGTTTGGAGCTGATTTTTGTTGCATTGGAATGTAGATAATGAGGGCTTTCCAATGATATATAATTTGCCATGTTTCGAGTCAAAATCAAGAATTTACTTGAAGGCGCTACTCGAGTAATTGGTTGAAAACAAAAGACTTTACTCGAGTAGGTACTCGAGTAATCAGATAGAAAACTTCCACTTGCTCTCGGCCTGCCAACGTTACTCGAGTAAGTACTCGAGTAACCATGTAGGTCACTTGCAGTTGCTCTCGGCATTTTGTACGACTGCTAATGTTACTCGAGGAGGTACTCGAGTAACCATGCGAAAACTTCAAGTCGCTACTGGAGTAAATCACTGTACATTGACGAAAACTTCAAGTCGCTACTGGAGTAAATCACTGTACATGAAGAGTTATTGACGAAAACTTCAAGTCCCTACTGGAGTAAAGCACTGTTCATGAAGAGAGAACTTCAAGTCACTACCCGAGTAAGCTATGCAGAAAATAGAAGGTCATTCGAGTAGCCACTCGAGTAACCTGTGAAGAAACTTGATATTTACTCGAGTAAGTACTCGAGTAATGCTTCCCAGAAAAACAGAACAGCGTCCGAAGATTCTAGAAATCAATGGAATGATCATATAACTCATTCTTCTTGCTTCTAATCACTCTAATACTTCATTGTATTAGTGTTTAATGCATTTTTCCAATAAAACAATGAAGAGATGATGAGAAGAGATAAAAGTTGACTTTACGGAGCGGAGCGGCCAACGTTCCAACGGCTAGTTTTCAAAATCGAAGAACGGTCAAACAAAGCTGCGTCACTCTAACGGACATGTTGAAATGCTCAAACGGTCATCAATCCTCATCAGCTATAAATAGAAGATCATCCAAAACAGAAAGAAGACTCAGAGAATATACATTGTCTAAATGCCAACGTCCTGACATCATTGCCCATCGCACATACTCTCTGTTTCTCTACTTTCTATATCATTTACATTTGAGAGAGAGAGTTTTTGTATTATACTTCAGTGTTCATCATATCCACTCTGTGAGAGAGTTTGTAAACACTTTCAATTGTATTTCTGAAATGATCTCAAGGTAGAGGGACCTTGAGTGGGTTGATTTCCTTACGGGAAGCTGTAGAGAGAATCACTGGTAAGACTTTCTACTCGTAAGACTTACAAGGTGCAAGCAGTAGAGAACGTTGCTGCTCGTAAGACTTACAGTGGTGTAAGCAGAAGAGAACGTTGCTGCTCGTTAGACTTGCATAGGTAAGCTGGAGGGAAAGGTCTTCGGGATTGCTCTGCTCGTAAGACTTGTTGTAAGGGGGAGTATCTTGGTGAGAACTTTGTAAAGGCTTTTCTTGTGCCTGGATTAAACAAGAAAATAGTGGATTTGAAAATCTCAGGAGGAGCCTGGGGACTGGATGTAGGTCATCGTGGATTGGGCCGAACCAGGATAAATCACAGCTTGCATATTCTCTTCCCTAAGCTCTTATACTTCCAGCATATATCATTTAAATATCTAACTGTGATTTATGATTCATTACTTTCATATTTATTGCTTCCTCTAAGATGCGAAAAGAATTTCAAAGTTGTTAAGTTTTTATCTTACACCCAATTCACCCCCCTCTTGGGTGTCAGCCGGTTCTAACAAAAATGAGTAAGATTTTATGAAGCTTTATGCATATTCTCTTGCCTTCATTTTCGTCCAAACTGCCCAAAGAAGAGAGGGGGGTTCAATAAAGCTAGAGAGATGAGGAAGGTCAAGCAGGCAAAGATCTCAAGGTAAGTTAGTGAAATCCTTATGTTTAAGCCTCCTAATCCATGTAGAACCCCTCCTAAGCTCTTTTCCTTCTTGAAAATCATGTATAACAAGCAAAAATCTCAAGAAAAGAGAGAGTGAACAGTAACTTCTTGAGAGAGAAAGCAATAAAAGTCAAAGGTAACTCCATGAACTTTAATCTTTGGTTGTTGTTGTTGTTGTTGGAATGATTGGTGGTTTTGGGGCTGATTTGCTATAATTTGTAAATTTGGGAAAATGTTAACCCTAAGTGTTATGCTGCATAAATTTAGTTTAATCATGTTTTATAAATTGATTAAATGGTTAATCAAGTGATTAGGAGTGAAAGGAAGCAAGCCTTGAAGTTGAAACACAAAAACACATTTTTCCTTAAGAACCCTAATTTCGTCTAGGGGTTGAATCAGAGGGAAGGAGTTGGATTTTTGAAAATCTAATGATTCTATTGGATTTAGAAGGGAAAATTGTATGGGAATATAGGTGTTCATGATTTTTGGAATTTTGTACACAAGGATGAAAACTATTGAAGTGCAAATGCATGCTGTTTGGTTATTTCCTATAAGGCAATGTTACTTTGTCATGCATTTTGTTGACCAAATCAAATCAGAATGTAATGAAACTTTTCAAGATTAAAGTAGACATCCTGGGCTTTAATTTGATAGATATTATAAGCAATTTCAACTTATGGATTGAGAGTTATGAATTTTCAAAATTTTGCCCTGATTCTGGACTTAATTCTGGAGCAGCATGAGAATTTATGAAATTCTGGAATTTTGTGATTGTAGATAATGGTGTTTCATATTTTTCCATAAAACTATACTTAAATAGCTTTCCATAGAATTTTAGAACACTCCATTTCAATTTTTGTGAAATTAGTTATGATTTTTAGAAGTTTAACCAAGAAACAAGATAGCTTATTGGCTGCAGCCAAAGACCCTTCTGGGCAATTTTTGGCCACAGCTAGAGGGTTTTTTGCCGCAGCCAAGAACCTTCTGAGCTGCTTTTGGCTGCATCCAATAACTTTTTGGCTGCAGCCAAGACCCTGTTTCAACATGTTCATATTTTTTATTGGTTTCACTTCTCCAAACCCAAGGGTACTTGTTTGAGCTTTCAATGACCTAGGCATTGACTCTAGCGCCTAGGCACTCTGGCTCTGTCTCTCCTTATCCATTGTCATGGCCTAGGCTCCCATTCTAGCGCCTAGGAGCTGCAACTCTCTGTCTTAAAATCTTTGTTTTTTCATATGGTCGCCCCCAAGGTACTCCTTAGTTATGTTTTGACATCTTTGTTTCCTTGTTACAAAATGATTTTCCCATTGTTCTCTAATCCCTAACAAGTAACAAGTCTTTCAAGCTTGACAATGGGGCTACAATCGTTTGATCTTTGTGTCAAAATATTCCTACAAAGGAGTTCATTAAAAGCATAAGTAACTAACTCGAAGTATGATCAAAATGTGCACACTTGTGCCATGATGTGCTACAAAGCCCAAATGTACATTTTCCTATCTTGAGTATCCAAATTACGAACAAATATATCAGAGATTGTATAAAACTTAAGGAAAATGTGATGAAATGACATGAAATTCTAGAGTTTAACATTTACATATTTGCATTATATTTTTTTTTTCAATTATCTAGGTTCAATGTTTAATTCATACCCATACATTTTATTTTTTACTAGTCCATAAAAGAGGAAAAAATTGATGGTCCAGATCTTTAAAAAAAATAAACGGGACATCTCGTCCCTATCCTATCTTAGTCTAAACAAGAGTGGGATGAGACACGGGATAGTTTTGCTACCTCATCCCTTTTTATTGGATGGAACGTGAAATAGGCCTATCTTGTTCTTGTTCTGTCCCATGAACACCCCTAATTTAAATCTAGGTATTAAAAAATTAAGAATACAAGTTCTTTCTGTTGTAAGCTACAGATAAAGAGATGATCTTTGGCCAACCAAAAAGAGAGAAGAAAAAGATTATCCCTAATCATTTACAATTTTTTTTCTACGTTGATATTTTTAAAGGAGAAATGAAAGCTTACGAAATACTTCTGGTCTATAATTTAGAAATTGATACTTAAGGAATTGATATTACTCCTAAATATATTTTGACAAAAAAATATTGATTCTAAATATAAGTTCTCTTTTATATATTTATTAATTATTTTTCCAAATTAGTTCTATTTACATTCTTTCAACAATAATAAAGTAGATGAGAGATGAAGATAATTAAGGAAGATAAATAGATAATTAAAGTATTTTAGAAAAAAACCATGTCATATTAAATAATTTAACTAATTTTTTTAATTTAATCAAATTAGTTAATTAAATTATACTTGTAAGATAAGTACTGGATTCCATCTAACTTTCGTTTTTATTTATAGGGATATTGTGCGCGGTCCAATCATTGAGGTTTCGATATTATTCACATTGGTAATGAGTTCCAACAACGTATTTTTCGCAATAAACCTGCATTGAATGATTCTCTTAAATTTTTATCCTCGTGAATATATTTTTCTTCGCCAGAATAATATTTTTGTGAGTTCAATTTTTTTTAATATTTGTATACCCAATACTACGAGACCAATAAAACAATTTACAGCTAGTTGATTCAAATGTTTGGAAGGGCCTCAATAGTTTTTAACTTTTTATGCTTAAGAATTTTTTTTTTTTGCCTTTTTGTCGGTTGAAAAATTACTCAAAAAAGTGAAACGAAACTGGAATAACCAGATAAGAAAGCAAAAGAAAAAAGGTAGAAAAGACTAGAAAGTAACAAGAGACGGCCACTCCAAGGAAACAACAGTGTGTGCATCATATATCTGTTAGTAGGTTGAAGCGGGGGGACAAAAAACTGTATATGTTAGTAGGTGGGTATATATATCCCCACTAATTTCAGTTACACCAACCACAAAAATCTTAAAATAAAAAATCTTGTCGTAACCTCCTTTCCTTTTGGGGTATATAACTCCCACTTCGAAATGAGAATTGATTCCTCTCACCAACAACAAAAGAGAAGTTCGCTTACTTGAACGAAGCAATTGCTTCATCTGCGAAATGGATGACCAAGTTGTTCAGCGCGTCTTCCATGAAGGAGGTCGCGATTATTATCAACAACAGCCTTCTACGTCATCGTCTTCCTCCTCCATCCTTCAATCTCTTCCTCTCCATGTGGTATGCATCCTCTAAATTCGCAAAAAAATTTCTTCCTTTACTTTTCCCACTCATGAATGCCCTAATTATCGACTCTCGCAAATTGGATGAACGGAATTTAGTGTGTGGACGTTGAAATTCATGCCTATGACTGAATTATATTCTTATAGCATGAGCATTAGTTGTAATTGAATCCCATCATCTAATGTGTGTTCAGCGTATTGTTTAATAATCCGTCTGTTTAGAGTGTTATCTCTTCTACGTGTGTGTGTGGATGATCTTATGCTTCATCAATCGCGCGAAAAATGTTTTTTTTTTTTTTTTTTAAATCTGTTTGCAATTCCGCACAATCAATTAAAACACCAATGCTCGTATTTTCTTGCCCTGAGAGCTGATTCTTAGTTATAGTTTAGTATTATGGGCTAGGTGACTTAGAAGAGAGATGCTATAACAGTATTTTAACAGCTGTGTTATGTTAATATCTTGTTGCGCATTTACTGGTGGGACTTTAGGAGAGAAAATGCAAGTTTTTATTTAATATAGGTGTCAATTATCACGAACGTTTGTCGTCTTTCATTTGCCACTGGTTCCAGAATACCTAACTGATTGCTGGTGTTAAATTGGATGAATGACTGGATGAAATTATTGAATTTATAGGCTGTGCTTGTTTGTCGATATTTTTTGGTCAATGCATTTTTGTCGAATTTTGGTATTATTATTTTTTATTGTACGTCAATGAACACATCTTATGACTAAATAGTAACGTTGACCTTCTTTTAATTGCCCTTTCTTCACAATTCACAAAATCATGTATTTTAAACTTTAATGTAATTGCTAAATTCTCATGATCCTAGAAATCTATCGAATGCATGGCTGAAGTTTTGATAAAAATTTTTGCAGTCTTTTGATCATGGCTATTATTTGTTAGTAAAATCTATCCAAGAACTTCGAGAGAAAAAAGAGGGTCTTGTTACAGTTGGCATTGGTGGTCCTAGTGGTTCTGGTAAAACAAGGTAGTAATCCATGTTTTTGCTTCTTCTTAATTGTTAATGTACTATTTTAAGCCCAGCATGAATTTTGTTTCATGTTTCCCAAAGCTTAACAGAGAAGGTGGCATCTGTTATTGGTTGTACTGTTATATCAATGGAGAATTATCGCAATGGAGTTGATGAAGGGAATGATTTGGATTCTATAGACTTTGATGCCTTGGTCAAGAATCTTGAGGTTTGCATTTGTGTCTCTTTTTCAAGTTTCAACACTATGGAAAAAATAATGGTTTAGCCTTTTCCAATAACTGTGGTTCAGTAAATCATCTGGTTTTATACTTTTCATATTGTCCTTCTCAAGCTTAATTCTTTAAATTATCAAATTATGGTCTTCCTGAGATTTGACTAATATTATTACTCAAAAATGTAAATGGGGAAGGGGAGAAAGAAAGAAAGAAATACAAAGAGTAAGAATAGCTGCTGATATTGTACAAGTTATTGCCTGATCCTCTTCTTTTTTTGGTGAGGATTCTAGAATATGTGTAAACCTAATATTTACTTTCCGGAACGAACTTATGGTTTTAGCAAGAAAACAAATGATCCTTACATTTAGTTTTGTTTGCAGACGTTACACAAACACATATGTATACTAAACTAATATTCCTTATATGTTGCAATTAGGATTTGACCCAAGGCAATGATACAGTGATTCCTGTGTTTGACTATCAACAAAAGAGTCGTGTTGGATATAAAGCCATAAAGAGTGCTTCATCAGGGGTGGTAGGCCAGGCTGATTATGGTTTTGATTTTTTAGGGTAATCCTTCATTTCGCGTGGTTCACTTGTTTTCTTGATTATGGCTTCAGGTAGTAGTTGATGGGACATATGCCCTACATGCGAAACTGCGGTCTTTGCTAGATATTCGAGTTGCTGTGGTACTTACTCCTTTCTTTCTCTTTTATCATTTGTATTAGTTATGGCCACTAGATTGTTATATGTTATTTTTATGAACCTTTGTTTAGATAGTTGTTCATAAGATTTCAATATTATGTTAATCTATATTTTCAACAAATCAGGTTGGCGGTGTTCATTTTAGCTTGCTTTCTAAAGTTCGCTATGATATTGGAGATTCTTGTTCGCTGGATTACCTTATTGACAGTATTTTCCCATTGTTTCGGAAGCACATTGAGCCAGATCTTCATCATGCGCAGGTTGGTCTCTTTTCTTGTTCTTACCACCAAATGTCAATTCTAAGTCTTTTTCCTTTTCCCCTTTTTATGGCAGATCAGAATTAATAACAGCTTTGTTTCATCATTTAGAGAAGCTATCTACAAGGTGAAATGCAGAAGTGAGGTGTGTCTACCATCGATAAATACTATTATTTGTCTCTTATTCTATGTTGATTCATTCCTAAAAAAATTGCTGGTTATGGGTTATTTTTCAAACCTGTCAAGCTTGGCATTAATTTTTGGTTGAAGATAGAATGGAAGGGCAGCATTCAAAGAATTTTATGATTGAATTTGTCCAAGTGTTAAGATAAGTACTATAATCTGAAATTTCAAGCTACTTACAAAGTTCTGTTTTTTTTCCCTGATAGTCCCCTGATGGACATTTGGGTTCTGCCTTTCAACAACATGAGGCCCAAACAGACAAGTAAGTGGCTGCTAGTTTTCCCATCTTAAACTATTTTTCATGAAAATTATTATTTAGACTGTAACATATCTTTAGCAGAAATAATATTTTCAGTTTAATTGAGATGTGCATGACTGCTACTTCACATGTGTGCTTGCACATGTGTACTATTTTGCATAACCTATTAATTAATATTTTGAATTCTAAATAACTGTACCAAAATTTGTGCTTCCAGTTGTATAGAGATGTATCTTAGACCTCCTTCAGCTAGCGAAGAAGCAACAATTAATGATTGGATCAAGGTGCGGCAATCTGGAATAAGATATTATCTTTCCCTTGGTGACCAGAGGATTGTTGACAAAAATTTCATTATCAGACCAAAGGCTGAGTTTGAGGTGTGAATTAGTTCCAAGTCTTCTTCATTTGCTCTTGGTTTTTGTTTTCATGATGACATCATATCAAACTGCATGAGTTAGGATGTAACTCATGTTTTCAGAATTTAGTTAAAGGATATGTTACTAAAGGAGTAAGAAAAAAAAAATGCAAAGAGGCTGGTAAGTTCAACAACAGAGAGTTTATAATCTTATTATTTTTTGTATAATATAATCACTAGTTTTTTGCATACATTTTCACTTGCAATTTTGAACTCAAAGGAATAGTATCTCTATTTTTTTGGGCTACTGCATCTCTTTTCCTTTTTCCTGTTTATCATGTCCTTTTATCTGTTACAGAAACTGAAATCTTTCATTGCAGAACAGGTGTTTTTCTTTATGTCTATTGTTGTCCGAGAATGAATATGTTATGGTGGGTGTAGAAGAATAGGAGAGAAGAGGGAAACGAGAGAAGAACAGCAGAGAAGGGAAAGGAAATCAGAATCTGGATTTCATATTCAACATAACAATCATAGGCTAATCCCTTGAAAAGGTACTGACGTATGATATATATAGCTAACTAAACTACCCACCGACCTTATGGACTTAATACGCCGGTAATTGGTAACCCACTATCTAATAACTAGCCGTTAGTGAGAGGACTCATAGACTTAGTATATCCTTAATACTAACGGTCATCTAACTATCTAATTATCTATAACTACATATCAATACCCTCCCCTTCAAGATCCTTGTCTGCAAGGATCAGTAACCTCAAAAGATGGATGCTGCTGCTGCTACTGATACAAGATAACCCAACTGGCTTCCTCCTTAGGCAGATTTCTCCATTTAACCTACACCTCAGTAACCATTCTTCGACGTTTTCATCCCTTTCTTCTGCTCAAAATCTGTTCTGGAACTAGATCAGGGGGTGGTTCAGGCCACTGACTGGGTGGATGGCGTTGTTTAACAGCAGGATCAGGGCACAACTTCAGCAAAGATATATGAAATGTAGGGTGACTGCGGCATTCAACTGGTAATTCCAACTTATATGCTACTGGCCCCACCCTCTGTACAATCCGATAGGGACTGAAATAGCGCGGAGCTAACTTCTGAGAACTCTGAGAAGCTGCTGAAATCTGTCTATAGGGCTGTAATTTTATGAACACCCGCTGCCCAATCTGGAACTCACGATCTGTTCTATGGGAGTCCGCACGTTGCTTCATCAAGTTGAAAGCCCTATGTAGATGATGCTTAGCTATCAACAATGTCTCTTCTCTAGCCACAAAAGAAGGATCCACTGCATCCACTATAGCACTTCTAGGTAGATAGGGAACATGTAGCGAGGGTTTTTGCCCATAAAGTAATCCATTAGGAGTGGTCCTAGTAGAAGTATGAAAAGTGGTGTTGTACTACCATTGAGCAAGAGGCAACCACTTAGACCACTCTTTAGGCCTTTCCCATGTCATGCACCTAAGATAGGTCTCCAAGCACCTATTAAGGACTTCGGTTTGGCCATCCGTTTGGGGGTGATACGCTGATGTAAGCTCTTGCTCTATTCCTAGTATTTCCAGAAATTCTTGCCAAAAATTACTCACAAAAACAGAACCTCTATCACTAATGATTTCCCTTGGTGCCCCATGTAACTTATAAATGTTATCTAAAAAATGTTGAGCCAAAGTAGAAGCCGAAAAAGGATGAGAGAGAGGCAAGAAATGGGCAAATTTAGTCAAACGATCCACTATAACCCATACTACCTCCTTACCATTGGACTTGGGTAACCCTTCAATGAAGTCCATTGAAATACTCTCCCATACTTTACTAGGTATAGGAAGTGGTTGTAGAAGCCCTGGATAAGCTGTTGTATCATACTTACATCTTGCACACACATCACATTGCTGAATAAAATTCTTAACAACCACAAATAATTGCTTCCACCAAAAAAGAGTCTTGGTTCTCTGATATGTTGCATGTATCCCTGAATGCCCTCCTTGAGCACTAGTGTGCATCCACTTCAAAATTTTGGTTTGAAGGTCCACACTATTACCAATAACTAACCGACCACTCTTCTTGAGTAGCAACCCATCCCAAGTATACTTGCCTTTTTCGCCATTTTGCTGCTGCAATGTATTGATCAAAGTGACAAGATCTGGATCACTCCGCCAACTATCTTTAATTTCCTGCAATAATTTTTCTGAACAAGTGGAAAGGGCAATTTGGAGGAATTCCATCTTTGACATTCAAGAAAGGGCATCGGCCACCTTATTAGTACAGCCCTTCTTGTAATGGATCTCATAATCGTACCCTAATAATTGACACCCAAAACATTCGAAATGAAGTTTTAAATTTCTGATCTAACAAGTGTTTAAGGTCTGCTGATCTGTTTGAATGATGAATTTCCTGCCCTCAAGGTATTGATGCCAATGCTCTATGGCATGCACCACTGCAAGTAACTCCTTCTCATATACCGAAAGGGAACGATGGCGTGGAGCCAATGCTTCTGAAAAGCTAAAGCTGCTGTTGCACTCCATTCAAACCCATTGTGTCATAGTAGATTGGTTAGAGGTCTAGCCAGCTCCCCATAACCCTTAATAAACCTGCGGTAGTACCTGGCTAACCGCAGAAAGGATCGTAACTGCTTAACTGTTTTAGGTTCAGGCCAATCTGATACAGCCTCAATTTTCCTTGGATCTGTGGCCACCTTACCGTCTGAAATAATATGGCCGAGGTATTCAACCTTAGTGGCTGCAAAGGTGCACTTACTTTCCTTCACAAAATAATGGTTAGCCCTAAGAATTTGCAAGACTTGTTTAAGATGTTGGAGATGTAGATACATACTAGAGCTATACACAAGTATGTCATCAAAGAAGACGAGGACAAACTGTTGTAGAAAGTCCTTAAAAATCTGATTCATGGCCCCTTGGAATGTAGCCGGGGCATTAGTGAGCCCAAAGGGCATAACCAGCCACTCGTAGTGCCCTTCATAAGTGCAAAAAGATGTCTTGTAAGTATCTTGTGGCACCATTTTAATCTGATGATACCCCGCACGAAGATCTAATTTTGTGAACCATCGAGCTTCCTTAAGTTCATCCAACAAATCTTCAACTAAGGGAATAGGGTATTTATTCTTTACCATCTTCTTATTGAGTTCCCTATAGTCTATACACATGCGCCATGAGCCATCTTTTTTCTTGACTCTAACACAATTGGAGAAGCGAAAGGGGAGGAACTATTTTGAATTACCCCAACATGTAATAAGTTTTTGACTTGTTTCTCAATCTCATTCTTCTGGGTTGCAAGATAGTTGTAGGGCCGTAAGTTCACTGGATCTGCTCCTTCCTGTAGTGTAACGGAGTGGTTATGACCATCTCTAAGTAGTGGAAGGGACTTTGGTTCTGAGAAAATATCTCTATAGTCTGATAAAAGTCCACGCACACCACCATCATCTAAACTCTGATTGTTGTGCAAGATCCGACCTGATGCAGATGACTCCTCCCGTTCCTGAAGCAAAAAGAGCTGACAGCTGTCAGAAAGATGCGTATCCAACTTCTTGACCACATGACACTCTTCTCGGCCTTGTGGCTCTAATGTGCATATTGCACCGTCATACCAAAAGGTCATTGTTAAGCGATCATAGTTCTAGGCGCATGATGGACCACATTCCTTAGCCAGTTGAGTCCTAGAACCAGATCATAAGTCTTAATGTCCATGATGCCAAAATCCCATTGAAACTCTCGACCTTGCATCCTCCATTTGAGATTTTTCCATAGGCCAAAAATGTGTAAGCGGCTACTCCCTGCGACTTTAACCTCTGCAACAAGGCAATCAAGATTCTTCCATCCTAATTTACGAGCTAAAGTGCAATCCATATAATCATGAGTGTCCCCATTATCGATCAAAATCTGAATTGGCCTCTAACCCACAAACCCCTGGATACACATGGAAACAACACTTGCACTCCCTTGAATGGCGTGAAGGGAAATCTGAAAACACTCAGATGTATCTGGACAATCGGTGGCATGGCCCATGTCATCGTCGGGGTCGGGGTTTGGTAGTTCACCCTCGGGTTCAAGTTCAAGAAGGTGTATCTCCATATGTTGACGTTGGGTGCACTGATGGTCACGAGTCATCTTATGCGAGTGACGAAAATTCATAGGCAAGGATGTGGCGCGCGGTTTGGATGACACTGCAGAGGAAGACCCAGTCTTGGATTAACTTGGAAGAGAACGGGACCAAGAATTGACTCTTGACCCTATTGTCTAGGACCCACACTTGAAAACCTGTGGTTTTGAGTTGCGCCATTTGTCTTGGAGGGACAATGTGTCCCATGGTGATCGTTTGGACGAGGATTTAAGTACCCCATCGCCACGAACGTTTATCTCATGAATTCGCGCAATTCGGCGAGCTTCAAGCATAGTGTGTGGCCGATGGATGCGAACTTGCCTGGCGAACTCATCTTGAAGACCTTCAATGTAGGCCTGAACCGAGTGTTCCTCAGAGAGACGTAATTTCTAGCGAAGAGTATCAAACTCATCATCGTAGTCATCCTGAGAGCCTTCTTGATAGAGACGTTTAAAATCTGCCATCGATGATTCATAAGGGTTGCCGAAGCGAATCTTTAAAGCACGCTTGTATTCCGGCCACCCAATCTGTCGGCCTTGCTCATCCTCTTCGAACGCTTGATGCCAAATATAGGCGCGCTCGTCAAGATGCACCGATGCGAGTCTCAGCTTCCAATTGTCGGGCGTTCTGTCGAGTTCACAGTAGCGCTCACACCTCTGAATCCATCCATCAATGTCGGTTCGTTGGAAGAAGGGGAAATCCATCTTTGTGAACCACGTGGGTGGTTGGTATTCACCGCCGTGTGGGGGCCGTCGTGCATAATTGTCACCGCCCATAGTGTCCGACCCGCGATCTTGGTTGATGGAAGCCAATTGGTCGGTAAGTTGTTGCACTGCCGCAACCCAACCGGGTAAAGATTGAAGTTGAGTTTCAATTCGTTGAAAATGGGCATCGGACAACTTTGCCTTCACAGAATTCTGGGAACGAGTGACGACCATGCAGAAAGAAAGATCAAGAAGGAGGAGTGAGTGGCCCTGATACCACTGTTATGGTGGGTGTAGAAGAATAGGAGAGAAGAGGGAAACGAGAGAAGAACAGCAGAGAAGGGAAAGGAAATCAGAATCTGGATTTCATATTCAACATAACAATCATAGGCTAATCCCTCAAAAAGGTACTGACTTATGATATATATAGCTAACTAAACTACCCATCGACCTTATGGACTTAATACGCCGATAATTGGTAACCCACTATCTAATAACTAGCCGTTAGTGAGAGGACTCAGACTTAGTATATCCTTAATACTAACGGTCATCTAATTATCTAATTATCTATAACTACATATCATAATAACCATCTTACTTATTGTAAACCTGCGTTAGTGTTGTATACATGTGAAAATATTGTGATTCTTGAAGCTTAAGATTTCTGCTCTGCTTTGAATTTAGAAGCACCGGCTTTATGTTGTTGAAACAGGTTGGGCGAATGACACTAGGGGGGTTGCTTGCTCTGGGTTACTCTGTTGTTGTTAGCTATAAACGTGCATCTACAACAGTCAGTAATGGCAATGTTTCTGTGTCTTTTGAAACCATTGATGCTCTGGGTGAGACATACATGGTGATGAGGGGAACAAATAGGAAAGTATGAATTCTTTTCTTGCCTCTATAGATTATGTTTCCTTCCATTTTCAGAATGAATCTTCTGAAGCACATCAAGTTCTTACTTTTCAGTGATTTAAATTGTTGGGTTTGTGTTATACATTAAGTGAATAAGATTATGCTCATATTATTGTAATATATCAAAACTTTTAGTTCTTCACTTTTTCTTTGAAAAATACAATTAATAACTTTTAAGATTCATGAAATTCATGACATACCATGCTTTCTACATAATGGAAAAGGATAAAAAATTTAAAAAAATATTATGTGATATGGGAAAAATAATATATATTAATGTGTGTGTGTGTGTAATTGACATTGGGTGAGATTGGACATACTTATAGCTCTTGATATTCATCTGGAGGAAGTGATTTACAATAATAGAACCATCGAATTCGAAATAACTACATGTTGATTTTACTTGCCACTGACAACAATGATTAAGTAATTGAGTATTTGGTCCAAAATGTCTATGCTTTTTGTCATTTCAACTGGATCGCAAAAAGGCTTGGCTGAATGCGTCTGAATTTTTACTCCTTCCACTCTATATTATATTATTATTGATTATTGGTTATTGATCGGTGGTTGTTATCATATTGTGTGCTGGCACTTATTTTGACAATATTTATTTTAACCTACTGATCAGAAAGAAGGGATTTTTTTTCCCCTTCCTGCAGACAGTTGGAACAGAAGCATTAAAGATGGGTGTAAGTGGCCCTTGGATCACTAAATCATATCTGGAAATGATTCTTGAGAGAAAAGGTAGGGTTTTATAATCTATCCATGTTATGATCATCTATTTCTTGTATTTCTTTTTTAATGTGTCGGGGACCACTTGGAGTTTATAAGTTGTGAGAGCAAGTTCGGTCAGTTATCTGCTGTTCTTATGTTGTCTATCATCAGTAGATTATTATAATCAACAAGAAAATAAAAGCACAATTTTCTGTTGTTGCTCTTACTCTTGTTTAACATCAATTTATGTAATAGTTATGTCTCCTTCTCAATTTCACATGCAGGTGTACCTCGTCTAAGTACACCACCACTTGTGTCTAATAAACCTTTGTCTGGTAATCAAGAAGGAGCAATTGTTGCACCAAAGCCAATCCGAGTTACCCCTGACATTGTAACTGGAATTGAGGATTTATCTCAGCCATGGACTCGATCCCCAAGAAAGTCCAAAATGGAACCTGTCATAGCAACTTGGCGTTTTATATCTTCAGATTTATCTCCGACTGACAACACTGTACTAGGTATTTTTCTTTAAATCGGTGAATATATCCTAAACTTTTCCTTTTATTTTGTTGGATAAAGTTCTGCACATCTACACAAGACCTTTTATACTGAGACTTCTCTCATGAAGCAACCACAGATCCTTCATCTTTCAGGGAAAGTATGAGGCTTGCTCCAATGCCTGATTCCTATGACCTGGATAGGGGACTGCTTTTGGCCGTTCAAGCAATACAGGTAAGGGATAGAAGATAATTTCCAAGCATCACATTTTGAACATCGGTGTTCCATAAAAACATTCAGATTTATGAGTTTGATTGAATCCATTCTCCCTAATTATCGCTGTTCCAGGCTTTGTTGGAGAAGAAAGGAGTTCCAGTCATAGTTGGAATTGGTAATATAAGATGTTTTCTGATACCTATCTCTGCATGTGTATGCATAACTAATCTGCTCTGCACACATATGCATACTTGTCTGGATATTTGTGGCTATCTTCCTCTCATATTGGAGGGATTGTCTGCTGGATGTGGTGTATTTAAGGTAGTTCCATATACATGATGGACATTTATCTTATTCCTTTGTAGTATTGAATTATGATGCAGGGACATGTTCCATTTTACAATAACAAATTATATGTGCAACTAGTTATATTCTGGGAATCAAAGCTAACAACAATTAAAGAACATACAATCTAAGGAAAAATGTGAATAAGGAGGAGACGTGTCAAAATAAACAGGGCATATCATCAAGTCTTTCAAGCCATTTTGGCGAAGCAATACTTTTTAAAATAAAATCAATAATTAATAAACTAATAGTCTAAAATTATCCATATTCCATCATATTGTCTTTTTTTAATTTTTTTCAACTGAAAAGAGTATAAATTTTATGAATAATGGATGGTTAATTTATTGTCTCACATATACATACAAGCAGGTGTGGTCATACTCTGTAATTTTCTCTAGTTTCTTCTGTTATCAGTTTCCAAATTAGAAACCGCTTTGAGATAAAATTTGTGAAGAATCCATTTGCTGTAGTCTCGCAACAAGATTAATCTAGGCAATTGTGTATGCTGCTATTGCTGCAGGAGGTCCAAGTGGGTCTGGAAAGACTAGTTTGGCCCATAAAATGGCAAATATCATTGGCTGTGAGGTAGTTTCTCTGGAAAGCTATTATAAACGAGTAAAGGATTTTAAATATGATAACTTCAGCTCGCTTGATCTAGCTTTGCTATCAAAGGTAAGCATTAAATTGACTATATTTAGTTTATAGCGTCACTCCATAATTTTTATGTCTGATAAATATTATTCCTTCATATCTATATTTTCTGAACTCCATGAGCACAGAACTTTTCCCTATGTTGGTTCATTTTCTTATTAAATTTAAAAGTAGACATTCCTAGTTGCTTCTGGGATTTCAAAGGTGTGATTGGTTCAGAAATTTTTAGTGCATTACTTGCATTGCCATGAGAAAATGAGTGTCTTCACAGTCAAACCTCTACTGGTTCTTATAAAAATACCCTGCCTCAACTATTTGTAGTAAAGACATGCTGGTCTATAAGAAGCGTTGCCCAGAAAATAATGTCAATTTTTGTGGCTAGGTCCTTTCAGACATTTAAGTGTAGATGCTACTTCTATTCTTCAAAACTCAAGAATGACTTTGTATGGCCATTTGGTAACATGTATGTTGATGTTTTTCTTTTTAACTGAGTTTATTGCCCCTTTTAATTAGTTTCGGCTAAAAATTTTATGGATAAAATGATGGTGCTATTGTTTGCTGGTCTCTTGAAACAGTTATAGTTGTCATTGCATTACATGGTGGTAATTTTTTCATTGCTCAAGGCTTTTTGTTACTCAAATGTTGTTAACTTTTAGCTTTAAATTGTGAAAGTCTGCTGCTACTGATTTGAAGTTTGTAGCCATGTAACTTCTCAGTGCTTTTCTGTAATTTAACTCATGATTTTGTTAGCAACTTATCATTCTCATTATTGAGTTTCTTCCAGAATATTGATGACATACGGAATGTTCGGAGAACAGAAGTTCCTATCTTTGACTTGGAAAGTGGTGCCCGGAGTGGCTTCAAGGAACTTGAAGTTTCTGAAGATTGTGGAGTGGTTAGTCATAAGATATTGTATATGTTGTCTGCATTACAGGCTTTGCTTTTAATCTATGAAGTAGAGGCTTTGCTTTTAATCTATGAAGTAGATAGAGACAGAGTGTCCTGTATACATGAAAACATGTTGAGAAGGTATAGTCCAATGGTCAGTGCCAATTAGTGTCTATAATATGCAGCAAACACACACAAAGCTCCTTTCTTAAAGCGACCTGAGACTGGTTAGTTCAATCCTATATCAGTTCTATATTGAATTTTGTTGATATACACGCTCCTATTGCCCTGCCTTTGTACACAACGAAGTGGATTTTGATTGGCGTCCTGTTCTAGAAATGGACGAAGTAATGGGCTAGTGCAGGAACTGGGCTAGCCCTTTTTGGCAATATGCACTAGCCATCTCCCCAAGGTCACCATGGCTGCTCTGGAGTTAAGAAATGGTAGTAGAATGTAACTGTCATAAGTTGCAAGCTGTCCCATAATGAAGGATTGAACTCTACTTACTGAAAGTCATGAACACCCTTGGTCTGGCTAAGGGAGCCAGTGATGGAATTGACCATTATGCATTTAAAAGTTTGTTTATACTCCATAGTAACTTCTTTTTGTTTCTGGTTTCTTTAGAACTCATGGTCATCAGGAAAATGAAACATAGATATACATAAAATAATAAATCCCTAACCTGAATATCTGATTTATTTTAGTTTGTATGTCTTAACCCATCATTCTTGTGGATCCCTTAGAGTGGTGTTTTTTTTTACCAGATTATATTTGAAGGGGTTTATGCTTTGCATCCTGATATCCGAAAATCTCTTGACTTGTGGATTGCTGTTGTAAGAATGAGTTTCCTTCTACCTTTGAAGGCTCTGTCTTCTTTTTAAAATTCTAATTCAGTTTGGTCAATTCAAGGAAGCTTGTGGAGTAACGTATTTCCTTTTTACTCGTTTGTTTGAAACAGGTAGGAGGTGTTCATTCACATTTGATATCTCGAGTTCAAAGGGACAAGAGTAGAGTGGGATGTTTTATGTCCCAAAATGAGATTATGATGACAGTATTTCCTATGTTCCAGTTGCACATTGAACCACATCTTGTCCATGCTCATGTTAGTGGATATCATGCTTTCTGTTTATTATTCCTTTAGTATATAAGTGTTGATTTACATTTTTAAGTCCTCGCGCCATTTTTAATCCATTTTATTGTGAGATTGTCTCTGACCTTATAGGTGGTGGAAGTTATTTTCTCTTTTCATAAACTGATGTATTTGAAATAATCTTTTTACTATTATGTTTGCTTATTTTTCTTGAATCCGTGGAAGCTAAATTTGTTGTTTTTCTCTCTGCAGCTTAAGATAAGAAATGACTTTGACCCTGTTCTTTCCCCTGAGAGTTCATTGTTTGTATTGAAGAGTAACAAAAAAGTAAGAGATTGATCTGTATTTTCAATTATGTAGTATTAAATACAAAAATTTTCTTCATCATAGTTACTGAAGATCACAATTGACAACAGGTAGCTTATCAAGATATTCTTACGATTCTTGATCCAGCAAAATTTTGCAGTTCTGTTCAGAAGTTTATTGATTTATATTTAAAGCTTCCTGGGATCCCCTCTAACGGACAGTTGACAGAGGGTGATTGTATAAGAGTCAGAATTTGTGAAGGAAAATTTGCTTTGTTGATCCGTGAGGTTGGACCCCGCCTCCCCCTTCTATTTCCTCTTTTCCATCTCCATAAGCTCCTTACCGATAGCATCACATGTTTACAACTACATTACATATATCAACTCCCAATGTATCTTTTTGCATATGCTTGATTAATAATTTTATCCTATTATCTTGCAATTGTCAGCCTATTAGAGAAGGAAACTTCATCATTCAGCCGAAAGTGGATTTTGATATTGGCATTAGTACAGTTACAGGTCTTCTCAATCTTGGGTAAGCCACATTTTAATTCTTACAAACAATAGGCAAAGAAAGTTGAATATAAGGATGTTCACCTGGAAGTAATGATATTTTCTTCCTAGAATGTGATTAGAAGCTCATATAGAAACTCTGAATATTGAGATTAGACTCAATTTTTGATTGCTGCTATACAATAATATTTATTGGTATGCAAGGGAGTGGACATTATGTAACAAATGTGACCATAGCAAGATGTTCAGCTACTGATATTTGCAAAGTATGGTTGAGGTAATGTCTACAGTTTTTTGTTTCAGGTATCAGGCAGTAGCTTATATTGAAGCATCTGCATTCATTTACCAAGATGGAAAGGTCACCTAATTTATTCTGTTACTCGCATTTGACTGAGAATGTGCTTATTTGAGTAGAAATTACATGCCTGACACAAATTTATTCCAGTTCCCCCTCCCTTTCCCATCCTAATCTGAGCTTTGACTAATTTTAGTGCTGAGATCCAAACAACGTTCTGCAACATCTAATAGCTCTTTTAATGACACTCCAAAAGTGAAGCCCTGTGTGTAAAAGATTGTCTTTCTGCTTTCAGATTCTGATTGAGGTTGACCATCTACAAGATGTCTCTGGTCCATACATTCAGATTAAGGGTGTTGATAAGGACGCTGTAGCAGCAGCTGGTTCAATGCTTAAATTGGATGACACATATACTACTAAAGTATTGACTTTTTAACTGTTTAAATTGTTTTGTTTTCTGTTGAACCTCAGCTACTTATCATACTCCTCTTTGTAGTTGACATATTTATAATGTTGCTAGAGTTATCTTCAAATAATTTTGGAAAACCTACCCGCACTGGAAAGAACTTTTGGCGGCATCTACTCTCAGCAGGCTGCGAGGATGCAAGAAATTGTCGAGTTTATTCAGTCTCAGGTATTGCTTACTTCATCAAATGTTATTTCTGCATGACCTGTGCAAACTCACTTGAAACACACATTCTAACTGTCATACTTCAGAGTTGAATGAGACTTCAAATGGTGAAGACCACATGTGAAAGCATGATATCCAACTGAGCTGATTAGTTAATGGACTTTATGTTTTAGTAGGGGGTGCTAGAGCCTCTTTAAATCATAAATTACTTTATTCTAACTTTTCATTTGTTACAAAACCTTATAAAGAATTATGATAACCATCTTAATCTGCCAATATAGCTGTTGAACCCTATCTATGTAGTAAATGAAAGGACGCCAAACAAGATATGCTACAATATTAGTGAATGATATTTGACATGATTGCAGAGCATACAATGTATAAAACTTACCCCTCAAATTCTTGATATGCTAATACTACAACCACACAAAGACACTTGTATTCTTTACCTTAGGTGCACTACTAGTCACACTATCTAAGCTCTCAAATAAGAATCAACCAGACTCTTAATTGCGCGCGCGCGCGCACATATATATATTTGATTTAAAACATGCTAGGATGAACAGGGAAGCAGCTTAGCATCAGAATGCTCACCAAGCAGAGAGGCTTCCCCAATGGAAGGGATTATCGAGGAAATGCAGTTGAGGATTAGAAGGCTAGAGCGGTGGCTTACTGTAAATACGGTAATCCTCACCTTTCTGTCCTTAATATTGCTTTGCTGAGTTTGAGTTCACCATGACTTTCTCATTTTTCTTTACTTGTTTGTCTGTTTTTTGAGGTTTTATGGACATTTCTGATGTCTGCCCTTGTGGGTTATTCGCTATACCAAAGGAAGCGTCAGTGATACTCTTGAAAGTTTTATTAGAAGTGGCAAGTTCATTTTTTTCCCTTCCCTTGTCTGCTCAACGGAAGTGGCAAGTTCATAGAAGCTAACAGTCACTAATCCCTTACTACAGATTTCGGTATAGCATAGACTTTCCCATCTTGACAGAAGCAAGTTGACTGTAAATAAAATGACGTTGTAAATTAAGTACTTAATCCGTTATTGCGTTGTTATGGCCCACTCAATTTTAATGTTTGCAGCATTTTTCAGAGTGATTTTTTTTTTTTGGGTTACTAAGAGTGATTTAATTTTACTGTGAGAGCGTACGCTGACCATTAGTTAATTGTACTAAACAATGAAGAAAAGTAAGTTGGGTTTGGCTTCTCTCCGTTGCCAACTCTGTTCGCTGCCCGTCCTTTTCCCACAAACGACGTGTGTTTCCTGTGTAATACCCCTGCCTCTGTTTTTTCCCCCTCAAAACTAAACCTCACCAGCAGCCGAAGTTAGTGTTCGTTTGGAATAGTTTATTTTTAGGTAATAAGTGTTTATAAATCGTGATTCATGGTGTACGAAGTATGTGAGAGAGGTTTTATCTCAGCTTGTGAAATAAGGACTTATTATCCAAAAATAAGCCCAACCAAACACATATTTAAACGTCTAAGGTATTCATCTGTTAAGAAGTTGTAAAACCCTTAAATTGCATTTACAATCACATCAAATCAAGAAATATCAAATTAATTAAAAATTTATAATATATATATATAAATAATTAAAAGAAAAAAACAAGAAAAATACCACTTGAATTTTAAAATTTCAAATCAATAATTTTCCAAAAAATTAAGTTGTCAATTGCTATACTTTTTTTGTCAATCTCATTATTCTTATTATAGTCAATAAAACAAATTTGGGATTTTGAAGTTCAAGTGGTATTTTTTTATCTTTTTTTCAATAATTAATTATAATACTATACTATCTCTTGTTTTAAATATAAAAGTCAATTACCTAATTTGGATAGATTAAGAAAGCCAAATAAATTAATTAATAACTGTATAACAAATGTAGCATGATTTCTTTAAGATACGCATGTATAACATTAGATTATATATCAATTTATAAGTTTGGTAAATTAGTTTGGGCAAAAAAGATAAATGCAAGAGAAATTGACCTTACGTCTTATATTTAGAATTAGATCTAACCCTCAACTAACTCTTATATTAAGGATTCGTTGTAGTAGTATTTAATATAGGAGTTAGATAGCTCATTTACAAAGATTAATAAAATTAATTATTTATAAAAAATGTAAAGAAAATTGTTCATAAATACCTCAATGGAAACTTATTTGTCAAATGAGACTTTCGGCTGCAAACAATCTTTCCTATGTGTAAAAGATTTTCCGTTATGTTCAACCAATCTTCTTTATGTTCAATATATCTTTCTTATATAACATTTCTTTATATTCGAACAATCTTCTCTTGTATGCAAAATATATTCTCTTAAATGTTTTCAGGTTCTATTTGATAAATAAATTTCTAATAAGATATTTATGGGCCATTCTCACAAAAATGTATGTTGATTTTTCTAAAATATAAATTTCAATTATCATTTGCATGGGAACTACGAATGAAATCTCTTTACTATAATTAATTATTTATATTTATATTATAAATTTTTAGTTAATTTGATATTGCTTGATGTGATTGTAAACGCAATTTGAAAGCATTTCGGTCAGTTCCAGGTTTTAGTGTTTTACTTATTAGCAGATAAATACCTTAGGCGTTTTTTTAGGAGGAAAAAAAAAAGAGGCAAGGGTATTGCACAGGAAACGCATGTCGTTTGTGGGAAAAGCACAGGCAGCGAAGAGAGTTGCAGCGGCGAGAAGCGAAACCCAAGCATCCATCCCGAATCTAAAAAACTCAACGAAAGGAAGAGGAGGGGCTGATCGTACAGTGCTCGCCTACCGCTGAGCCGGATTACGCTAAAATCAGCCTAGAGCTTGTTAGCCAAAGACCAATCAGAAGTGCATAGAGCTGAGAAAAGAGAGAGAATGGTGAGAAGTGCTATAGCAGATCCTCCAAACTTCAAGAAATACGGCGTTCCTGCCTATTCAGTCTCATGGATCCCGCCAAATGTCATCAAATCAGTATTGAATCAAACAACTGGTGAATCTTCTGACAACGCCGACAGCTCCACGCCTCAGCCACGCGAGCAGTCCGGCGAGCACTACCTTGCGATCGCTGGTGGTGGCGGTGAAGGCAGCAGTGGTATTCCCAATGCTGTGTTGCTTGCACATTTTGATGTCGCATCTAATTCTCTTTCTGATCAGCCAGTATGTTACTCTTTTGATTTCTCGATTCCGAATTCTTATGGATTTTATTTTGTCAGTGTTATATGATTTGAAACCAGAGGAATCGGATTCATTTGATCGCAACTATATGAATCTAGGCTCGTCTTAGCGGTGTAGTGATGGCAGCTGACTGGGCTGCTTCCCCCCACCTGCCTATGTTATGTAAAATCGAGTTGTCCAGATTACATGAATTCGTATGCTTGACTGCATTTTGATGTGACCTGTTTAAGAAAATTATTCAACATCAAATGGTTTAGTAATTTTTGAAAGGAAAATCTAAAATTGTAGAAATATTTCATAAAAAATATCTGTGGTTCTTGTTTATCTAATTCCGCCCTTATTGTTTGCGGAATTTCATCAATATTACAGGTGGGCAGGCTTGTAACTAATTCTGAGTTACCTTATAGAATGGCACTTCACTCCGGTGGAGATGGCCTTATTTGTGCGATGCCAAAGAGTTGCAGGTATTTTGCTTCTCATTTTTCCCTTGATTTTTGAAGTTGTTTCCTTTCATAAAGATATTAACTTGTATCGTAATACATTGAGGAGTTTTGGTGGTACAATTGAGAGTTTAATCTTTATCCACACTAGGCAAGATATTAACTTGTATTACATTAGTGGAGTTTCATTATCTCCAGCTTTGAAACATTATAACATGAAATTGTGAATTGCTCATGCAGATGGTTTGAATGGGACCAAAATGTAAGTGCAAAAAATCATAAGTTAGGCCTGAAGGTTTCTGATAATGTACTCAGTGAGTTGGAGGGTGCTGGACAGCAGTTAGCTCTGGCATTTGACACTGATGGCACTATGTTAGCTGTTGGTGGGGAGGTAAAGTATTATTTACACTTTCATCATTAAAACAATACTACTTATAATCAAGAATCTTATTTGAAGCTTCATTTGACAAGCCGACATCAAAATATAGAGTCTGTTTTGATCAAGGAGTGGCATGCTATATGATTTTCTGATTTTTGTGCAGTACAGGATGGCAATCTGAGGGTTTTCAAGTGGCCTAGCATGGAAATTATTCTCAATGAGACTAAAGCTTATTCGACAGTAAAAGACTTACATTTCAGGTTTGTTGTTTAGCGATAAAAAGATTTTACTTTTTAATTGAATGCTACGAAGAGAAGAAGAAATGGTTTTTGAAAGAAAGAAAAGAGAAGTTCTGTCTACCCATTTTATTTTTTATGAGGGTTTCCCTTATAGTCTCGTTTCATTGTCTTGCAGCTCTGATGGTAAACTGCTTGTATCTTTGGGAAGTGGTGGGCCGTGCAGAGTTTGGGATGTTTCCTCATCAACGGTTTTAACTTCCTTATCAAGTAAAAATGTGAGCAAATGATTTTCACTTACAGAGAGAATGTTAAGTTGACTATAAATTTAAACTAATATGAATGACATTAGATATTCTATGAACTGTAAACTACTATTGATAATGAATAAGTGATGAAATGTGGAATGTATAAATTAAATATTAAATTAGTAATAGAATGCAAACATGTGCAGTCTCTACTTTTTGAAGTCTGGATAATTTATGATACTTCAAAATTGTATATTATTAAGCCTTCTAATTATTGTTAGTAATGTTAATTTGTATATAGTTTTCTCAACATTTTCCTATAGAGCATCATTGCTATCTAGTATCTACTAATTGATTGGTAGATAGCTTTACAAGGTAAATTAGAAGAGGGTGGTCTTCCATGGTTGTCTTTTTTTGAATATTGCATTGGGTGTAGGTGATTTGTACATCTATACATTAACAAACAACAGATGTTTAATCAAAAGTATTCCAATAACCTAGTCTGATTGACATATACGCCTTAGCTAGGCATAGTTGACATATGCTTCTTAGCCTGGGGAGAGAATGAGGAATTTCTTATTTCCTTTTGGATTTCTTTCAAATAACCTTACTCCTTGGGATACTATTGCAAATCTTCTTTTGATCTAGACCTATAATTATTGGTGGCCAATTTGTAAATGCGTTAGGAGTATTTATTTAATGATTGAATGCATTAATCTGTTCCTTCTCTTCTCATTCCTTAATTCTGTATTGATGTTGCTTTTAATATATTTATATATATATATATATATACTGGACTTGTTAGCTGATACTAAAATGAGCTTATGATCATGAAGCAACTTTGAGAAACATAGAGGAATCATGTCCAATGGTAAAGTGAGTGATTATACAAATCATTGATGTCAAGATAAAATATAAAATTTACATCATGTTATATTGTCCACAAGTCATGAATAGTGTAGCTCGTTAAGCTCTGTCCTATATGTGGGAGGCCAAATTAGCTAAATGAAAAACTATAAAAGATAGGATGATACAATGCTAATGGCATATACTGATATGTAAATGTAATATGAACTTAAAAGTTAGTTAATATTAGTTAGTTAGAGCTAGCCGTTAGAATTAGTTAATTAGATAGTTAGTTAGTTAGTTTTAGCTTGGCTTGGTCATTAAGTCACTCTAGCCTATAAATAAGGCATAATCCATTGTATTTGATAGTTTTTGACATGTAATGAATTCTTAGAGAATTATTTCAGAAACTCTTCTCTCTATCTCTCTCTTTTCTTCTCTCTTATTCCCTCTCTTCTTCTTCTTCAATCCTCTAAATCCTCTTCTCTTCTACCCTAATTCCCAATTCTGCTACATTCATATTACAAAGATATATCATATACCAAGAGCATAGTTGCAGCCAAACTATTAGAGAAGTATTATGAAATATCCTAGATGTTTATGTATAGATCTGATAGTTCTAATCATCAAGATCTAGCCAAAATGTACTAGAAGTTTTCAATTTTTTTCACAGTTACACTGTTCAAGTGGGTAGTGTTCTGAACCGCATTCGTTGATCATAAGACAATATAGTGCTTTAGATAATCTCCTGCATAACCTTTTTGTTTCACTAATCATTTAACTTGATCATCTCTTTCACTATTTGTAGACTGATCATATGTTTCTCGCTATCATGTAGGGTGAGGTTTTTAGCTCTTGCAGATTTTCTCAAATTAATGATGGGACCCATGTCTTGTATATTGCTGTTATGACAGGTATATGCCACTGGATTAGAAATTTAGAGGTATTCTAAGGGTAAATATATTTTATTTAACGGACAACTATTTCATTGCTGGATATAGACAAAGTTGGAAGCATAGTGACATGGGATGCAAAAACTGGCGCTAGGATGGGCTCAAAGCATATTATTCGTGATGCAATCTCTGCGTTAAATGTCTCAGCTGATGGAAAGTTAGTTGCATGGTAAGTAATCTGATACATCTTTTCAAGTGGTCAATAAAGACAGACTAAAAAGGAAAAAGAGAGTAACAATTCCTGACGTCAAGGTTGCAACTTCTCAAGAACTTGTCTATTCTGTTTTGGTGGGTTAACATGCAGTGGAACACCTTCAGGAGACATTGTGATTGTGAAATCGACAAATATGCAGATTCTGTCAATGATTAAAAAGGCTCACCTCGGCATAGTAACTTCATTAGCTTTCTCCCATGATTCAAGGTTTGAAGCCAGTATACTGTTACTGTTCTTACCTGGAACTATAAGTTTTCATATCGAAAGTTAGTGATAGTTTTGACTCTTACAGGGTGTTGGCTTCTGTATCCTTTGATTCAAGTGCAAGGGTTACTGTAATTGAGGAGAAGCAAAAAAGTGGTACGTGCATATTTAAAATTAAAGTAGCTTGATAACTGAATTAACGAGTCCCTGGTTTTTTTTTTTGATGCAATATGATTACTGTAAATGGGTGTCGCATGCTTTGATTAATCTTTCATGAAACCAAATGTTACTCTGTCCGTCCCTTATTATAAGCTTTAAATTTGCGAATTGGTGTGTCCCAAATAAGCTTCATTTTAGGTTTGCCTAGACATTTATTGTGTTTTTTCCAACTTTAATGATTGTCTTTATTGCATTTATTTTCTTTCAGTTATCCTTTTTACTCATAAGGGCATAGTTGGAAAAATAATGCATATTTATTACTTTTTAACTAGTTTTTAACTATTTTCTTGATTAACGCAAATTGATTATCTGAAACTTATACTCCCTCGGCCCTTTTTATAAACAATTTTTTTTTCTTGATTGCGTAGAATGAATTGGCGGTTAAGATTAATTAAAATCAATAAATGTATAAAAAATGTCATATTTCTTCCAAATATGCCTTTATTTATGAAAGAGTATTGGAGAGAGAACAAGTTAAAAATATGAGAGAGAATGAGTATAAAATATGAAAGAAAATGTGTACTACATGATTAAATGAAAGAGAATTAATGGTGAGTGGGGGATAATTTATATAAAGATATGTATTTAATAGGGGTAAAAAAGAAAAAAACAGTTTAAATTTTGAGACATAAGAAAAAAGCTGCTTATATTGAGAATTAGCCCTAAGGGAGAGAAAATTACTATAAAAAAGACCGAAGAGAGTAATAAGTTTAGAATGCCGCATCCATCCAACCCCTGCATTTGCTAGGCAACTTAATCTTTGAAGCATAGCTTCTCAAAAGGGTTGCTGGAAAGTCTTAGATTTACGGCCGTTGAGACTTCCATGATCATTATTAACACGTATGTTAATTTCTTTTCAGGAGGATTGAGCTTATGGATTGCCTTGCTCTTCCTCATACTTGCAATAGCTGCCTACTTCCTGAAACTTCAAGACATTGACAAGTTGAAGTTGTCTTTTCTTCAAAATTGATGTGTTATGTTGGCTCAAAAGCTTTGTAAGTGTAACAGCATAATTTCTGGTACTTGTTTCATTTTGGGGGTTGTAGATGTGTTTTTAAGTTCGCAACACATCATATTGAGTGATGTACTTCGGAACTTCCTTAACTTGTTAATAGGTAATAACATTATCAGTATTATTGCTCACAATTGTTAAATTCAGTTAGACTGGAGTTGTAATTTCAGTCAGAATTAATAAAATCTTTAGAAATTTCAGTGATAATTTTGACGTTTCTAAGGTCCGTTTGGATTGCTGAAAATAAGAGAAGGGAAATGGAAAATCGCATTTTCCAACTGGCCGCGGCTGTTTGGTTCAATATTTTCCCATGAAAATATTTTCTGGCGGTGGGCATTTCTCCTTCAATCATGGGAATATCTCTTCCTTCCATCATTGGTGGGAACCCATTTTCCAACGGTGTTAAATTTCTAAATAACCCCTCTTTTTATTATTCAATGGCTGCCACCGCCTCCTTATGTGTAGATCCGTCAGTGATGGCGGGGGAAGAAGACGACAATGGTGGAGAGGGGAAGAAGTCGATGGTGGTGATTATGGCAAAGAGAGAAGGCGATTGTGCAGAAGGAAAAAGACGGTGAACGACGGAGAAGAAGTTGACGGTGAGGATGGTGGTGAACGTCTCTGACGAAAATGTTGTTCTGTGATTTTTACTCCCAGTCCGTATAGTTTCAAAAGTCGACAGCTTCAATTTGTCGGTGAAGAGAAGCATAGACATTGTTCTTCAACACCAAAAATAGGGTGGGTTCTGAAAGAATGGTGGAGAGGACGGTTTTTTCATATAGTTGATGAGGGAGATGATGCGTTTTTTGAGGTTTTGATTTGGAGAATTTGATTTGCATATTCTAGGCCTTGTTTTTTTGCGGATTTGATATGGATATGATAATAAGGAAAGAAATTTTATGATCATTTATATATTATTTTTAATATAGGGGCAAAATTATCTTTTTGTTCATTTTCCTATCTTATTTTCTTTAAATCAAACAAAAATTTTTCTATCAACCTATTTTTTTCAGTGTGAACCAAATACATCAGAAGCAACCTATTTTTCATTCCTTTCTATCCTTTTCCTTTCCATTCCACTCCTTTCTGACATTTTCTTTGATCCAAATGGGCCCTACAAACTTGTGTTTGTTGCTTTTTTTTTTTTAATTACAGTAAGAAAGCTTAAATTCTTGATCACTATTTAAATCTTATTCTTACCATTTATTCAGTGGGTTCCTAACTGGTAAGAAGACATTTATTCTTACCATTTTTATGTTGAACTTTCAATTGCCGCATACAAACGCAATTTTAATGGTTAAGAGCTATCCATTTTGCTTTAGATTGTCAGCTCCTAAGAGACTTTTGCAAGGTCTTGCACGAATGCTGCAATGTATTACAAATCTCATCTTCCATAATAATAATAATAATAATAATAATAATAATACGATATACAAATCCCAATTTTAATTCATTCATGTGCTCTTTCAATCATTATAAAGACACACAAGAACTGCTAGTAGTATTCTTTCGTCGTCCATAGCCTGTCGTCTCCGCACAAAAAAGCTGAGAAAGTGCTGTATATATTTTGATTGGAATAAAATAAAAAAATTAATATGTTATGAGGACTTCATTTCTTGACAAGAGCTTAAACATTTAATTAAAAAAGAAAACTGGGAAAAATTTCCCATTAAAAATTTTATTGGTTACATTAACCTAAATCATAATTATTCTTATCAATAATTTTGATAATTCTTATTTAGAAATTTTATTGGTAAGAACTATTTTATAAATCTTATACATAAAAGTTATCCGTACACCCCAGTTATAGAATATAACAAAATTAGAGTAATTGAACAATAATACAAAATTGTGGGCCAAAAAAACAAAAGAAAAAATTGAACAAGATTAGTTTTTTCTTATATTTCTTAAGAATATAGTATTACTATGGGTTAAGTAGCAAATCGTCTCGGAAGTATATACCCAATAACAATGTTACTTTGAAAGTTTTTTTAAATTCAATATTACTTCAGAAATTTTAAAATGTAGCAATTTCACTCTGTACCTTTAAAAAATAACCGTTGATGGTTAAAAAATTGATGTCAAAATTGACGTTGGCAGTTAATTTTTTAACGATACAAGGTGAAATTTTTACGTTTTGAAACTTTCAGTATAACATTAAATTTAAAAAAAATTTTAAAACAACATTACTCCCTGAACGTATATTTTTGAGACAGATTTGCTAGTTAACCCTGTTACTATCAACCATCAGATTTAATTTTAAGAAATTGGGGCCCATTAAAAATTCCAATTCAAGAAGAACCCATTATTTTATACCGCAATCAGAACCATTGTCGTATTAATTGATGACGGAGGAGATCGGAGAACATCACCACTTTCGCTGATCTTGCCAGATTCCCTTCACTCTCTCTGCCCTTGTCGGTATTGGTAATTAAGCCATTTTGCTTCTTATCTTTGGATTCAGACAAAATGTTGGAAACTCGCTGAGCTCTTTGCTTATTTGTTGTCGAATGTAGCTGCTTTAAGTCTGGGTATACCTTGGCAACAATTTGTTCTGAATTTCCTGAGCGCTTTGTTGTTACTTGCTGTTCCGTTTGTGTTTCTTTCGGCTGTGAAAATGGATCCATCTTCAGCTCTGTTTAACCAGCTGAAGGTTTGAAGCGATCTACGTCATTTTCCCGTACTAATTTTTGATTAAGTATTTTAGGAGTTACGTTAATAATGGACGTTTTACTGTTGATTTTTGTTTTCTTCGATGGCCTCAGTCAGCAAATCCATTCTTCCTGCTAGCGGGTCCAAATGTGGTTGAATCTGAGGAGCATGTTCTTCGGATGGCTAAGCACATAAAGAGTATCACATCAAAGTACGTTACTGGGCAACATTTGTCCCTTTCTCGTTCTTTCTCAAGTTTTGTGAGCCATTAAGTTTATCTGGCACTGCTATACTGATGTTTGTCTACTCCATAAGCTAGATGAGTTACTCTCTGCCTTAACTTGTATAGCCCGAATTCATTTGGAATCTCCTATCTGCTTCTTTCGGCTTGCTATTTTGGTGGTGTAAAAATTAATTTTTATGAAATAGAATAAAATAGTAAGTGCAGTGAGCATAAGATACAGTTTTGTATGTGTTGGCGTCTAACATGATCTGGACTATATAACTTGCAGAGTTGGGGTACCATTGGTTTTCAAGTCAAGCTTTGACAAAGCCAATCGGACATCATCAAAATCATTTCGTGGCCCAGGCATGGTTGAAGGATTGAAGGTTCAGAACCTTACTACTTTTAACTTCACTTCTTGAGGAAGTATCTATATATCTTTTAGTGATTCTGGAGTATTAACAAAAAAAATTAAAGCATTAGTTATGATAAAATATTTACATAAAATGGAGTTATGACTTTGAGTATCTACTATCACAACTATTTTGACATAGTCAGAGCAGTATTTTTCTTTGACATGAAAATTGTGTTGCGATGGTAAGTTTGTGAAAACCACAGAATTTTGATCTTGATAAAGGCAAATTATAGCTCATGCTTAGACCAACTAGTGCACTAATTTTGCTATGTTTTAATGCCTAGTTAACCGAAAGATTTGATTGTCTACATTTCTCATTATTTTTTACAGATACTTGAGAAGGTCAAAATAGCCTATGACATCCCTATTGTGACAGATGTGCATGAGGCTATCCAGGTAATGCATGTGCTTATATCTAAACAGAATCGAAAGAATTTCTGCCTGTAAGAATTTCTGACTTGTAATGCTTGATTTGACTTTGCTATCTTTCCCTTTGTGTTTTGGCTATAATCCTCCAAACTTGTGAGTTAAATTGGCTTGCGATTTTTTACTGTTAAGGTCATGATATATTAGTACTTTAATTTACTGAATTTATACTTCTGATAAGTTCTTGTTAGTGGTGCATTTTAATGAAGTTTAGACTCCTGATTTCTGAACTAGCTGTTACACATTATCTTTTATTTTGCTAGTGTGAATCAGTTGGCAGGGTTGCAGATATTATTCAGATTCCAGCATTCTTATGTCGCCAAGTAAAATTTTTTTTTTTCCATTTCAATTATCAGTACCTGGAAAACTGACTGGCTTTTTAATTTAACTTATTTCTTTTATTTACCCTCTTATGACAGACAGATCTTCTGGTGGCAGCAGCCAAAACTGGAAAAATTGTCAACATCAAGAAAGGCCAGTTCTGTGCTTCTTCTGTAAGTATACTGTCCAATCTGATGTGTTGAAATTCTAATTGTTGATTGTCTCTCTCTCTCTCTCTGTATGTTTCATAAATATTAAATATGCAGGTCATGACAAATTCAGCAGAAAAAGTTAGATTGGCTGGAAATCCAAATGTGATGGTTTGTGAGAGAGGAACTATGTTTGGTTACAGTAAGTTTGTAGCATCTGCGTGAGTTCTTCATTATATGGCTTTTGAGTTTTGAACTGCGCTGATCTTGCATAATGATCAATATCCATGTTACATGAGATGCTATTGTTCTTTGTGTGCTGATTTATTGTAGTTTCATTGTAGTCTTTTGCTTATTGAAAGCTCAAATTCAAGTTTTATTCCAAGTCACCTGCTCTCCTCCCTGCTCATTCTTCTGCAACCATGATTACATGAAATTTAGTTTTCCTTTAAGCAAGTTAGAATTATTGGTTGACCATTTCAAAAAACCAAAATATATTAATCCTTCGCTTTCTTTTTGTAGATGATTTGATTGTTGATCCACGAAACCTGGAGTGGATGAGAGAAACCAATTGTCCTGTTGTAAGTAAATGGTTCTAGTATGGTTCTCTTTAAAATTTGAAATTTAGGATAAAAGGGTATCGTCTTGTTTCTTCCTTGCAATTGCTTAATAACGTGCCCTGACCTATTAATAAAAGTACTACTATTTTCAAAAAGTATGCATTGTTGTGAACTCAACCTAGAAGGAGCTTTTAAAATGGTAAATGTTGCTTTAATCAAATGTAAGGTTATGCCATAAAAAACTCGCACCTTTACCCACTTTACCACCTTAGGAGGAAGTTGTGCCATAGGTCCCTGAAAATGCTGATTTCTCAGATCTACACACCTACTTAAAGCCATACTTAAAGCCAGTACATGCAACTCTTCTTGAAGACCTTTTGTGATAATTTTAATACAAGTGTTGTTTGTATGCAAAGAATGTATTCTTTGATGCGTTTCATAGGACCTATGTCATATTTACTGATATGTGAATGCAGAAACATCTTTCTTGATTGATGATTCAACTTAACGTAGTTTGCCCTATTTAATTTGCAAATCAGTTGTGAAGAAAACCAGAATGTAGATGTTCATTTGTTTTTCTATGAAAATGAGACTGAACTCCTTTTTGCTTTTACTAGAGGCACTATTATTATCAAAGACTATCTTTTAAGCTAAATATTTTTTTCTGGTGTAGTCATTTCATGGTGCTACCAGTTAATTTATCAAATATCATTGCAGCAGTCCCCACTATGTCCACAAACCATTCTATTTCTCATCAAACTAATCATTTAAATATTTTTTTTTTTAACTTCAGGTAGCTGATATTACACATTCATTGCAACAGCCTGCTGGAAAAAAGGTATACTCAGCATATCATAATTCCCTTTTTCGTTTTGACTGAATATGCTTCTACCTCTTCTTATTTTCTTTAGCACAAAGGTGCAATTTTAACAACAAACTTTGCTGAAAGGGGCATTGGCACCACCATAAACTATTTTTGGGACCAAAAGGTGGCATTTTTGCACCTCCCTTTGGATGAGCCTCAAACAAACATCTGCAAATCTGTATGCCAACAGATTTTTTTGTCCCAGACCTAACCTTCACTGTCTTCGATTTCTTTTCCGCGAGGTCAATTTTCTTTGACTTTATATGAAGTAAAACCCTGGCAGCAACTTCGTTTAATTTTATTAAGTTGTATTTTCTATCTTCCTTTTGCTTTCTACCTCTTTTAATGCAGTATTTTGATATGTTTTCATGTCAGCAATCTACCATTGCCATGTCAGATCCAAGTTGGTCAACCTTTTTTCTCTCTCAACATTAAATTTGGTCAATGTTAACACCCAAAAAAGGTTTATGGTGTCAGATACCGCTTTCAGCAAAGTTTGTTGTTAAAATTGCACCTTTGCCCCAAAAAAAATTGACACCTGTACAGTTCGTGGGTCCCACAGAACTTCTGTTAGTACCAACATAACAGTTGTGTTAAAAATGCCCCCTTTTGTAAAGTTTATATGCATTTTAGCACCCCAAAAAAGTTTATGGTGCCAAATGTCCCTTTCAGCAAAGTTTGTTGTTAAAATTGCACCTTTGTCCTTTTCTTTATATATAGTATTTTATGAAACAGATTATTCTAGCATGTGGTGCTTTTGACGGCTATGTAAGATAGAGATAACTGTATATTGCATCTTTCTTTCTTTCTTTTTCCTGATTTGAATAAACCATTTCATAGCATGCCATACATTCTAGCACGTTTTACTTTTGAGGGAATACATAATTTGGTTTCGCTAGATTCGTGATGTCAAAAATCCTTGTGCTACTTCCATTTGCTGCTGGACCAATATCATTTAAAAATATTCTTTCAGATCCTTATTATAATTCTGCTTCTATATATATTAAGATGATTTTTTTAAAATCTATATCAGTGATCATAACTCTTCTTCTTTATGCAGTTGGAAGGTGGAGGTGTTGCAAGTGGAGGCCTTCGAGAATTGATACCATGCATTGGAAGGACAGCAGTTGCCGTTGGAGTGGACGGGATTTTCATGGAGGTACAGAGAATATGCTAAAGACAAAACTCATACTCCCTCCGGTTCTAATTATAAGACAAAGTTGACTTTTTTGGAGAAATTAAGGAAGCCAATTAAATTACTTTAGAGTGTTTATATTTTTAGTATCCTTAGATTATATATTAGTTTATTAGTCAAATTAATTAGTTTGGAGAAAAAAATAAAAATAAAAATACTCTAAAGTAATTGAATTGACTTCCTTAATTTCTCCAAAAAAATCAACTTTGTCTTATAATTAGGATCGGAGGGAGTATATTCGTTATACTATAAAATAATTTTTACTCAAAATATCTAGTTTGAGACCCCTCTTGCGTTTTTGGTGTAGTTTATGAAACTTTGAAATGATGGAGAGACTGTTTTGATAGTGTCTGACTCTGTTCTCTACTAATTGTATCCATGGAGTATTTCAGATCTTACCAATTTAGTTTGTCTACCATTGAGGTTCTAATTTTTTTCTCTGGTCTTTAGGTACATGATGATCCCCTGAATGCACCTGTTGATGGTCCTACACAGTGGGTGAGTTTGGTTCTTATCATAATAATTTATAATAAACAATCCCTCAATGTTCATTGCTCTTTGCCTACTCTTTTATATTTGTATTTGAAAGGGTACCTCTGATTTAAAACCCCCTCATATGACAGCCTTTGCGCCATTTGGAGGAGCTGCTGGATGAACTTGTAGCTATCTCTGTAAGTCTCAGTTGAAATTTAAGAAACTATTATGAAGTGACTATTTTTATTGTGAATATTTGTAATTTTGAATCCATACATTTGATTAGTTTATTCTTTGCTTTATTTTAGAGGGTAAGCAAAGGAAAACAAAAATTCAACATTGATCTCACACCATACCGTGAATAGAAAGGTAGGCAATGTTTCATTTTCTATCTATTTGCTGAAGATAGTTTCTGTTTATAATTTAAGCTTTAATAATTTTTCCGGTGGAATTCAAATTATAATTCATCGTGTAAATTTGTTTGGATCAATAAGAAAGCTCTAGCTGATTATTCTCTAATGTGAATTTCAATTGTAGGTAGCAATGGCCTTGCCAGTCATACTGAACATGGTTTCCTGTGTATCGTGTTGCTATTACTATTCTTCTCAAGGTTCAGAGTTCAATTTTCCAAAGTGGAGTTAATGTTTTGCAAAATGTTTTTTGATGATGCAGAATTGCTTCTTTCTAGCTTTTGTAAATTGAAGTTGGTTAAGAGTGAATTAATGTAATGTGATTTATGTTTGGATAGATTTTTATAATAAAAGTTAGTTTGACGTAAACTTGTTTGGATGATATCATTATATATTAAAAAGTCAGTTTCAGAAAATTTAAACATGAGGAAAAGTCAAAAGGCGAAAGTTAAACTAGAAGTTGCTATAACTTTAACTTCATTTTATACTTTGAAGTCATTTACTTCCAAAATTATCCCGAACAGAACTTTGGGTTTAAATTAACTTTGAGAAACTTTTGCTCGAGTATGGTAAATAATAAACAATTATTACCATAAAATATTAGTACACAACTTACGAGAATGTGATATTGCGAATGAAATTTCAAATTTGTAGAAAAAAAAGATAATTACATTCAAATCCCACATAAGAGAAAAAATAAAGAAATGATCTCTGAAGTTGTTAATGACAAGTTGACAGGTGTTTATTGACAACTTCATGAACCATTTCTTCATTTTTTCTCTTATTTGAGACTTAAATGTAATTGTCCTAAAAAAGAATGTGAATGAAATTTGAAAAATAAAATAAAATAAAATAATTACATTTTTTTGCCTTCTAAATAATTACATTTAGTATGGTTCATGAACCTGGACCGGACCGGCCGAGTCAGCCCAAAAACTGGCAAACCGGCTAGTAAACCTGTCTGGTTTGGCATCCGATCCTGATCACTTTTTTTTTAAAAAAAAATTCTTTAAAATTTCATATTAATAAGTTTAAAATATTTAATTTCTCACCGGTTTAATCCCGATATGACCCACTGACCCTTAATTTAGTGCCTCAGCCGGTTCAGTGACCAATCCGGATTCATGAACCTTGACATTTGGTACTCTCTCCGATCCTAATTATATGACAACATTTGAGAGTTGATATTGGTCCTAATTATAGGACAAAGTTCTAATTTTTATTAATTTCTTCTCAAAATATCCTCTATTGATACTTTCTCAATAATAATTAAACACAATAATAATTTAATAAGAGTAGATCGGAAGTTGTTGAGGGAGATTGACGACGTCGGATTGTGTGAGAGCTTGGAGAAGTCATGTGTGAGGCATGAGAGGTACAAGAAAAAACAGAGAATCAACGTAATTGGATGCCATTTTAAATTTTAAATAAGGGTATTTTAGGAAAATAAATATGATTAACTAAATTAACCACTATCCTTAATTTCTCCAAAGTTAGGTAAATATGTCCTATAATTAGGACCGGAGGGAGTACTACTGTATTGAGAAAAATTTTGGGGATCAAGCTCCAAAATTGAGTTTGCTAGGATGAAATTAATGAATATAAAAAAATAAATGTACAGCTAGTATTATATAATATCCTGGGCCAAAAAAAAAAAGTATTAGATAATATCAAATCCGATGGAAATATAAATTTAATTGGCTTACAAAACAGTTTTTCATACTAAAAAAATTAAATGAGTTGACGCTCAAAAGCTCATCATAAAAGGATTTTTTTTTTTCAATAACCCACACATTCATTTTTCGCAAATAATACAGCAAGTACTATTAACTACTGAACACCCCTGGTTTTAAGGAAGGAGATAGTAGGCTTCTTTGACAAGATTTGCAGTCTTGGGTTCAGGCTAAGATTTCTTAGCTAACAAATCAGTCTCCTTATTATCCATCCAATTGATCAGAGAAAGTTGAACCTCCTAGTCTTTGCTCACAAGTTCCTGCATGATTTTAATCAGCTGACCATCTACATTCCTTAGAATACCACCACATCTGATCATTTGGGATTTGTGTGTAAACGCATCATCAACATTAACACTTGCCCATTTCTCCGTTGTCTCATGATCCTCACATGACTCCCTCCTTCCCCTCCAAATCCCTCATACCAAACAAGCCCTCAGAGTGATGGATATATCTTAACCCTTATTATTTTGTCATGACTATTGAAATAATAATAATACTTCTACGGGAGTCAAGACAAAATTATGAGCAAATATTGCACCATGCCAAAAAGCTATATAACCAAATATGTACAAGTTTATTAAACTTTTTGGACAGTTTTAAAATTTGTAAAAAATAATTAACTGTACTTTTAAAAAAATTTACTAAATAGAGTTAAAAATTAGATATCGGTTTATTTTTTATCATTAAGCAAGTAATTATTTTTTTGTTAGTATGTGTGAAATAATAATTAATAACATATTATAAAAAAAAAAGTTTTCTTTTCTAGGTACAGAGAAGGAATTTAAATATTGATTCATTATGTTGTAAGGGACTAGCCTTTTCCGTTAGACTCAACCCTGTTGGTTATTATAAAAAATTGTTTTTTTTATACAATATAAAAAAAAAGTTGTAGTAGGTAATTTGTAAGGTTCACACCTAATGACGCGTTCGGCTCTTTTTTGGCCCAAACTTGCCATAAGCAGTGTTTGCTGCGCCCGCGTCCGGGGTTGTGTTTTTTGCCCATTGTTACTCAATTTCCCTAACATATATATATCGATCAAAATTCAGTACTGCCTCAGTGCCTCCTTTCTCTTGCTCGTTCTCTTCCTTTCCTTGAAAACACAAGAAAACGAGGAAGACGAGATCGTATTCCATACTAATCACTCTCTTTCTATAATTTTTCTGTTCGATTCGATTGTTCTCTCTGTAAGTGAAATTCAATTGCTCACATTTTTACTCGATAAGGAAGTTAAGACCGTTGATGAGGAAACATCCCAAACTCTGCACAGCCCACCACTTCCCAAAGATACAAGCAGTTTACCATCAGAGCTGCAACACAATGAAACAAGACCATAAGGGAAACCCTCATAAAAGATAAAATGGGTAGACAGAACTCTTTTCCTTCTTTCAAAAACCATTTCTTCTTCCCTTTGTAGCATTCAATTAAAAAGTTACATCTCTTTCTTGCTAAACAAGAAACCTGAAATGTAAGTCTCTTACTGTCGAATAGCTTTAGTCTCATTGAGAATAATTTCCACGCTAGGCCACTTGAAAACCATCAGTTTGCCATCCTGTACTGCACCAAAATCAGAAAATCATATAGCATGCCACTCCTTGATCAAAACAAACTCTATATTTTGATGTTGGCTTGTCAAATGAAGCTTCAAATAAGATTCTTGGTTATAAGCAGTATCGTTTTCATGATGAAAGTGTAACTAATACTTTACCCCCCCCCCCCCCCCCCCCCCCCCGGCCAACAGCTAACATAGTGCCATCAGTGTCAAATGCCAGAGCTAACTGCTGTCCAGAACCCTCCAACTCACTGAGTACATTATCAGAAACCTTCAGGCCTAACTTATGATTTTCTGCACTCTCGTTTTGGTATTCAAACCATCTGCATGAGCAACTCACAATTTCATGTTATGATGTTTCAAAGCTGGAGATAATGAAGCTCCAATAATGTAATATAAGTTAAAATCTTTCCTAGTATGCATAAAGATTAAACTATCAATTGTACCACCAAAACTCCTCAATGTATTATGATACAAGTTAATATCCTTATGAAAGGAAACAACTTCAACAATCAAGGGAAAAATGAGAAGCAAAATACCTGCAACTCTTTGGCATCGCACAAATAAGGCCATAGCCACCGGGGTGAAGTGCCATTTTATAGGGTAACTCAGAATTAGTTCCAAGCCTGCCCACCTGTAATATTGATGAAATTACGCAAACAATAAGCGCAAAAATAGATAAACAAGAACCACAGATATTTTAATGAAGTATTTCTACAATTTTAGATTTTCATTACAAAAATTACTAAAACATTTGATGTTGAGTAATTTTCTTAAACAGTTCACATCAAAATGCAGTCAAGCATACCGATTCATGCAATCTGGACAACTCGATTTTACATAGCATTTATGGGGTAGAGGGGAAGCAGCCGCCATCACCACACTGCTAAGACGAGCCTAGATTCATATGGTTGCGATCAAAACACGCATGAATCAGCATTGCACATAATTGATTAAGGTCAATCATTAAGCTATCATTCATTAAGCTACCCTAAACTCAAAAAGATTAAGGTCAACTAAGGAGCTATCCTAGCAAATCCTCACCTTGCCAGGAACTATTGCTCTGATACCACAAATGTAACCCCCTTCACGATTAAGGCCGAGATTTAGTTCATAAACACATAATTGATGTAAAATTAGAGATCTTAGATGATTTTGGGACTTAAACAAAATCACACTTCCCAAAATCATGACTTACAAAAAATTTTACAAAACCTGTTCATGACAGTCTCATATTCATATTTCAATACTAAATGGCCTGTACAAGTTGATTTCATTCACAAATATCAGAGTATAAAGCAAATTCCCGACACACTCGGGTTCCATTCATTAATAAGGGTTTTACAAAGGCACAAAGCCCACAATTCATTACCCTTAACTTGGGGATTACACAAAACTATACTACCAATCCCATTATATACAATTTTTTCCCAAAAACATCCAAAAGATATATATGATAACCAATAACCCAAAATATACTTCTAAATCGGAGCTCTATTCGCTCTTCGTCGCCCGCTTTCCCTTTGATCCTTCTGCCCTATCTAAAACATGGTTTTTGGGAGAGTGAGATTCTAAGGAATCCCCGTAGTGTCAAATCAATCATAGTATGTACAACAATAAGGTATGAAATCAAATCATTATCCACACAAAGCAGTTACAACGGCAATGGTTAGTATGACACATGTCATCCCTTACGATTGCTCATGCTGTATTGCATCACAACAATCCAAACAATATATTTCACCACAGATGGGATTCATATAAAGCATTTCATCACACAAGCCATAAAGGCAAGATTTAAAACTCACAGCCCATGGCTGGATTAACAAACACCGCTCCACGGGTCGGATTCACAAAGTTCCATGTCGATTACAACAGCAGTTCAACGGCCGACCTAGAGATGACCAGCGTTAATCCCTACACGGCTCACGCTGACTTGCTCGCGCTGTAATGGACCATGGTACATACAGTTCACAGTTCAATGATAAGTTATGCATACTAAAACATCATACACAACATGAGAGAAAAGTCACTACCTTGATCCTTCCGGGCGTACTCTGGCACCGGTCTCTCCTGCCTAAGGCAAATGTCGTATCCTAGAATCATTATTAGGGACGAAGAGTTATATTCTATTCCAAGACTTAATTAACTTGAAACACTTAAATTTGGTTATCATAATTGACCTTTAAGAGGCCACAAATGCCTCTAATAAAAGCCCTAAAAGGTTGGAAAACAATAAGTTAGAGATCTCCTTTCAAAAACTCAAAGTGCTGGAACATAGGGGTTGGCCGCGGCCAACCCTTCCTTGGGCCGCAGCCAAAATATGGTCAGAAGGTTACTGGCCGCGGCCAGCCACCTTGGACCGCGGCCAAGAAATCCCCTGATTCTTGGCTGAAATTCCAAAATTCATAACTAATTCTAGAAAAATCAAAACGAGGTGATTCCAAAGCCAAATAAAAGGTATTTAAGTCCTCTTTCTAGGAAAAATATGGCTCATTACTTCAAATCATCACACAAATACAGAATCATCAAAAACTCAACACTACTCCAAAACAGAGTTCTGTTTCCATCCCAAACTTTGGACAATCATATCTCCTAGAATACTAAACGAAATGACACAAAATATATATCCATTTGAAGCTTGGGATGTGGAATTTAAGACTGGAAAGTTTCATAATTTTCCAACACCATTTGGTTATTCAAAACGCTCATGAAAACTGACTGCCCAGACAGAGTGCACCCAAGACAGATTTTCCAATTTTCTACCAAAGTATCCAATGACTCCAAATTTAACAATCAAGACTATTCCCACATAAATTTTCACAAGGAACACAATGTAACCTCAAAATGACCAAAATCACAACCCAATTACATGCCCTGTTTTTTCCCAATGCACAAAACCAACACAAAATTCCCAAACTTCACCTTTAAGCTTCAATTCAATTCTATTCATTCAAAACATTAAACAAGGCACTAATTCAATGACAACAACATGCCAACAACACAATGACTCTCATTTTTGAAATTCAAGGCAAAATTTCCAAAAAATCCAAACTCAACCAATAGCCACTAAACCTATATAGAAAGTTTGTCTTACTCACCTCTATAACTTTCCCCAAAGGAGTTCCTTGATTCACCCAAGTCCAAAATTTCGTGAGAGCTCAAACAACACCAAATGGACAAACTAAAACCATGAAAATGAAGCTCTCAACACAAGGAACAACTTTATAGAAGAGTATTTTTCCATTAGAGGCCATTAAGAGGGTCAAATACTCACCTTTAACATAAAGCACTTTCTCTCTCTTAAGCTCCTATGGCAGCTCGAAAATGGAGGAGAGAATGAGAGAGAAAAGAGTGAGAATAGAGATGAAATGATGATGTTTCCCTCTCCCATGCTTGTGCAGCTGAATTGGAGGGAAGAAGAGAGAGAAAACCATTTTTTTTATTAAGTTTTGACTTTTCACACACACTCTCTCTTCACATAAGCTTGCCACATATCTCCACCTCATTGGCTCTCATAAAGTAATCACCCAATTAATCACTTTAATCCCTTCATTAGCCATTCTAATTACACATCTCATTTCTCTCCTAGTTAGTAATTAGGTTCTCCATTAATTACCAACTCATGGCCAATAACTCCATTCTTCCAATTTTTCAATAATTATGACATATTAATTAATATTTCCATAAAACACATAATAATTCAAATTAAATTCATAATTATCCACAATAATCATGATTTGCCCTTAATCAAAAATTGGGATATTATACTATGCACTTCTGATTGGTCTTTAGCTAACAAGCTCCAAGTTGATTTTAGCATAATCAGGCTGAGTGGTCGATGAGCATTGTACGGTCAGCCCCTCCTCTTCTTTTTTGTTGAGTTTTTTTGGGTTGTAGGATTTAGGCTCTAACCACTCATTTATTGCATATGAATGTATGAGACGATTAAGTTTGAACATGTATCAATTTCCTTATGACTTGGTCATATCTACACCCACAAATACTAAAATTGTCATGACTGATGTGTGTTTGAATTATGTAGTAAATGCTGAGGGTCACGAATCGACCATGGATCTAATCTGTTTGCCACTGCAAGGGTTAGAGGTGATTCTAGGGATTGGTTGGTTGGTTGGGAATGGTGTAATGTTGAACTGCAAAGAGAAGAGGGTTATATATCTGAACTCGCAACCGCATGCTGAGACGAAAATTAATTTGAATCTTCACTTCGCAATTAAGGTTGAGAGATGTTTGCAGAAAGGTTGTTAGGGGTACATGGTGTTTTGCTCAATCTAGTCAGAGACCGGTATAGCATTGGACAGTATCCCTTTAGTGAACGAGTTTCCTGATGTGTTTCTGGAGGATATCGGTGGATTACTTCCAGATAGGGAAGTGGAGTTCTCAATTGATTTGAGGCCTGGAGCAGGTCCAATATCCAAAGCTCCATACAGAATGGCTCCGAGCGAAATGGCAAAACTAAAGAAACAGATTGGGGAGCTATTTGGGAAAGGGTTCATCTGACCCAGTGTCTCATCATGGGGTCCTTCAATGCTCTTTGTCATTAAGAAAGACGAAAGCCTACGTCTCTGTATTGATTACCGGGAATTAAACAAGGTGACCGTCAAGAACAAGTACTAACTCCCTAGAATTAACGATTTACTCGATCAGTTATCTAGTTCTTGTGTATTCTCGAAGATCAATTTGAGATCGGGATACCACCAGCTAAAAATTAAAGCAGAAGCTATATCAAAGACTGCTTTCAGGACTAGATATGGCCATTACGAGTTTTTTGTGATGCCATTTGGGCTGACCAATGCACCTGTTGTGTCATGGACTACATGAATTGAATCTTTCATCCGTACTTAGACCAGTTCGTAGTAGTCTTCATTGATGATATATTGGTGTTCTCACGAAGTAAGGTCGAACATGGGCAACATTTGAGAACAGTATCAAACATATTAAGGGATAAGCAACTCTATGCCAAGTTGAGCAAGTGTGAATTCTGACTTCCAGAAGTACAGTTTCTAGACCATGTTGTCTCTCAGCAAGGGGTCTCTGTTGATCTTAGCAAGGTAGAAACAGTACTGAGATGGAAGAAGCCATATACTATATTTGAAGTGCGTAGTTTTTTAGGTATAGCTGGGTATTACAGAAGATTTATTCAGAATTTCTCTAGAATTGCATTGCCATTGACGAAATTGACGTGGAAAGCTTAACATTTTGTGTGGGATGAGAATTATGAGCAGAGCTTTATGGAATTGAAGTAAAGGTTGATGACAACACCAGTGTTGATGATCCTAGATCCACAGTTTATGTATGTTATGTATACAGATGCCAGTGGGTATGGATTGAGATGTGTGTTGATGTAACATGGTCAAGTAGTGGCATACACATCTTATTAGCTGAAACCTCATGAACTAAACTATCCCACTCACGATCTTGAGTTGGCAGCAATTGTGTTTGCTCTAAAAATCTGGAGACACTATCTCTATAGTGTGATCGTTGAGTTGTACTGTGACCATAAGAGCTTGAAATACTTGTATGATCAGAAAGAGCTGAACATAAGACAACACAAGTGGATGGAGTTGCTAAAAGATTACAATCTAGAGATCAAATATCATCCCGGAAAGGCTAATGTCATTGCTGACGCATTAAGCTTGAAATTAGTGCAGGTAGCAGCCATGATGATCCATGAGCAGAAACTGATCAAGGATTTTCGAGATTGCAATATGGTAAATCAAATTCTGATGAGCAGTGGTGTTAGCCAAGTGTACAATGATCTGAGAGTAGCAATTAAAGAAGCACAACTACCGGAAAGACGAGCTTTATCTATCAGAAATATGATTGCTCAAGGTAAAACTCAGGAATACGACTTATCACCCAATGGACTAGTCAGGTAAGGGCAGAAACAGGCCAAGCCAGGCCAGCCTTTTGCCTTAACAGGCCTGGCCTGTTAAGGCAAAGGATGGCCTAAGCCTGACCTGTGGCCTATCATAGGCTTTTTTTTAGGCCTAGGCCTGGCCTGTATACAGGCCTGGTTTGGCTTGAAGCCTTTTAAGGAGGCCTGGTTTTTTAAAATCTTTTAAACAAGCCGATAGGCTACAGGCCGTTCTTAAACAGGTTGAAAACAAGCCTAAATTTACACAAATTAATACTAATGCTTCATATTTTTGCAAATATAATCAAGATTGGACTTCAATACATTTGCTAGGGCAGGACTTAAGAACATTGTGCGAGAACAGAACAATAAAAAGGGGGAAAAACTAAATTTAAAAAATGCATGTGATTTTAGAAACTGAAATATGAACATATAACAATAGCAATTCTGATTTTTCCATAAATCAGAAAGATATCCAGAAGGTAAGAATCAGGAAACACAAGGCAGAACATAATACAAGTTTTAAAGAACAAAAAAATTGGAGCAGAGAACGTTAATTTGGCGACGGAGGTTCAGATTAGGAAGGAGAGAAAGGAGAGAGGAGCGAAGAGCGTTGATTCGGCGTCGAGGGTTCAGATTAGGAAGGAGAGGACAAAGAGAGGAGCGGCGAAGGTTCAGGTTAGGGCTTTGAATTCGCACAACGATCGGGTTTGGCAGAGGCATGGAGAGATCATGATTCAGGAGATGAGGATAGAGATTGGAGAGTGATGAGAGTATGAGATTGAGATTTGAGAGTTAGTGGAGAGGATGATTTTTTTCAGGGCCCAAATTTTGACGACATAACACGAGAGGCAGATGGCCTATTTATATATATATATATATATATTAGCAGGTCGGCCTGATAGGCCTAAGCATGACCTGTTTAGTGAAACAAGCTTTAAAATAGGCTTGGACCTGGCCTTTTATTCTAACAGGCCAGGCCTGATCAGGCCGAAAATAGGCCAGGCCGCAGGCCCTTGACAAGCTATATGGCTTGTTTCCACCCCTATAGTCAGGTACAAGACGGGATTTATGTTCCACTACAATCAAAACTGAAACGGCAAATCCTGGAGGAGGCATACAAGAGTAAGTATACTTTGTATCCAAGGGCTACAAAAATATACCATGACTTGAAGTCCCAATACTAGTGGCTAGGGATTAAAAGAGAGGTGACTAAATTCGTCGCTCGTTGTCTAACATGTCAGAAAGTGAAAGTTGAACATCACTGACCATCAGTGCCACTGCAAAACCCTGAAATTCTTGAGTAGAAGTGGGAAAGTATTACTATGGATTTCATGACGGGGTTACCCAAGATCAGAAATCATGATGCAATCTGGGTGATAGTTGACAGATTCATAAAGATAGCCCACTTCCTACCTATCAGTATCTACTATTCTCCAGACAAATTGGCAGGCATTTATATCAAGGAGATTGTGCGTTTACATGGTACTCCAAAGAACATCATCTCTGATCGAGATCCTCGATTTACTTCCAAGTTTTGGAATTCAGTACATGAAGCTTTGGGTACTAAATTGAGATTCAGTACAACGTATCATCCTCAAACAGATGGGCAAACAAAGCAGACAATACAAACCTTTGATGATATGTTGAGGGCTTGTGCACTTGATTTCAAAGGTAGTTGGGACAAATTCCTTCCATTGGTAGAATTTTCCTACAACAGTAGCTATCATTCGAGTATCCAAATAGCTCCATATAAGGCATTGTATGGGAGGAAGTGTCAATCACCCTTGTGTTGGATAGAACTATCTGATAGGCATTTACTGGGGCCAGATATTGTTGATCAGACCACGGAGCAAATAAAACTGATTAAGCAGAGATTGCTGACTGCTCAAAGCTGACAAAAGAGTTATGTTGACAAGAGGCGAAAACCTCTGGAATTTGAAGTCGGCGACCACGTGTTCATGAAAGTCTCACCAATTACAAGCATTGGCAGAGCATTGAAAGTACAAAAGTTGCATCTGAGGTACATATGTCCATTCAAGATATTGGCAAAGATTGGGCCAATACCGTACCGCATAGCTTTGCCACCAAATATGAGTAGGCTACACTACATTTTCCATGTTTCCTAGTTGAAAAAGTATCAACCCGATCCAGGGCATATAATAGAGTATGAAGACATAGAAATGTCGGCGATTTGACTTATGGAGTCATACCTAATCGGATTATTGATCGGTATGAGATGCACTTAGGAATAAAAGCATTCCAGTTGTCAAGATCGTCTGGAAAGGGTTATCATTTAGGGGGGCTACATGGGAAACATAAGAAAGTATGAGAAAGAGTTACCCAGAATTTATGGATATACAAGTGTAGCAAATTTCGGGGACAAAATTTATTTAAGTAGGGGAAAACTGTAACACACTAAATTTTTATTCACCAAATATATTGTAATTATTTGAGGAATTCAATAAAATGGTGAATATTTATGAATTTGGAATTTATAAATTTTGTAAATTTTCATTTTCATGAGAATTGGGTAGGAATAATTATGTAATAAATTTGGGTAATTTAAAAATCCCAATATTAAGGCATAAAATTTGAAGAATAATAGAGAAAAATGTTTGGTCTAACAATATATGGAAATTGGCCAAAGAAAAAGGAGGAAAGAAATTAAATTAAAAAGGTAAAGGCAAAATCATAATTTTACCAATTTAGCACAAAATTAATTATTTTTGAATTAATTGAGGAAAATAAAGGGGAAATATATTTTTTGGAATATTTTGGTAAAATAAATATGAATTTATGAAAAATTGGAGACAAGTGCAAATTTGACCAAAATTGTGACATAAGGTGTTCATGTGACATGAATAAGTTGTGAAGCCAATTGAGACCTAAAGGAAGGACCCTTAGGACACCATTACATGTAACAAGAAGAGGGAAATATTAGTTGTATGATAATTGGGCTTAATGACATGGTTACATAAAGCTAAAGGTTATGACATGAAAAGTCAAAATTTGTGGATTTTGGGTTATTAAATAATTATAGGGAATTATGACATAAACAAAAATGTTATAAAAGCAATTTCTCTTCGTCCTTGGTCCTAAAACCATCGTCTACTGCTAGTAGAGAGAGAGAGAGAGAGAGAGAGAGAGAGAGTACTTGAATTCTAGATAAAGGAGGAAGAAGAACTCAAGAGGTAGGTTGATTTCTTCGATGAATTAGCTCCTAACTTGTGTAATCCTTCCTCTAAGCTTCTCTTCTATGTGATTCAAGGTGTTTGAAGTAAGAATTTTAGTGTTGTTGGAGCTAGGGTTTCGGCCAACAAGGGAAAATCCAAAAGGAATCTAAGGTAACTTTCTAAACTTCAATATTTGGTTATTTTAGCTGTTGTGGTTAGTTTAATCAGTGAATTTCTATTAGATTTGTTGTGATTGTAAATTTGGGAAAATGTTGAACCCTAAACGTTATGCTGCTAAAATTGAGTCTAAATGGTGTTTATAACGTAATTAAATAGTTAATAAAGTGATTAAGAGTAGAAAGGAACAAGTCTGCGGAGTCATAATTGGAAAACCTCAATTTTCCCGGAGAATCCTGGGTTTCGGCCAGCTCTAGTTCAAGGGGTTAGAGTTGGATTTTTGATGATATGATGATTCCATTGCTTTTAGGAGGGAAAATTAGGTGGTGTTACAGTTGAAAATTTTTCCAGAAATTCCTTAAAAAGCATAATGACCAAAACACCTCTAAAACCCTAAGTTAGGGGCTGCCAAGGGCATTCTAGTCTTTTGACAGTGAATTTGGTAATTTCGAGGTCGGAATGAATTCCTTGGGCGAAAATATGTCAAAATAGCCTAAATCAAAATTTCAAGAAAAGTATGGTTTGACCGAGTAAGTCGGGGCTGGGTTGGGTCTCTGAGGGCATTTTGGTAAATTTTCACAATAGATTCATAGAACCACAAGGAACGTATTGGAAGTACCTAAAAAAGTACATGAATGAGTTTTAATCTAATTCTTGTACATTTGACATTTTAGGAACGAATTGAAAGCCCGAGGGGTTGTCACGCAAATCGAGACACACGTTTCATGAAGAAAAAGACTCGAGGTAGTGACATTATCCTTCATACATCATGCCTTAGTTCATATGATTGTGTGGTTGCCATTGTTTGTACTTGTATTAATCAACATGGTTTGTCGAGAAGGGCAACAAGTGTGAGACCTGGTTGAGGAGTAACAATCCAATCAAGGTACTCGGATAGCGGTGGTGAAGCCTTATCCCATATATACATGTATTTATATTGTTCATTAATTGGTGCATACATGGTGCATATCATCATTGTTGTTAAACTCGCGAGTTGACTCTCCGAGTTTACCGTTTTTACGTTTTTAACTTATAAAATCGAGTCGAGTCATTGGTAAACTCGTGACCTTTGTAAACTCGGTTAAATTCACGAGTTTATACACTGAGTTTATCGTTTTTACGTTTCTAGCTTACAAAACTGTGTTAACAAACCCTTAAACTCGTGTTAACTTTTTCAATTTGATTATACTCAACGGCTTTATATATGAATTTTATAAAAATTTCTTTATTAAATACGATAAATTATGAATATTGATAGATTTAATTTCAATTATTTAGATTTAAAATATATTTAAATCAAATTGTTGTTAACTTTTTATATTTTAATTATTTAATTATATACTAATAATATCTATTTAATGGAAAAAATAAACTCTTACGAGTTTACGATTCTAGTTTACGATACGAATTTACATCACTATCACGAGTTTGCTTAAACTCGTGAGTTTGACAACCTTGCATATCATATCTACTTACCACATTTTATATGAACGATAGTATGTTGCTACTAGAATTCCTCGAAATCTCATTCTTTTTCATAAACAAAAATGTGCTAGCGGGAATTACCGGATCCAAAGGCAAGGGTGCAGACACTGGGAATTGATGGGCACGGATCCCGAGGCGAGGATGAGTGGTTATATGTAGTTATTTCTGAATATTTTGGACTATTGTAAATATTATCGAATTTTGCACTGTGGTTTCTTGTATGTAAACAAATGCTTTTATCAGTATATTTGTACTTTTTCTGTATGCTTGTGGAATTTGGTCTTTATCACTTTGCGTATATCAAAATGGAAACGGGTGTTGACACCATTCATCTATTTTCACTGTACCACTCTGGTCCCTATTATAAGTCCCTTTTACCTAAATCCCACATACCAAGAAAAAGTAGTTAACCCAATGAATATAGGGTAAATTTCCAACTATACCCTCATTTATGAATGTGTACTTTTCAACTTTTTCTTCTTTATCTCCCTTTAAATTATTTCTTTATGGGTACAATAAATAGGGGCAAAATTGTCATAAGCTCATTTATGTACTGAAAGTGGATTTATAAATATGACTAAATTTTTTGATCAAAAATGACTTATAATAGGGACCAGAGTGGTACCAAACAACACTTATATATCTCTCGAGTCTCAACGGCCTCAATGACTAACGTTGGTATTTCATACTCCCTCGTATTGGATTAATCAAATTGTTATTCGTATAGGCTGTTAAAATTAATAAAGTGTAATAAATATGTAAAAAGTAATTGTTGTTTTCTAAAGATATTTCGAGCATAATTTATATGAAAGAGAGATAATATGTTATATTAAATGTTTAGTCAAATATCAGAATGATATATATCACTTTGGTCCTATTTATAAATTTTAATATATCACTTTGATCATATTTATAAATCCCTATTAACTTACTTTCACATATCAAGAAGAGTTAGTTAACTCATTAATTATAGACTAAATTTTCAATTTTGTTCTCATTTAAGAACGGTTTTAAGAATCATCATGAATAAATTTTTTTATTTATTACAATGAATATGGGCAAAATTATAAAAACACATTTACTACTCTGAAAGTGGACTGATAATAAGGGCCAAATATTTTTTTTCTCAAAATGGACTTATAAATATGACCATAATAATGGTATAATTAATTTTTGTAATTAAGTGAGGTCAAAATGAGAAATTTACAAAAAGATTTCAAACATCCCCTAATCGTATATTATAAAAGGGAACATGTCATACCCAAGAATTCTATCTTATAAAAAGGAACAAATTGAGTAGCATTATTATTTTTTTATATATGATATATAACTCATTTTTAAAAGCTCACCTCCAAAATATGCATGAAAACTAACAAGTGTTTATTTACATTAATAATATTAAAATATAATTTAAGAATAATAATTTTAAATTAATAGTTACATAATTTAAAAATAATTAATATGATTAATTGTAATCTTTAATTAACTAATTATAATTCTATTCTATTTTTAGAAAAAAATATTGTTATTGTTATAATTCAGATTTTATAATTATAAAAATAAATAAAATTTAAAATTTAAAATAAATAATATAAAAATATATGTTTAATTAAAAATTTATGAGGTATATTAAAAGTTGAATTATAATTTATCTTTGAAAATAGAATAGAATTATAATTAATCAATTAAGAATTACTAATTAATTATATTAATTATTTTTTGAATTATATAATTATTAATTTAAGTTTATTATTCATAAATTATATTTTAATATTATTTATTGATTTAACTTATAATTAAATTAATGAATTAAAATCCAAAAAATTTTACAAGACCCAATTAAAAATCCAATGAAACAATAAAGAGTTGATAAAAAAAAAACTATAAAGATCTGATTAAAAATATATAAAAGTTTAATTACTTTGTGATTTGGAAAAAAAAAAAGAATAATAGAAATATAATTAAAAATTGGTTGAAATTATAAGGATATGTAAATTAATTATCCTTTAATTTTTTATAATTCCTTAATAATTACTTAAATTTAGTGTGTCAACATTTTCTATTAACAATAATAGTGGTGTTAGAATTATAAGATTAAAAATATTATTTATAAAATTAAAAACACCGTAAAATATTATCATAGATGATTCATGATTCAAATGAATGAGCCACATCATCATTAAATTTGTTCCATCATTGGGAGATAAATGGGTTTCGTACTTCATTTCTTCCTGTTATGGTTGCTATTACCGACACTTTATCCTCCGGCATCCAGTTTCCTCTGCAACCAATGGCTGATTCTATCACAGTATTACCCAGTCTCATCCACTTCATCCTCTTGGAGGAAACTTAATTGGGTTCGGAAGATGGAAGATTGGAACTTGGTTGCTTCGGCCACTAATCTCCGCCAACTGAAGCAGTGAAATCTGGCGCATAGGTCTTTCTTAATTTGCTTCAGTTTATTCCATTTCATGTTTGAGTCTCATTCTATTCCAGACCAAGTTTTAAAGATTAAAACCCTTTCATTCCAACTCCTATTGATATTAGCCTACCTGCAATTTTTTGTTCAATTCTTGGCCGTGAAAAACTTAATCAGGTGGATTAGAGCAAAGATTTTTTAAAAGGATATTTTTTAAGAAAAATAAGTGTTATCTGCTGAGAGGAAGCGGTCTTATTTGACTACGGAAAAGTAGTTGATGCAATTGACTTAAGACAGTCCGCAAATTTTGACTTGCGGCATTTACGAAACGCAACTATTTATGTTTCTTGCGACCTTTTACCTTCTGAATTGTTTGGGCTTCAACTGGTAGAAATTATTAAAAAACGGTACTTTGCTTTACATTAGGACAAGCTGGGAAAAAAAAAATGATGGTAGAAGTCAATTATGTCGAATGTCCTCCGCACAAAAAACAATAGAAAAAGAAAGGCCTGAACCTTCCTCTCCCTTACCTTACTACAAGGATCTGTTGGTTTGTTGACATTGAATTTGAAATTTGAGTTTGGAATTCTGAATATGATGTTATAATCTCATTCATACATTTGAAAAGTCAATATCTTTATCTTGCGTTGAAAATTTCTCTCTATACCTTGAAGGAAGGTGGAAGGGGAACAGTTTTTCTGAGTTGAAGAGCACAGTCAACCTGCCCTTTTCAACACGTGCCACATCAGAATCACTGGTATATTTATTTTTAATTGTGCAGGGCAATTCATTAAATCGATGGCTATCCTTCCTTATTTGCTTGTTCTTCCCAATCTGCTTCTGTTTTTCTCCAGATTTTCTTTTGCAACCGATACCCTTACCCAGTTCGAATCTCTTCGCGATGGCCAGACCTTGGTTTCTGAAAATGAAGTCTTCGAATTGGGTTTCTTCAGCCCAGGCAGTTCCAAAGACCGCTATGTTGGAATCTGGTTCCACAAAATCCCAGGCAGAACTGTTGTTTGGGTTGCCAACCGTGGCAGACCCATAAAAAACAACTTTGGCATGTTGAGCAGAAACACAGAGGGACTTCTTGTACTTCTGAGCCATGATGAGACTGTTGTTTGGTCAGCAAATTCCACCAAAAAGGCCTTGAGTCCAATTTTGCAGCTTTTAGGCTCTGGAAACTTGGTTCTAAGAGAAGGGAAAGATCAAAAGCCCCAAAACTACTTGTGGCAAAGCTTTGACCATCCTTCTGATACAGTTCTGCCAGGAATGAAGTTTGGATGGGACCTTAGAACTGGTCTTAATCGACGTTTTACAGCATGGAAGAATTGGGACGACCCTTCTTGTGGAGACTTTGCAGCAGAGGTTTTACCACACAATTATCCTGATATGGTATTGTGGCAGGGCCCAACAGAGTATGTAAGGAGTGGCCCCTGGAATGGTGTTCGGTTCAGTGGCTGGTCTTATGGTACGAACAATCCACTTTATAAACTAAAGTTTGTCTGGAATAAAGATGAGGTTTATTTGGTTCATAGTACTATAAATGAGTCAATGATTGCAAGAGTTGTCTACAACCAAACACTATACTCATCACAGGACAGAATATGGAGTGAAGACGGTCAAAGGTGGATTACTTATAATTTTGCTCCAGTGGATAATTGTGATAGATATAATCGTTGTGGCCCTAATGGAAACTGTGTCCTGGGTGAGATGTCAATATGCCAGTGCTTGAAAGGATTCTTGCCAAAATCACCCAAAAATTGGAACGCAATGGACTGGTTTGATGGATGCATCCGCAATAATTCATGGAGTTGCAAGGAAAAAAACAGGGATTATTTTGTCAAATTTAGTGGGCTGAAATTGCCAGATACTACATACACTAGGGTTAACGTAAGTATGAAGCTTGAGGAATGCAAAGCCAAATGCTGGGAAAATTGTTCTTGTAATGCTTATGCTAACTCAGATATCAGGGAAGGAGGTAGTGGTTGTGTTATGTGGTTCGGTGATTTAATTGATATAAGGCAGGTTCCCTTTGATGACCAGGATTTATATATTCGAATTGCATCTCCAGAAACAGGTGTGGCCTTTTCATGTACATTTTTCAATCATCTTTCGGTTGATTTAGCAACCTCAACATTTTGTCAATTAACTCTTACTTCATTTCCTTGTGTAGCTGAACTCGATGAAGCTAATGGAAATAAGACAAAGGTGATTGCTGTAACAGTGACCACTGTGTTGGGTGTTGTGATGCTTTTCACTTTGTTTTACATTTACAAGCGCAGAAGAAACTCTATAGGTAAACATTCCCGATGTAACTGCCTTTACTTTTTCCCTCCTTTGCCCGTCTTATTACGAAGTCAGGGGGGTTGTCTGGAGGATAACTGAACATGATTGAGGTTGATGTCATTATGTTTCCCAAGGAACGATTTCCTTTCCTTATTTATTTGTTTTTTAAAAAAAAAATTTCTATCATTTAGTGTATCAAAGTATACTATGAAAACCTTGTTAACAGTAACCAACGCGAACGGCTCCTAAGGAAATATGGAGTTACCTATAAATGACATTGTTGAAATGGCTAATGATACTGATTGTTATTTTTTCTTTCTACTTATTTATGTCATTTGATTTACTAAAGTGAACTAAGAAAACCTTGTTAGCAGCAAACAAGGAAGAGGGCTCAGACGGAAATATGGAGCTAAAAACCTTGATAGCAATGAACAATGACGAAGGCTATGAAGGAAATATGGAGCAACGTATCTATGACCTTGCGGTAATAGCTGATGCTACTAATAACTTCTCATCAGACAATAAGCTTGGCCAAGGTGGTTTTGGTCCCGTGTACAAGGTAAGTTTGAAATTAATTTACTACTAAGAGTAAAATATTACAGTTACTGTTCTGATTTATGATGTTACATATTGTCAATCATTTATATGATGAAAAAATGGTAGGGTATACTTGCGGACGGACAAGAAATTGCGGTGAAACGGCTTTCACAAATTTCTTTCCAAGGTCTCAGTGAATTCATGAATGAAGTCAAACTGTGTGCCAAACTTCAGCACCGTAATCTTGTCAAGGTTCATGGTTGTTGCATACAAGGAGAGGAGAAAATGCTCATATATGAATACATGCCCAACAGAAGCCTAGATTCATTTATTTTTGGTTTGTATGCCCAATCACACACTTTAACCTTTTCTTTTATCTGTTATTGGATAATGATAAGTGTCATTACATTAAAAAATTGTAGGTTCTGAACGTAAATTTCTTGATTGGTGCAAGCGTTTTCACATTATTTGTGGAATTGCTCGGGGTCTTATGTATCTTCATCAAGATTCTAGATTAAAAATCGTCCATAGAGATCTTAAAGCGAGTAACATATTATTGGATAGTGAGTTAAATCCAAAAATCTCAGATTTTGGTTTGGCAAGAATATTTGGGGGAGATCAAAAAGAAGATAATACAAAGCAAATAGTTGGTACATAGTAAGTATGCTTTATTGTATTTGATTTTGTACATATGCACATTATTGAATATCATATTAACTCTTTTTGACTTATAATAGTGGTTATATGGCTCCTGAATACGCAATTCATGGACTATTCTCAGTCAAATCTGACGTGTTCAGCTTTGGAGTATTACTGCTAGAAATAGTGAGTGGCATGAAAAACCGGATGCCTTTCTTGCCAAGCCAAAGCGTTAATCTCATTGGACATGTTAGTAACAAGGAGTCAAAGTGCCTAACTTTTTTGTTATCTTGATTGAAATTGGTAGCTGATTTAATGCTTTGAATTACTATAGGCATGGAGGATGTGGAATGAAGGAGTCCCACTAAAATTTGCCGATGAACATTTGGAGAAGTCTTATATTGAATCAGAAGTATTGCGGTGCATCCACATCAGTCTTCTTTGTCTGCAATACCATGTTGATGACAGGCCAGACATGACATCTGTGGTTATAATGTTGAATAGTGAGGGAGTGTTGCCTGAGCCCAAAGAACCTGGTTTTCTTTTGGAAAACATCCCAGTTAGGGGAGAATCTTCTAACAAAAACATAAATCCTTCAAGTAATGAAGTATCTATTACTTTGTTAGAAGCTAGGTAAAGTCAATTTTACTTGATTTTGGACCACTATTGAGCTTACTTTTGAGGATAAGATGTGGTATTTGCAGTAATGCAAGACGATATTGATTCTAAACAACTCTCTTGATATGACATTGTGCTTGTAGTGTAAATAAAACAATGTCTTTAATCCCCTAATGTTATTAACATACAAAATTGTACCCGACAAGTGAAAGAATACACTTGGCATGAAAATTACAGTAACTTTTATTGCATTTAGGAATTAGGACTTTTATGTACATCTACTTTGAGAAAAGTTAGAATTGACTTCCAAAGTTTTAACTTATAGTATCCCTGAAACGAACCATTTTCATTTTCTTGCCTTGATTTTATTATAAGAATTTGGTAGATCTATCAGTTTGTAATTGGCAGAAGATACAGTAAATTTGAAGTTTGTGTTTTGAATTCCAAATATGTCATTGTTATCTTGTGCATTCATTTTGTGGAGGAACAGAATGCCATATTTTGATCTGAACACCAAGTCAACCTACCCAGTGGTTGTGTGTGTGGGTGGTTTTAATTGTGCAAGCCGATTCATTGAGGCAATGGTAATAATTTTTCCTTATAAATTTTAGAGTTTAATATATCTTACTACAATGGTCAAAGCCCTTGTAACTTAGTGGCATGAGAACTTTCTTGTAAGTGGGATGTTACAAATTTGATCCCACTTACAAGAAAATCCTTATTGTGACTTTATCCTTTCGTTCCATTTATAAGGTAGAAAGAAGAAAATTTTAAGGTAGAGTTAATGAAACTTAAGGTTTTTTCAGTCTACGTGAAACATTCTTAAGGTGACTTATAAATAGAATCAGAGAAGTATTTAGCCCCATCACAGTTTTAAATTTTCACCTTTGTTCTTGGCCTCATAGTTGACATCCATTCTCAGCTCAATCCGCTCCCTGCGTCCTTGTCCCAAATGCTTACATGTGTTTACTCTTCTCTTATTGCCCAAAAGTGCGCTGCCCATTGGATTTTTTTTGCCATAAATTTCATCAAAATGTTGAATTTTCTGAAATGTAATAAAGATTAATTGCAACATAGTTATTTGTTATATATATGAAAAGAAAGAAGATAAATCATTTAAAACAATCAAGGATATAATAGTTCATGTATTATTATTTTCCCTCCCGTTTCTTTGAAAAAGCAAAAATAAGATAATATTAAATTTTCTCTTATTCCTTTTCCCTCATCTATTATTTTCATATCCCTAAACTAATAAGTCAACCATACTTAAAAAAATGTAAGGAATTATCAAAGGGTGGAAAATGGTAGTTCTCTTTTCTTAGGTCCCATCTGAATAACAAAATTTGTTGGAATGCAAAAGAATGAAAAGGAAAAGAATGGAAAATATTTTACCACAGAGATGTTTGGTATGCATTGGAAAAAAATGGGTTGATAGAAAAATTTATGTTCAGTATGGTTAATATGGCGGTAAGATAGGTAGGAAAATGATGTGAATGACAATTTTGCCCTTTATTAAAAATATACAAGGACCAAGAGCTAAACTACGATGTGTTAATGGAAGCCGTAGTAAATATGAAAAAAATGGAGGAAAGGGGCTCACTGGTTGAGAGGAGGAAGACACTTCTAAGAGAGGAAGTCGAGACTTTGAATGAGAGGATTGCATCATTAACACTACCATTGTCTTTTCATCACTACCTTCATCGTCAATGTCACCACCTTCCTCTCCACCCTCTGTTACTCCACCTTCATCGTTGATCTAGCTGACTTGGAATAGAGAAAAAGCTAAGAACAGAGAGAAGGAAATTGAGGAGTGAGAAGAGAGAAGAAACTATCATCAAAGTCTAACTCCATCACTCTCACCGTTAGGAATAACAGACCAAAGAAGGAGGAATCGGAGACCATACCACCACCATCGGAACCTACATTGGGGCAATTCAGTATTTTCAAAAGATTTTTTCATGGAAGAGCTCATGTTGCTTAACTTATTGGAAGGATTTTATTTCCCATACATAAAGGAAAATAAGTTCCTAATAGAAAATGAACAGTGATATTCCATGACCAACCAAACATGGCAAGTAATGGAAAATTAGCCATTTTCCATTTCCCTCCATCTATTTTCATTGTACCAAACAACACCTTATACTTCTCTTAACGGACTCAATTACTGAAGTAGATATTTCATAGTCCCTAATATAGGATTAATCAAATTGTGTTATTCAGAGAGGTTGTTTAAATTAATTAAGTGTACTAAATATGTGAAAAATGAATTTTGTTTTTTGAAGATGTTTCAAGCATCATTTATGTGAAAGAGAGAGAATATGTTATATGGTGTGCTTTAGTCAAACATAAGAATTAAATACATACCACTTTGGTGCTATGTCGCAATTAATTCTCATATATCAAAGAGAGTTAGTTAACCCGCTAATTATAAACCTTGGTTTCAGAAAATGAAATCTTTGAATTGGGTCTATTCAGCTCAGGTAGTTCCATAGATCGCTATGTTGGAATCTTTAACACAAAATCCCAGGTAGAAACAACCTTGGCCAATTGAGCTTAAACACAGAGGGAGATCTTTTACTTCTCAGCCATGATCATATTGTTGTTTGGTCAACAAATTCAACCACAAAGGCCTTAAGTCCAATTTTGCAGCTCTTAAGCTCTAGAAACTTGGTTCTAAGAGAGAGGAAAGATCAAAAGCCCCAAAACTACTTGTGGCAAAGCTTTGACTATCCTTATGATATCATTCTTCCTGGAATAAAGTTACGATTGGACCTGAGAACTAGTCTTCATCGACATTATACAACATGGAAGAATTGGGACGACCCTTCTTTTGGAGACTTTACAGCAAAGCTTGTACTACACAATTATCCTCATTCAGTGATCTGGCAAGGCCCAACAAAGAATATATGGAGTGGCCCTTGGAATAGTATCTGGTTTAGTGGCATGTCACATGTGACAAAAAACCTACATTATAATTTGTCTGGAATAAAGATGAGGTGTATATAGCTTACTATGTGAAAAATGAGTCACTGATTACAAGATTAGTCTACAACCAAACATTATACTCAATACTGGACCTAATATGGCGTGAAGATGATTAAATGTTGAAAGAGACAAATTTCACCCAAGAGGGGGGTGATTGGGTGATGTAATAAATTTTTGTATCATTGTAGTGATTTGAAAATGAATGCATATAGAATAGAATTGAGAGAATTTGCACACAGAAAGTTATACTAGTTCGACCCAAAACCTTGGCCTAAATCCAGTCCTCAAAGATCAAGACCTACTGAGATTTTCACTATTCTTCCAAGATTCAGTGGGCTCTCAAAAACGCCACAAGACAACAATTGTAAGGACTACGAGCAAAAATATTCTGATACCTAGAATTTTCTCTCCCCCTCACAACAATTCTTATGTGCAGAACAATCCCTATGACCTTTCTCTCCTGCTTATGTATGTAAGTCTTACGAGCAGTAGTGCTCTCTCCTGCTTGCACCTTGTAAGTCTTATGAGCAGAAAGTCCTACTAGGAATTTTCTCAACTGCTTTCCTCGTAAGGATATCTACCCTCTCAAGGTCCCTGTACCATGAGATCAAATGAAAATATAGTTTGAAGTGTATACAGACTCTCTTACAGAGTGGATATGATAAATACTGAAGTATAATATGAATACAGAGAAAAATATGAAAAACAAAGACTCGTGTAAATTTGCTTGTATATATCTCTTGTTCAGTGTTCTTTGTTTTAGATGGTCTCTGAAGCTCTGTATTTATAATGAGTTGATTTTGTCCATTAAGTGATAGCCATTGTAGAGTGGAGCGGAGCGTAACGTTTATGGATCGGTATGCGTGCATTTGAAATCTCTGGACAAGATATGGTGATAGGTCAGTAATGTGCGTGCTTAGCTGGTCGACTTTGAACATAATGATTATTTCTGCCGTTTTTGACTTTTTATATGCATCTCTGATCCGAACGTTCAATCTCCTATTTCACACTTGAAGTATATGTTAAATGATGTTTGATAATAATAACAAATGAAAACATAATGAATGAATAACATTGAACCACGTTCGGATTGATCGCTGTGAGTTTGTTGCATTTTTGGTTTCTGTCAAAGTCTCACTCGAGTACAACGCATATTTTTCAGCTAGCACTTGCATGACTTTCGAGTGCTGATAAAAAGTGTTGTGTAATTTTAGTCCAGCACTCGAGTGCAAATATTCTCACTCAAGTTCAATTTTCCACTTTTGCCTTTGCTTTTATGTAGCACTTCCTTGTGAATTGCCAAGAGTGCATTTTCTCACCTGCGAGTGTACTGACCTCTCACTCAAGTGCAATATGTCTCACTCGAGTGCATGTGTATTTTGTACTATGGAATTGAGCCTCTAGATAACACTTGCAACATTTTCATTAAGAGTGTGAAGGATCTTCACTTTAGTGCGGATGTCTCAATCGAATGCACAGTGTATTTGAGCTTCAAGCTTCGCTTCTTTGCACTTGTACCAAGTTTTGTAAAAGTGAGATTTTGCACTTGCAAGTGTTGAAGTGTTCACTCGAGTGCATCAGCATATCTTCGCTTCTGGACAGTCTTTTGCTCAACACTTGCATCAAAAATGAAGGAAGTGGGCTTTCTCACTTGTGAGTGTTGGAACCTCACTCGAGTGCAAAAGGCTTCACTTGAGTGTCCTTTGTAATACCCCGAATTCTGAGATTTGAGGCTAGAGAATAAGCCTGAAATAAGTGAACTGCTAAGCCCCAGTTTAGCAAGATTCCAAATTGTGATTAAGGGTTAATGACTCTAAAAGTGGATATAGTTAGTGATAAATAACCCTTTTGGAGAATATGATGTGATTTAGGATTCGAATGTGATTCGCAAGTATTGTGAGTAGTGCCGAAACCCTGTATTTGAGTTCAATTCTGGATTAACATCTAAATTGAATGAAAATAAGGGGGAGGGCGTATGTATGGTGTAAATGAATGAGAAAATGTATTTGGTGGTGATTCAAGAGGAATTGCCATAATCAAGGGCAAAACGGTGAAGTTACCGACCAATTGGTCAGTTACTGAAAGGGAAACTCATTGGTAACTTCAAGATCAATGGTTGTGATTGATTTTTAGAGATTAAAAAGGGTGTAATCCCATGTGTGTGAGTTCATGTGAGTTTATTGGTGATGGAACAAGATTGACACATGGCACTTTTTGGACCCTTGGATCAAGTCAAATGTTCAAAGTTGCTTTTTCCTCTTCCCTCTCTCTATTAGGTCGGTTGTTATTCTTGTGAGGGGCCAAAAATCTGATTTAACTTCATTATCTTCATCTCTCTCTATTTCTCCATTTTCGTTGAGCTTGGGGAAGGAAAAAGAAAAGAATAAGGTGAGATTTGGGCTATTTTGTGTCCTCAAATGGTTAAATCCTCTTCACTAATCTTGTTCATAGTGATGAGAGCTTCATCTCTATGGTTTTAGATTTGTGAGAGAAGGTGTTTGAGAGCTTGAAGAATTTGAAAAGTGGAGGAATCAAAGAATTGGCATTGGGAAGGGGAAGATGTGAGTATTTGATGACTATTGACCTAACTATTGTGGTTATTGGTTGAGTATTGTGAATTGTGAATTTTACCCTGATTTTGTGATATTTTTGTGTGGAATGTAAATGATGGAATTTGATGTTTTTTTATGTTGAAAATGGTGTTATGTTGTGGTGTTTAATCATTGGAATTGGTTTGAATTGGATTGGACACATTGGTTGCAAAACTAGAAAATCTGTCCTTTGGAAGTCTGTTCTGGGCAGTTTATTTGTGTTGGCGTTTTGAATAGGCAAATGATGTCAGAAAATTATGAAAATTTTCAGTCTTAAATTTCACATCCCAAGCTTCAAAATGGACATATAATTTGTACTATTTCGTTTCGGGAACTGGGAGATATGACTGTCCAAAGTTTGGGATTGAAACTGAACACTGTTTTGGGGCAATAATGGATTTTGGGGAATTTTGTATTGTTTTGGTGATTTCCAGTAATGTCTCATATTATTTCTATAAAGAGGACTTAAATAGCTTTCAATGGGCTTTGGGATCACCTCATTTCGATTTTTCTAAAATTAGTTATGAATTTCCGAAGTTACCTTGGCTGCAGCAGAAAATCTTGGCTGCAAAGCAAAAGTTTCTGTGTACGTTTTGGTCGCAGCCAAAAACCTTCTGTGCACGTTTTGGCTGTAGCCAGAGGATTCTTGGCTGTAGCCAACCCCTATTTTTCAGTATTTTGTGATTTTGAAAGGTGATTTCCAACCTAGTACTTCCCAATCATTTAGGCTTTCATTGAGCTTATTATAGCCACCTGAAGGGTGTGAATGATAACCAACCTTAAGTGATATGAAAGTAAAGATTTGGATTAGAGATTGATCTTATATCCTTGATTTGGTTTATAGGGTTCAATATTCGTCCTGATCGTGAATAGCCGGTGCTGGAGCATACGTGGAAAGAAAAAGGGTAGGGAACTTACCTCTCTTGCATGCTTTGATATTTGTGTTTGTGTATTGATGCATGTATTGCTTTGCTTGATTATGTGAAACATGTATGAATGATTGTAGCTTTCTTTCTATTTATGCTATGGCCATGAGTATGTTGTTGAAACATTGAGCACGTAGATATGTCATTATGTGAGCATGTGTTATTGTGATGCAAGCATGTCATGCATTAAACACTTATCTTGCATGCATATCGGTATATGTTTACCTACTGAGATTCTCTAGAATCTCACCTTCCCTATCAACATTTTAGATAGGGTAGGTGGATCGAGGACGGAGCAAGCAGCCAAGGGCGATGAGGACTCCTTCGGGTTGTCATTCTGATAGTTGGTTATCATAGTTGGGAGTATTGTGTATGGGATATTTGTATATGTGCATGAGGATTTAATTATGTGTAATTGAGGTGAGATTTGTGTAATCCCCGTATGAGAACTTGTATATAGGCGTATTGTCTTTTGTAAACCCTTTTGTAAAGATGTGAACCCGGGATTGCCGGGATTATTATATTGTGCACTCTGATTTATCTATTGAATGTAATTATCCGCGTGAAGTGATTGTATTCGAAATGTGAATATGAGACCAGATTATTTGGATTTCAAAAAGTATTTGTGAAAATCCCATATGGTATATGGGTTTTTAATTGAATTTTAATTATTATTTGTCTCTATTTCACTTTAATCGCGTATTTCGGATATAATTACGGCAGGGGGGTTACATACTTCCTATTTTCAGGTTCTTCCTTACTCTCAGACAGACACTTCTTGTGCCACACTCGCAGGACTCGAGTGAGCTTGAGGCTATCACTCGAGTATTGAGCTTACGCTTAAGTGCAATGGCCATTTTCCTTTTTTGACGTGGCTTTTTATCAAGCAATTCCAAGAGTGTGCCTTCATGCTCAAGTGAAAACTTGATCATCACTCAAGTATTGCTGAAAACTCTCTGAAGTCAGTAGCTTTCTATAAAACACTTTTAGACCAACACTTCCTGGACTTGAGTACAGAGATGATTCTCACTCGAGTGAGACTGCTTCACTCGAGTGCATCATATATTTTTTCAACAATTTCTTCATAACTTTGTGAAATGCATTTGGTAACCACTTGAATCAATGATTATACTTTCAAAACATGAGTTTCTTATCAAAACACATAATCACCTTTTGTTATCATCAAAACTTGGATTCTAACATTCTCCCCCTTTTTGATGATGACAAAACCTTTGTGATGGATTTGAAAACTTAATTGAATTGAAAACTTTTTGAAAACTCTATTAAGAATTCCAAATGCATATTCATTAAAGTTTTAAGTTAATAGAAGGGAAAGAGATACTAAGGATGGAGATTCATTTAAAAGAAATGATCTTCCAATAGTCAAGTGGATGCATTATGATGAGCACATATTGGTGTAGGCGTGATGTTATTAGGAGGTCCTTCGCTTTTAGTTCCGTGTAGTCCCCCTGATGGTGCCGCGCTTAATTGCCAGAGATATGCACTTTTCGATGAATGATTATGGAGTTTTCCAAATAAACAAGTAGAGAGAGTCATGGGGCTAGGACTGATAACCTTGCCGTTCCAGGTTTTTGACTTAACAGCTCCCTTTTTTTTTGCTCTAAATTTTGCCTAAGCCGCCCTTTCGGGTTTTCAACTTAGCGAGCCTTTTTTTCTTGCTCTAACTTTTGCCTAAGCCGCCCTTTCAGGTTTTCAACTTAGCGAGCTTTTTTTTTTTTGCTCTAACTTTTGCCTAAGCCGCCCTTTCGGGTTTTCAACTTAGCGAGCTTCTTGTTTTTTTTATTGCTCTAACTTTTGCCTAAGCCGCCCTTTCGGGTTTTCAACTTAGCGAGCTTTTTTTCTTGCTCTAACTTTTGCCTAAGCTGCCCTTTCGGGATTTCAACTTAGCGAGCTTCTTTTTTTTTTTTGCTCCAATTTCTGCCTAAGCCGCCCTTTCGGGTTTTCAACTTAGCGAGCCCCTTTTTTGTTTTGCTCAAACTTTTGCCAAAGCTGCCCTTTCGGGTTTTCAACTTAGCGAGCTTTTTTTTCTTTACACATAGTATTTCTTTACAGCATCTGAATTGATTGGCCTTGGTAGATCTTGGCCATTCATGTTTGTCAATATCAATGCCCCACCAGAAAAAGCTTGTTTAACAACATATGGGCCTTCATAGTTCGGAGCCCATTTACCTCTATCATCTTCTTGATTTGGGAGGATCTTCTTGAGGACTAGGTCTCCTACTTTAAACCACCTGGGTCGTAGTTTCTTATTAAAGGCCCTTGCCACTCGTGATTGATATAACTGCCCATGACATATGGCTGTGAGCCTTTTTTCTTCAATCATATTTAATTGTTCAAATCAAGAATGTATCCATTCGCTTTCATCTAGGTCTGATTCAGCCAAGATTATCAGGGATGGTATTTCCACCTCAATTAGAGTAACAGCCTCCATGCCATAAACTAAAGAGTAAGGGGTTGCCCCAGTTGAAGTACGCATTGTGGTACGGTATCCGTGTAATGCATATGGAAGCATTTCGTGCCAGTCCTTATAGGTCACTGTCATTTTGCTGAGGATCTTCTTAATATTCTTATTGGCTGCCTCAACTGCACCATTCATCTGTGGCCTATATGGTGCAGAATTATGATGTTTGATCTTAAACTGATCATATAATTCTTTAACTGCTGCCCCGTTGAGGTTTGGTGCATTGTCAGTTATGATCCTCTCTGGTAACCCATATCTACAGATGATATTAGCCTTTAAGAATTTGATGAAGGCCTTCTGAGTAATACTGGCAAAGGAATTGGCTTCTACCCACTTAGTGAAATAGTCAATAGCAACGAGGATGAAACGATGACCATTCGAAGCTTTTGGGTTAATCGGCCCAATGACATCTATTCCCCACATGGAGAATGGCCATGGAGATACGAGACTATGCATTATAGTCGGAGGGGCGTTAGCTTTGTTGGCATATATCTGGCACTTATGACACTTTCTAACATAATTGATACAATCCTTCTCCATAGTTATCCAGTAGTAACTAGATCTTTGAGCTTGTTTAGTTAATGAGTGGCCATTTGCATGTGTACCGCATACGCCTTCATGGATCTCTGCCATAATCTTGTGCGCCTCCCTCACGTCTACACAACGTAGCAATGTCCCATCAAAGCTTCTCTTATATAGGACGTTATTACTAATAAAAAAAGCCCATGGCCAATCACCGGATGGTCTTCTTTTCATTATGTGTCGCGTCTGGAGGGTAAGTACCATGCTCCATATACATTTTAATACTATGGTACCAAGGTTGCTTGTCGTGCTCTCTTCCAATATTGAAGCAAAATGCTGGCGATCTTTTAGTCTCAATCTATATTGGTTGAACTTGGACCCCACAATCAAGTTGGATCATAGCTGCTAAAGTAGCTAATGCATCAGCGAAGCAATTCTTTTCTCTAGCCATGTGATGAAAATTGATTACTTCAAAGTTTTTGATCAACTCTATCAAATACACTTGATAAGGGATCAACTTTAGGTCTTTAGTACGCCATTCACCAGTCACTTGATAAATTATGAGAGCTGAGTCACCATAGACTTTTAGTTTTTCTTATCCCAAGATCTATGGCAGCCTGGAGACCATTAATACAAGCTTTATAGCAATCGGAAATTGCTTTCCGTCTGGGGATATGATTACTGCCCCTACATCATTGCCATACATGTCTGCTGCCCCATCAAAATACATTTCCCACCCCCTTCGATTTGCTTTCCTCAATCGGATCTTCTGTAGCACATATGTCTTCATCTGGAAGTTTGAAATCTAGTGGCTGGCATTCATCTATGGGGTTTTCCGCTAAGCGATCTGCTATCGTACCACCCTTAACGGATTTTTGAATGACGTATCTTATATCATATTCAGACAATATTACTTGCCACTTAGAGACTCTTCCAGCTACATGCGGGCTGTCAAAGATGTACTTGAGTGGGTTTACTCTAGAAATTAACCAAGTGTAGTAAAGCATGTATTGCCTCAACCTCCTTATAGCCCAGACTAAACCACAACAAGTTCACTTGATCATCTGGTAACGTGACTCACAATCATTAAACTTCTTGATCAAGTAATAGATCGCTTGTTCTCTTTGCTTAGATGCATCTTGTTGCCCCAGCATGGCTCCCATGGAGTTTGATCGTATTGTTAAATACAAAATTAAAGGTCGTCCTGGTACAGGAGGAACCAGAATTGGGGGATTTAGCAAATAATCCTTGATTCTATCAAATGCCTGCTGGTAATCTTCATCCTACTTCCATGTGCAGTTCTTCTTTAAAAGCTTGAATATCGGCTCACAAGTTGCAATCAGGTTGGCAATGAATCGTGCAATGTAATTCAGTCGCCCCAAAAAGCTTCGAACTTCCTTTTCTGTTTGAGGAGGGGGCATTTCCCGTATTGCTTTTACTCTGTCTGGATCTATTGTAATCCCTTTTTGGCTTACAATGAAACCCAACAATTTTCCAGATAAAGCCTCAAAGACGCATTTGTTAGGATTTAGTCGTAGCTTGTACTTGCGTAGCCTTTCAAACACCACAACATGGCTTTCTCCCTCAGAAGATTTAGCTACCATATCATCCACGTATACTTCAAGTTCTTTATGCATCATATCATGGAAGAGTGCCACCATGGTACGCTGATAAGTTGCCCCAACATTCTTTAGGCCGAATGGCATGACACTGTAACAATAAGTGCCCCATTGTGTAATAAATGTGGTTTTTCTTTGTCCTCTCCATCCATAAGGATTTGGTTATACCCTGAGTACCCATCCATTAATGAGTACCTATAGCTACGGGCTACATTATCAACCAGGACATCAATATGAGGCAATGGAAAATCATCTTTTGGGCTAGCTTTGTTCAAATCTCGATAATCCACACACATTCAAATTTTTTCGTCCTTCTTTGGGACAAGAACGACATTTGCTATCCATTGTGGGTACTTAGCTACTTCTAGGAAACCCGCTTCTAATTGCTTCATCACCTCCTCTCGAACAACTAAGGACATATCGGAAGTGAGCCTCCTCAATTTCTACTTTTTAGACTTAGTGTCTGGGAATAAGGGGATCTTGTAAGAAGCAATCCTTGGATCAAGGCCTGGCATGTCTTGATAAAACCATGCGAACACATCTATGAATTCTTTGAAGATTTCAACCATTTGCTCTCTTTCGGGGTTATCTACTATCTTTAGTTCTCTCTTTTCTTCCTTTGTACCTATATTTATTACTTCAATTACATCTTCATGTGGGCACATTCTATTGGCGTCGGATTCAAGGATTTTTTTGTATGGTCTCATCATCATCATACTCGTAATCATGCATATCAATGGCAACAAGCGTATCATCATTCAGGGATTCAGGAACCTCTGCGTTGGACAAGAGTTCTGAGGAAATCGATTTCCTAGAGGGCGAAAAATGAACAACGAATGAATAGAAGGAAAAAAAAAAGGAATGGATATAAATAAGTGAATTTTATTCGCATATCATTCTTTATTCATGGTTCATATAAGAGCTCTCCTAAAGGCGTATACAAAGCATAAAAAGACAACTTTTAGCTAGGCATGTTACTCTAAAATGATAGAATTAAAGGTGCCCTCAAACTCCCAATTTTCCAGAGCTCTTCCAGAATCATCAGCTGAAATCCATGTGCAGTTCTTTTTGCCTATTGTTGAAACCATTGCAACAGTCGGCTTGCTTAGCAATTCAAAGGACATCAAGAATTTCTTCCCTATATGGGGATTTCAGAGTGCTAATCTTCCCTTTCTATCCAATGATTTATATTAGATTCGGCTTCATTTCCACTGCTGGCTGCCATCTGACGACTACGTGAGTGCGTGTTGTATGAATTTTTAGGGGGTAGCTGGTTAGGACATTTAGATGGAGCAATATTGTATCACCTGCCTATAAAGGAACAAAATATCATTAGTTTATTTGAACTCAAAATTTCAAAAGGGCATAGCGAGTTATCCATGGTATATTGGCATAAAGGTATTCTAGCACAAGCATCCTCTAGCTTCCTCAGGGAATCCATTATTCCACAGGGAGAACTAGAGTTGATCATTAGATAGGAGGAACCCTGAGTCCCATCCTAGCCAAGATCTTATCATTGACCATAGTGATAAGCATGCAATACACCTTTCCTATAGGAACTTGATTTAAACCTGGTTCTTTTGCCATTTAACCTTTGTGCCAAATTTTTAGTTGTTAGATAATTTGCTTGTCCTTTATTAAAGGAAATAGAAGGAAGAGTCAGAAAGTATTTCTGAATGCATGCTATGCAGATGATTACATGTGCTTTCTAGCCTTGATATAGGTGATGGACATTGAGAAAAAGAACTTCACCTCCTCAAGAGATCTATTACCTCATAGGGAAAATGAACTGCCCATTAACCTGCGAATGACCCAAGCCATCACGCCACTAAGGGTTTTTAAAAAATGATGATTATGTCCAAGGCCCATATCAAATGAAGCTAAATGTCAATAAATGATGCAAGGATACCTCATAAGACATGAAAGAGTGATGACTTATACTCCAAGTTTTGATATGGGTGATAGACATTAAGAAAAAGAACTTCACCTCCTCAAGAGATCCAATACCCCATAGAGAGGATGAAGTGCCCATTAACCTGCAAACGGCTCAAGCTATTACGCGGCTAAGGGTTTTGTTAAATGTTTATTATGTCTAAGGCCCATATCAAATGAAGCTAAATGCCAATGGATGATACAAGGATATCTCATGAGATATGAAAGAGTGATGACTTATACTTCAAGTTTTGATATGGGTGATGGACATTAAGAAAAAGAACTTCACCTCCGTAAGAGATCTATTACCTCATAGGGAGAATGAAGTGCCCATTAACCTGCGAATGGCCCAAGCCATCACGCCGCTAAGGGTTTTAAAAAATGATGATTATGTCTAAGGCCCATATCAAATGAAGCTAAATGCCAATGGATGATACAAGGATATCTCATGAGATATGAAAGAGTGATGACTTATACTTCAAGTTTTGATATGGGTGATGGACATTAAGAAAAAGAACTTCACCTCCTCAAGAGATCTATTACCTCATAGGGAGAATGAAGTGCCCATTAACCTGCGAATGGCCCAAGCCATCACGCCGCTAAGGGTTTTAAAAAATGATGATTATGTCCAAGACCCATATCAAATGAAGCTAAATGTCAATAGATGATGCAAGGATACCTCATGAGACATGAAAGAGTGATGACTTATACTCCAAGTTTTGATATGGGTGATAGACATTAAGAAAAAGAACTTCACCTCCTCAAGAGATCCAATACCCCATAGGGAGGATGAAGTGCCCATTAACCTGCAAACGACCCAAGCTATTACGCGGCTAAGGGCTTTGTTAAATGTTTATTATGTCTAAGGCCCATATCAAATGAAGCTAAATGCCAATGGATGATACAAGGATATCTCATGAGATATGAAAGAGTGATGACTTATACTTCAAGTTTTGATATGGGTGGTGGACATTAAGAAAAAGAACTTCACCTCCTCAAGAGATCTATTACCTCATAGGGAGAATGAAGTGCCCATTAACCTGCGAATAGCCTAAGCCATCACGCCGCTAAGGGTTTTAAAAAATGATGATTATGTCCAAGGCCCATATCAAATGAAGCTAAAATGCTAATGAATGATATAATGATACCTTAAGAGTCCTAAAGGATTAACTCTCATTGAGATGTTTTCTAATATGATTGATGGTCTTTTAGGGTCACGGACCCTTAGACTAAGGTTGGCTATCTAATGCATACACTGTCCTTGTGATGTATCTTTATATGAAGTGATGCTAGATACATACTCAAGTGGAGCGACAGTTAGTCACTTGATCCTAGGGGTTTCACTGATAATGCATGGATGACAATAATGATTATCAACAATAAGTAAATATATGCCCTCCAGTGTCCTATTTTAGGAATGACCCTAGGTTAGTAGTATCTATCCTAAGAAAGGTAGGTACTAATTAATTGGGTAGGTCTATAATTTCTACTAATAGGTGCAGTGGTTTCAAGGTGGTTCTAATTCTCACATATAAAGGTCTCCTAACTGCCCCCATCGTAAAGATGAAGACCCCATTTGATGAAATTGACCTTCAGGGGGTTCTGAAAACCCCACAGGGATCAATCTCACAAATGAGTAACAGCTAGGATGAAGTCTTCACAGTAACCTCAGGGGGTTCTTAAAACCCCACAGGGAGACCGCTAGAAACTTCCACTCACCTAAGGAACTCACAGACCCGGGTATAGGGCCTAAAATGTGTGTGAGGAGAATAGTGTATGTGTTCAGTGTGTGTGTGGAGAGCATACCAACCTATGGCCTTATGTTTTACCCAACCCTCATCTGCTAAGCAGATCACAAGATAGATAGAAAAAAGGAGAAAAAAAAACAAACAAATAGATGAATAAGGAACTTAATAAATAAAAACAACTATTCACAAAAAAAAATAATAAGAAGAAAAGGGTAATTAAAATAAAATTAAGGCCAAATTATTTTTAAACATTTAACTTAAATGGGATTGACTCTCAAATTGTCCCCAGCGGAGTCGCCAAGCTGTAACGCCCGGAATTTAGAAAAACATGGAGCCGCCACCAAAATTTTAGAAAAAAGGATAATTTTGGAAACCTTTTTAAAAATGGAAACTGATCTACAAAAACCATTTAGGGTTCGGGAGTCGATTGTGTGTAGGGAAGGTGTTAGGCACCCCACAACACCCATTCATGAGAATGGTTACCCTAAGTTAATTATTTAAAAATACTATGGCCTTTAACTTTATTATAATTACCCAAATAAAGATAAAAATAAATGAAAAACTAAAGGAAAAAAAATAAGGAACATTTATTTACAAAAAGAAAAAAAGAAAAAAATGTATTTATTTAAAAAAAAGAACATTTATTTACAACAAGAAAATAGAAAAAATATATTTATTTACAAAATTGGACTTGACCTAGGATGAAAACCTAGGGCCTACGTACCCTTTAGAGGGATCAAAGCTCACGTAGTTCGAGGGGGTAGAAAAGCGTGTCACTTGGTTGGTGATTTTTAGAAAAAATGTTCATTTAATTTATTTGAGAAAAATAAGCTTTTTATTTGATTTGTATTTTTTATTTTTTTTAAAAAACGTTTTTTTTTATTTATGAAAGAACTTCTTTTATTTTTCATGAAAGAAAGTTTTGCCATTTTATTTTCATTTATAAAAATGTGTTAAAATATTTTTTTTTGAAAGAGGACCTAAGAAAGGAATAAAGAAAAAAGAAGAAAAAGTAACACAGTTAAATAAAAAGGAAGTCAAAAGTGAGGAGATTTATGCGTACATTTTTCCTTTTGAACCCCGCTACAACAAGAGATAGGGTGATAGAACCACATAATAAACAAGAGGCAAGTACAATTATATTATCTATATTTATTAAGCATAACACCTAATATCATAAGAAAATAAGACATCACATACCTCTTGCCTATGTATGAGATAATTCAGTTGGACAATAAAATGCAAATCCACAAGACCACAATAAGCTAAAACACGTCCAGCAACATCATAATACAAAGTAAAGCAATGTAATGCATATTGGCTAAAGTCATAGTGCATGAATGATGAAGTAAGCATGAACCAAGGGATATTAGATGGAAGAGAGAAAAACGAGATGTAAAAGTGAAATCAAAGAAAAGGATGAAAACTCAACCACTGACCTTATCTCCTTGCTCTCCCAAAATTCTTGTCCCCTTTGCTTCAACCCTTGCACTTCTATTTATAGTCTTAAGGTAGGGTTTTCTTCATAAATGCTCCCTTTTTTATTTTTTTTATTTTATTTTTCGTTTTTTTGATTTTTTTTGTATTTTATGTTAAGAACTACCTAACTTAACCCAATCACCATCAATGGAGATTTTTTTTTTTATTTTCGTTTTTTTTTTATTTTTTTGTATTTTCAATTGATAAAACTTCCTAACTTGACCTAATTACCATTAGTGGAGATTTTTTCGTTTTTAATCTTTTTTTCATTATTCTCCCCACAAGTAACTTCCTAATTTAAACCTATCAACATAAATGAGATTTTTTTATTTTTTTATTTTTCGTTTTTTTTATTTATTATTTTCCCTTAATGAATGATAATGCCAATCATATCAATTAAGGGATTTATTTTAATTTTCATTTTTTTTAAATTTTTCCCTTTCAATGATGATTGCCTATTTAGACACCGATCATCATCAATAGGAGGATTTCCTTATTTTTTCTTATTTTCGTTTTTTTTATTTTTTCTTTCAATGATGATTGTCAATTTGGACACCAATCATTATCAATTTTTTTGTATTTTTTTTAGTGGGGCCCGGACAAAATAGGGTGTTCACAGGAATCAAAACGATTGTGAAAGTTTGGAGAGAGCTTTTGGAGGTGATTTCGATTAGGGCTCAAAATTAGAGATTTATAGAGAAAAATTTGACCTTTTAGAGACTATTGAGGAGTTGCAACGGATGATTGAAGAAATTGGAGACGTTTAATCAGTGGATAACAGTCGAAGATGGAACGGTGTGACTGGCGAGTGAGGAGACACTTCCGAAGTAAGAAGAGCAAGTGTGTCATTTAAGCTGTCACGTAACTGGTATAAGCCCCGACACTCGAGTGAGAGACCTACGTACTCGAGTGTTCTTACTAACATACTCAAGTGAACCATATTCGCACTCGAGTGTTGCAAAGAAAAATTTCAAGAAATTTGCTGATACGTACCTAGAGTAATATCATCGAATTTTAGGTACCCACACTTTCTTGGGTCCTTCGTGGTTAATATGAATTACTTCTGGTACATGTGTTCCTTTCAGAACCCATTTATATGTGCTAATGACCTGTCCTTTTCTAAAATAACATGATGAAGTATAATGTCCTTTTCTATTGCAGTAAGAACATGATGCAAATGGATTTGATGTATGCATAGATTTCTTAAAATATCTAAGATAAGTTTTACTGTCCTTTTCCTTCTTTCCTCTATTTTTATCCTGATCAGACCTATATCCAATTCCATATTTATCAAAAGAAATTCTCTAAGATTTTAAAATTACTTCAAAGTTTCACTTCCTTTAGTAAATCTTTCTAACGTTTTTGTTAATTCTCTTATTTTCTTGTCTTTCTCTTCACACACTACGCATGATATGATAGTATTTTCTAACTCTTTTATTTTCTTCTTATGACTAACCATTTCTTTGACTACTTTGATGAATTTAGTATGCAATGCATTATATTCAGATAATAATTCATCATAAGTAGATTCTGAATCACTTACTTCAGAGTCCGATTCTTCTTCTTTAGCCTCCAAACATATATTAGCAACTTCATCATCGTCTCTTTCTTCATCCGACAAGCTATCACCCCATATAGATGATATGTATGCTTTCTTTTTTTGCTTCTTCTTGTCTTTGTTTTTGAAACATTCAAACTTAATATGTCCAGGCTTTCCACAGTCATAGCATACTATTTGTTGTTCTTTGTTTTCTTTCTTGCTTGGTCTACCTTGGTAATTCTTGACGTTCTTTTGGCCTTTTCTGTAGAACTTCTTGAATTTCTTCACGATCATTCCCATATCATCATCATCAGGAATATCTTCATTTTCAGAGGAATAAGCTTCCTTGACGGCTTTGAGAGCAACTACTCTCTTCTTTTTATCATCAAACTCTTCTAGTTCTTTCTTGAATTTCAGTGTTCCTTCATACTTAGAAAGACTACCAAATAAAGCAGCTACAGTCTCATTAATTCACCTTTAGCTTCTTCAATAGCTGTCACTATTGCTTCCTATTCTTTTGTAAGAATGTTAAGAATCTTCCTAACTTGGGAATTTTGATCAAAGGTTTTCCTAAGTGCTGATAGCTGATTAACGAGATGGGTATATTTAAGTTCAAATTCAGAGATCCTTTCTCCAGGTCTCATCCGAAACAAATCATAATCTTTAATTAGAGTATTGACTCTATTTTCTTTGATTCTATATATACCTTCATGAGCAATTTCAAGTGCATGCCATATGTCTTTGGCTATTGGTAGTGTGTAGATTCAGAAATATTCCTTTTGACTAAGGGCACTTTGTATCATTAATATAGCTTTGTTGTTTAATGTTACTAACCTTTTGTTATTATCGTCAAATTCTTCTGGACTCTTTTTCACGACTCTATCTTCGATTTTCTTCATTAGAACATAATCACCGTCTTGCATCACATTCCATAGGTCGTATTCGTTAGCCATTTTGAATACTCTGAACTTAGCTTTCCAGAACGAAAAATGTTCTCCGGTGAAACCAGGAGGTCTAGTGATGGAAGCTTCGTCTAGAAGAATGTTCTCACCTATTGTTGCCATTTACTAAATCCTTTTCAAGCTGTTAAGCTCTTCGGAGAAAACCTCGCTCTGATACCAAATGAAAGAGGCAAGCTTTACCCGAGAGGGGATGAATTAGGTGATGTAATAAAATTTTTGATCGTTATGGTGATTTAAAAATGAATGCAGATAGAATAGAGTTGAGAGAATTTGCACATAGAGAGTTATACTGGTTTGGCCCAAAATCCAGGCCTACATCCAGTCCTCAAAGATCAAGACCTACTGAGATTTCACTATTCTTCCATGATTCAGTGGGCTCTTGAAACGCCACAAGACAACAATTGTCCTTGTAAGGACTACGAGCAGAAATATTCTAATACCTAGAATTTTTTCTCCCTCTCACGACAAGTCTTATGTGCAGAACAATCCCTATGACCTTTCTCTCTTGTTTACGTGTGCAAGTCTTACAAGGAGCAACGTTCTATCCTACTTACACCCCTGTAAGTCTTATGGGCAGCAGCAACGTTCTCTCTTGCTTGCACCGTGTAAGTCTTACGAGCAGAAAGTCCTACTAGGAATTTTCTCAACTGTTTCCCTTATAAGGATATCTACCCTCTTAAGGTCCCTGTACCTTGAGATCAAATGAAAATATAGTTTGAAGTATATACAAACTCTCTCACAAAGTAGATATAATAAACAGTAAAGTATAATATGAATAGAGAAAAATATGAAAAATAAAGACTCATGTAAATTTTCTTGTGTATATCTCTCATTCAGTGTTCTCTCTTTTGGATGGTCTTTGAAGCTTTGTATTTATAATGAGTTGATTTTGTTTGTTGAGTGATAGGCGTTATGGAGCGGAGCGTAACATTTATGGAGTGACATACGTGCATTTGAAGTCTTCGGACAATATATAGTGGTAGGTCAGTAATGTACGTGCTTAGCTAGTCAACTTTGAACATAATGATTATGTCTGTCGTTTTGACTTTCTATATGTATCTCTGATCCTGACATTCAATCTCCCATTTCATATTTGAAGTATATGTTAAATGATGTTTAATAATAATAACAAGTGCAAACATAATGAATGAATAACATTGAACCACGTTTGATTGATCGTTGTGAGTCTGTTGCATTTTTGGTTTCTATCAAAGTCTCACTCGAGTGCACTGAGGCCTCACTTGAGTGCACCGCATATTTCTCAGCTAGCACTTGCATGACTTTTGAGTGTTGATAGAGAGTGTTATGTAATTTTGGTTCATCACTCGAGTGCCATTTCAATTTTCCACTTCTACCTTTGCTTTTGTGTAGCACTTTCTTGTAAATTGCCAAGAGTGCATTTTCTCACCTGCAAGTGTACTGATCTCTCACTCAAGTATAACATGTCTCACTTGAGTGCATGTATATTTTGTACTATGGAATTGAGCCTTTAGATAACACTTGCAGCATTTTCATCATTGTGTGATTTCTCACTTGCGAGTGTAAAGGATCTTCACTCGAGTGCAGATGTCTCACTCGAGTACACTAATGTATTTGAGCTTCAAGCTTTGCTTCTGGTCTGTACTTGCACCAAGTTTTGCAAGAGTGAGATTTTGCACTTGCGAGTATTGAAGTGTTCACTCGAGTGCATGGGTCCTCACTCGAGTGCATCAATATATCTTCACTTATGGACAATCTTTTGCTCAGCATTTGCATTAAAAATGGAAGAAGTGAGCTTTCTCACTTGCAAGCATTGGAACCTCACTTGAGTACAAAAGGCTTCACTTTATTGTACTTCCCATTTTCAGGTTCTTCCTTATTCTCGGACAGACACTTCTTGTGCCACACTTGCAGGACTCGGGTGAGCTTGAGGCTCTCGCTCGAGTATTGAGCTAGTGCTCGAGTGCAATGGCCATTTTCCTTTTCTGACTTGGCTTTTTGTCAAGCAATTCCAAGAGTGTGACTTCATGCTCAAGTGGAAATTTGGTCATCACTCGAGTGCAATGTCTCTCACTCAAGTGTTGCTGAAAACTCTATGAAGTTAGTAGCTCTCTATAAAAAACTTTTAAATCAATACTTCTTGGACTCGAGTGCAAAGCTGATCCTCACTCCAGTGAGACTACTTCACTCGAGTGCATCAGATAATTTTTCAGCAATTTCTTCCTAACTTTGTGTAATGCATTTGGTAACCACTTGAATCAATGTTTATACTTTCAAAACATGAGTTTCTTATCAAAACACATAATCACCTTTTGTTATCATCAAAACTTGGATTCTAACAAAGGTGGGTTACATCAAATATATCCATCTAAATCTTGTGGCTTAACAGTTATTGGTCTAGCTAGACATGTACATGGCGTTTTAACCAATTACTAAAAGCATTTTCCATGTGCGATCTCCCATTGGTTTATTTCTTCAGCCATGTCTATGTACATCTTGTAGCACAGATATTAAGTGAATGGTTTGGCATGTTAAGTGATATTAACCTTGTAGCATAGATATTAAGGGTATGTTTGGTTCAATAGAGATTAGGTTAGGTGAGGTTTATTTAAGTTAGGTTAGGGGAGGTTATAATTTTGTTTTGTTCAAGAAGTGGGAAGGGGAGGTTTTGGTATCTTGTTTGGTTCAGAAGGGGAGGTGAGGAAAGTTAATTATAAGTGGACAAAAATACCCTTCTATATATTTTCCTTCTTCTTTTTACAATGTATTTATTAACAATTATTATTTGTAACATAATTATTCTAACTAATCCTCTTCTGAAACCTTCATCAAGTCTTTTTTTTTCTTTACTAAATCAATCTTGTTCATACATAAAACTCATTTTTGATTGGGGTGAGTTCGAGCCCCCATCTGCTTGATTAATTGTATGACTCTTGCATCAGGTCTATATTGATTGAACGTTAAAAAGACATAAGTGACCAAGAGGGAAATGGCAAAAAAGTGCAAGTTAAAATGACTTGTCACATGGTTAAGATATGAGCAGTGCAAAACACATAGTGATATAAGGTCCAGTTTACATCATATTTAATTTGCCAAAGTATCCATCTTCATAAGTTTTCCAAGGTCCATATGATACACAAGCAGTAAAATCATGATCTACCAGCATGCCAACATGTTACAATACTAACTATACATTTAGAAATTTAGAATCCATGAGACTTCCTCGATACACAAAGTCTTGAACATTAAACCTCCCAGCTTAATCTTCATCTCTATAGAGCAATGAATAAGTTACATTGAATTAAAGAGTAAGATTACTCCAACAGTGCTCGCTTAGAAGTAATAATATACTAACTTGGAAAGATGCCTATGGACATCAAAAACAACCAGAAGCACTTCATAGAGATTGATTGAACTCCAAGCACTTTCAACACGACTCTTGACATCCCTATGAGGATATCCTTTGCAAGTTAACGTGAGCCCTAGAGTGTTAAAAAAACACTGCATAGAGATTTTTTTACAGTTGTAAGTATGGGTAGTTCAATTTCAATTTAAAATTTAAGTAAAACCTACATAACAAAACAGAAGTTACTCACAATTTAGGTGTCTCCTTTTGTCATCACTCCTACCACTTCATGAGTTGTGGTGTTTGTCTTCTATGAAATGGATGCTACCTTTGTACCAGCCTATGGCAAGAAAGTGAGGATATAACATGATAATGCCTGTAACAATCAATTAGCTCACCAGAATCCAGGATTTTCCCCCCACAACATTAGTCTTTAGGGGTGAAATTTCATATGAAAAAAGTATTGGAACGAAAATGAATATATAAAGGAAGAAAATGAAACCATTTTCTTGCACACACAACCAAGTGAAAGTCACACACCTCAAGAAAAGGATTTTATCGCGTCAGTACTAAGTAACAAAGAAAACCAACCATATAATTAGTCAGTGCAGACTTCCCAGCATTGGGAGCACCAATTATTCCAACGGCCAATGATTTCTAGTTCTCCTCCTTCACCACACTCTCATCCTCATTCTCACTATCCCCTTCCTCCTTGTCTTATTGGTTTATTTCTATGGTCATGTCTATATACCAAGTACTGAAGACCAGACCGGACACTGAACCGAAAAAGGTACTAGGTCAAGGGTCAGTAGTACAGACCGGGGTCAACTCGGGGTCAATTAAACAGAAATATATAATTTAAATGTTCATGCATACCATTCAAAAAAACTACATAAGAGTTTTTTTTTCAAGTCAATGGTCCAATATAACCTCCTGAACCTAATACCCACAAAAATATCATTAAGTACATAAGGATTTTTCTCCAACCAATGACAAAAGTATTCAACAATCCTTTTGAAGCTCCTTACAAATAAAAATATTTCACGGAAATAATTTTTTTTTTAAAAAAAAAAGCGGAGTTGAAGCATAAAAATGTAAAAAAAAAAAAAGGGCAACCCGGGTTACCCTGGGTTACCCCAGTTTACCCTTAGTCACATCGAGTCGACCGGTTCAGTCGACCCCGGTTTTTCGACCTAACCGGACCGAACTGATGATCAATTCACCGGTTTTTTGTCTGACCCGGCCAGTCCAGACTGATTTTAAATACAATACTATATACAGCTTCCCCTGCTTTATTTATAATTACTTGACACGAGGAGCCTCACATTTGTTCGAATTTGAGTAATTGAGTAACCACGCCAGCTTTATTTGAAAGAGGGCCCTGCCCCATAACTCAGATATGAAGACTATTCGGTTACAGGCCTGACTAACAACCACCAATTATTCCTCCAATTCCCAACAAAATATTTCTCCATTTATTTTTAGTGCCACACTCCAGTCCCCTATAGTTTTTATATCTCATTTTAATCGACACCACCAGTCCAAGACTAAATTTTTAATCTATATTACGCATACGCATTCCCATTGGATGTTGGGGGTGAGTAGGCATAATTAGTGAAATGGACACACTTTAGCAAGCCCGTGCAGAAGACTCCAGATGTCTAGAGAAGAATTTGATTGGAGAGGAAAATGAGCTTCTTCTTTTTTTGTGATATGTTGTGTGTCATAACAAGTAAACAGAGATATTTGGGTAAAAGAGGGTATTTTAAAAACAGTAATCCCCCCCCCCAACACAATACCAAATTTGTAATATTTATAATAGAAAAAGACCTGTAAGAAATAAAATCTTCTCAAGTTTCCTCATAGAACAATTTCTCATAAATTTTCTTGCGAATTAAAACCGTGAGGAACAATTTCTCATAAATTTTTCTTTGAGAAATTCTTACTTCAATACTTAATGTGAAAAGACCCTATCTCACAAACATCAATTATCATAATGGTTTTATAAAATTTGGTTAACCAATGATAATTGAAAGCAATTTCTCATTCAAAACATATCGGAGTTCAGGATATAAAACTCATTCACAAACCTACTATAAAGAAATTTGTTACTCTAGACACATATAACAATATGATAAATCATAGCCTACGAGTCTTACAACACTACATCTAAATTAAGATACAAAACAATTTCCAATACAGATAATGGAATCAGGAGATTTAGGACTCAGATGCTTTGCATTTGCTGAATTATTTTTCGCTTTATGAGAATGCGATTATGCGAATGAAATTTGTAGGGAAAAGAGTGTGAATGAAATTTGAAAAATATAAAATAATTACATTTAGTTCTACTATATTGAAAAAACAAATTGGGGATCAAGCTCCAAAATTGAGTTTGCTAGGATGAAATTAATATGAAAATAAAAAAATAAATGTACAGCTAGCATTAGATAATATCAAATCCGATCGAAATATAAATTTAATTGGCTTACAAAACAGTTTTTCATATTAAAAAAATTAAATGAGTTGACGCTTTTTTTTCTATAACCCACACATTCTTTTTTTTTTTTGATACAGCAGGAAATTAAGCAAATAAAACATCAAATACTTTCTACACTCCTTAGAATAGCACCACGCCTGGTCATTTGGGATTTGTGTGTAAACGCATCATCCGCATATACATATTATAAAAAAAAATTTCATCGGTTTATTTTTCATCATTAAGCAAGTAATTATTTTTTTGTTAACATGTGTAAAATAATAATTAAAAACATATCATAAATTTTTTTTTCCTAGGCACGGAGCGGGGATTTGAACCTTATTTCATCACTTTAGAAGGGATTAGTTTCTTCCGCTAGACGTATGCTCATTGATTATTATAAAAAAATGGGTTTTTTTATACAATATAAAAAAAACAGTTGTAGTGGGTAATTTGTGCAAGTTTCCCATTTAATGACGGGTTTGGCCCATTTTTGGCCCAAACTTGCCATAAGCAGTGTTTGGCGCGCCCGCGTCTGGTGTTGCGTTCGTTGCCCCTGTTACTCAATTTCCCTAATATATATATATATATATATATATATATATATATATATATCACATCAAAATTCCATAGTATGCCTTGTTCTCTTGCTCGTTCTCTTCCTTTCCTTGAAAACACAAGAAAAGGAGGAAGACGAAATCGTATTCCATACTAATCACTCTCTTTCTCTAATTTCTGTTCGATTCGATTGTTTTCCTTTCTATCCTTACTGACCGAAACACCCAATCGCCTCTTCGATCCCATGGGAACCCCAGAAACTTCTCGCGAACCTTGCCCTGATCGCATTCTTGATGACATCGGCGGCGCGTTCGGCATGGGAGCCGTTGGCGGCTCCGCCTTCCATTTCCTCAAAGGTCTCTACAACTCTCCCAAGGGTTCTCGGCTTGTCGGCGGCTCGCAAGCCGTTCGCCTCAACGCACCTCGCGTTGGTGGTAGTTTCGCCGTGTGGGGTGGCTTGTTTTCCACGTTCGACTGTACAATGGTCTACGTGCGTCAGAAGGAGGATCCGTGGAACTCCATCATCGCCGGGGCTGCCACCGGCGGCTTCCTCTCCATGCGCCAAGGGCTTGGAGCCTCGGCTCGATCCGCGGCGTTTGGCGGCGTTTTGCTGGCTATGATTGAAGGAGCAGGGATCATGCTTAACAAGTTCCTCAGTGCACAGCAACAGATGCCTATAATAATCGATGAACCCATGCCTGCTGGATACCCTGTTAATGGATTACCTGGCCAAAGCTTACCTCAAGGGGTGATGCAGCCCTCAACTGTACCTTCTGATTCGGGTAAATCTCAGTTTGGTGGGTGGTTTGGCGGAGGCAAGAAGGATGAGCCGCCTACGAGTGGAGGAAGCGAGACCAAAGTTTTGGAGAGTTTTGAGGCGCCGCCAGTGCCGAGCTTTGAATACAAATGAGGTGGTTATTCAGGCAGTGTTCTCTGAGCAGTGAGTATTTAGGAGTAATTGCATTTGTTGCTGTGGTTTTGTTTTGAACCTTGCTCAGGGATTTGATTGTAGTCACTTAAATCTACGGCTTTGTAAAACAGTGGTAATTTAGGAACTCTTTTTCTCTCAGGCTCCAAATTTTTGTCCATAATTAATTATTTTCCAATTGGAATTTTGGCATGCTTCACATTATAGATCATCATTGCAGATCATCTTTTCCCTGAATTGCAGGTTTATAAGTATTTCATTGTCAATATGTGAAATTGTGGTGGCTATTGTTGTTGTTTTGGGTACAAAATGTCACGGGATGGCAACGTGAAATCCTTATCCCTAACAACTACTTATAAAGCTCTATGGAAAAAATGGTTGTTCAATAAGATACTTCTTTTCCCCTTTCTGGAAGATACTGGAGTACATGATTGAAACTGATCAGCCGAAATTGATTATTGGTAAGAGTTCGGCAAACTTCTTTGAGGCTAATGCTTGGTGTAATACATATCCCTGCATGTGGTAGATGCATTTTTACCCCCAAAATCTTCTGCATTGATTGTGTTGTATGTTAAGCAGTTTCAACATTTGAATTTATTATTTGGTGGGTGTTACATGGCCACAACCATTTGCCTGAGAAATATTGTCAAATCCTCTTTTATTGCCATTAGCATTATCTAGCTAAGCACTGATCATGGATCAGTATTAAATTTTTTAATGATTTTAGCCAGTTAATTAGGTCAGAGCAGGTACATGTCTAAATTACCTAGCTTATACTTCTAAATCCTAATAATAATAGTAAATAACACTTGATGATTGTCTTGGGATTTAATTTCTTTAGAGTCATCTTGTTTTAGCATTCGCATGTTGGGAAATGTCTGAAGGAAAGAAGTAAAAGATGCACTTACACTGAAACATGCTTTTTTATTTATTTCTGAGTTTATATCTTGTTATTTTATAGTCGTCCCATGTCATTTTATATATCCATTTGATGACGACTTTGATTTCTTACCTCCAAAATCCATTTATAAGAAGCAACTTATAATAAACAATAAATTTTTCTTATAAATATTTCGTATGAAATACGAGTGCTCCGTGTAAATGTGCATTTATGTTTTAAGTTCCTTATAGAGGAGATTAATCATTGAATGTGGAAATGCATTTGAACGATGTCATACATTATTTTCTTTCTTCCCGTTTCTTTCATCAAATTTATGTTTTGCATCTGGTTATCGAATGCAAGATATTCATCTAGACGGGATAACAACTTGATTACGTATGAAAAGAAACCAAAGCTTTTTTTAGCATTGATGATGATATTTTTTTAAAAAACAGATCGAACTTCATTAAAACCAATTAAAACTTGCAAACATAGTCTGTATGAGTTCTGGAATATAAAACAAATAGAAACATAAACAGAAAAAACATGACAACATTATCCATGATCATCAGCTATTCTTGAAGCATCATTATCCAAAAGACTGCTCAACTGACTTAGAGGTCTCCATGTCCATTCCATTGGACATGACCCTTTTATTGAAGTCTTAGCCACTCAGTCGGTAACTAAGTTTGTTTCCCTGAAAATCCATGAAAAATAGTGGTTTCTTACAAGTTTTCTCTATTTGAGGATACTTTCAATCAAAATATCATTGTTCTATTCAGTGGATAAACAATGATTATTGATGCAATTGACTAGAGATAAATTATCATATTCAAACACAAAATCCTCAAGTTGATTGTCAATTGCATATTTAACGGCTTCAAATAAAGTCAAGACTCTCGTCATAATCAGAGACTCTGAATTAATTGTCTTATACTGTTCATCCAGCAACCAACCATTCACCTCATGAACCACAAATGCTATAGCCAGACATCCATTTTAACCATCAAATGCACCATCGGCTGCCATTTAGATTTCTGCCACGAGACCTGGATCTGAGCCACTTCTGCATCTGCCTCTTTTTTAAGCCAGCTATTCGCCTCCCATAATAAAGCTGTACCTGCTTGATTAAACACAAAGCTTGGATCAGCCTTTATGTTTTGATATATAAAAGCACACCGGGCCTTCCTTATTTTTCATAAAATCATAGCAAATGGAGCCCTTTGCCAATCAGATACATCTCTACAAGTAAAATACCAAGCAATCCATTGCTTTAAATCCAACGAATCATCATCACTAAACCTAAAAGAGAAGCAGTTTCCAAACCACACACGACGCACCCACTCACATTTAAAAAATAAGTGGCAATCAGATTCAATTTTAGAATTACAAAGGAAGCACATATCAGTCACTGTACATCACCTCCTATTCAAATTCACCGTAGCAGGCAATGCATTAGACAACAATAGAGCCGGGAAATCAGGCCGAGCCTATTAAGCCAGTCCGTTTAGGCCCAAGCCTTTCAGGGGCCAGGTTTATGATTTAGAGCCTTTAAAAGAAGTCGGGACTAAAAGGGCCAGCCCTGTAGGGCCTCAGGCTTAAAAGGGCTGGCCCTTTTAGGCCCTTTTAAATTTTTTTAAACTAAATTAATATATGTGATATCATTATATCAAATTATCAATATGAGAGACACCTAAGCATCTAATACAATATTAGTAATAGGCTAACAATTATTAAATGGTTTGATTTATTTGGTTTTCTACAATGGTTTATTCATTTAAACTTTAAAAAAATAGGCTAATTTAGATATTAAATAATTATTTTAACTAGAAATTTAGGAGTTTTAAAAATAATGTATATTAATTTAAAATAAAATAATAACTAAATTGTAAAACTTGAAAGTGAAATTTATTTGAATTAAAATGAGTTTAGGCTCGAGCTTGTGAAGGGCCGACCCTGTAGGACCACGGGTTTCATAAATTGGGGATTTTATAGGAGTCAAATCTAAACGGGTCAGTTTGTTTAGACCGAGCTTGTGAAATACCGGCCCGAGCCCCTATTCTTGGCTATAGACAACAATTTCCACATAAAATTCCTAACCCTTGTAAGGTACTTTAATTTTCAAACCTGTTTCCGCATGTCCTTGTTAACAGAAGATGAAGATTCAAGAACATTTAATCCATTGCTTTCCAAAAGCTTTTGAGCCACCTTATAACTATCTTTTACAGTATAATAACTCCTCTTTCCACTAGAAGCCAGAAATCAAGTTATCAAGTGTATTCAAAGCTGTTTTGGGAAACAGAAAACAGGACATAGAGTAAACAAGAATTGAATTTGCCGCTAACTCGATAAGAACTTCACGTCCTGCATCCGATAGAAAATTCCTTTGCCATCCATGTGCCTTCTTGTTAACTTTATCAAGCGCAAAATTCACCGCTTGAATCTTTGATCTTCCCAAAGTGATTGGTAATCCCAGATAATTCCCTGCATTGATGATCATAAAAACTGAATCAAGTCTTGCATTATTTAGAGTTTGAAGAGAAATAAAAAATGGTGACACTTTGATGTTACACTAGTTCCACCATTTTATCCTTCATATCAAGTCCCTTTGGGTATTGGTGTTGAAATGAAAATTAAGAGTATGGGTTTCATATTCTACACGAAATTTCAAGCAAGTCATATTGTTTAAAATTTACCCCCCTCAATAATTATAAATGAAAAAATTAAATAATTAATTTATATAGATTGAAAAAATTAGTTGTGTTAATTATTTATTGTTAATGTTTCAAAATTATGTGATAGAGAATTTTAAAAATATGTACTGTCAAAAAAATTCTCTCTTAAAGGCAGTACTGGAAACTTTCATCAACTTCATATTACTCTGTTCAGTCATAAAGATAAAACATATTTAGGGAATTAATCTTTATTTTAAATATAAGATATTTTTTTTATATTTATAATCTTTTATTAATTTACCTCTATTAATACTCCCTTAACAATATTCAAAAAGAAGAAGAGAGAATGAGAAAATTAAAGAAGATAATTATTATATAATAGGGAGAATCCTTAAAAAAGAACTTGAAAATTTTAAAATGACAAATAAGGTATTTCCCAAAAAATAAATTGAAAATTGCTTATCAAGTTTCAACACTTTCTAATCAATTCTTGATAAAAAGCCTGATTTATCATTTTATAATTTCTAAATTCTTTTTCAAGGATTCCCTATATTAATATAGTATTGTATGGAGATAGATATTGTACATATATCTTAAACAAGCAAACAATCCCCCCGCGCATTGCGCGAGTGCACGAACGACTTCAGCATTGAATTACACATCTTTTACCCTCTTCCGATAGACATTTTGTCAAAAAAATAAGGACACACTTCAACTTAGTTCCCAATACAGACATAAAATACTGAATTACAACTTACGGCCCGCAACATTTGTTGGCACACATGCTTATCTGTGAATATACATCACAAACAAAAAGTATTCATACCGCAACAAAAAAGCCATGTTCACAAAAAGAAAATTTACATGGCACTTATGAATAAAACATGATCATGTTGTGTGTCTAGCAAGTTCGGCCACAAATATCACAACAAATAAAAGATCGGCCACAACTACCGAACGCCTTCAAAACAACTCACATAGGCTTCTCTACCTTACTAAATATCTCCCTGTATACAACATTGGTAGCTGTACTCTTCTGATGATTACTACCATCATGTATAATAATTTTCAAATCTGCAATATTTTTAACTCTTGATAAGGCGACATATAATTATCCATGTGTAAACACTGGCTTCGATAGGTATAGCCCAATAGATTGTAATGACTGACCTTGACTCTTATTGATTGTCATTGCAAAAGACAAAGGCAATCAAGAATTACCTTCTCTTCATCCAAAAAGGAAGACTACTGTCTGAGGGATTCATATCCATTCTATGAATCAAAACCTTTTGATTTGGGTTTGACTCATTCAATGTTATTGCTTCAATAACATTTTTTCCAAGAAGTGTGATATATAACCTGGTTCCGTTACATAACCCACTAGCTTGATCTATATTCCTTAATAGCATTATTGGTACTCCAACCTTGAGAGTAAGATTATGCCTGGGCAATCCTGAAAATTCGATCGTATTTAAGAAGTTGGATCAATGTCAGTGTGGATGGACTTTGTTGGGAACACATTAAATGCAAGATGAGAAGTTGGATCAGCCCAAAGTGTTGTTGGTGTAATGTATAATGTAATGGTTGAAGAAGTGGGCATGATGACAATTGAAATGATAGGTGTGAAATAGGATAGCTCAATTACAATTCTATAAAGCTAAAATGAGTCAATGACAGGCAAATAAGTATGAGGCACGATATGTGGGAATTAAGCTCCCAATGGAAACACAAAACGACCTAGCACACATCAAAAAAACTTACCAATTGATTTGACTTATATACAGAAACTCAATCCAACATATGCCTTAAGTTATAAACCACTATAAGTATGAGGAAAAGTTGACAATGATAACCTCAAGCAGCATTATAATAAGGTAGTTGAACATAATGAACTTCTTGATCATGTAGTCCATAATGTTTATACTTGTACCCTACTAGGTGTATGTACCCTACCAGGTGTAAGTAAGTATTAAACTCACTTCATCTGAAATAGTACACATGAAGAAAAGAACCCAACTGATGTGATGTTTATAGAAAAACTCAATCAATAATATGCATAAGATTGTGACACAAAATAAGATTGAGAAAAGATTAACAATGATAACCCAGAGCAGCAGTATTATAAGGTAGTTGGACATGATGAAATTGTTGATTATGTAATCCATAATGGCCATTCTTGTGGCCTATCAGAAACAACTAAGCATTACACTGTATATCTTGGGATTAAGCTACCAATGTAAAAAAGAACGTCCTAGTACATATCAAGAAAAGTTACCAACTGCTTTGACTTATATACAGTACCTCAATCCAAGATATGCAGTTCACTGTGACACGGACTCTAGTGTGTAATTAGTTTGTTAGTTTGCAAGGAATTAAACAGAATGATTAATTCCTACAGGGAAAGACATTAATCATTAATAATTATCCATATATAAAATATCAGAAGTAGGGTATAATTGTACCATACAGAGTCACTCTTGATACAGTATGCAGTATGGAGCTGTTGTACCTCCAACTTGCCTAGATATCACAATCAGCTGCTACTTGTCATTTCAGGTAACCTGTTCTACATTTAAGAGAGATAAGGGGGAAAAATTAATGATGGCATAGCAAATGACATATATTTAAGTTAAATTCATTCAAGTTCTAACCAACCACCTACTCCATCAGAAATGATCCGCAATAGGTTGGGAAGTGGTTGGTCCAACAGGAATGAATGCCCTTTATGGACTATAATCCTTCCATAGTTCAGTGAAGCAAGTGAGGAACAAATGATCATAGTAAGGAAAAAACAGTAAGAGAATGTTTTTGGTCAAATAAATAAGTCAAATCTTCTGAAAATGGATAGATCAACTAAACTAATATAAGAGTCTTTATTTTTTTATACCCACATGTAGCATTATTAAAAGGCAAACAAATTAAAAAGCACAATGAACAAATCATCTCCATATTTAGCTTGTGTGCATCGTTATGAAACCAGTGTCACATTAAGAAGTAAGTTAGAAACCACACAAGTTAATTTAGTTTTAGTACTTATAGTTTTGAATTGGCTTCTGTATGTAATAATTAAGTCACTTACATATTGGATAAGAGTTGGTTATTTGCAATGTGTAAGAAGCAATCTGATCCTCATGCTATTATGAATTCGTAGGAAGATTGAGTGTGATTTTGTAGAGGTCCATTAGAAGTATAGATAGCAGATATGAGTACCGATAACATCCTTCAACTAACCCTTTAAAGGTATGATACAGGTATGATAGCGCCACTAGACTTATATAAAGCTGAAATGAGTCAATAACAGGCATATAAGTATGAACCACAATATATTTGAGAAAAAATGAAACATGATAACCTCTGGCATCAATATTATAATTTAGTTGGACATGATGAAGATATTAGATTGACTTATATACAATGAATCATTCCAAGATACGCATTGAATAGTGACACGGACTTCAATGTGTTATTAGTTTGTTATTTTGTAAGGGATTAGACATTATGATTTAGACTTACAGCAAAAGCAAATAATCATTAATAATAATCCATATTTAAAATATCAGAAGTTAGGTAGAACTGTACCATATCAAGTCACACTTGATACAGTATGAAGTATGGACATTCTATACCTCCTCCTTGCCTAGAGATCACAATTAGCTGCTACTTGTCATGTCAGATAATATGTTCTGTATTTAAGACAGGTAAGGGGTACAAAATTACTGCTAGCATATCAGATGACAGGCATTTAAGTTAAATGCATTCAAGTTCTAACCAACTACCTACCCCATCGAAAATGAGATGCAATATGTTGCTAAGTTGTTAGTCCAACAGGAATAAATGCCCTTCATTGACTCTAATCCTTCCACAGTTCAGTCTGGAAAGACGGAAATGAATTATCCGAGTAAGGAAAAATCAGTAAATCAATGGTTTTGGTCAAATAAATAAGTTAAGTCTTTTGAACATGAACAAATGAAGTAAACTAATAAAAGGAAATTTATTTCTTGATACCCAAAGGTAGCATTATTAAAAGGTGGACAAATTAAAAAGGATAGTACATAAATCAGTTCAATATTTAGCTTGTGTATTCAACCTTATGAAGCTAGTGTCACTTCAAGAACCAAGTTAGAAACCACATGAGTAAATTTAATTCGATTCCTTGTAGTTTTAAAATGGCTTCTGTATGTACTAATTAGGTTACTTACATATTGGAAAAGAGTATGCTATTTGCAATGTGTACCTCCTCATTACGTAGACATGACAATCAGCTGCTACTTGTTATGTCAGGTAACCTATTATGCATTAAAAACAAATCAGGAAAAAATATGTTGATGATGGCATATGAAAATAATGAAATGAAAGGCATTCAAGTTATACTCATTCACCTTCTAACCAACTACATACTCCATCAGTATTGATATTGATACGTTGGTAATTGGGTGGCTCAACAAAAATATCTGCCCTTCACTGGCTCTAAAGCTTCCATAGTTCAGTCTGAAATGATAGAAACAAATTATCATATGCACCAAAAGAAATAGGAAATAAGATGTTTTAGTCAATTAAATAAGGTATTCCATTTGAGCATAGTGAGATCAACTAAACTAATAGAACATGCTTTAATTTATGATGTCCAGATAAAATAGCAGTGAAGTGAACTTTTCAGATTGTGATGAAGTGAAAGTAAGAACTGATTCATGAAATATTTATTGAGGAACCCCTATACAGATGTGGTGTTAACTGGTAATTATCCACAGAATGGGTGAGCTATTCATTTAGAGCAGTTGTACTTGACTTTTCCCAATCACTAAAACATAATGTTAGAGTCTGATTAAGAACTAAATTAGAAACCACATGAGTAAATTCAGTTTGAACCATTATACTTCCTAGTCAGGACGTTTATGTACTCATTAACCTTCATCATATCAATAAGCCGCATAATACATAGTGGTGAAGTCCTAACTCTTTGCATTATTATAGAAGCATTATGTTCTTTATCCAATAGTTAAAGCTGATGGATTAATGATAATTTAACACAATTATGATGAACAACGTCAACTTGATCTGGATGACACCTTTGGATTTCCTTAATATTAGGAAGTAATTTGTCTCATCTGGACAAGGTGCAACTAATATATCAGCAAAATACTTTTAGTTCAGTGAGATGCAAGTGAAAAAAACGCATGAATGTTGCAACATACACATGTCTTCAAAAAAAGGCCATGCAAGACCATATATCTACTAATTTAAAACAACTATCGCCCTACACTTTCCTGATTCGCCTCTTTGACAGTAGCAAAACCCTTAAGGGAAGTACCTCATTGAATCTAGGGTTCCAAAAAAACCCTTGTTGCAGACCCATAATTCACCAGTCACCTTCCCTGTGAAATAGCAATAGCACCAAATTAGAGAAAAGTTCGAAGATAATTGGCCAAGAAAAAATCATGGTTGGTAATTATATACCAGACACTCTACTTATCAGCCCAAACTGCACAATGAGAATCAGATTGGACAACTGAGACACACCCTCAAACTCCTTCCTAGCATCCTTGGCCGACAGACCATGAAGGATAATAGACAAATGATTGCCACTGGAACCAAAAAAAAGGAGAATAAAAGAACTGGTGTTACAAATGGAACTACACCTTTACTATGCATCTCCAACAAAAATAAAGAATTACCGTCTATCTCCAACCACAAAAGCAAGCTTATATGTCATCATTCCTTTGACTCTGACTTTCCTGAGAGGACCGATGCTAGAAAGGAATCCCATTACATCTGAAATATAGCAATAAGAATAGCAAGTAACATTTAACAAAACCAAAGGAAAGACTTTGTTAGAATACTTCACCTGTGACCATGCAAGGATGATGACACTGCTCTTCCAAGTTAGCTATATCACAGAGCTTGAAACAGTGCTTTGGCATAAGAGCATGACATTCCACTACCTTCGAAGCAGAGGTCAGCATGATAAGAAACTTGTTATGGATCCCTTCACCACAGCAAGTTACTGCAAAATCATGGACAAAATACTCTCGACCCTCCTTAATAATGTTACAGAATCGGTCAATGACCTCGTCATCACCTAGCCTCATTATCATATGATCCCCCTTTTCAACATGCACCAACAATAAAAGAATTAAGTAGTACGGTCTGTTTTAATTAGGGAAAAAAGAAAAAAAAGGAGAATGGCTTGTTCAGCCAAGAAAAAAAACAACACACCCAAGAAACCGATACTGAATAAAAAAAAGTAACACAGTATGAAGGGATGTGAGAAATGAGATGCAAACCGAGGAACTGGAACTACTAGAAAACCATAAAGGAAGGGAGGAATCACATACAGAACGCTAACCGTATTTTTAAAGAAAAATCAATCGAGAAAAATGGCAAAAAATAATACACCCACTCAAGTTCATCAAGCCTCAAGACAATGGGAGAGATCCATTTTTTTTCAAATCCACAATCGGAAGCGAAAATCAAACTGGGCAGAGAAGCATGCTATCAGAAAGAAACTTGACATAAAGAAATTACCTTTTCATCGAAGATAACATAATCAATACATATGATCTTTCTCGAATCACCACAGGCTGACCCATGCGTCTCGTAATCTGACCTCCAAAACTCCCGATCAACCTTCACCAGCAAAATGACTTCATTATTGTCAGGATCTACAGCATCAAGACTGTGGTAGCTGAATATCGATGGCTGACCAAATAGGAAAGCATGTATTTAAGCCATGTAAACAAACTATTTGAAAAATCAAAGATCATAAGGAAAAGAAATGGAGAAAACGAAGACACTGATCTTAATGGATTACCCAAACGATTGCATCTTCTTCCATCCACAGCATGATCGCAGGTCCAGGAAGAGAGGCATTGCAACGATTTTTACCTCAATTTTCTTTCCTTCGTACCAGATACTGAAAGGAGGGGCATGCGCAATGGACGGTGGGGTAAATGGTTCACCGAAGCGTAATGAATGATGCTCAGTGAAAATGAAGTGGCGTTATACTGATATGTTGTGCCGAAAGTACCTTTTTGCAACTAAGCATTGTGTACCTGGCAACAAAAAGCAAGAAAGCACTGTACAAGTTAAGTTAAGGAAAAACCTTTTTGCAGATATTAGACTGTGCAATACGGGAAAAAGAAACTAAGAACCGTACATATGTAGTTTGACTTGAACGAAGCCAAAGTGTGAAGAAGCGGCTTGAGATGTAAGCCGACACTGTTGTTATAAACAATGAAATGTGAGAGGGAAAACAGTAAGATGCTTTGCATCAGCTTATCCCCCTATTACTCTTATGTTGATTGATATTGATATCAAACCAAACAATGGTTGGCACTTGGCAAAGGGAAAAGAAGCAAAATAATAATGAAAGGGAGCCGCCACACCGCCTCTGGAGTCTGGAGAGTAGCTTTCGCTGTCTGTCTTCTTTGTACTTTGATTTTTTTTTCCTTTTCTTTTTTTGAGAAAATTATATTTAAGTCTCAAATAAAAGAAATTATAAAAAAATTGTCTCTTAAAATCTCAAAATTACATTTAAGTCTGTGGGACTTTTTTTACAATAAATTCCAATTCCGCTGACAAGTCTATGATAGTCCGCTGACAAATTCAAGAGCGCATCATTGACAAGTTCAGAGGCGCGCCAGTGACAAGTCTAGAAACGTTTATTGACAAGTTTAAAGGCATTCATTAGCAAGTCTATAAGCGTCTATTAATAAGTCCATGATTGAAATTTATTGGAAAAAATTCCAACAAACTTAAATGTAATTTTGAGATTTTAAGGGACCATTTTTTTATTTTTTCTTTTGTCCAGGACTTCAATGTAATTTTTCCCTTTGTTTTTCCACCGCCAGATTAAAGAAGAATTCTTCACAAAGGGTCATTTTCAATGCTTCATTTGGTCGAAAATTTGAAGTTTGTTTATGTGAATATGACCGAAGGTGTTGAAAAATACGTTTGGGTAAGCTCGTACAAGCAGATGGCCTTGCAGCGGCCATATACAGGCTTTTCATCTTTGTGGTCAGCCTTGCTTGAAACTTGAAAGCGCTATTCCACCTTGCAAAAACTGAAACTCAAATTCTATTGCGGATTATGGTAAAAATAAAGTAAAATAAAAAAAAACTATTATAATCATTTTTATGTATTTTTTAGATTATTCATACATTTAAAAGATGAATCACTCTTAGTTCTCAACAAAAGAATGTAATGAACAAAAAGTCCTCACAACAAGGTAGGAGCATGTAATGATATATTTTGGTGCAAAAAATGATAACAGGTCCATACTTATTACTTATTATTGGGATATTTTTTTTGTGATCACAATCGTTTTTTAGACATCTCTTATAAAAATTGAGTTAAAATGCATCCAGTACTTTGAAATATTTTCTTAAGTGCATCCAATATCCTAAAATCTTTTGTAGTGCATTAATACCTTGAAATATTTTTTTGTGCATTGGTGTTGAATGCATCAAAAAATCTTTTAGGCTATTGAACTCATTTTAGATAATTTATCAAGTGCATTCAGAGCTGTTTTGGGAAACAGAAAACAGGACATAGAGTAAACAAGAATTGAATCTGCCACTAAGTACTCGTTTGAGATAATTTATTTTTTACTTATAAGTGCTTATAAATTATAATTTACGATATACGAGGTAAATATGTGAGAAAAGTTTTATCTCGACTTACGTTATAAGGACTTATTACCCAAAAATAAATGATGTCAAACACACACTAACTCGATAAGAACTTCACATCCTGCATCCGATAGAAAATTCCTTTGCCATCCATGTACCTTCTTTTTAACTTTATCAAGCACAAAATTCACCGCTTGAATCTTTGATCTTCCCAAAGTAATTGGTAATCCCAGATAATTCCCTGCATTGATGATCATAAAAAATGAATCAAGTCTTGCATTATTTAGAGTTTGAAGAGAAATAAAAAATGGTGACACTTTGATGTTACACTAGTTCCACCATTTTATCCTTCATGTCAAGTCCCTTTGGGTATTGATGTTGAAATGAAAATTAAGACTATGGGTTTCATATTCTACTCGAAATTTCAAGCAAGTAATATTGTTTATAGTTTACCCCCTTCAATAATTATAAATGCAGAAATTAACTAATTAAGTTATATAGATTGAAACAATTAAATGTGGTAATTATTTATTGTTAATGTTTCAAAATTATGTGATAGAGATTTTGACAAATACGCACCCTCAAAAAAATTCTCCCTTAAAGGCGGCGCTGGAAACTTTCATCAATTTCATATTACTCGGTTATAAATATGAAACATACTTAGGAGCTAATCTTAGTTCTAAATATTAGAAATTTTTTTTTCATATTTATCAATCTTTTACTAATTTATCCCTATTGATGCTTCCTTAATAATAATCAAAAAAGAAGAAGAAAAGAGAATGAAAAAAATTAAGAAAGATAATTATTACTCCCTCCGGTCTTAAATATAAGATTAAATTTATTTTCTTTAGAGAGATTAATGAAGCTAAATAAAGTACTTAATCATATCACATGTTTTGTATTCTTAAATTATCTATCATTTTATTAGTTAAACTAATTAGTTTAGAGAAAAAATATAAAAATAAATACTCTAAACTAATATAATTAACTTCCTTAATTTTTCTAAAAAAATCAACTTTATCTTATATTTAGATATAACATAATATCATATAAAGATAGATATGGTCCATATATCTTAAATATCAAACCAAACAATGGTTGGCACTTGGCAAAGGGAAAAGAAGCAAAATAATAATGAAAGGGAACTGCCGCACCGCCTCTGGAGTCTGGAGAGTAGCTTTTGCTGTCTGTCTTCTTCGTATTTCGATTTTTTTTCTCTTTTTTTGGGGAAATTACATTTTGATTCCGAACAAGAAAAAATATAAAAAATTAATTCCTTAAAATCTTAAAATTACATTTAAATCTATGAGACTTTTTTATAATAAATTTCAATTCTGTTGAAAAGTCCATGGGCGTGCACTGATAAATCCAGGGGCGCATCATTGATTAGTCTAGGAGTGTTTATTGATAAGTTCAGATGTGTTCATTGGCAAGTCTATTAACGTTTATTAACAAGTTCATTATTAAAATTTATTGGAAAAAAGTCCTATGAGACTTAAATACAATTTTAAGATTTTAAAAGATTGTTTTTTTATTTTTTATTTTGTCCATGACTTCAATGTAATTTTTCCATTTTTTTCCACCCCTGAAGATTAAAGAAGATTCCTTCAGAAAGGGTCATTTTCAATGCTTTATTTGGTCAGAAAATTTGGAGTTTTTTGAGGTGAATATGACTGAAGGTGTTGAAAAGCATGTTTGGGTAAAGCTTGTCCAAGAAGATGGCCTTGCAGCAGCCATATACAGGCTTTTCATCTTTTTATGTGGTCAGCCTTGCTTGAAAGCGCTATTCCACCTTGCAAAAACAGAAACTCAAATTCTATTGCGGATTATGGCAAAAATAAAGTAAAATTTTTAAAAAAATAACTATTATAGTCATTTTTATGTATTTTTTTGTTTATTCATACATTTAAAAGATGAATCACTCTGGGTTCTCAACAAAAGGATGTAATGAACAGAAAGTCCTCACAACAAGGTAGGAGAAGTTAATGACATATTCTAATACAAAAAATAATAACAGGTCCATGCTTTTTGTTTATTATTGAGATATTTTTTTGTAATCACAATTTTTTATAGACATCTCTTAAAAAAATGAGTTAAAATGCATGCAACATTTGAAATATTTTCTCAAATGCATTCAATATCTTAAAATATTTTGTGGTGTATTAACACCCTAAAATATTTTTTGTGCCTTGGTACTGAATGCATAAAAAAATATTTTAGGCTGTTAAACTCACAAAATATTTTAGGTTGTTGAATACTTTTAGTGTGGGGAGCAATTGAGAGATTTATTTTGTATTAAAAACTAAACCCTAAGTAAGAAAAGTTGCAAAATTAGAATAAAAAATAGCAAATGAAGCAACATATTTTACATTACACATTTCTGAAATTCTTGACCCAAAATATGCCCTTCATCTAGTTTTAAAGAGAGATTTTCCCTTAAAATAAATACAGTAATATAATTCTGAATTCCACGTTGGTCAAACTAGCCAAGCTGGCGAACCCATTTCCGTCTGCAAAATGATGAATGATCATAGTCCGAAGCACGTGCCCGCTCTTCTCCTCCCGCGCTCTCTCCCCGTCTCTCTCACTCTGTCTTTATCTCTCTCTCTCCTTTGGACGATGCGCAAAGTTCTCTCTCCTCGCTCTTCATTCATCCGAATTGCCCCCTGCACAAGGCGCCATTCTGTCTGTCTGTTTGTATCCCTCTCACTCTCTCTGGATTTTTCTCAAATCTTCAAAACAGAGATTCAGGGCAATGCTAGATGCGTCTTCTTCGTACATGCACTGGTTGTGAGTTCCTGTGATGTAGACGACAGTTTCATCCCAAATGCACCCCCTCAATCGGCTGCCCAGCAGTGGCCACTCCGCGCCGTCGTCGCCTCAGTCGCCGCTTCGGTCTCCTCGGCTACGTCGCGGTCGGTCCAAGACCGGCCGGTTGTCTCCCGTTCAGCCGGCTAGTCGGACCGCTGCCCAGCGACTCTCTTGGAACTTCCTTTCCTTCCTGCTTCGCCGCCAGGGCGTCTTCCTTTTCGCTCCTCTTATTTACATCTCCGGTATGCTCCTTTACATGGGCACTGCCTCGTTCGATGTCGTTCCGGTCATCAAGCACCGCCGTGCTCCTGGGTCTGTGTACCGGAGCCCAGAGCTGTATGCGAAGCTGCGCCTTGAGATGGATGCCGATAATTCCTCTGTTGATGCGGTTGGTATTTTAGAAGATTTTCTTGGTTGCATTTCTCTTTTCAAACGGCTCTGAATTTTAACTCAGGAGAAGTGTTTCTTTTGATACTTCAATTTTTGAATTTCGATCACTTTGTGTAGTCCAATTTGGGTTTCTTTTATTTGTTTCTTCTACTCTGGTTTCTGTTGGATTTTGAAGATTCATGGGGCTTTGTTGCGATACTGTCGGTCTACTTATTCGAATCTCAATACATGTATTGCATTGTCGTAGCTTGTTCTGAAAGTTTATGAATTAAGAACGGAAAGGATCGGAAAATACTCTAGTTTTGCATCTTTTTAATCTGAAATGTTTATAGTTAAACTTAGCTGTAATCTTGCGAAGCATCTGGACTTGTTACATAATGCTGATATATTTTTTGACCGTTGCTGACTTAATTAAGGAAGAGCAAGCTAAATGACCAGTCGATTTGACCGGACAGCTTGAGCTGGATAATAACGTATTTATGATCGAGGAGGATTGATGTTATCTCGTTTCCTATGAAAAAAGTGATTTACGAATATGAAATGGATTACTGTGTGTTGCAGTTCTTGCTCCTCGTATTTGGTTTAATGGGGATCACAATTAATAAGGGATAATTATTTTTGTCTTGAGTATATTTGTGTATTCACTGGCTTCTTGTTTGGAGTTGTTACACACGAAACAGTATGCACAATTTAGTTCAGAAGCGGCAATATTCTGGATGCTGATTTGTCATGAGCTTAACTTGCCCATTTTTTCTTGCTAATCCTTCTACCTGTCTACCAAGGATTCCCTCTAGTCCTGAAGAGTTGATGTCATTGTAATATTAGTGAAATGAAGAAACAGAAGCTCTCTTTCATGTTAAGAACATGTTGAAAATTCAAGATACCTCAGTTTAGCTGTTGAGGATACAGGACCTATACTTTCACTTTGTAAAAGTTTCGTGTGTGATCTCACACATTTTCATTGCCTTGGTTTATTTACTTAAAATTTAAAGTTGATTTCCGCTTCTGATATCTGAGAATTCAGGACTATATTGTTAATGTGCTCATGTAAGGGTATCATCGTGATTCTTTCTAATTGTCATCCTCTGGCTACATAGGTTTTATCATCTGTTCAACTTTCTTTTTTAGACTCTCTTAGATCTATATCCTACATATAACATAAAATCTATTGGAAGTCACACTATTCATAAAATGTGAATAGTATAACTCATCTCAGATTGAATGCAAAGCATGAGCCCACAATCTAATTTCTAGTTGTTAATACTCTTCATACTTTTCAGTACCAATTTGCTTTTCTGTCATATTTGTTATGTCTATTGACACAAGTATTTTAATTTATTTCAGATATCAACAATATGGAAGAATTCCTACAAAAGTGGTGAGTGGAAACCATGTGTAAGCAAATCGTCAGAAGGTACAGTATAATGTAATATGAATTCATGCGCGGTTGGACTTTGTGGCGTAGCAGTGTCAGCAACTGTCTTGTTGTCTGGAAATGGTGGGGACTTGGGGAACTATGTTGTTTCTTGTTAGCTTATTCTTGCTTTGTCTTAGTCAAACAAGATGCAATGGTTACACAAATATGGGTTCACATAAAATCCAAGTTTGCCTGTTTATTTTATCTTGGAGTGCATGAAGCTGCTTCTTACTGCTAATTCTCTCATTGCATTCCTCTCTTTGCTTCTTTTTACATGGAAGGTAGTATCACACTGGGTGCCTTTTAACATTTTTCTTTTTCCTGATGGCCCTGACCCACCTTGCTTGAAAAACATGATACTCGTGCTCCATTGGATGAAAAGGGTAGTATCATGCAACAAACAAATAAGGAGCTGATGGTTTTAGCTTTCCTTGGCTTTGGTGACTTAGAACCCTATTCTACTGCATTTTATCTTTTTAAGCTATCTTGGTTTTCATCCGCATCAGTTTCCTTTTGCTAATTGGATCATCAATTATTTCATATGGTGGATTGCTGTTTTTTAATAATACACCCCAAATAGATCAAGTTTTAGTATTTATGTACAACCTCCGCTACTTAATATAAAATCTCATTTGTAGTGCAATTTACACTATAAATGAGATTTTATATTAAGGATCAAAGGTGGTATTTAATATTAGAAAGTATAAATATATATTCTTCCAACATATAGTGGTTTTGATCTTGGTTGATATTTCTTATATTGTTGATAGGCCTACCAGAATCAAATGGTATCATTTATGTAGAGGCCAATGGTGGCTTGAATCAACAAAGGACATCGGTTAGTTTCATTTTTCTGTGTATCTCTTGTTTCATACATAAATAGTTACTGTAGTTTGACCTGAAGATTGCTTGAGATAGCGCTACTCTTGACTGTTATTTCATGAATGTTGTCACGGCTTCATAGATATGCAATGCTGTTGCAGTGGCTGGCTATCTGAATGCTACACTTTTGATCCCAAACTTCCACTATCATAGCATATGGAAAGATCCTAGGTTTGTCTGTTTTTCCATCTTCCAATTTTGTTTTTTATTTTGGTTTTGGACTAGAAAGTCTACAGGCACTGGCATAGTTGTTCGCCAATATTACTTTTGAGAACAACGATTGCATATATATAATAATATTGTCATTTTGGTTTGCTTATTAATCTTGAATTGGTCATTATTATTTACAAAATGAAGATTGATTGGACAAGAATGATTTAGATTGAGGTTGTTACGTGCGGTCCCTTTTATTTTGGATTTCATTTTCGTTGTTCTTCATTTCTCCTTTCCTTTTTTTTAATAAATTTTATAATGTTGGATGGGATGATTTTGTTATTCCAATGCCTAGTGCTAGTGATCTTTCTCACTTGTTCCCTTTGGGATTTTTTCCAACTAATGTTGAGATAAATTCGTCTCTTTTTTTAATGCAGACTTTAATTCTCTTTTAGAATCAATAAGTTTCTACTCTGGAGTTAAAAGGTTTCAGTTGTGTATGCACTTTGCAGCATTCCCCCTTTGGTTTCAGTACAGTATTATGAAAACTTTTCTGTACAAAATAGAAGAAAGTACTGTGTTTCCTGGGAATGCTTGGTCTTTATGGGCGCATACTAAGGTGTTATATTAAGAGCAGATAGATCCTAAAATCATTTTATGCTATTATAGTTATTTACATTTTTAGTTATTGAGTGAGATATTATGGTTAAAAATCTATCCAAAGATTTAATTGTTGATAGAGTACAATGGTGCCGTGCGATTCATATAACTGATCCCACCTAATGGGATAAGACTGCTAGATGTTGTCGTATAGTTATTTGTACTTTGTATTTTTAGTTTTGGACTATCACTTTAGTAGTGGTCTGACTAGATTTTATTTTCTTGACCCTGGGCCTGTAAACTTAATTATTATTGGGGCCACCACGGTATGGAAAATCTGGAGACTGTCTTAATTGAGTATTTTTGTCCATCTTTTGGAATAATATTTACTCAAATGGAGACATTCTTTTCTAAGGTAAATATTTGTTTGCAGTTATTTTGATGTTGTGTCTCTTCTTTTTTCACTGGGAAGGATCTACCATTTTCTCTAGGTTATTATGCTGTGGATAGAGTTGCGCTCACACTTTGGCCCCCCTTTTTTGCTGGCTTGAATTTAACTGGTTTAATAGTTTGGATTTTTATTTAAACTCAAGCAACTATTATAAATGGCAATATTTAAACTCGAAGTTATAGGTTTTGGAAATTTATAATATTTATACTTTGGGATTTTGTAATCATATACATAATTCTTAGGATTCCTATTTTTTATTAAGAATCATATCAAGCTGAAACCCAAAGAAAAATTTTTGGAGGTGGCTTTGTCTTCATTTTTCTTACATTGACAATCTTTTTGTTGAAAATCTCTTGAAAGAAACTTCTCTTGCAAAATCCTAATGATCCATTTTATTTGAACTTTCTTTTTGTCCTTTTTTCTTCTAGCTGAGAGAACCTGATACCTATGATGTCATTATCATCTATTCATTTGCTTAATTAGCTGCTCATATTGTATTCAAATAATGAATCCTTGATATTAATGCTGCCAAACTTTTTCCCTCAATCAGAATGAACTGATTATGTTTTCTGTGTTCAGCAAATTTAGGGACATTTATGATGAAGAATACTTTGTCAATACCTTGAAAAATGATGTTCGGGTGGTCAATAAGATTCCTGAGTACCTGATGGAAAGATTTGGCAACGACCTCTCAAACATTTTCAATTTCAGGATAAAGGCATGGTCTTCTATAGGGTACTACAGAGACACAGTACTCCCAAAGTTACTTGAAGAAAAGTGAGTGTATGATCACTGTGTGAAGAATTTCTTATTGTTGTACTACTCTAGTCCTTATTACAAGTCCATTTTAATTAATTCTCACACACCAAGGAATAACAGTTAAATTATTAAATATGTCTTAAATTGATAAAATTTTGCAAGTTTACCCTTGAAAAGTTTCCTCTTTCTACATTTAAAAATCATTCCCACCTTTCTCTCTCTTCTTTTTCTTTTTCCAACGAGAATTAAATAAGGGTAAAATTAGAAACTAGTCATTGATAACTGTCTAAATGGACTTATATTTAGGACCAAAATTTTTTTTCCCACAATGGATTAATAATAAGGACTAGAGTGGTATGTAATACGATGATGTGTAACTGTAAAATGATGTAAATGGCCATGTTGTTATAGGCTGGGGAATAAATTCGTCTCTTGTCCCATTTCTGTCACTCACTCCTTGAAAAGAAAAGGTCAATGCTTCTTTTTTTATACTTTATTTTGTTTGAAGGGTCATTGTTTTGGCCCCATCCTGAAAATTATTAAGACATGTTTGGGTAGCCTTTGGAGAAAATTAACAACATTTCTTTGCCTTCTCACTGATTAAACTTTGGAAAAGTAGGTAATAGGTAATTCTACACTAGAAAGTAGGATTATTGACAGAAATATTTGCATTATGGCATGTTATATTTTACATTTAGAGGTTATGCAAAAGACCATTTCAACTTAAAAACTTGAGGTGTTAAGTGAAGGATTATGAATAGCTTTATTAAGCCCCTTGGACTTGAAGTGTTGACAAAGTATTGAGCCGCCACATTTGTGTTGAAAGTTGAAACATAATTTGTTTTAAAGAAAGTAAGGTGAATGAGGGGCAGCGAAGTTTGGATTCTTGATCACTTGGTCTTGGAGGCTTTGATACCGTGCAAAGCTAGTTCCAATTCAAAAGTTTAAACAGTGAAGTGGGTTTCCATGAATAGCTTGATAAACTTAAAAATTCAAAGAGGGGAAAACTATCATGTCTGGTGTTTTTAAGAAGCTTCTCTATCAAACCATGCAGGGTCATAAGGATTTCTCCTTTCGCAAATAGATTGTCGTTTGATGCTCCTCCAGCGGTCCAGCGACTCAGATGCTTACCAAATTATGAGGCTTTACGGTTTTCTAGTCCTATATTATCTTTAGGTGAATCTTTGGTCACAAGGATGAGAGAACGTAGTGGAGCAAATGGTGGCAAATATGTCTCCATACATCTTCGTTTTGAAGAGGTTAGATTTAAGCAGATATGAATATTTTGTTACTCTAACTGTGAAACATGGTATCTTATTTTTGTTGCAACTGATGTCCCATGTATTATCATGTGCAGGATATGGTTGCTTTCTCATGTTGTGTTTTTGATGGCGGAAAAGAAGAAAAAATTGACATGGATGCAGCAAGAGAAAGAGGTTGGAAAGGGAAATTTACTAAACCTGGACGAGTTATACGTCCTGGAGTTAACAGGATTAATGGGAAGTGTCCCCTCACTCCTTTAGAGGTGATAGTCTCCTTCAATCTCTTTTTATCTTCATCTGCAAGATTAGGAGGAATATTTAGTTGAACCCTTCTCCTCATCTTGGAAGTTTTCTAATCATGCTAGGAGTTTCAGAGCTTGCTGAAGTCACTTTTTTGTTTCATTACTTTCTTTTCCCTACTGTTCTTGTCCTGATAGCAAATTTTAATTAATTTTCCCTTGAACTGTGCTGTTCGAAATTATCGTTGATGTGTTTCTTCAGGTTGGATTGATGCTTAGGGGCATGGGTTTCTCTAAGAACACATCTATATTTTTGGCATCTGGAAAGATATATAATGCTGAGAAATATATGGCTCCGCTACTGGAAATGTTTCCCAATTTGCAGACAAAGGAAACCTTGGCATCCGAAGAGGAGCTCGCTCCATTTAGGGTACACTTTTCTACTTTGCCCCAGCTGCCCACATTCATGATTGATTAATGACTGTGATTTTGACTTAAGTTACCGCTTCTAGAATTATTCTTCCAGGATGGCTGCTATAGATTACACTGTTTGTCTTCATAGTGAGGTGTTTGTCACAACTCAAGGTGGTAACTTTCCTCATTTTCTGGTGGGCCATAGAAGATACTTATATGGGGGACATGCTAGGACAATTAAGCCTGATAAGCGAAAGTTAGCATTATATCTTGATAATCCCCATATTGGGTATGTATCATGTTGCTTTACTGCTCATTTCTTTTTTGTTCAGTTTTATGCAGCATGAATAGTTGGTACTTCAGACTACAAATTTATTTTTTTTTGGAAACATAAGAGACAACGGTAATAAACAGTGATTATAAGAAGCACAAGTATTTCACTTGTTAAAGGCATGCTTATTGAACTCAAGGAAACATACCTCAAAGCTTAGTTTGTGTGACATCTGCCATAATGTTGGCACATTCATTTCCTTCTCCTACACACAGGATTGATACAACCCAATCCCTTGGCAGTAACTATTTAGCTTCCTCTATACTCTCTCTTGTTCTATTTATAAGACACTTTCAGCATTTTTCACTAGAACCAAGTAAAATCCTAAGATTCATTAATTGTGTCTGAAAATTAGTAAGTTACCTATTCTATCCATATTAAATACATTCTTAAAGAAGTTTCCCACTTTCCTACATTGACATTAAATAGGATTAAAAAAGAAAAATTGTAACAATAATCAATGTGTTGCCTTATAACAAGGATGGCAAAACTCCTTATAGGACCGGAGGGAGTGACTTCTATGTAAGGATGTGCAGATTTATCAAAACTGGTGATATTGTTTATAGCTTCTGCACAGTCACTGAACACATTCACTCATCTTCACCATTGGTTCCAGCAAAGTTCCAGACTATTTCCTTACTTTCTGTTACAGTTGATGAGCAATAATCAATCTTCACAGAAGCATTCCAGTGAAGGGCCTTCTCTTTTACCGAAGTTGTTGGACAAAAATAATAAGATGGATTTAAAACACTGTAATTCAATTAAATAGTAGTGGGGAATAGTTACTATTGCTACTATTAAGTTGGTCTAGTTTTAATCTTTTTCAGAACCGCACCTCATGCTAATTAAGATAGTCAAATATATGAGGAATTTCAGTTTGTTAATGTTCTTAAGAAAGATCAGAGTAGTTTAGTCCTTGTAGAAACTATAAATTTTGAATAGTTTCTCCTATATGATTAACTTCCAGATGGAAGACTCTCAAACGTCATCTGCTGAGCATGAGGTCACACAGTGATTCCAAGGGGTTTGAGCTAAAAAGACCTAATGATTCAATATATAGCTTCCCATGCCCAAACTGCATGTGCCGTGTAAACAGAACTGATCATTCTAGATCTTCAACTGCAAATTGAATCAGAAACTTGATGGCTTCCTCTTCGCTATAACCTTGTCAGAATGCATTGCCGCCGACCAACTTTTTCTGGTACTGTAGTTATTTCCATTTTCATTTCTTCCCTTTTCCCTCTGGTGAGAGGGAAAACACAATTTTGGGTGACCAGAGGATTTTGTTGACAGTCACATGGATCTGATTACTGCTTGGGTTGGATTTGAAGGGAGTGGCATCGTTTTTTGCATATGATGCCAACTATGAACAGATTGGAACTTGTTCCTTCACAGGAAGAACGTCCACAACATTTGACTGAAGATTGTTTCATGTTTGAATTAATCAGAAGCTACTGTATCTAACAAGCTGTGAGATGGTAAACATACTTCAGACCCTGCCTGTACATTAGTTGGAGTTTGGTACTTTGATGTCTCCGTGTGTTAGTTAAGGTTGTAGCAGCAGATTATTCTGTGTACAAAGTCAGGGTCTTTTGTCCCCTCACTTTTTGTTCCCTAGATTATTTCTTTTTACATTGCTTCTATTTTCAAATTGTTTTTTCTTGGGTTTATTTTTAAAATTGTTTTCAAAATTAGGGTTTCATTGTCAGCTGTATAAACACTGTATCTCAGCACATTTGTTACTCTTTTGCATTGTTCCCCCATTCTTTTAGTGATGAAATCGTTAAATGTAATTAATTCATTTGTCTTGGCATTACAAGCAAATGCATAAGCTGAAGATATTTCTCCTGTCTAGATTTCTAGATTTATGGTTGAACGTGACACCTGAGGGTTCTTATCCTATATACTTGAGTTCAGAATCTGGAAATATATCTTGCAGAGTCAATTGGTTTAGGTAAAATGGTAAATCATTGCTTTCCCCAAAAAAATAGGAATCGATTTAACTAATGATTTTTTAAATAAAAATCGTTGAAAAACTGGCAGTTAAAATATTTTCTTTATTTTAGATTATGTAAATATTAAAATATTTTTTTTAATAAATGAAAAGTAAAAAAAATAATTTCAATCATCCAAATTAGATCTAGACAATCCGTAGTGATGGTGATTTCTTAGTGCTCATCAACACACTGCTTAGCACCCAAACTCAGTTCCATATGAATATCATATCCTTTTTCATCTCAAAAAATGTTAGTACTCAGCCATTATGCTTGAATTAATTCCCCTTCATATGATCATCCCAACTGAAACTTTCAAATTTCCTATAGAAGGAAAAGGAAAGCACTCATCAAGCACATCCTATCATCAATTCAACACTCTAAAGACTTAATTATGCCTAAACAACATGGCAACATCATTTTGTCACCTATCTTTCCTTTTCAACCATCTAATTACCCAACTTTTCATCAAACTCTTCCTACCACTTCACCATATATCCTTTTCACTTTGCCATCATTAATTTCTCAGCTTCACTGCATTACTGCTCATCACATTGATCCCTTTTAGCGTTATTGTGTTACTATTTACACTCATTAATGTACCCTAAACAACTTTTCAACATATCACTTCTTGCTCCTTATTATCTTACTCGTCCCTTTAATTTCTCAGTGATGTTGTATTAATATGACTTCTTGCTGACACCAAGTTTTACTTCTTCCATGTTCAGAATTATCTATAAAAACTAATAAAATTATGGCCGCATTCCTTGTTGTTAACCAAATGTTTGTCTGGAACTGCTTATTACAAGCATGTTCATGAAGCAAAACTCCTCACATATTTATCTCATACATAATAAATTTTGATTGAAAAGCTGTTTTTAAATGCTCAAATTACTATTCTAAATAGGTTTTTGTTAAGAAAAAAATGAATATGAACATCATACGTATGTAGGAAGATAATAAGTTGAGCAGATATTTATATAGGAATGTAATAATTATAAATGTTGGTTGGCCTCTCAGGATGTGTCGGCGCCACGTCTGTGTTGGTACAGTCATTTTGCTGTGTGCTGCATCTCTCTCTTTTCGAGGCATTGTTTGCAGAAAGTTTCAGCGATGAGATTTATGAGAAAGAGTCCTCTTCTTGTTCCTGCCATTCTCATCAGTTTTTGCAAATTAAAATCATACACTGATCACCTTATCGCTTTCAATATTCAATCATCACCTTTTTCCAAATTTTGTGGGTGTCCTCTCAAAGTTTTCAACTACAACGTACGCCTACTTTTCAATTAAGGTCCCTTTTATTTTTGGAAAAATCTCACTCACTCAAGTGTCAAGAACCAGAAAACATATTAAAAAATCTCAGTATAAATTCCTCTATAAAAAAAAATTTCTAAAGACCTCAATGATATAAATTCTAAATGTATCCTAAATGTGAATTTATCTTATTGACATAGATGGACTTATTAATGATCATTCTATGATTTGTCAATATAGTTACATACACTTATCAAAAAAATAAGTTCACATTTAGAATCTATATATATCACTAAGGTCCCTAAAAACTTTTTTAATAGAGAAATCTACACGATAACTTTTTTTTATACAGTATTTTTTTTTAATCCTTGAGACTTGAGTGAGATTTTCCTTTTATTTTTGGACAACAACCACTTACGGTCCAAATTTCTGTACTCATCATCCTTCTTCAGCGCATTGAAACCGGTTCCTAGTGTTGGTGGCAGACTGGCAGGGCCGGGGAAGAGAAATTGAACTTTCAAACTTTTGAATAATATGACTTTTTTTATTCTAAATGCAGGAGCTAGTTGTAAGGGTTTGTTTTGATATTAAATGTAAGACTTTATTTCACTTTGACTCTCAAAACTACGTGGGGTTTGAGGACTCGGGATTTGAACTCATATCATTCAAGTCGTATGACAACTACCTTATCATTATTTTATTTTACAAATAACTAGTGTAATACTTATATTTAATATTTTTAAAGCAATCATCCAACTCCAACATTTAAGACAAGAAGAGTTCCATGAGCCATATAGTTTGGCAAGTCTATTCATGATCACCCATATATCATTTAAAATTTGTCAAGCCAATAAGTTATTTTGGTCTGATAGAGCTTTTATTTCTTTCCTTCTTTCTCTTAATCATCATTTTTAAAGAATTTTGGATATATGTCACTCTCTTTTCACACTAATGTATATGTATAAATGTAAATAAAAGCATCTAATTATAACCCATAGATCTTACACAGTGGCAAGTAATATATATTAATACAATAACACATGTCTTCCTATAAGCTGATAGGCTAAAACACGTCTCATTGCACACAACACAACTACCTTATATATTATTCTAAACTATCACTTTTTGATATATATGCTAATTAATTAACTATTCCTTCAATTTCTTAAAGGAAGGAACTCAAAAAACTGATTGGAAGTTATTTCTTCAGAGTCCATGGAAGCAATATTATTGAAGGAACAGAATTTATGGTTGCTGCTTTCAGTGCCCTCATCATCATCATCTTCATCTGATCTCTTAAGAGGAAACAGCTTAAGGGTTCTGTGATCTGCAACTTCTTCATCTTCTTCATGACAATAATAGTTTGTAGGGTTTGAAGTTTGTGTATGATGACTTGTAGTTGAAGTATTGGTAATACTTTTGATGAGATTCTTGGAATTTGAAAGGAAGTAACACATATCTCTAATTTGGCACTTAGCTTCTTGGCTTTCCCCTCTCTTCATTCTCAAAATTTGTGTTTCTCTCTCCTCTCTCTGAGTCCTCCTATAAGCTCTTCTTCCTGCTCTATTCAGTGAATCAGAAACCTGCAAGTTTCAGATGGTGTCGATATTGATAATATTGTACTAAATCAACCAAAAATAAAAATATGTAAGGGAAAAAATTAATAAAATCTTCATAGATTGGGAATATTTGAGAGTGATATTATTGTATAATAGACTGTTTTTGGGTTGAAGGATAGGACATTTAAATCTTGATTAGGAGAAAAAAATAATGAAATCTTAGTAGATAATATTTGAGAGTGATATTATATTGCCTAATCTATTCAGCCCAGCACTTCGTATATGAAATAGCTTTCTGCATTTTAAAAAATAATACCTTATAGCATATAGGTAATTGAAAATTGATGTATTGAGAAATATAAAGTAATCAAGGTTGAAATCTCTTCAATAATTTGAATATATGTGCGTGCGCAAAGTATAAACATATAAAATATATTTTTTGATAAAAAAATATCCATATGGTTTGTAACTGTTGATGTATGATAGATGGACCAAACCTAGTTACCAAGAATCTCCTTTACTGTATTTTTTACTTTCTCATGTTCATAAAACGTTTTTTCTGTGGCCTGACATTTTTCATTGACTTGGGAGCAAATAATTGGATGCCATTATTTTATATTGTCTTTTAGAATCCGATGTTAGAGCATCTACATATACATATACATATACATATATATATATATATATAAGTATTACCATATACTCCTTCCGCTCTAAATATAAGATAAGGTTGACTTTTTTAGAGAGATTAAGGAAGCCAATTAAATCACTTTAAAATATTTATATTTATTATTTTTTCTTCAAATTATTTTACCTAACTTATAAACTGATATATATTCTAAGGATACACAATATATAATATTATTAATTAATTTATTTAGCTTCCTTAATCTCTCTAAAAAAATCAACTCTATCTTATATTTAGAACTAAAAATAATATATTTATATATTGCTAGCAATACAACAGCTGAACAATATCTCTGTATGAATGTACCAAACAGAAAGCCAAAAGATAATATGTACAGTACAGACCTGTTCAAGTGCACTGCAGTTAGAAGGAGATCCCCACTGGTTTGTCTCTTTAACTTCATAACCTGTCCTTCTCAATCCTGAACCCAATGTCCTCACCAATCAAATCTCTACTTCAAATCTTTCCTCCCACAATAACATCTAATCATTCAAATATATAACATTATAATCTCTCTCTCTCCTCTCTCCTCGTATAAAGTTGTTGCAGCATTAGGGTTTCAGTGAACTGATATCTTAAACTACTCATCAAATTCCACCTAACTGATCTTTAAAACTAAACTCATCATGATTAGGGAAATTACTCCCTCCGCTCATTTTTATGAGGAACAACTACTAAAATCATACGGTTCAAAATATTAGTTAAAAGTAATATGTGTCATGTATCTTTTTTCCCAATTATGCCTTCAAGGACATGAAAGATGATAAGTGAATATTTATTGTAAAGAGATAACGAGTGACATATTTTTAATGGGGATAAAAGTACAAAAGCCAGTTATAAATAGATTTGCTCCTCATATTATTAAGGATCACCCTTATAAGAGAGATTATTGCTTATAACTGTTATACCTTGAAGAGCGTCCTGAGGTGATTGAAGCATTAGGGTTTCTGTGAACTGGTCTTTTTGTTGTTGCCGATGAACAGGAGGAGGAGAGGTGATTTGGAGGTCGAAACGAGGACGACGTTTGTGGTAGTGGCGGTCTCTAGCTTTGTGGTTCTGGAACCAGTAGAAGACATTCTTGGCTTGGATGTTGCCAAAACGACGTAGCTGCGAAGCTATGAGCTGGATTTGTTGAGCCGTGGGAGTCTTGGTTCCTTGTGTGTAGAGTTGCTCAAGGCATAGCAACTGAGCTGGTGTTGGGCTCCACCTTGAGCTGCTTGTAATAAAACCTCCTCCTCCCTCTCCTACAACACAACCAAAGACAAATATGAAAGATCAATATATAAATCTTTATAAATAAATTAAATGTGTAATGAGCACAAGTCCTTGGGAGAATCACAGCCTAAAAACTAATCGTTCAAGTTGGAGAACCAGGACGTTGTGTGGCTCCAGTTTCAAGATAACCTTAAAGAATCCATATGAAAAGGAAAAAAGTGTGGGATTACATACATACCTAGATGGTGAATATTTAAGGAGAGAAGATTGGTACAGTGGGCACAAAGACAATAATAAGGGTTTGAAGTGATATGTGGAGCTGATGATGCAGAAATAATGGTGGCATTTGGGGTGTGAGAGGAAAGCTTGAAGGCTCTGAATGAATCAGACATGGAGTAGATTTGTGCGTGTGTGTGTGTGTGTGTGTCTGGATGGAAGCTCTTTGAGTTTAATATATGAGAGGTTTTGGGTTTGAAAAATGAAGCTAAGAGCAGAAAGTGAGGGGAAGGAATAAAGGGATGAAGTTTGAGGAGGGAAGCTAGTAGTAGTACAGAGAAAGCCTTAGAGGAAGTAGTAACAAGATACTTATATATATATAGAGTGAGAGAGAGTTAATAATTAATTAGTTGACTTATTCTATAACATAAGAGCTCTGTTCTTGACTTCAAATTTGTGAATGGGCTTTATCCCAAAATATAGACTTCATCTTAGTTTTGTTAAAGCATTTATTACATTTTTTCTAGCTTTACCCTTTAACTGTTATTTGTTATTTTATTGTCTGTCTCTCACTTATTCTCTTTACAAATAAGGATGTAGTTGCAAAAAATACATATTTATTGTTCTTAATCAATTTTAATTGTTTTCTTGTTAAGTACAAATCAGTTATTTGAAGATTATATTTAGGCCCAGAGAAAGGAGTATAGTGTTTGGAGAAAGTCGTTATTTTTATTTAAATTAAAATAGATGCATTCTCATGGCGGGATAGGTTCCACATTAAGTATATGGGATATATAATGTATGATCACAAAATTTTAGGAAGATCGAATCAATAATAGAATGTGAAATTTACACACACACCTGCGTGCATGTACTGAAATAAAACAAAAAATAATTTTATAAATGAACAATTTCTGTTTCATTGTCGAATAAAAATAAAAGAATAAATACACTATTGTTATGATAATATATTAAAATATGTGAATATCCATCTCCCTGTTATTTCTCCCATCTTCCTATTATTTCTCCCCATTATTTTCCTGTAATTATGTAATTTCTTTTATTGTAGGGTATAGGGTTATGTCTATTTAGGAGGCCTATGCTATATATTGTACAGACATTGAATAGTTATAAGAATTACTCTATCCCCCTCCTCTCATATTCTCTGCTATTTTTCTCTTTATTTATAATATGTTATCAACACGAAAGCTTTAGTGAAGAATGACTCATAGTAATTTCAATCATGAAAATTTGTGTCTCATTGATAGTGCAACAACACACCATAATGATAAATATTGTTCTTCTTTAGTAATGTGAGATGCCAATGTTTACAATATATCTAGAAGTATAAATATGATTGAAGACTGTGGAAGAGCTAATATATTGTTACCTAGAGGAACAACATTATATTTTGATGGTGCATTTTACTCTGCTAAGTCTAAAAGAAATTTACTAAGTTTCAAGGATATCTATAGAAATGGATATTATATAGAAACAACTACTGAAGGAAATCAAGTATATCTTGATATCAAAAATACAGTTTCTGGTAAAAAATGCACACTAGAAAGATTGTTTGCCTTTTCTTCTGGCTTGTACTACACATTCATAAATACAATTGAAACACATGCTGTCATAAACCAAAAGTTTACAAATAATAATAAATTTAATGTTTGGCATGATTAGTTAGGCCATCCCGGGACAATCATAATGCGAAAAATAATAGAAAATTCATGTGGACATACCCTAAAATGTAAACAAATATCACCAATCCCATAATTTCTCATGTACTACATGTTCTAAGGGAAAGTTAATTATTCGACTCTCACTAAGTAAAGTAGAAAGTGATTCCTTTACATTTCTAGAATGGATACAGGGAGATATTTATGGGTTGATACACCCACCATATGGACCATTTAGGTATTATATGGTTTTAATTGATGCATAAACTAAATGGTCACATGTTTGCTAATCATCTTCTCGCAACCTGGTGTTTATAAGATTACTTGCTCAATTGATTATATTAAGAGCACGTTACCCTGATTATCCTATCAAGAAAATACAACTTGATAATGCTGGTGAATTTATGCTACAAGAGTTTAATGAATATTGTATGTCCCTTAGAATTGATGTTGAACATCTTGTAGCTCATGTTAATACACAAAATGGACTTACAGAGTCATTAATTAAATGTTTACAATTAACCACAAGACCATTACTTATGAGATCAAATCTCCTAATTTCTACTTGGAGACATGTAATTTTGCATGCAGCAACATTGATTTGTATCAGGCCAACAAGTTATTTAAAAGTCTCCCCTTTACAAATGATTTTTGGTAACGAACCTAATATTTCTCATCTGAAGATTTTTGGATATGTTGTATACACTCCAATTACTCCACCACAACATACCAAAATGGGTCCTCAAAGAAGGATGTGAATATATGTTAAGTGTGAATCTTCTTCAATAATAAAATATCTAGAACCATATACCGGAGATCTGATTACGGCTGGATTTACTGATTGTCATTTTGATGAATTATCTTTTCCAAAATTAGGGGGAGAAAATAACCAGTTGGAAAAAGAAATTAGTTAGAATGAATTATCATTATCTCACCTTGATCCTCATGAAAAAAAGGATGTGGACTACAAGTTCAAAAGATAGTTCATTTACAAAGTTTAGCTAATCAATTGCAAACGCATTTACTGACATAAAGAAAGGAACAAAATAACATGTCTCAATTACTAATGCTCCTATCAAAATAGATGCCCCTGTTGGACAACCTATTGTAAATGAATCTAAAGCATGCATGAAGTGTGGCATGCCCATCGGTTCCAAAGATAAAAATCCTAAAAAGAAAAAAAGGCTAAAAGTATCTATGGTCAAGTTGAGGACAATCAAGAAAGATTAGTTGCTCTAGAAGAGCTATTGGACAACACTAATGTCCTAATTCTAAAAGATACTCAGATACATGAGATATGTGAAAATAATGAGATCTCAATAAATTATGTTATGAATGGAATACGATGGGATCGAAAAGAAGTTAACATTGACGATATTTTTGGCTACAATGTAGCGCTTGATATAATAAATGATAATGAGGATCACGAGCCAAAGTCAATTAGCGAGTGCAAACAAAGAAATAATTGGCCAAGATGGAAAGGTTGAGGCAAAGTTAAAATCATTGGAAAAACGAAAAGTTTTTGGATCCATAGTTCTTACACATGAAGATGTAAAACCAGTTGGATACAAATGGATTTTTGTAGGAAAGAGAAATGAAAAAAGTGAAATCATAAGATATAAGGCATGTTTGGTTGCCCAAGGGTTTACATAAAGACTTGGTATTGATTTTAAAGAAACATACTCACTGGTGGTGGATGCAACTACATTTTGATATTTGATTAGCCTAGCAGCAAGTGAACAACTTCATCTGTGTCTAATGGATGTCATTATAGCCCATTTGTATGGCTCACTTGACAATGAAATTTATATGAAATTCCTTGATGGACTTAAATTGCTAGATGCATATTTAAGTTTTCGAGAACAATACACAATAAAGTTAAATTTGTCTTTTTATGGATTGAAGCCATCCGAGCATATATGGTATAATCGACTTAGCGAATATCTAGTAAAGGAAGAGGATATAAAAATGATTCAATATGCCCTTAAATCTTTATGAAAATATCTGGAAATGAGTTTGCTACAATTGCCATTTATGTTGATGATATAAATATCATTGAAACTCCTGAAGAGTTTGAAAAGACAATTAATTGTTTGATAAAAAGAATTTGAAATGAAGAATTTAGGAAGAACAAAATTTTTCCTTATATTACAAATTGTGTATTTGAAAAAAGGAATCTTTATATATCAAGAAACTTATATAGGAAAAGTCCTAGAACGTTTTTACATGGATAAATCACATTCACTATGTACTCCGATGGTAGTAAGATCTTTGGAAGTTAATAAGGACCCTTTTAGACCTAGAGAAATTAGCAAAGAAGGTGATGAAGAACTACTTGGTCCAGAAGTACCATATTTTAGTGCAATTGGAGCACTAATATATCTTGCTAATCACACTCAACCTGACATATCATTTACTGTGAACTTATTAGCAAGATATAGTTCTTTACTAACACGAAAACATTGAAATGAAGTTAAACACATTCTTCGTTATCTCAAAAGCATGATGGATATGGAGTTATTCTACTCAAATGTACCCGAGCGTAAACTTTTAGGCTATGCAGATGCTGGTTTTTTGTTTGATCCACATGATGGCAAATCACAAACAGGGTATTTATTCACAAGTGGATTCCATAGCCATTTCATGGAAACCTATGAAACAAACTATATCAGCTACATCATCTACTCATGCAAAAATTTTAGCAATGCATGAAGCGAGTCGAAAATGTGTATGGTTAAGATCAATAATACATCAAATAAGAACAACTTGTGGTTTATCTCATAGTAAAATGAGCCCAACAATCATATATGAGGATAGTATTGCATGTATTACCCAACTAAAGGAAAGGTATGTTAAGGGAGATAGAACAAAACATATTTCATCAAAATTCTTCTTCACTTGTATCCTTCAAAAGGGTGGTGAAATTGATATCTAGCAAATCTATTCCAATGAAAATCTAGCGGATTTACTTACCAAGTTACTTCCTGATACAACCTTTGAAAAGCTCGTTCGTGGCATCGGACTTCACGGACTCAGAGATATCAACTGATGTTATTAAGAGGGGGAGTTGATACACGCTATACTCTTTTTCCCTTGTTTATGATTTTTCCCATTGGGTTTTCCTAACAAGGTTTTTAATGAGGGAGCACTATTAAATGTATTACTAAACAGTGTACTCTTTTTCTTTTACTAAGTTTTTGTCCCACTGGATTTTTCTTGGTTGAAGTTTATTTTAGGCACATATTTAGTCATGAACATCTAACGGGGAATCTTATGAATAATATATTAAAATATATGAATGTTCATCTCCCTATTATTTCTCCCATCTTCCTATTATTTCTCTCCATTATTTTTCCTATGATTATGTAATCTCTTTTATTGTAGATTATAGTTAAATAGGAGACCTAAGTTATATATTGTACAGATTGTGAATAGTGACTAAGAATTACTCTATCCTCCTCCTCTCATATTTTGTGATTTCTTTCTCTTTTTTTATAACAACTACTTGTATCATTCTTTTATAATGTGAAAAATACTATGTTTTTTTTCCATTAAAAAGGAACGTATTTTTCTGTGATCCATGCAACAGAGAAAGAAAGCAATATATATTCCGTCTATTAGATGATTTATAAAGGAAAAATGACATTAAGGTCTCGATTAAAGGAAATGATATTAGAAAAGTTTTATAACTTGTCAATGATAAGTAAAAGAGTAAACACTGATAAATGAAGCGGCTACCATTAACAAGTTCTGAGACTTTTTTAATATTATTTTCCTTAATTGGAATTTTAATGTCATTTTCCCTAATAAATAGTAGATTAATTAGATTAATCGTGGATGCAAAGATAAATAGTTATATATTGCTTGATGATCGATTTATTCTAACTCTTTGCGTGAACCAAGTTTAATATAAATACGTAGAATAAATTGATCTTCTGCATAGAATTGTAGTTTATGCTCTAAAATTTGTTTTCATGGTTAATTATAAACAATCTATTCTATATATCTAATTTTAATAGGGGAAATATATATGCTGCATAATTTCTATCTTATTATATTTGAATTATCCGAATACAGAAAAAAAAAAAAAAAAAAAACTACCAATGTATTGTTCGTAACAGTGCCTGCAGCACTGTACATCAAGGCTTTCACAATTCATTTTCTTCAGTCTAGTTGAAAGCCACTCTATCTAGATATATATATATATATATATATATAAATATATCACACATACACACAATAGAGTACAAATAATGTACAACATTATTATATGTGCACATACACATACACAACGTGTGGTGAATAGCTTGATGGTGACTTCTGAAGCCAAAAGCTTGTCAATGGAATCCAAAAAGCTGATAATAACTACTCGATAATAACTACTCGTGCTATATATAAACAGTTGACTCTTGTTCATCGACCACTAGCTAATTAACATTTTAATTCCTCTCTTTTATATGATTATTAATTAGTTGCTTTAATTATAATAATTAACCATCTTGTTATTATACATTAACAACACACCCCTGTTGCATTCTTATTTCTATTTACCAACAAACTTAATTGACTACTCCTTCATACTATTACTAAAACAATGGGTTTTGTACTTCAAGAGTTTGAAACAAAACATTAATTGCAATTGTCTTGTGTTTTCTTTCCTCTTCCTCATCATTTTAACAATCAACATTCTTTTGTTTGGATATGTTTTAAATAGATAAAAACATATAACAAGAAGAAAGTGAAGAAAACAAGTATGTTTAATTGTTTATACATATTTTCACTATTTTGCATCCATCAAACTCACTTCTTAAATGTATAATACATTATTGCAAACAAAAAAAAAATCCTTAATATTTCCATTTCACATTACTATCACGAATTGAATATATAGGAATTATCCTCTTTATATGGTTAAAAAATTTTATTGGCTTTTTCTAGGCCAGAAAGTTTTTATTTCACTTTCTTTCATATATTGTTTCTATTTAATGCTTTGAGGAAATAGCCCTACGGAATTCTTTTGTTGGAATGTGAATTTTCAAATTGTTGTCATGTTTTTAAGCTGTAAACGGTAATTTAACAATTCAATAATATCTTATCAAGGGCCCATCTTTTAAGGTTTTTTATGAAAAAATCATTTATTTTTTCAGATGTCACTTTTAAAAAATTTTCCCGTTTTTCTTAAAACTCTTTTATAAATAATTAGAATGTGAAAAAAAACAGATTTGTGATTATTTTGATAAGTTACTTCGATTAAGCAGCTTCTAAAAATAATTAGATATCCAACATGAGAGAGAATTATATTGTTTTTTTTTTAAAAAATATATAATATCCACATCATAAATCACCTTACATTTGAAATCCATAAATCTAACAACCAATTAAATACTAATCACCAATCACCAAGTGGTGATTTTCTTCTCATCATATACTCTTACAGGGAGAAGATTCCACAGTTACAACAATATAACATCATAAATTCATCAATAAGATTACAACAATGAAAGATAATAAAACTACATCTGCCTGCCCGTTAATAAATTATGGGAATTGGCTACGGTCCTTTGCTCTTACCGTTCTCTTCCCAACCTCTTTCCCTTCACTATTTATCTCAACCTTTAGATTAAAATTTGAACGGTTCAGATTTAATGTTTTATAAAAATATTATTTTTAAATAGTTTTTATTACATGTTTAGATTATCATAACTAAAATTTAGTGTTTTTGAATTTATTTAATTATTTTTTTAATAATTTGATATTTTTTTAAAATATTTTTATAAACATTAAATACAAACCGCTTAAATTTTAATCTAAAAGCTGAGATGAGTAGTGGAGGGAAGAGAACGATAAGAGAAGAGGATCGTAGTCAATCCCTGATAAATGAGGACTCTAAAAAGGGCTGAACTATCCAATGATATAGTACAAATTAAAGGCCCTTCCTTACTTTCTAAGAATCCAAGCAGATCATAGATAGAGGTTATATCGTCAAATTTGGTTGACCAATAATGGGTCATGAGCTTGCATATCGGCAAGCTTAAGCTTAGACTTCTATTCAAGAAGCTTATTGCAGGTACCTACACCAACAGCTGCAGCAAGGTGCCAAGCAGCATGAATGTATGGAGTTTCCGGAAACAAGTCGTCGGCAATGAACAGCGCACCGCCCAGTAACCCTGACATCTTATGCATTGTGTGTGCCATTTTCAGGTCTGGATCTTTCAATGCCCTTTTAGCAAATGCTACCTGCATCAAATTCATTTTCTTTATCTTGGAGCAAAGCCTATATATATATAGAGAGAGAGAGATCAGGAAACTCTACTTTTGTCTTGACAGAAAGATAGATAGATGGCCAATGGCCTTATAGCCTAATGACATGAATGACCCATTGTAGTTGTAAATAGGAGGTCACAAGTTCAATCTCATTTGAAACATTAGACAATTAGTGCTTACCCCTCTAATTCAAAAAGACAAAGATACATAGATGGACGTGCTTTCATTTTTATCCTTCACAAAATACTTTCAATATTGTCCTAACATCCGATTTTAATTTTAAAACTAACAGATTTCCTGCTCTGGTTTATGAAATAATTCAAGATCTCCCCCACCAGATGTATTTTACTCCAAATCTTCTTGGGAACACAGTTGTGTGGGGTCCTCAAGTTTCAACAACAATTAGATCAAAATTCCTCTCTCTTTCTTCCCACATGGCCCTCAACCTGACCTGACCCAAAATGGGCCCAGGCCTGGATCTCATGTTAGCCAATTCTTTTTGTTTTAACAGTTCAGTTGAGATTATACAATAATCCTTTGAGAGAAAAAAAGTCCTTGTAAAATTCAATTTATCCTAGGAAAAATTATCAAAATTTTCTTTCGCTTTTTTGATTCAATAAAGGGTTTTCCCTCTCGAGGCTTGGGGCACAACGAGTTTTCGTCTCTCTCAACAAGTGCGCTTCTCGGAATTCAAACTTATGTCCTCCTCCTTACGGGGTGAGACCGCTTACCATCTCAACCAACAACTTGTTGATAAAATTATTAAAATTTTCACACAACTCCAGTTTTGTTTAAAGAGGACCAGGCTTTGGCCATGTTGGCTCCAGGACCAAGCCTACTCAGCCCACCAATTTGTTGGCCCTGTCCATCTTAAGCTCTATATGATCAAGTTCCTGGCCCCATTTAGACCCCTAACTCAAATCAAACGACAGTGATTAGAAATTTCAACCCCAGAGAAAGAAGAAGAAGCAAAATCTTGAAACCAAGACCAACTTGTTTCTGGTTTGAATAGCCTTATGTGATTAGTAATTCAATCATAATCACGATTGTAATTAAATAATGCAATTTGGTCCAGACCATTAGAAGATCCAAAATTCAGGTCAGAGGTTCCGCTAGGCCTTTATGGCCATTAAGAGCAACCAATAATGTATTACTTGTAAAAGGTATGGAACCAAATTGTCATAACTCAAGACCAAGAAAAGAGATAAGAAATGAATAACCTCCATCATCCCAGTGTGAACAAGTGAAACCATCAATGGTTGAACAGGAAGAATAACTGCAGTTGCCGCCATCAGCATCTTTGGATTCTCATCTCTCAGGGCCCTTGACAGACACTGTAGAAAGATTTCATATTCAAAAGTGATTCAGTGACTGCACAATCTAAAGTAATCTTAACTTCGTCAGTCTAAAATACTGCAAAAGGGGTTGCGGTGATGAAAATATTGGGAAGGCATTTCAGGTTGTGTTATATGTATGCACAAATCAGAAGTAACGGTATATAAATATTTTCTTTATTGATGTCATAATAATCAGTCAATTTGTGACGCATGCACAAGAATATGAAATAATCATTAAATCTACAAAATGCACAAGAATATAGTACAAGACTCGAGAAAAAAGGAAAGCATGCCTTGTAAATAAGGCTTGAATATTCTGTCTCACAAATGATCAGTTAGCAAAAGAAATAGAGCAAATCCTCTATCAAATTATAGGAGCAACCATGTTTGTTAGGATCGCTATGACGCCACCTCCCAAAAACCAGGATTGTGGAAGGATTATGATTAAAATTATAAGATCCTTGGATCAAGCAATGCTATTTTCATTTTTGTAACTTACGAGTTGACTTGTGTTTACATATGATTTTTTCCACTGTTGCAGCTTCTGACTTGTTTTATTGAGGTATTATGCAATTCTGTTAGTTTTATGCTTATCTAAAAATTTGAAGACTGCAAAGATGTTCTTATGGTCTTCTTCAAGTGGTAGGATCTCACCATCCTTGATCTGATCTTACAATTCAATCCTCTACGCATCAGCCGATCTGATTTACAATCTCAATCTTAACAAACTTGAGAGCACGTTTCCTTTCCTCATCAAAACAAGAAACAACTCTGGTCTGTAGTAGTTCTCATGTCTCAATAAGTTAAAAAAGGACAACAAAGTCCTATGGCACATGATAAGTTCTTAAAACAAAAGTTGAAATAAGCCAACCAATAATATATTAATTGTGTTGTTAAAATCGGATGATAGAAGATATGGTTATAAAGATAAATTGTACATTTCATTTGTTAGTGATTTAAATTTATAAGATTATTATTCAACCTCCTAGTAGTTGCCTTATCTTAGTTTCCACTTAACCGGTTTTCTGTCTCAGTTTTAATGAAAATAATCAAGCAGATTTTAAACAATGAAAAGTTCTAACCACAGCCTGTTAAAGAGATTAATAGACGATGGCTACTAACTTGATTATCTGATATTTGATAGATACTTCATATAGTCCTTACTCAGAATACAGCTCACGAAATATCAAGAAATATGACATGGACCAAAAAGCAGATGAAAAAACTTGGATCTGTTTGGATGCAGCTTTCTGTGTGATGGGTATGGTAAAAGAATTAACAATCAAGGATGAATTACTCCTTTAAAAGTTAGGGAAAGAAACTGACCCTCAGTGTTAAAAGTGAGTCCCTGTTAAATTGAGAAGCCACTTATATCTCTAAACTAATGTGAAAATCCAAAATCTGACAGTACTTCTGAACAGTGTCCAGAAAACAGACCAAACTATGGGCTACTACAACTTTTTTGGTGAACTTTTGATAGGTCATCTGCATAAACCCCATTCACAGTTACACATAGGAACACAGACACACACACACACACAAATAAACACAACTTGACATTGTCCAGCTTCAGGTTTTTGCATGTTCAAGACAATAAAAATGTAGCGAAAAAGTATTTCTCAACTATATATGTGTGACTTACAACAGTTGCTGCTGCTATCATTGTGTAGTCAACCCATCTCAACAATCTTCTCAACTTTCCCCTTGAAACATGGTACATGCTAGAGGCCACTCCAACACCAATCAATGAATTAGCATAAATTTTGGAATTGAGATTCTTCCTGCATTTGGAGATACATAATGACTAATCATTCTTAACATAAGTGAGATGATTTCCAGGCCCATAAGAACTCAATAAGCTTAGAGAAGAATATTACCTAGGGGCATGTAGTCCCAGAGCTATAAAAGGAAGTGAAGTAACCACGTTAGCAACTGTTTCAGCAAGATTCCTATCACCTGATGAAAGGAATCAACATAGGGATAAACACATCATTTATTACTGTGAGATTGGAAATGTTTCTGTACAGAAATTACAGAAATTCAAACCACAAGAAAACATCTCAATAGTATACCATTGATGCAACAGCTGATGGGTCTCAAGCAAGCTGGTCTTTGCAGCCACATCTGTCTGGAGAACATGCAGGTAAATATCACGTTATTTTGCATGTTTTGCAAAGCTTTACTGCCACAAATAATGACTTTCCCTTAAAACTGAAATTTGTTATATGATGGATAAAGATCCCACTCACTGCAATGACAGCAGATGATTTGAACCAAAAAAATCAGCTCCACAAGTTGATGAATAAAATTTCCCATTTTGATCAGTCTCTGTCACTGAAAATGGAGAATGAGGATCCACATGGACCCCATGCATACCCTCTAGGGCTTGAGCTCCACTATATTTCAATGCAGTCGTCGGGCACATCACAACCACAATAATGCAGGTCAATTTCTGTACCAGCAAGAATTTGCCGGTACAAGTTTGATGTTGGAAGGAGATTGCTGAATGCAAGCCAATAGTTCTGCAGTAGACAAAATATCATTATTATTGTGTACAATGTGCTATGGTTTCTACAAAGCCCAATGCTAAAGTTAAGAGCAAGAGGCACACAACTAAAAGCTTATAGATAATATATCTTTCAAATCATTAGACCTATTCAAAATTAGGCTAAAAGTGCCATGGCTTATTTAGAAAAAGTAATTTGTGTTCATAAGGTGAATGAGCCAGCATTTATTATTGATTTTCTCGAGTAACTAACTGAAATTTGGAAAACCGCCTCCCTCTATTTTAATCTAGTTTCAGCAAAAGGGCCCTATCCAGAATCTCCAAATAAGCATTAATCATGGGAAGTTGAAGCTCAAAAGCACTCACAAAAGCCAGAAACGTAACTGAAACTAGTAACATGATGTCAGCCTAAGGAATAAGACAATTAGATTGATAACCAATGGTTTCAATTTTTTTTTTTTTTTTTTTTTGAAAGTGCAATACAATCAGTCAGGAACTGAAACTAGATTAAGTTATTGCAATAGTTTAGCTCTTCGAGTATATTCATTAAACACAAGCAGTTTAAACACCCAAAAACACCAATTCGAAACCAATGAAAGATGTTGCGAGCTAAACAAATAATACCCCTGCTTAATACATCTAATATTCTCAACAAACAAGTCATGCAAAAAAAGAAAACAACATTCTTGAGCAAGACGATAATCAAGATTATCTTACAACTTACGAGTCCCAAATTCCCCCCTCCCCCAATATGGATAATATTAACAATTTATATTGTCATTCGCCTATTAAAATATAAAACCGAACTCTTCTAGGAAATCTATCGATGTAATAAAAGTAATCAATATACAGGCAGTGGATTATCAAGTGTCGTCAAGATGCAGAGATGGGAAATAGAGTAAGGAAGAGAAGGAAAGAGAGAGAGAACCTGAGAGGAAATAGAGATGCTGAGAAGGAAGAGAGAGAGGAGATTGCCTTTAAATAGAGGAATCGATGATGCGATGAGAAGGTGGTGGTTGTTTCAGTTTACGAAAGGAACAGATTTTGAATTTTCGGACCAAAACAAAACCGAAGCGAATATGAGAGAGGAAGATGCGAATGAGCCGCGAATCTTCCGCATTGGCTACGCGCATATTCGCAGCTAATTCTGTCTCCCACCATATTGGATTTTTTACTAAATTGATTATGAAAAACAAATTTATTATCCTTATGTCTCTAATATAAGATATATTTAAGGAGTTAAATTTGATTTTAAATATAAGACATAACTATTATATTTATCAATCTTTTCTTGATTAACTTTTATTGATGTTCCCTCAACAATAATTAAGGAGGAGATGGAATGAGAAAATGATGAAAAATTATTAGAGTGTTTTAGAATATACATGTCATATTAACTAACTTAATTAACTACTTAATATAATTAAATTAGGTAAATACTAGTATGTCTTATACTCCTCCAATCTTTAATATAAAACATATTTATCTAATTTGATTAGATTAAAGAACTTAGTTAAGTTGATTAATATCATATGTATTTTTTAAAACACCTTTGTCATCTTCATTAATCCCTTCCTTCCCTCCCCTCCTTGATTATTTTTTAGTGAGTATCAATACGAGTAAATTAGGAAAAGATTGATAAATATAAAAATTTTATCTTATATTTAAGAAAAATATCAATTCAATGGATATGTCTAGAGCTATGTATTTTTGGTATATGTTTATATCAATCAGAACATATCACTGTTTTATACTTTTATTATGTTTATATTTTTAAAAATAATAAAGACAAATTTAATAATGTTGATTTTTCTCATTGTCCTTGTCATAGGACGTTGACACGCTGTCAACTAACTCACGTGATTTTTGGCCCAAAAAAAACCAATTAACATTATTAAAAAATGACGTTAACTTGTAACATGATAAATTTTGATTTTAAGGTTAGAGTTAAGTAAGACTTGACTATCCAAGTTATGAAACCCGAATTAGATCAGTCGGTTTGGCTCGAGAACCGGCAAACCAGTCTATGAACTAGTCCGGTTTAGGAGTCAAACCGGTTTGCTTATAAAAAAATAAAAAAAATTTATTTTCTTTATATTTTTTATATTAATAATCTTAAAATATTCACTTTTTCACTGGTTTGCCCCCGAGTTAGCTCTGGTCTAACCCTCTGACCCTTAACCTAGTACCCCGACAGGTTCAATAACTGGTTTGGGTTTAATTACCTTGTTGACTACTGATGAAACTAAGGTATTAAATAGTTGATCTTGATCTTTTGTAGAGTAGAGATGTAGGGGAGAGTGTTGGAGGTTACTCTTCTTGGGTTCTATTTTTGTCGTTGATTCGCTGTTGAGAACCTATAGTGAACCTATAGTGAACGTAGTACAAAAACTATTCATATTTTTGGTTATTTGCCGTAGCAAACACATAACGAAAACTGTTACAAAATGAGTAGCATTTTTGGGTCCTTCGCCATGAGTTTGCAATAGCGAACCCCCGGCGAACATGCGAAAATATTGTTATATAACAACATTTTCAAACCCAAAAATTAGAGTTTTGGAGAGGGTGGAACCATTTTGCTCTGTTAGGGTTTGTTGGTTTCGGGCTTGGGGAGGTATTTGAGCTTCCAAACATCCAAGTAAGTATTCCTAACTTGATTTCTACCTTTCTTCCTTAGATTTTCATATTTGGGAATTTTGAAAACTTTGGATTTCTTTGGGATTTTGAGATGGGTGATGATTTCACCAAATCTTTTTAGTTTAAATGAGTTATGTTGTAACACCCTAAATTTTTATTCACCAAAAATATATTGTAATTAATTGAGAAATTCAATAAAATGGTGAATATCCATGAATTTGGATCTTATGAATTTTAAAACATTCATGTTCATAAGGAAATGGGCAAATTAATTCAAGAAATGAATTAAATTACAAAGTTGATAGCAAAATCATAATTTTGTCAATTTTGCCCAAGATTAATTATTTTCCATTTAATTAGAGTTAATTTCAATTAATCAAGAAAAATAAAGGAAAATGTATGAAATGGATTATTCTTAATGGAATAAATCAAGAATTTGTAAAATTAGAGGGACTTGGGTATAATTCAATTAAAGGAATTATAATATTAGTGAAACACATTTTCCTTCCTTCTTGGAATTTCGGCCAACACATAAAAAAATAAGGGGACTAAATTAATTTCATGAGCATATGTCCAAAATGCTACAAGAAAAGAATAATGATAACAATGGTAAGGTGGGTATGACATGAAGTATGGATATGATGATCATGAGAGGGTGATGGTAAGAGAGCAAGTAAGTTAAATTATGAGGAAGTATGACATAAAGTGAAGAGGTATGGTGGAAGCATGGAGGGAGGCATGGTAGAAGACATGTGTTACCATATCGACCCTTGATGAGATCAATGGCCAAGAAGCAAGAAGACTTAAATTAATAAAACACAACCTCTCCCTTTTCATGCAACATTTTGGCCAAACCAAAGAAGAGAGAGAGAGTTTGAGAAAATTTTGAAGACATAGAGAGAAGTAGGAAGAGAAATATCAAGGTAGGTTTGTGATTTCTTAAGATTTCCTTCTAAACTGGCATAAGCTTCTTTCCTAATCTCTATTTCTCTATGAAATCCATGGTTTGGCAAGTTTATCTTGAGCCCAAGGAGAGAGGGAGGTGGACGTTTAGAGAGTAAGAGGAAAGAAACTCAAGAGGTAACTTCACAAATTCTATAACTATGTTAGTATGTGATTGTTGTTGATGATTGTGGGTGGTTTTGGTTATTTTGTGGAGTTTGTAAATTTGGACAAGCTTTAACCCTAAGGGGTTATGTTACCCAAATTTCTTTGAATCATGATTAAGAAATATTTAAATGAGTTAATAAAATATTAGAAGTGGAAAAGTATAAGTTTTAGAAACTAAAACACAAAACTATATTTTTCCATTTTCTTTGAATATTTTGGCCAGCACTGTTTCAAAGGGGTAGGAGCTGGATTTTCATAAAATAGATGGTTCCATTGGATTCAGTGGGCGAAAATAGGTGGGATTATAGTTTGTCACTTTTTCGGAAAATGCCGAAAAAGCATAATTACGAAAACACCCCTAAAATTCCTAATTCGGGGCTGTCAAGGGTATTTTCGTAATTTAACATTGAATGTGGTGATTCTAAGCCCGGAAATGGATTCTTTGGGTGAAAATACGTCAGAATAGCCTAGTTAAATTTGTGGAAAAATGTGCCATCAGGCCAGGTATGGTGGGGCCGGGCCGTTTCCCGGGAGCATTTTGGTAAAATTTCACCATAAACTAATATAACCACTAGAAACACTATGAAAGTGTCTAAATTGTACATTTGACGTGTTAGGACTGAGTAGAGAGCCCGAGGGATTGGCACGCAAATTGAGGCGTATTATTCAAGAACCAGGGAAGGACGATTAAGGTAGGGAACTTACATCTCATGCATGTATTTAATATTTGTGTTGGTGTATTGATTCATGTTATTGCTTTGCTTAATTTTGTGAAACATATATGAATAATTGAAGCTTTGTTCCTGTATATGCTATGGTCATACGTATATTGTTTGAAACATTGAGCACGCAGATATGTCATTATGTGAGCATGAGTTATGTAATGCAAGCATACATTAAGCACTTATCTTGCATGCATATTGGTACTATTTTCCAACTGAGATTCCCCAGAATCTCACCCTCCCCTACCAACAATTTAGACAGAAGAAGACAGGACGTATGCTGAGAACAAAGAAGATGACCGTATAAGGGGATTACAGTAGTGGAACAAAGACAGGAAGATTTCTCCATTTCATTGGGTTGGATTTAGACACCCACATAGTACTGTGAGACTACATTAATTGTAATTATTATGTTCGAACACCTATGGGGAATTTTCGTAATCGTGCACATAATATCAGTATGTTTATGCTATTTTTGTGTTACCCACTGAACTGTGTATCGTTTTCCCCAAATACTCTAAAACAGGTGTAAATAAGATGAGGGTGTGACATATATGAAGTAGATTAAAGGTTTAATCAGTTTAGTTTTGTTAGATTTTGAGTTATATGAGATTTTAAGCTAGGGTTTGCTATGATTTTGATGATTTGAATGTTTGAGGAGTTGTTTAATGATTGGGTTATGTTTATATGAGTTACAAAAGTGGTTTAATCGGTTTAGATTATTGTCTAATCTTGATTTTGAGAAATAGATGTTTGAAGTAAAATCCTAAGTTATGAAATTGTGATTTTTGAATGATTTGAATAATTTGATATTGTTCATTGATTGTATGAGTTGTATGAGGTAATGGGAAACTAAAAGTACGTTGGGATTATTAGATTGGAATGTTGTTGAGAGTTGGGACGTTTAAAGGGACTTAGACCCTCTAATTGCTTTATTGAACCACTTAATTAGCTGAATACTAAAGTGTGGTTATAATTAGTTGATTTATGACTTGCGATTAAGCTTGGAGCTTGGATTATTGTAGTATTACTTTGCTTTAGCAAAAGGTAACCACTTTTCTTTTGTTGTGTATGCTTGTATGATATTTGTGAGTGGTTTTTAACTATATAACACTACACATTTTCTATCGGTTTGTAATATGGACTATGAAACAATGTTGTTAATAAAATTGTCTTGTGGAACCTATTTTCATTGAGAAATAGCTAGTGATATTATATTATATGAATTGGTATTAATTTATGAGATTGGAAAGATTCTCTTGATAACTTGTGAATTGATAACGTCATGTGATAATTCATTGTGATTATATCTCTTGAGTACTGATATGAGAGGGGATGGTGAATGTTGATTTGATGGGAGTTATTCATAGAGGAAATAAGGGGGTGAATCCTTGTACAAAAAGAAGAAATAAGGTGGTGGGCTTCCGGGTGTACACTAGATAATCCTTTAGCCCAATTGTGTTTAGTAGGGCCTTGAAACCCCGCTAATACATTAGAGGGGGAACCCATGGTCCGGTATTGTGCTCTGTGGATTTTAGCCAGTCCGTATCACTTAATCAATGAGCTTGTTGAGTTGAACTATCAGTCACATGGGTGAGTATTAACCTATGGGTTCAGTCAGAGAAAATAAGGCAGGGAGGAAATAAGGGAGGACAGAGAACAAATTCTTATGTATTAATTTTTGTGCACTCATGCGATAAATTTGAGAATGAGATTATGATATTGTAAATTGATATACATATAACCATGTGACATTTTGATAATGCTATGTATTTAGGACTATCCCACTTGACACCTCACGAGCACTTACTCGTATACCTGATGAAATGGATTGTTGGTTGCTGAGGCTTTTGTCTTACCTTATTGATTTAACATTTTTCTAGGTGATAGTTATAACATCCCAATTTTTATTTTTGGGATTTAACTAATATTGGGATGAAGTTAATCATGATAATTAGAATTTTCATGTAATTATTTAAACAAGAGGAATTTACGCTCACTATAATTAAAGTTTCTTTAAAAATATATTATAATAATAATAATAATAATAATAATAATAATAATAATAATAATAATAATACATAATAATTATAAAAAAAAGGAAAACAAAGGAAAAAAGTTGTGAAAAAAAAGAAGTATTATTATTATTTAAAAGTTAAAAAATAAAAAAAAATTGCATTAATGGTGGGGAGCATTTGCCCCCACAATCATATTTGGGGATTGGAGGGAGGTATTATATTCAATACCCAACCATTCGCCCTCCCCAAATTCAAAAAGCAGAGGAATGCTCCTCTAGTCCTTCGGCTGTGCGAGAGAGAGATGGAGATTGCTTGGATCTTCTAAGATAAGTAATTTAGCTTCCTTTTTCTCATATTTCTTTCTTAGTTTTAAGGATTATTAATTGTGAAAAATCTAGGGTTTGTAAGATTTTTAATCTATGAGTGTTCCATCTTACTAGTTAGCTCTTAATGGCTTTAATGGCATTAGAATAAGAATGATTATGGTCTAATTCTTCCTAAATGACTGATTTGAAGAACTTAAAGTTTGGGTTTAGTTGGAAATTTAAGATTTGTGACAATGACTCTTTTATATCCTAATTTGTATAATTTATTCTAGTTTATTGGAGGTTATATTGAAAATTAAATTGATTGGATTTGATATTTGTAAGGAATTTTTAGTGAAACTTTAAGTATAGGAAATTGGGGGTTTTGGAATAAACTAAGGAGATAGTTGTATTTCGATGGTTATAATAACTGAGAATAATTTATGAATGAAAGAATTGTGGTTTTGTGATGAGGATTTGAGGAAGAGTTGATTTATGTGATTTGCACTAAGGATCAGAGTGAGCAATTTGGGGGATTTTAAGGTGATTGGAGGGAAGTATTATTGTTAAATATCCTTATTGAGTGAAATAGAGTTGAGAAATCTTACAATTTGTTATTTGAAAAGATGATGTAAGGAATAAATAAATTGTTTTCTTTTTTCTAAGAAAATTAACGTGAGACAACCATGGGAGTTTACGTACTTATTATTTATTATTGTGTTAGCTAGTATTCTTACTAATTTTATTAACATATAATTATATATTTATTATAAAGTGAACTTGAATTTGACTTGGTGGATTTAAATTCTCTCAAGTATAATTCTTATGTCAAGAACTTGAAGTAACCATTTTCCAATTTATCTTGAATGCTTCTTGAGGAGATTATAAGTGTTTGGTATTTTCAAAGGATATAAGTATATGTTATAGTATTTTACATATGAAAAAAGTGTGTGTGCGCGCGCGCGCGTGTGTGAACTTTTTAGTTAAGTAAGCTTAAATTGTTTATCTTGTTATTCTAATATTGAATGTGTGTGTGTGAACTTTTTAGTTAAGTGGGTTTAAATTGTTTATCTTGTTATTATAATGTTGAATATATTAGAATAAATTATTGATGTTGAAGTTTGTGATGTTGAGATGATGCATTACATATTGAAGTGTACGGGATTGTAGTGAGATGTAACTGTGGGAGGTTTGATTCCTCTATACAACATGGTATAGCCGCCACTGTGCGCCTAATAGATGACTTTAACATTCACAAGGCCCTTGGTATCACCCTTCCTTTAGCCAGGTTAAGGGTTAGTTCAAGGGACGTGACACCTTTCTATATTTGAAGAAAAAGGAACCCATGGTCCGATATGAGTCATGTAGCTTTTGGCCGGGCTACACCTCATTATTGGAGAGCTTAGTGCCGTCTTATCATAGAGACAAATCTTATTATATATTGTAGCTCATAAATTCTGTTAGCAATTATAAGGAGGTTATAAGGATGGTTGAGGGAGTTCTATGCATGTTGAATTATTTCTTGAACTAATATTGTTTCTGGATCATGTTTTATACTTTATATTATATAAATGTATATTTTGCCTACTTAACTATTTTGTAATCATTCTCTGTATACATGTTAAATTGTATTAGTGGTTATTGGGTCCACGTGATTCAACCTGTGGTTTATTATTATTTTTTCAGGAAAGGATTTAGTGTCAAGGAGAAGTCATCTGAGGCTTGAGTCTTCATTTCTTTTTTGTATAGCCTCTATTTGCTTTATATGCTCTAATTGATGTATATTGCTAAACTTTAGGACCTTTTAATATATTTTTCATATTTTGAATATTCCGCTGCATACTAGGTCTTGTGTTGTGGGCAAAGAGCCCTTCATATTGTTTTATTTTGGTAGTTGTTTTGCTATCGGTTAAGCCCAAATGTTTTGGTGAGTGAAATGAATTGAGATATTCAAATTTAGTTATTTTGTTGTTATGATGGGCTGTGGTGTCAATTATTCTATTGAGGGTTTCAAATGCCCTAGCCCATTTATGAATATAATAACTATGACTTTGAAATTCCAATTTTAAATATTGAAACTTTATTGTGATAATCAGGTGATTAAACACTTAACTCCTACTAAACATGGTAGACTTTTATGTGATTGATTTATCATTTTCTACCATAGTTGACTTTTCTAAAGTGTTTAGTGAAATCTTTTATAATTGTGGTAGGTTTAGATTGTAACGTTGATTTCTTTTATACCATACTTATTTTTTAAATGTTTTAATCAAATCCTATGTGCTATGGTAAACTTTGTTGGTTCTTTTTTTCTATCATAATAGAACTTCATGATTTAACCAATTGTTTTGGAATAGTTAATTGTACGTTAAATAAGGAGGTTGTTACAACAGTTCTCGTACGAGTCCATCAATGAAAACTCCAGAAGCTTAAGCTACTTCTGCTAATAGTAGCGCTTCCATCTTTTTGATTTGTGATGGATTCTTATATATTATCACGTTAGGGCTCACCCTGCATAATCTAAGTTATTTTGAAATTTGATGCGCGAACTATATACTTTTGATTTTTAGTTACTAGATAACTTTTGATAATGTTCGGTGGCCTAGAAGCCTTAGTATGGCGTTTTAAAACTTGTGGATTCATGAAAGCAGATTCTCTCATCATCTTATTTTCTCATCATCCCTCATTAGCCCATTTGAATGTTTGTTACGGGCTTCGTGAAGTCCAAAGTCCAACGATGTGCTTGAGTTTCTATTGAGGGATTTTATTCTTTTAATCATGATAGTTCTTTTGAGAATTTAGTTTTAAACTTTTCTATCATGATTAACATATTTTAATATTTAGACCAAATTATATAAAATCTTCTTGAACTTTGGGTCAGTTGCACATAGCTCTCATAATATTTCAAAGTTTAAATTTAACCTCCTTAATCTTCTATTTCTTTACTATAAACCCCTTGTCGTTAGTTCACCATTATGTTTTTAACAGACACTGCTATGTCAAATTGATCTAGAACACATAGCATCCCACATCATCATCATATGTGACATCCTATTAAATCTAATAATTTTTTACTAATTATATATTTTTAACAAAAAGGGTTAAATGGTCCTTTTATCCTTAGAAAAAGAAAAACCCTCATCATCCTTTATCTCCTGGCCGTCTGCAAGCTTCTTGAAGAATATAATTGATGAAGACACCGATGATTGCAAGGCTTGAATTGTTTTCAGTTTCCATGGTTTCTTCAGCCTTTTGATCCTCTTCTTCATGATGATCAATATGCAGAATCTGATCTACTGTATCACCTCCATCAATCTCTTCTTTTCACTACTACAAAAGAGGAATTTAACGGCGCCCATTTTTTGACGCTTCTTTGAAAAAGCGCAGTAGAAAATAGTTTTTTTTTTAAAAAAATTTCAAAGCTACGGCACTTCTTAATATAAACGCCAAAATTTAGTATTAGGCTTGTGCGGCACTTTCCTAAACAAGCGCCATACAAAACATTTATTTATAAAAAAAAAAAAAGTGAAAGCCCAAGCTATGACGCTTCTCAAGAAGGCACCAAGCTGAAATAATTTTTTGACATTTTTTATTTGAAAAAAATCTTATTCAATGCTTAAAAATAAAGTGCCGGATAAGATGGGAGTAAGTCAAAAAGATATTATTGTTCAGAATCTTGTAATAAGCCAAAAGAGAAATCACCTACTTTGTAAAAAAAAATGGCCTCAGCTAGCGCTTGATAATAAAGTATCAGCTAAGGCCTTACTCATACATAGCATTACTAAAAAAAACTACTTCGTAAAATTTTTTTAAAAAAAAGCCCTTAGCTAACTCTTCATGATGAAGGCCTGAGCCAGCTCTTCATCATGAAGCGCCGGCTAAGGCCTCTTTCTTTCTTTCTTTCTTTGGTTTTTTTAATTTAACGAAGCATGTACTTTTTTTTTTTTACTAATGCCATATATTATGCAAGGCCTCTAAGGAACCACGTGGTGCCTTGAAATATACAAGGCTACATGTGATGCCTTGAATATATTTAAGATTATTTTTGTATTTGATGTTTTCTTTTTTTTTTTTAATTAGGGAGCTACAACGTTTTGACCAAAAGTGTCGTAGCTTCTATACACGATGCTATTTAATTTTCACCTCCCGCCGTTTTTGTTTTCATTTTCATCTTCCCGCTTTTCATCTAGCTCCCCCATTTCCCAAACCATTTTCATTTTTATCTTCCTGCTTTCCCTCTAGCTCCCTTATTTCCCCAAATTCCGTTGCAGTACAAAGCTTCCTCTCCCATGTGTTTTTTTTCCTTGTCTTAGCCTCCTTCAGAAGCTTCCTAGCCTGTAAGTGTTTTCTTTTTTTAACATTTGGTTCACGTTTTCTTTTAGTTAAAATCTGTCATGAATCTTATATATGTGCTCATAATTTTTTTTCCAGGTATTTATTTGAAGTATCAACTCTATCTTCCTGAACTTCTTATACATTGTAAGTTTTTTAATTTTTGAGATTACAAATATAATAATACTTAGTTTAATCATCCGTAGAAGTAACGTGTATGGCTCAAGTTTAAGCAACTTAAATGCTGAAGTTATTTTATGCTTGAAACATGAAGACACAATATTACAAAAAATACGTGCTATATTATTTCATTTTGTTATGAATTGTATTATAAATTGCAGTGGATTTTAGATTGTAAATAGATATTTTCACTAGGAAAATAAAATAATTATGAAACATTATTCTTTTTTTAAAATAAAAAAATTTCTATGGTGCTTTTCCAGGAAAGTGCCGTATGAAGTCATAAAATTATTTTTTTTAATAAAAGACTTCCTACAGCGCTTCTCCAGGAAAGTGCCGTAGGAAGTAATAATTTTTTTTTAAAAAAATAAAAGACTTTGACTTCCTACAGCGCGGCGCTTCCTTGGAGAAGCGCTGTAGGAAGTGATATTTTTTTTTAAAAATAACAATCAAGCTATGGCGCTTCCATATATTTAAGAAGCATCGTAGCTTGTTTTAACGACGCTGGAAGTTATGACGCTTCTCAAAGTTCATAGTATTCTTTAAATTAAACGTTGCAGTTTGTATTTTTTGTAATAATGTTTGTAATTAGATTATGTGTCTGGGTTTGATTCAAAAGCTTAACCACAAAACAAGGAGGACATTATATGCTTTCCAAGTAGACCGCATAGCAAGAACACTTCAAGGCCTTGCGATCATCAATGTCTTCATCATCATCATGTGAATTAGATTCTTCAAGAAGCTTTGCAAACGGCAAGGAGAGCAAGGAAGACGAGGGTTTTTCTTTTTTAATAATAAAAGGAGCATTTAACCCTTTTTTGTAAAAAATATATAATTAGTATAAAATTATTAGATTACATAGGATGCCACATAAGATGCTAAGGTGGGGTGCTATGTGTCCAACATCAATTTGACATGGCAATTTCCATTAAAAACATAACGGCGATCTAACGGCAATGGGTCTATAGTAAAAAAAAATAGTAAATTAGGGAGGTTAGATTTAAACTTTGAAATGTCAGGGGAGCTATATACAACTAGTTGAAAGTTTAATGGGGTTTTATATAATTTAACCTAATATTTAATACTCTTTCATGACCATGATAGTATTTAGTTGAATGATTTTGTTATTAATTATGGTTATAATGTCACAATTTTACATAACTCATTAAATATGCATTAATAAGATTTTAAAGAGAGAAGATAGAGAGAGGCACATCTAAGTATTAATTACATGGACAAACTTATCAAATATCATTCAGTACTCATATATACAATAAGTCACTTATAATATATTTTTGCAAATTAAGATTAGTATTAAATAGATAAATTTTTTCATGTTTGCCCTTATTTGTGAAAGAGTGCACTTTTTCTCTCTTATCCCTTTATCACTTTGCATTTACACCCCCTCTCTCTTCACTTTTTCCCATGTGCCCAACAAATGGTCAACAGAGATAAAATTGGTAAAACCTCATTTAATATCCTATAAATGCTTTATATTTTAAACAAAAATTTTTAAATAGAAATAACTTATATATGGATACTTAGTGGAAAGTATTAATGACTTTCCAACTATTGTATGGACCAAGTTGGCAAAAATAATATAGAACAAAAAAATTGTTCTAGAAGGCATCTTATATGACGTTAAAAATATGTTTTTTTAAAAATTATTTCTATTCTGGCAAAAAAATTAAAAAAAAAATTCTAAGAAGTGTACCTCGTTTTTATGTGGGGCTAACATTATATTTATATTTAAGAGTGGATACAATAATTTTTAATACATTATCCTAATTTTTTATAACTTTTTGTTGAATGTAGTAACTTGTTAAATTGTGTTCGCATTTCTTAACCATATTTGTCTCTTTTTATTATTCTTCTTTTAATTAAGAAAATAAAAGACATCGCACATCTACAAAAAATCATTTTATTTAATTTTGTTTTTTATTTCAGTTTCATATTATTTATAGCAAAAGAGCTCATGTTTTGTATTATCAATGAAATTACATTCAAGATGCAACGCCAATTTATTTATTTATTTTCATTTATATCCTATTTCTGTTTTACTAAACTAATAAAATAATGAGCTCGTGTATATACAGTAAGGTTTATTAAACTGTTCAAGATTTATAAATACTTCAATTCCCAATTTTTTTCACTTAATTGTTCCTTAGCCTCTTATATTTTGTTACATAATAGGTTACGGGACATTGGGACAATTAAATGGAAATAAAATTAAAATAAAATAAAAACTATAACAAAACCTCCACATGTGTTTTATTTTGCTGATGCGTTTCCCAATTGAATATATATAATCAATTTCCAGGGACGGACCCACACCCTTACCATCCGACACAAAAATGTGTAAGATACTAAGATGTTGAAAAAATGCATTGTACTATAATTATTAATTAATGTCGTGCTAAGCAAGCAATTTTAAGGAAAAAATAACATTTTTCAAATGAGATTAATTATTTTCCAAAGATATTCCCTCCGCTACTTAATAGAAGATATATTTATCTAATTTAACTATATTAAAGAAATTAGTTAAGTTAGTTAATATAAAAATGTTGACATATATTAAAAACCTATATCAACTTCCCAAATGTGTTATACATTAAAGACTAGATGAGTATATAAACATGCATTATTCATATTAAAAAAACAAACCCAAAACACATCCTCACACCAAATGAGATTGAGAGTTCACATTTTTAACATTTTAAAGGGTTTATAATGTTTCTTTTTTTATAATGTTTCAATCTAACAAAACAGTGCAAGGAAAAGAATTAGCAGGCCTAAGACAAGGCCAGATGATGTTAACTGTTGAGGCAAGGACAGGACACCGCGTGTTTGGATTAGATTTTTTTAATAATTTTTACGACTTACGAGGTAAGTTTGTGAGAGGAGTTTTATCTCGGGTTGCGCAAACCATGGTTTGGAAAGCTCCCAAACACACACTAAGACTGGCCCAATAGGGATTATAGTGCATAACCAAAATAAAATTAATGGGGATTAGGTATAACAGAAAAGATTAATACCTCAAAATATAATAAACTAATATTTGAATTCCCATTGGAATCATGTCCAAAAAAAATCCCACCGAAAAAGGTGTTTAGTGTCCAATGGTGCTTTGAAAAATGAAAAAAAGAAAAAGAAATTTCTAAGCATAAATATACTCCAATCACCCAATGCCACAATTATGGTGCTTATAGTGACCGAAGCTCCTCTAGTCCTCTTCTTGCACAAACTTTAATTGAGGTTAGACTATGATTTGGGGTGAATGAATTGAATTAAATATATATTATCATCATTGAGTTATTTGAGGTTTAGGAAATTATTGGTGTAAAAAAAATATTTTGGATGAGAGGTGGGAATTTGTAAATGGGATATTATTTCTCTTCACTCGTTCTATTTGTTTCTTTTGATAGCATAGGAAGCCCTAAAAAGTCAATTGAGATTAAAAAAAATAGGTAAATGAAACAAATTGATGTTTGTCATCATTTTTGGATAGTGTGTGCATGAATCATATCAAATCGGGTTAGTTATCAATCTAAGATTTGGTCTAAAAAAGACCTTAGGCTAAACAAAATAGCCAATTATTCTGTCTAGTTCAATACTAACTCAAGGTCAAACTAGACTAGACTCGTTCCATTAGGTTGCTTAAGGTAGTCTATTAGAACAATTAGCCCCCCCTTTATTGGGACTTGGGATATAATATTTAATTAACCTAATAAATACAATTAAAACAATAAAATACCTAAAATCATATAAACTTATCTCAAAATATTAAAATCCAATTATAAATCCATAAGAACCTCCTGCAACAATAAAAAGCAACATCTAACTATCTAGGTTATAAAATATCAATATATATATATACATATATATATATTCACCCAACCACTAAACCAAACCAAGTGTTCTAAACACTTGATTTAGAAAACCTAGTCTAATTTGATCATCCCGGTTTGGTTTGGTTAGATTTCACTATAGGGCTTATTGGGGACTAGAATGAACTGGATCACTTTGGGGTTGGATCATATCAACAAGTTTTTGCACACTCCTAGTTTTGGGAGTAAAGCTACTTTAAAGTTAAAGTAATTTTTCCTTACCTAACTTTTTTTTTTCTTCTAAATTTTCAATATATCATGCATTCAGGTAAGTTTATATATATTAAATTGATTTTTTTAAAATAAAAACTTATCTAAACACACATCATACTATAATGGACTTTTACCTCAACCCCATATTGTAAAAGCCAGTTGGGATAAAAGTGAGTTTCCCACTTTCCCTTCATTAATCCAAACATACAAGGTACACAATAACACGTGCCCGTGCACGCGCGCAGATACTTGGGACGCAATTTGAAGCAAGTGTCTGATTTATGACACAGAAAGGTACGAAGTTCAAAGAGTTTTGAAAGGCAAACTAAATATAAATAAATGAGTAGTAAAGAATTATAAGAAGGTTCCCGGAATCAAGGTCAATTCATGTGACTACTCCCTTAAGATTAGGAACCACCCCAACGTTCTCCTCTCTCTCTCTCTCTGAGTAGCTTCTTCTTAACCCTCTCTCTCTCTCTCTAAGAATTATCCAAAGGTCTCTCATGCTTCTTCTTCTTCATCATCACGTCCATCAGTAACAAATAATGGCAGGTAATTTTGCAGCAGCAGCAGAGAGGGAAAGAATAGCAAGAGAAAGAAGAAGGCTTCCAATAAGTAATTACAGAACTAGTGCGATAATTTTCTTCTTGTGCCTCATCTTATTTTGTTCTCTTCTCAGTTTCTTCTTCTCCTCCTCCATTCACAATAATGAACGCATCAGTCCCACTAGCAGAACCAGAATCAGCCATGCAACAGAAAGACGTCGTTTCATCAGCAGTAGACCTTTCTTTCACCATGCACCACCTTCCTCAAGCCCCACAACCAAAAGCACTAAGGTCTACATTAATGGCCAAGATTCAGAAACCATCTATGAAGATAGCAAGAGACTCATTCACACTGGTCCAAATCCTCTTCACAATTAGTACGTACGTACAGAAACGTTTTTTACATTATTCAAGTACTACTGCAGCAGATTCATTATATATCTATCATCAGTGTAAGAATTTTCCTTTATTTTTCTCTTACATATTGTGGATTTAATTAGGATGACATTAAAGAAAGAATTATGTTTAGCATTTTCATTGAAGGAAAGTGAGAGAGAAATGAAGAGGAAGCTAGGTAGCTAGATAGGGTTAATGTATGTGCTCTGCTTTTTCTTTTTCTGAAACTATGATGATGATGATTTCTCTTCCTTTCTGTACCAAAATCTTCTGTTCAAATCAGAAAAACCGTGTTTCAGTTTATTTGCAAGTACTTGTATGTATTCTATTTCATCAGCTTTTTTCTTATTTTCGTCTTCCTCTTCATCTTTTTTTCCCAGTCTGCAGAGATATTTACAGCTACCAGGGTACATGCGTCATTAATTCATTATTCATATATAGCATCTGGTTTGAATTGTGACAAAGATTTTGTCCTGGAGAAATTATCTTTTACACAAAGTTTGTTACTACTGTGTGATGTAAGATTAGATTGATAAGATTTTATGGGAAGATATCAATTAATTAATTAATTATATAAATCACATTTAATTTACTGCTTCTCGTGCAATCTGCAGAAAGGGGAAAAGATAAAATATACTAATATAGGGTCAAATAAAGAAGGTACTCCCTTCGATCTTATTTATAAGTAATTTTTCTCTTAATTACATAAAACAAATAGATAGTTAAAAATAATAAATGTGTAAAAAATGTCATATTTTTTCCATAAATGTCCTTATCTATAAAAAGAGTATAAGAGAGAGAATGTATAAAAAGTATGAGAAATAGTAAAATATATATTTTTCTAATGTTTTGTTGACTTTATTCACCTAGTGAATTAGAACACATCTCTCTCTCTCCTAAATATAACTTTTGATATGTGTGATAATTAATAATAAATTATATATTTAATAAGAATAAAATAAGAAAAAAAAACTTACATTTTCAAACACAAAATAAAAATTACTTATAAAAAAAATTAATCTTATAAAAAAAATTATTTATAAATAAGATCGGAAAGAGTATTTATTATCCATTCTTATTATTCACGCTAGCCCTACCTATTTATGGTCTTACCAACTTGTACAGCAATCACAGGGTAAATTACTAATCGGAACTTGCTCCTCCTCAGGTGCATGGCAAGGGATATTGGGTAATCAATACTACCTCCGATCCTAAATATAGGATATAACTTATAGTATAAATTATACTATAAATTATGTCCTATATTTAGGACTGGAGTGAGTAATAATGATTCAGATATTTAAATTTCAATTTCATTTTCATAAGACCGCTGACACGGTCGTAAATATACTCTTTCTAATCCTTATCATAGGGCATGTTTTAGAAGCAATTTTTGATCTTAAATGTATGTCAGCAACCGGCTCATTGATTACCTTTTTTCCCAATGTATCCTTGTTATTAATTAAGATTCGAAGTTGGAAAAGTTAAATCACGTAGTGTGATTAGGAGGGGGCAAAGTTAGAAAAATATATCAGTTTAAGACAAATTTAATCACTTAATTGTCACTTCTTAACATGCGAGAATTAGTTAGAAGTAATCTATATTAAGGACTACCATTCTGGTCCTATTTATAAGTCCTTTTTAACTAATTCTCACATATCAAGGAGAGTTAGTTAACTCATTAACTATAGGCTAAATTTTCAATTTTGCCCTTATTTATGATTGGTTCCAAGAGTCACCATGAATAAATTTCTTTTGTTTATTGCAATTAATAGGGGTAAAAAAGTATAAAATGCATTTACTACCCTAAAAATAGACTTATAAATAGGATAAAAATTTTTGGTAAAAAATGACTTACAAATAGGACCAGAGTGGTAGGTAGTAAAATATTTATTAAATGTTTTTTAGTTCAAAATATAATTCGCTCTGGGTCATTTTACAAGGACAATGTCAACCATTAATTAAAGACAAACTTTAAAAAAATGTTATGTTTTGCTCCAAATTTAATTAGCTTAACAAATGTTGAATAATTTTATTCGTTTGTGTGATATAAGTATGGATGCTTTATACTTACCTTTTTTTGTTCATATCTGAAACCACAGCTTTGGCAAAAAAGAGAGAAAAAGGAAGAAACCGCAGCTAGTAATAATAGCTTTCAATAAAGAGCTGCCCTTTGGCGATTTTTTTAACCAATTTTCACCTCATTTTTGTTAATTAGTCATTTATTCAAATAGTTTTTTATAGGCACAGCAACGCCAATATCAACTAATGATAGTTTAGTCAAATAAAAGGAACTCGATTTTTCCTAAACAAAGTGAAAAATCAAATTGATCAGTCATGTTAAAATTTAACTCGATACCAAAAGGGGGAATAATACTCCCTTTATTCTTTAATATAAGAATTACTTAACTAATTTAAATAGATTAAGAAAATAAAATAAATTAATTAATTATAACAAATTTTACTTAATATCTCTAAAATATTTATGTATAACATTAGTTTGTATGTTAGTTTATAAGTTAAACAAATTAATTTAAGAAAAATGATAAATATAAAAATTGATTGAGATTTTATATTTTAGACTAAATCCAATATATACCAAGTTAGCTCTTAAATCATGAACAAGATAGCAAATACCTGAGGCACTAAAATAATATTTACTTTTTATTAGATTAACTTTTTTTTTTTTGCCAACACTTTATATTACATCAACATTGTTATATAATTTTTCGACCTATGTATAAGTTTATAATTTTTATATGCTACTGCATGAGTGCAAGAGATTGAGGTTAGTTTTGCATAGCTTTATATCAAAATAAACATAAAAAGCATCAATTTTTTTTTTAATGAAAGCACATGTTTTGGTTTTACTGTTTTGCTTATGATCATGCATTAATTATTGGGCGGGAAAAAGGAGAACAGAGATTGGTTATTCCTAGAAGTCTGATTATGTTTTTGACTTAAATGCACCATCCCCTTACTTTAAATAATTTTTTATTATATATTTTCTCAAACATGATGCCCTGTCTTCCTGGCCCAACCAACAAACTTTCTCATGGTTTAGGACACAGTGCCCTTAAATAAATTTTACCCCAATATTTAATTAATGACAGAAATTGTAGCATTACCCTCCCAACATATCATAAATGAGATGCCTTTTTAATGAAAAGACAAAACTGATCTTCTTTCAAGGAAAATTACTTCTAAACGTTTATTTTATGTTAAGAAATTTTTTGCTACTGTTTAAAATCAAAAGTATCGCATGCTAACTTTTTTAAAAAATGAATATGTTTTCATAATTTTTTATGATTACTTAGATTTTTTTACTTTCAATTAGTTCTTTTAACTTGCAAACATGAAATTAAATAACCACCAATCTTAATTTTTATTTAAAGAGTTTTTAAGTTAGTAATCACTTTAATTTTAAAAAAAATCATTATGTCTAGAGAAATATATTGCTGTACATTAACAAAGAACAAAAACAAAACTTAGGTCAAATTTCTTAGAATTAGTAGGTCCAATTTTCTAATCACAATATGCTACATGTCCTATTTTTTTCATATGAGTAAGCATTTATGGGATTAATGGAAAAATAACATAGGTGACATATTCTAATTGAAACAATGGACATAATAGCTATTTGTAGCAAAAAAGTTTACTTGATTTAGGTTCAGGAGAGTCCCAGCATGACATAATGATACTACTAAACATGACTTAAACTTTTGTCATTTAGTAAATTATCACTGATTACTTTTTTATACACATCACTTGTTGATTTTAAAACCAAATAAAAACCATAATTCTTATAAATACAGGGAAAAATATAAGAAAATACCACTTGAACTTTAAAAACCCAAATCAGTAATTTCTTTTTAAAATGAGTTGTCAATTGCTATTTAGGTGTAGTTAATAATTATACTCTTGTAGATAAAAAGATGGATATGAAATTTTAAAATTTAAATGGTATTTACTTATATTTTTTCCCATAAATATATACTTACACTTTCTCAAAAAATTTTTTATAAAAGTTGAATTGTTAATTACTACACTTTTTCCTACAAACATCATTGTGAACTGGGAGAAATCATCTTATCTGCGGATGGGTCCAACGATATACCATTTTAGTTATATTTATAAGTTTTTTTTTATCAAAAAATTTGATCCTATTTATAAATCTAATTTTAGGGTAGTAAATGTATTTTGTATTTTTTTACCCCTATTAATTGTAATAAACAAAAAGAATTTATTCATGTTGATTTTTAGAACCATTCATAGATAGGGGTGAAATTAAAAATTTAACCCATAATTAATAAGTTAATTAACTCTCCTTGATATATAAGAATTAGTTAAAAAGAATTTATAAATAGAATCAGAGTGATATAAGTCATTAATTAACGCTCCCAATGTTCCTAATGGACAAAACTAAAAAGCTCACACTCTCCCGGTAGGATGAACTACACACACACACAATACATATATACTCCTAAATATATGCAAGAAGCCGTAGAAACTTCCTTGGAACATGTTATGTCAGTTGAAGCCCAGAAAACCACACAAATACACCCAAAGAAGAAGCTGGCCTAGCTAGGTAGCTAGAGAAGAGAGAAAATAGTATTAATATATAGTCCTAATTAAGGTTTGACAATTTCAAAAGATTCGGTTTGTTCAGGAAAGAGATCAGACCAAGATGTGTTTGATTTAATTTCAATCTTTCATTATAAAGGGAAATGGGAATTCCCCATGAAATGAAGTGAATGTTTGCTTGCTTCCATTGGACAACACACTTAATTAATTTGCTTGCTTCCATTGAACAACACACTTTAAAGGTATGTTTGTTTTAGCGATCAGATTGTTTATAAGTTGTTTTTCACGTAGATCGAGATACAACTCCTCTTACATACTTACCTCATATACCATAAATTACGATTGAAAAACTGCTTTTAAATATTCCAATCGCTCATCCAAACGAGCACTGTGTCTTCATCACCATCACCAACTCATCACTCTTTGCAACTACCTCTCTGCCAAACTCTGCTCTCTGTCTCCTTCTCACTTGTCTTTTTATTTTTCCCCTCGTTTTCACCTTCATACACTACCAAATTGATATTATATTCAAGTACTTCATTCAGTTCTAAATATAGAGTAACCTTTAGAATTTTTGCTTGATACAAGATATAGGGTAACCTGTAATATATATACATTGTTTCCTTGGCAAAAAAAAAAATATACACACACACACACACACATTGTTTCTAATCCTACCGTTTCCTCGTTCATTACCGGTTTAAATTTAGGATTTCAACTGCATTTTGTTATTGGTTTGTTTTTTTAATTTTAAGACAGCAATTAATTGTGATAATTTATTGTACACTAGTAGGATAAAATTGAAAAAATGGACTTTTTTTTTTGACAAGATATATTTAAAAGCTCAAATCAACGGGTGTTAGTTATAGTGGAAGGGCATTTATCTACTTAGTAAGTATGAGGTCTCAAGTTTAAATCCGTATAAATGCAAAAAATTCCTTTGAGAGAGCTATCCTAGTTGTGCCCGACTGTGATCGAATTTGAGCTAGATAGATAATCATATAAAAAAAAGTTCAAAGTAGGTTGAGAAGGTTAAATGCCCATTGAAGCCTAACATTTAGTGCCTGTTTGGATTAGCGGTGGAGAAGTGGCTTTTTTTACCACCTGACTTTTGGAAAAGTAAGGTAGGAAAAAAAGTGAAAATGTAAATGTGATTCGTGTTTGGATTAGCGGTGACAAAAGTGACTTTTTTTTTCTAACCTTGAATTTGTTTGAATTAGAGTTTGAAAAGCCCATTTAGATGCAAAATGACTAAAAAGGGCATGAATCTTATTGAATACTACATATATATATATATATTATTTGTATATATTATGATAATTAAAGTTGAAAAATATAAATAAAATTTGATAAAATAATAAAAAATTATTATTGAAAAAAAAAGAAAAATACAAGAAAATACTTAATTAAAAATGGATAAATTTATAACATATTTAATGAATTAATTGTAACTTTTTATCTTTCATCTTTAATTAAAGCTCTTATATTATAGATCGCTGAGTAGTTGATAACTCATTTAATAGAATTAATATTTTGAGGATTAGAGAAAATTATAGAAAAGGACCCTGAAATTTATGAAAATTATAAGTGAATGAAGAAAAGGGATCAGGAAAATCACAGAAAGATATCCAAATGTTTCATAAATTACAGTTTACCCTACAAATATTTCAAACTTTTCGCTGTAATCCCTCTTTGAGAACTTTTGAAATTTTCAATAAAGTTCTTGGTCAAATCCTAATTTGACCAAAGTTCTTCTCCTTCCTTGGAACACTCGAACCAGCGGAATGAATCAGCAAAATATACTTGCGATAAAATTTTTGAAACAAGCTTTTTAATATATAACCCAAACAAGATTTTGTCTTATTGACTTTTTTTAAAAAAAAAATCAAAGATAAATTATATTACATTAATTGACTTTTAACTCATATTCAATCTGCAAAATATACTTGCGATAAAATTCATTCCCGTAAATGTTAATCCAAACAAGCCCTAATTATATGAATTAAGCTTTACTGCCTCAAATCCATAATATAAGATCATTTTTATGAATATATTTAAATTAGAAAGTGGATTTTTTTATTATTAAGGACTGGAGCTCGTATTTTTTAAGAAGCGTGCATTAATTAATTTTACTCTATCTTTAGGATCTAATTGAACATATTCATAAATTATGAAGCCTATTTTTCGATCCAAAAAAAAAGAAGCTCATTTAAAATTTCATAGGGTGTAGGAATATTCACAAAAATATGTATAGTTATATAATTGAAATTGAAATTAAAACCCTATCATTGAAGACAATAATACAACTTGAGCTCGTTGGGTGAGAATATCTCAAAGTCATAAATACCATTTTATATTTATATTTCCCTTGTTTTTTTGGCCTGGAAAATATTTCCATTGTTTGTATTCTATAAAAAATATTATTTTTCTATTTATTGGGTGAGAATATCTCAAAATCTTAAATACCATTTTATATTTATATTTCCATTGTTTTTATATAATAATTAGGTCCATCCAATTTTTTTAATAAATCAGTTATTTTATTACTACCAAAATATAAAATAAGTACCAAGAAACCATCCATGCTATCACATTGCTTCCCTACCCCAAGGACCATAAAACATTACAAAAAAGTTATAAACCAAATTCCCCTATCAAAAAAGTCCTTAGGGACTACATTGTGATTAATTCAAAATGTAAAATTACTTTGTTGCCTTCATTGAATGAAAAAAGAAAGGAACAAAATATACCTTTTTTGACAAGTGCTTATACCTATTTTGACAACTAGATGAGCTATTTGGACAAGTTCATTTTCCTCCCTAAAGAAGTTTTGAAATTCCAAGGGCAACCTTGAATTTCAAACAAATTTAATTACTTTCTTTTCTAATTATAGATGATATAATTCTTCGAAACTCCTCATAGGTTATGCCTTCCTTCATGCATCTTGTTCTTATTAGGGAGGAAAATGAAATTGTCAAAATAACTCATGCATTTGTCAAAATAGACATAAGTACTTGTCAAAAAAGATATATACACTTGTCAAAATTGGCGTATTTAGTTCTGAAATTTTAAAACTTGTCCAGGAAAGAAAATGAACTTGTCAAAATAGCTCATCCAGTTATTACAATAGAGATAAACACTTGTAAAAAAAGGTATATGTACTTATCAAAATTGACACATTTAGTTCTGAAATTTCAAAACTTGTCCAGAAAGGAAAATAAACTTGTTAAAATAGCTCATCCAGTTGTTAAAATAGGGATAAACACTTGTCAAAAAAGACATATGGACTTATTAAAATTGGCACATTTAGTTCTGAAATTTCAAAATTTGCCTAGGGAGGAAAATGAACTTGTCAAATAGTTCATGCAGTTATCAAAATAAGCATAATCACTTGTCAAAAAAGGCATATACACTTATCAAAGAGAGGACATTAAGTTCTGAAATTTCAAAGCTTCTCTAAAGAGGAAAATGAACTTGCCAAAATAACTCATTTAGTTGTCAAAATATATATAAGTACTTGTCAAAAAAAGTATATGTTGTTCCTTTCCTTTTTTATTCAATGGGGGCAACAAAATAATTTTACATTCTGAATTAATTATAATGCAGTCCCTAGGGACTTTTTTTATAGGAGAATTTGATTTGAGACTTTTTTATAATTTTTTATGGTTCTTGGGACCTCACAGCGGTTTTCCCTAATTAATATGGTTAATGGGCTTTCAAGTTTTACAATCTGCTGCTCAGGGGTGGGGGCCTGGGGCTGGGAGCATGTGTAACACCCCAATTTTTGATTAAGGGCTAATGGTAATTATTGAGGATAATTATCGAATTAAAGTGGAATAATTATGTGTTATATGGCAATTTTAATTAATATGCTATAATTATTGGAAAAATTGAAAGAATGGCTCTAAATTATTGATTAATGGAAGAGATTAATTACTAACTAAGAGGAGAAATGAGATGTGTGACCAAATGGCTAATGGAGTGGTTAGAGTAACTAATTGATTACTTATTTTATAAGAACAAATGATATTAGGACACTTTGCAAGTGGGTATGGTGAGAGAATGGTTGAGAAAGTCAACCCACATTTTTTATTGCTTTCTTTCTCTCCCTCTCTCTCTCCTTGTGCGCATGTGAAGGGGTATGAGGCAGATTTTTCTGCATTCTTCATCATCTTCACCTCTCATATCTCTCTCCTTTCTCCATGTTTTCGTCCTCCATTGTTGGGTAAGAAAGAGAAAGTGAAAGCTTGCATTTAAGGTGAGTAAATGACCTCAAATGCTCAAACTTCCTTCTATAAAGTTGTTCCTTGGAGTGAGAGCTTAAATTTGATGGTTGTAGTTTCTCCATTGGTGGTGATTTGAGAAATCACGAAAATGTACAAGTTGGAGAATCATGAAGTGCCTTTGGGAAAGTTGTTGAGGTAAGTGAAAGCTTCATTTTCATATAAGTTTTGTGGCCATTTGTTAGGCCTTGAATTTCAAGAATTTTAGCCCTAATTTTCGTGATTTAGGGTCTTGGGGAGTATAATATGTTGTTATTATGGAAATGGTGCCTTGTTTAGTGTTTTGAATTGATAGAATTGCATTGAAGCTTATATGTGAAGTTTGGCACCTTTTGTGTTGGTTTTGTGCTTTGGTCAAAATAGGGCATGTAAATGGGTTGTGATTTTGGTCATTTTGAGGTTACCATTGTGTTCCTTATGGAAAATTGTATGGGAATATGTTTGGTTAATGATTTTGGAGTCATTGGACACTTTGTTAGAAAATTGGAAAATCTGTCCCTTGGAACTCTGTTCTGGGCAGTTTATTTGTGTGGATGTTTTGAATGACCAAATGATTTCAGAAAATTGTGAAACTTTCCAGTCTTAAATTTCACATCCCAAGCTTCAAAATAGACATATATTTTATGTCATTTCATTTAGTATTCTATGAGATATGGTTGTCCAAAGTTTGAGATTGAAACAGAACTCTGTTTTGGGGCAGTGATTAGTTTTGTGTAATTATGGAATTTTGTGGTGATTTTCAGTAATGGTACATATTTTTCCTATAAAGAGGACTTAAGTACCTTTCATTTGGATTTGGAATCACCTTGTTTCAATTTTTCTAGAATTAGTTATGAATTATGGAAGTTCAGCCAGGAAACAGAATTTTCTTGGCCGCGGCCAGAGGTTATGAACCACGGCCCAAGACCTTCTGTGCATCCATTGGCCACGACCCATGGGTAGGCTGGCCGCGACCAACCCCCAAAAATCAGCATTTTGGGCTTTTAAAAGGTGACCTTTGATCAAGTATTTCCCAAGCCTTTAGGCATGTGTTTAAACTTTGATTAGCCACCTAAAGGTCATGAATGGTAACCAACTTTAAGTGTTATGAAAATGATAATTTGGAAAAGAGAATGATCCTATATCCTTGATTTGGTTATAGGGTTAGGTATTCGCCCTGATCATGGTTTGATATCCGATCGGATCGTGAGTAGCCGATGCTGGAACATACGTGGAAAGAATAAGTGTAGGGGACTTACCTCTCCTGCATGTATTGATATTTGTGTTTGTGTATTGATGCATGTTATTGCTTTGCTTGATTATGTGAAACATATATGAATGATTGAAGCTCTGTTTCTATTTATGCTATGGCCATGAGTATGTTGTTGAAACATTGAGCATGCAGATATATCATTATGTGATCACAAGTTATTGTGATGCAAGCATGTCATGCATTCAACATTTATCTTGTATGCATATTGGTATCTGTTTCCTACTGGGATTCTCTAGAATCTCATCCTCCCCTACCAACATTTTAGACAGGACAAGTGGCTCGAGGAAGGAGCAAGCAACTAGGGGCGGCGAGAATCCCTTATGGGCATTTGGATTTGGTAGTTGGTTATCATTGCTATTTGGGATAATGGTAGTTGATTTGGATGTATTTAGAGTTGTATGTGTTGGAATGGATACATGGTTGTATATGTTGTGGAGGTGTATTTGGAATGAAATTTGTGTAATCCTCATTTGAGAAATTGTAAAAGGCGTATGTGCCCATGAACCTTTAGTGAAGATATGAACCCGGGATTGCCGGGATTGTTATTGTGCACTCTGATATATTATGAATGTTAATTATCTTCACCATGTAATTGTATTCGAAATGTGAATGTGAGACCAGGTTAAAGTGTTTGTGAAATGTATTTGTTAAATCCTATTTTAAGGATGGGAATGTAAATGAATTTTGATTATTATTGGTCTCTATTTCACTCTAATGTTGTATTTCGGATATAATTACGGAGGGGGTTACAGCATGTACGATTAAGGAACAATCTTTTTTATTCTTAAAAAATGATTTAAAGAACAATCTTTACTACAATAACAATAGCAACAACAACAAAGCTCTTTTGTTAGTTGTGATGGTGTCGCGAGGGATTCTAATAGGAAATGGATTGTTGACTTCACTCATTTATTAGGTCAATGTAGCCCTTTTGATGCTGAGGAATTGGCTCTTTTGCATGGCCTGAAATTAGCATGGGACATGGGCATAAGGAGAATTATCCTAGAATCAAACTAAGTTATTAATTGGTATGTTGATGAAGGAAGAGCAACAAAATTGTAGTCTAGTCTTCCTCCAAATTAAACATATGATGACTTGAGAATGGGACCTACAACTAAGATATGTTCAAAAGGAGCAGAACAAGCTACCAGATGTTTTAGCTAAGGAAAGGAAGGCTTAACAAGAATAGCCTTATCCAGACCCTGTTAAAACAAGATCGCCTGGGATTTTTTTTTTTTGACTAAGAACTGGAATTCATTTAAAAGCTATGAAGCAATTACAAAAACAGGTCCCAGAAACAAAAACCTACAAACAACCTTCATCAATCACCTCCTCCAGAAAGAGAAGGTGGTAGCTGATCAAGGAGAGCAAATTTCTCTATCAAATTATGGGCTAATTTTGCTAAATGGTCTGTCAAGGTATTATCCTCCCTCAGTATATAGTTAACTAACACTTGCTATCCTTTAGATAATGGATGAGACAACTCACATCCCCTTGTAATCATATTAATTGCCTCAATAGAATAAGTGAGGACAAGAACCTTCCTATAACCTTTATAGTATATTTGAATACCTTGTATAACTGCAATGATTTCCATGGTTGCTGGGGGAACAAAAGTGACTTTGGACATGTATTCACAAATCCATCCTCCATCCTTCCCTCGAATAACACCTCCGCATCTACATTGGCCAGATGTAAGGACTGATCCATCCACTTCTAGACCAATAAAACTTGTCTGTCGCATTCTACCTCCTCTACTATATGGATATTGATGACTAATGAATATAGAATTGGCATTGAGAAATTAGATCCTGGTCCCAGCCAGTGAAAGAAGCTCTAGCATGATCCCTTTTAGTATAATGTTTTATGTAATGGGCTTTCCCCACCCATTAATAATAATAATAATAATAAAAACAAAAACAAAAACAACAAAACCTCATCCTATTAGGTGGGGTCAATGTAACGGGCATAAATCTTTAGAAGAACCACATCCCAAAAGCTAATTGTTAGAGTTGGGGAACCCAAGGCTTTATAAGACCCATTTTTCAAAGAAACCCACCTGATGTGGGACACATTGTAGCAGATTAGATGGATTACACCACTTAATTATATTTTATCGAGAATCAAATTTTTTGATAGATTATTAACCATAAAAAACAATCTTTAATATTGATTTTTTTATTTATCTTCAATTGCATTCAAATCTTTTTTAAAAATCGAATTTGAAATGATGAGAGAATCACACGGCCACACAATTTCTCGTTGTGAGCGGACCAAGCTGAGTCACCTTCACCTCGGGTCAAGCTAGGTTACATGGGTTATCAAATTTTTTGAACATCCATAATTATAGTCATCTCTTTACTCAATCAATGACTTATCATTTATCAGAATTGGGCCGTACAAGTTGGGTAGTCAAACTCATGAATTTTAACATACCGGTGATGACGATATGAACTCGTATCATGATTTTGAATGTAAATTTGTAAAGTTTATATTTATCAATAAATAGATATTAAGAGTATATAATTAAAATAAAAATAATTTTATTTAAATATATTTTAAATCTAAATAATTGAAATTAATTTTATCAATATTCATAATTTTTCATACACAATAAAGCATTTTCTTTAAAATTTATATACAAATCCACTGAGTATGATAACATTGAAATGGTTAGCACAAGTTTAATAGTGAGTTATCACGATTTTATAAGGTAAAAACGGTAAACTCATGAATTTTACCAACTTTATAATTAGTACGAATTTAAGAGTGACTTAGTAAACTTAGAGAGTCAACTCGCGAATTTGATAATAAGACTGATAAGTGAACAAAGTGTGTGCGCACTTATGCATTTAGATTTAATAACAGAGTTACAGAGAGTGATAGTTCATCCTAGTTGTTTATTAACAATCTAAATAGACACTTACCCAAAGTTTCATTTCTTCATTAATTTCTATATATGGTTAATTGTAAGCAAATAATTATGATGAATTCTTACCACATCTTGCTAGATTCAAAGGCACATTCTAAATGTCCTTTCTGACAATTGACAAATCTTAATGGTAATATAAATCTCTTTTAATTACTCGGCCTTTTTAACAAATCTGAACCTTCATTAACTATGATGTCCTAATTTATTTCTAATCAATTTATATTCCTCGAATTGCACTAATTGATTTGAGTTAACTAATTACAGATCATTCAGCCATTTACCAACATATGTTTTATAAATAAAATATACAATTTAAAATTTCAAATCCCAGGAAACATATTTATTGATGGATGTAAAAACTCTTCGTGTTTTAAGCTTAACCTTGAAAGGGAAACCTTTGATCAAATTTTTTTTTTAAAAAAAGTACAATTTGGAAGAAAAATAATTTATTTATTTAATTTTTGGATTTATCATGTTTATTTACCGATAACAACTGAGGGTCCATAATATAAGTTACTTCTAGAAGAATGCATTGATGCACAGTATAAGTCACTTGGAGATTAGTTAATGCTTAAATGTACTTTTTGTATGTTCTCTCTCATTTGAAACCTAACTTAATATCACTATGATTCTATTTATAAGTCTAAATTAACTAACTCTCACATACTAAGGAAAATTAGTTAACTCATTAATTATGGGTTAAATTTCTAATTTTTCCCTTATCTATGATTGAGTCTAAAAATTAACATGAATAAATTCTTTTTATTTATTGCAATTGATAGAAGCAAAATAGTAAAAAAATGTATTTATTACTCTGAAAAATGAACTTATAATAAAGACCAAAATCTTTGGTCAGAATGGATTTATAAATAAGAATAGAGTGGTATAGGTGAAGTTGGGAAAAAAAATTTGAATTTAATATATATTTAATGGGTTAACTATAATTTTTTTGTTCTGATAATTTAGTTAAAGTGCCTTGTATATGAACCGGCCGAGTACGTGGAATTTATTTTTTTACACATCACCCTTATCATTGGAAGCTGCATAATTTTTTTATATTTTTTTAACAAACAAATAAATCTAATTTTTTATGTGATACACTTAAATTTTCAAATGAGACGGCTTAGAAACTAAAATAAATAAAATAAAAATACGTAAAATGTCATATCACGATGTGATTTCATTTGGCCACCAGGAGAACAGAGACCCAAAAAAATCGACTCCGTTTGCCCCGAAAGGCGTGGGGTTGAGACACACAAGTTCGAAGTCTCGAACACCAGACACAAGCGCAAACAGAGCTTCTCGGGAGGCCAATCATGGCGGTCCAGTCGCCAAGTCAATGGCGGTCGTGCACTAGACCCAGCTATTCTGATCCATTCTCACTTCCTTCTTCTTCATCATCTTCGTCATTATCGTCTTCTTCTGCTTATACTTCATCTTTTCTCTATTCATTTCACACCGCCTATACGAAACGACATCGTCTGATCGCTTGCTCGTTGCCTCCTCGTCCTTCACCGTCGTCTTCTTCTTCTTATTCGCCGTCTAATTCGGGTCTCAGATTGAGCAATCCCGACAAATCAGACGTTTCGGGCTCGAAACGGAAGGAACTCAGTAACAATGCGAGGAGGGATGTTTCATCAAGTCTCTCCAGTCAAATCGGGGGGCAGAAGCGAGAGCACCTGATTTTTAAGTCTTTTTTCGGTAAGAGGTCTCTATGGCGGAGGATATTATTCGCATCCAAGAAACTCAGAAGCATAATTTTGCTCAATGTCTTAACTATAGTTTATGGTAAGATATATTTATTTTAATGTTATTTGTTGCTGTTTGTTATGTTTTGGCAAACTTTGCATGGTATTTATGCTATGCTTCCAATTTGGTTTCGTGTGAATGAGAGCGCATTAATGACTGTGTTAAACAATCAGTTGTTTCTTTACATCTTTTCATGAATTTTGGTTTCTGGCCGTGGTGTCGGATGGGGAAAGTTGTTTGTGCTGAATATGCATGGGATGATATGGGATGTTATCTTGCATTTAGGAAATCATCCGCCTAGGAATGTTGTCAAAGTTCAGAGGACTTGCTTCAGGTGCCGTTGAAGTTTACTTTTCCCTTCTTCATGACATTTCTGTGTTCAGAGAAAGTGGCAGAGTCAAATTCCTGATGAATTTTTATGTTGAGATTTGCTGTAGCCATTGATAATATTTGAACTTTCGAAAAGGATTGTGCATTTTGATCTTAGATCACCCTAAATTGATCACAAAAGGAACAAACCAACCCCTCAGACTACTTCACACATACACAAAAGGGGAAAAAGGTCCTTCCTTGAAATTCATCAAGTAGGTGTTTTGCACCCTCAAGTGAACCACACATATTATAAGTTCATAACATGTAATTGTGAATCTTCTTATCTTAAAAGTATCACTTGCAACAGAATTCTCAACAGCCTAATGGAAATTTGGGGGAAGTCTGTTTTTATTCAAATCTTTCTAAAGTTGTATCCATCAACAATCATTAGACTCTCTCTCTCTCTCTCTCTCACCCTTTCGCAACCTGGTTTTCTATTTGGGGACATTTAGGATTGGTTGAATGGTGAAACACATTACCGTTGAATTGAAACCTTCATTGTATTTTTTATTAGAAACTGATTACCAAGAATGGAGCTTTGAAATCTTTCAATTTATTGGGATGCCAATATCTTACGAATGAAATTGCAACTTATCATATGGCTTTTTCTGTGGAAACAAGGGAGGAGGTGAATGGAGAAAAAAGTTATTCCCAGGATTGCTTTTTAGTGGGATTTAATTCCTGTTATTTTATTTTTACAAATGAAGACATATGGCTGTGCTGATATGAAGGTTGCTCTTCTTGCAGTAAATGAACCTGATATAGTAGGCCTTTGGGTGTGAATGAATATTTAATCAGTGATAGAAGAGTAAATACTTGCAAATACATAAGGACATAAGGAAATGAATATTTAATCAGTGATAGAAGAGTAAATAAATTCAGATACATAAGGACATAAGGAAATGGGCATTACAAGTCTCCTTTACATGGTTTTGCATAATATTGTTGCATGTTGAACCACACTGGTTTTGTTTGTGCCATTCCAGTTTCTTTTCCTCTGGTAGTCACTGCTATCAAAGCATGACTATTTTATGAGAAGTTAACATCTTACAATATCTTGCTAGAAGATGTGAAATTAGAAGCTTAATGTGGTTGTGCGTTTTGATATATGTTATGCTGACAAGGATGAAATCGAACAACTCGGTAATATTATGTACATAATCTGTTTCTCTGCAGTTGTGCATGGGTCCTGCTTTTGTATCTGTATAATTAGTTAATTACGATTGCAATTGTTATTTGTCAGTGTGAATTTTAACTTTCATGGAATAGAGAATCCTTAAAGTCAATTTTCTAGTATGTTAATGAGCCATTAACAAATTTGTTTTATCCTTGATTCACTATCTGATATTATAATAATCTATATTTTTGTAACTTATGTTCAGCGAGTAACATTCCAATTCTCAAAGAGGTTGAAGCCATTATGAGTCCAGCAGCTTTCACTGTTGTGCGTTTTACAGTTTCTGCCATTCCATTTATTCCATTTATACTGCAAGCAAGGGGTGATGCTCGCACTCGAAATGCTGGAATAGAGTTGGGATTTTGGGTCAGTCTGGGATACCTCATGCAGGCATTGGGACTTCTAACCTCTGATGCTGGTCGTGCATCTTTTATATCTATGTTCACTGTAAGATCATCCGTATATCATGTTATGCAAATGATTTTTAAATAGTGAGACCGTTTGAAGGTACAATTGTGCATCTTTTGCGTGAAATTTACAGGTAATTGTGGTTCCTTTAATAGATGGCATCTTAGGAGCAGAGATTCCTGCTCGAATCTGGTTCGGAGCTATCATTTCCATTTTAGGAGTTGGAATGCTGGAATCCAGTGGTTCTCCTCCAAGTGTATGCACATCTCCCTCATTTTCATTACTCTTCTCTCATTTTCTTTTCTATTTTTTGTGAGTTTTGGTTTATAATCAATACTGTATTCTAAAGACTAGATGTTACATTAGTCTTTGTTCTGTGTTTCTCTTCTTTAATAGCTAATAGAAGTTTCGCACTACATTCAGGTTGGAGATCTTTTAAACTTCTTTAGTGCAGTGTCTTTTGGTGTTCATATGTTAAGAACAGAACATATATCGAGAAGCATTAGCAAAGAGAAGTTTCTGCCCCTTTTAGGATATCAAGTGAGTTACCTGTTCGTTCGTCCATAAAAAAGATCGTGTAAATTGAAAAATATCAGTCTGTTAATGTCTTGCATGATGTAAACTTACTGAAGTTCCAACTGCAGATTTGTGTCATTGCTTTGTTTTCTGCTATATGGTATCTTGTTGGAAGTTGCTTTGGTGGTATTCACGGTTCATGGCCATCTTCTTGGTCGTGGACTACGCTTAGAGATTCTATGGTTACTTTTCCGTGGATACCTGCACTTTATACTGGCATATTCTCGACTGGGCTATGCTTATGGATAGAGGTATTATCAACCCTTGAATTTGTATTTGTACCCTTTCTTTTCCTTCCCACTCTACAGTGACTTGAAAAAAGAGAAGGGGGGATTGACTGTTCGATCAAGCTTGAACAAAAGACTGAAGCTTGAAAGCCTTTTTGTTAGAAATGGAAACTTAAAGTGCAATAGAACGGAAGGCAAAAAGCACAGGTCAGAAAATTAAAGCACTTAAATGAATACAGTGGCGATGAAGTACATAGAGAAGGGCTTGAAATAAAGCGAAAGAAGCAGGAGGGAAAAGGAGAAGATAATCAAATGCAAGCATATATTTTGATTGAGCAAGTTGCAGCCTACATCCAGTCTTCAGCTACAATTTTAAACTTCATTTATTAACACAAGGTCACCAAAGAGCATTTTTGTTTTATCAATCCGAAAAATCAAAGAGATTAGTGAACTACTAAACTTCTCAATGTAATAAGAGTTGCAAAACTTGGGTTACTAACCGCACAACATGATTATACCCTGTTCCAACTTCTAGGGAAACCTTCCTTGAGTGTATCTATCTCACAACAGGGGAGATGACTACATTGGCAAACTCTTGCAAAGAGTAATGTTGACATGTGAAAAAGTGAAAATGCTCGGATTTTTGGCTCGTATAAAAAATTAAATAGAAAATGCCTCGGACAGAGTTTTCTAGTTGTACTTTAGATTAAAAAAAAGGGAAGCATATTTTACTTGAATGATTTGTTTTGGGCAATGTTTTTCAGGCCAAGTGATTTATTACAGATGGCTGCAATGCGAGATGTATCAGCCACCGAAACTGCTATAATCTACGGGTTGGAGCCAGTTTGGGGTGCTGCGTTTGCATGGCTTCTTTTAGGCGAAAGGTGGGGAGCCTTAGGGTGGATTGGTGCTGCTCTTGTGCTAGGTAATAACTCTACAATGCAGTTATTATGTATTAGTTTCTGTTCTCCTTTTCTAGACCCCATGCTTGACCAACATATCAGAAAATGTCCTGGGATGAATTAGGAGTATAAATATTTCTCCATCCGGTCTTTAATATAAGACATATTTACCTAATTTGATTAGATCAAGGAAGTCAGTTAATATGACATGTATTTTCTAAAACACCCTAGTTATCTTATTTAATTATCTCATTTTCTCTCCTCCTTGATTATTGTTAAAGGAGCATCAATAGAGGTAAATTAGAAAAAGATTGACAAATATGAAAAATATGTCTTATATTTAAGACTATAATCAAGTCCCCAAATATGTCTTATTTTAAGGACCGGAGGGAATACTTTAGAAGCGGAGATTTCAGTCCAGCCAAACTTGTATATGCTCTGAGCGCGCGTGCGAGAGATTGTGTGCGCGGGGGAATATTTGATGTAGATAGGAAGTGAAACCAAAGAAAATATTTAAAAGACAAAATTATTGTAGATAAATTTTAACAGCAAGATAAATTCCCAAGAAAAACAAGGAGGCTTGAACAGACAGTTCGAAGAAGCTTGATTAGGAATTATTGTGAGTCATTTTATACATTCTAATCTGCTGCTTCTGAATCTGATTGCATTGATCTCTTTCAAATGTCCCATGGTTAGGGGGAAGCTTAACAGTGCAGATATTTGGATCAGCCAGCAAGTCTAACCAACAAGAACACAAAGGAAACAAGAAAGGTGAGAACATTCAGGTTTCAGACAAAAAGAATGGTTTTTCTGCTGCTCCTGTAACTGTCAGGTCAAGGGAGGATCCTTCTGATGTGATGAAGTAATGTTAGTATGTCATTAATCGCATGGCCATGGAAGGATGCTTGTGATATCTTCTATGAGTATCCCTATTCAGTACTAACCCTGCTCTTTGTCCGGCCCTTTGTCGTGGGGGTATAGATAGATATATTTTAGCTTGTAGGTTTAAATAATGCTGTCGAAATAAAAAAATGCGGATGCAAGATCTGTCTATAGGTTCAGTTTTGAGGGTCTGCATAGGATTTTTTTTTTCTGTACGTAGATATGTGAATACAAGTATCCCACATAGTAAGATAAGGCTTTGTTGTTGTTGTACATGTGAATACAAGTCTATTGAGCCATCTTTTTAGGTTCCATACTATTCCAATGTCTGAGAGCAAAGACATATTGGAGTAATAAGAACTATAAGGAACTTTTTGTTTACTTGCGTACGTTTTTTTTCCCCTTGTAGAGTGTATCAGTTGATTAATGCATATGTTTGTTTTAGTGATCAGATTGCTTATAAGTTGTTTTTCACGTAGATCGAGACACAACTCCTCTCATATACTTACCTCGTATACAGTAAATTACGATTGAAAAGCTGTTTTTAAGTATTCCAATCGCTTATCCAAACGAGTACAAATGATTGTGGGGTGAGAAGATAACATTATTGTAATTAGATTTTCAATAACTTTGGTGTCGAGGTACAAGTTATTAATGTGAAAATGAATATATATATATATATATATTATACACTTGCTCTGGTATTTTAGGGACTAAATCAATTGAAGTCCTGGTAGGAGTGAAGCTGCAAGTGAAGTAGAGACTTCACGTTTCAGCAGTCCAATTGCACGATTGAAAGGAAATTCGTACGATTGAGGGAGGGTGACTTTAATTGAGTGTTTGGTTTGAGGCAATTACATTTCGCGTTTTTGTCTTTTTCGTGTGATAAGGAATACGCTAGAAGGGAGAGCATTTTGCTGCGAATAGATCAGCGAGTATTTGCGTGAGTGGGAGAAGTGAGGGTTGGGTGTTGTTTAATTGACGTGGGTCCCACGACCTTCACGCTATTTGTTATCTTTTTTTAATTTTCATTTCAAATGATGTAGGCCTTTTTTTCCTCTTAATCTTATAATGATTTTTTTCCTAATAATTCCAGTATCTTGATCTCCAAAGCATTTAATTAAATCAATTTCATAATACTTAGTTAAAATTTTTAATTGAGAGATTTACTTACATATACATACTTAATTTTTATCATTCTAATTTGAGGTCTACTATAGAAAAGACTTTTGGAATGTGAAAGAATTGATATGAATTGTTATAAAAAATAAACAAGTACAGCTACTAGACACAAGTTTGCATTGTTTATGCAACAATGACCCTACAAAATTTTATTAGGAGAAATAATTCCATTGACGTAATGTTTCGCCAAAGGTGAAACTGGGAATATAGGTGATGTATATAATAATAGTGTAGATAAACAGTTTTCCGTGTCAAATTATAATAGATGATCTTCCTCTCAAATGAATCATATTCGTGACTCAATTAAAGACCAACTTGTACGGGACATGTGATCTAATTAGTTATGTAATATTATTTTATTAAATTTTGTATTTTTAATTCCCAAATTTCCCAAATTTAACTTTTATAAATTTTTCCAATTCAAATTTAATTTCTCTCTTACCATTATCACAAAAGCCACTTATGCTTAAGTCAATCCAAACAAGTTTTACTTTTGCAAAAGTTATTTATACAACCGCTAATCCAAACATAAATAACATTAGATAGGTTGATTTTTATCAAAAGTAAGATTATAAAAAGTTGAATAGGAAAAAGCTATTTTTTCTATCGTTGTTCCAAACATACACTTAATATTAAATCTCTATCTCTACTTAAAATATATCTCAGGTCAAAGCAAAACAAATTGATCTTTGAAAAATAAATACTTTAATATTTAACCTCTAAATCATAAAAATATACTATTTAATCCGTGAAGTTTTTAAATAAAAAAATAAAAATAGACAAAATATCACTTAAACTTCAAAATCATAAATAAGTGATTTTTTATTAAAATGAGTTTTCAATTGCGATTCAAGTGTAATTAATACCTATAGCATACTCTTAGGTAATAAAACTAGTTTGAGATTTTAAAGTTAAAGGGGGTATTTTCTTGTTTTTTTCTCAATAAAAAAAAATCATAAATTCCTAAAACCCACATGATAAAAGTAATTGAGACTTAACTTTTTAGGTAAATTAAGGAAAAACCCCCCATTAAAAATTTTATTGGTGAGAAAAAAAATTTTTATGCTCAAATAGCATCCACGCTCTGCAAATTTTGCAGACAGAGTACCCAGGACCAATAAAATTTTTCACAAATCACCATTTCCCTTTTTTCGTAACTTCTCAAATGACTGATTTTTTTACCCTCCTGAAGAAAATGGTCTTGCTTTTTGGGGTCTAGAGTATCCACCACTTTTGGTTCTAATGCCGAATTTACGACAGAAACCAAGAGAGAACAAGGAAAATTACGCCGAACATTTTAAGGGCGAAAATGCTATCTCCCATCTCAACCACAGATGCTACCATATGATATACAAAAACAATAATCCTATCCATGAAGAATTATCCATCCCACAAATAAAAACGGTCAGAGTTCTGTGCAGATGATTTTGTATGACTGAAATTTCATGAATCAATTTCATTCTAACGGCACAAACTGGGATTGAATTGCCCTATAGGAGTGTGAATTGATCAAATACTTCAACTAAACTTCCATAGATATTTTCCAAGAATATGGAGTCGGGATTAGATTAACTCCAGAAACAGAGCTTCTTGCTTGTTGGCAAGGCCGAGTTCATCCAGTGTTGATGAGCCTTCTCCATCACTAAATGCACGCCTAGGATATGGTCTCACCTGTAACCGAGAATACCAATAAAAAGGCATAAACACATGGAAAATAAATACAAAAGAGTATGACTTAATAGTCTGAAAGGCATTGAGGTTTACTCACTAGTCTGTAAGTGCCTGGTTTCACCACCCTGGCAACATCTATGAAGTTGAAAAGAGACTGAAAAAAACAAAAAAGACACAGATATGGGTTAAGCAATAGCATGCACAGCAAGAAGAAGAAAAATTCCTAGCAGTGCTTTACCTGTAGACTATCAGATCTCAGGAACCGACGTCCACGGCGATTGCCGTCTGGCATTTTTACCAGCAATGTCACAGCATTCTGGTCATCTGATGATGGTTCCGGTGGTAAAGAAGCTTCCTTTGCTGCCAATTGTGTTTCCAATTCCTGACACAATTAGATGAAATACAAGTGTTACGCACCTTGGAAGGATTAGTCTTCTCTGTGTCCATCGAAAAGAATGTAGACATATTTAGGTTTCAAATAAGCCACTATATTAGAGCCACGAAGCATGAGAAACTGATTACATGATTCTTGTTATTTAACATCAAATCTATCCTTTTAAAGTGAAATACAAAAAAATACTTTGGTTGAAAGATCATTAACAATTAGCTGATATACTAGCATAATTTCCCATGACATCAACTCAAACAAGAAATGTGTGGACCGAATAGCCCACAAGAATGAAAAGACTGAAGCAGGCACCATGGAGCACGAGATAATGGAGAACCTAATTATATCTTCAGCATTACCTGCTCTTCCCTTAATTTCCTCTGAGATTCTTCCTCTCTGCGCCTTTCCTCTTCACGAGCAGCCTCAGCTTCCTCCAATGCCTTCAATTCTTTCTCTCTGTCTGCTTGTAATGATGCAAGATATTCATCATCCTGCACCACAGAAGCACAGAGAGCAATGGAAGCAATTAGACCACATATGATCTATAATTCTAACCATTTCATAAAACAATCCACACCTGCTGTTCTCTTATCAGACGCTGAGCTTCCAGTGATGGTGAAGGTGGGCGAGGTGCAGGCCGAGGATAGGAACCCCTGGACTGCATGAACTCATGTGGAGCATAACTGAAGCGAAACCTGCTCTCTTCTGGGATTCCACCAAACATTGCAGCTTCAAGCATTACTGCTTCATCATGCTCCTCAGAGGAAATGCCACCCCACTTTAGTTCCAGAGAAGTCAAACAATGGGAGTTAGGAGGCATGGACAAGACTTGATGAAATGATGAGTAAAGAGAATTTTAATCCTACATTAAAATTCATGATACAAAGGTTATACCTCATCAGATTGGAAGGAACTTCCATTATGCTGCTGATTACTTCTATCCTGAGGTTCTGCGCTTGACTCTGGACTAATGTCAACAACATCATCATCTTTGACTGATTCAGTCGAGCCCAGTGACCTACGTCTAGACCTGTTCCTAACCAGAGGTTGCTCCTCTACATCTTCAGCTTCATCTGGGAAGGAAGAGCTTCCTGCCTGCATTCTAGAATGATCATGAATACCCTTGTCAGATATGGAAATTCGTTTAAAAAGATATTGTTAAGCGAAATGTTGAGTTCAGTGCAGAGAATGCAACAGAGCAGTTCTTCACAGCCACAGAATGCAGAAATGAGTTCATGGCAAGAAAATGCAATAAAGCATTTGTTCACAGCCTCAGAAAGCAGGAATGAGCGTATGATCACATGCCACTAATGGACAAATAAAGAATATACCTTCCATTTGGAACTGCACTTTTTCCTAGTTCCACAGCAGATGACTTAGATGGTACCACCTCTGAAATATCTCCTCCTTGGACACGCCTTGCGTTCTCCTGCTCAGCACTCTGGACCCATTTAATGTTAGAAGAAATCAAGCATCTAAGACTAAAATTAATGAAGAATTGTCATGGAAGCACTGGTAATGAAGTACCAGACAACAAAAAGTAAGAGGTATGTGGAAACCGTGTAACGCGAAAATCTAATGATTTATTCAACATGGATGGAGTGAATTTTCAGCTATGCCAAGGTTTTATACAGACTAGAAGGTAATTACAAAATAAAATAAAATAGAGATAATAAATATACTACATAATAAAATAGATAGGAAAACATGTATGAATGAATTGGTTTCCAGATAGACACTGGTGAACTTACTCAAGATGACTAGTTCAAGAGTGAAGACAAGGTGACATAAAACAAGAAAAATTAAAGGAGCACCTTCAGGGACAATGAAACTGCATGGGCGAGTTCAGGATCCTCCAAGAAAGACTGCCTTTGCAGAGGTCCAGAATCAATTAAGTCCTACATCAGGTGGAAGACAAGTACTAAGGCAAGGAGTCAGTATAATAGAGCACCAAGAAACTCATCCAGAGAGAAACATACCCTATGCCTGCCAGACTGGTAATTTGGGTACTTTTCCCCCAGTTCCTGTTTAGAAGCCTCAATGGCTGCACGTACCATTTCCTCTTCTATGTCATTGCCATAGTCGGGCACATTCTCAAGCTCAGGAGCACTAGGCCTAGTACTTCTGTCAAGTGAAGTATCAGCCAACATCTTATTTTTTTGTTCATCCTGGAGTCCAGCATGGGCATGTGATGTATTTTCATCATCATCATCATCAATTATGACAGTCCCATGAATATCTGGACCATCGGCATTAACAGTTCCCGTGACATCTTCAATGGCTGGAGCATGACCAATCTGAGAATCGGATTGATTACCATCCTTAACCTCTATGGGAATCTCCCTTACCTCTCTAGGATGTGTAACTAATGGATCACGGTTCGTTGAACCAAGATGTGCATCAAATATACTTCTACTAGAAGCTGGATCAAGAAGAGAAAATGGGTTGAGATTTGGGGCTGAAGACAAAAGTGGGAAAGGCCTGCGCATTTCATCATTGATTTGATTATCTATGTCCATGAAATCATCTTGTGGAACAGCAGCAGAAGTCCCATGAGTACTGCGCAAGAAGAAATGAATAAAGATATCAATATCAATGTTGATAAAATGTACAGGAAAATTTAGAATACAAAGTAATACTATCTAGATGAGAGCGCATTTGTAATGGATTGCTGGCTCACAAGTCATCCAAAAATAGTATACCTGGTTGCCAAATTGCTGTCTCCACTAAAATGCGCATTGATGGCTTCATTAAGATTGCCACCATGCTCCTGCAGAAAACAAGATTAAAGGAGAGATTATTGGCAACTACTTGACTGAACTGATTCATCGCTAAAATTATTTTTTTTTAAGACGGAAAAAGGGCTGAATGGAGCTGGTTCAATACAAATTGACCGGATACTGACAACCAATGTTACAAGAAAAAAAAAATCAGTTTATCCACTTGAAGCTTAGACTCATATACGAAGAGTGGTTGAGTTAATCTAACATCAACGTTATCATTTTTCGTAAGACCTGTGCATGATAAAGCAACATGGTCCCCAAAATATTAAAACAAAGACGCAAAAATCATCTCCCATAAGTTACACAAAATACCATCTTTGTAATTAGAACAAGTTGTTCACTTTGAATCAGCGGGCCAAACACCCCACTCAAATGGGATACATCTGTTTAGTAATTGAAAATGTCTCTCCATATTCTGCTTAGTTTTAATATGACTGAAATGTCCGATGCCCATTAATCAACGTTGGTGAATAAAAGCATCTGCGATATATGAAATTCTAATTCTAAATTTAGTGACATTGAACCAGCAAAAAAATCACTAATAATTTATATGGGTCAGCCAGGAAAACGAAATCCAAAACCAAGCCAACTAGCCAATGCACAAAAACCCTAACCATGGCCAATGAACTAGGAACAGAATTCACTGTTTTGGTTACATGATCTCATCAAGTTTCTCTAAAAACCTAGAATCAACTCGATAATTGAATTAACTTAAAATAAATATAAAAGTAAAAGATAACCTCGAGCTTTTGCACTGCGATTGCTTCAGATGAGCCCGTGATGTTAATGAACGTCTCAATTGCCTCCTGATTAGGCCTCGCCATTGAAATCTGATTAGTTTAAAATTCACAGCCTTCCGAATTTAAATCAAAATATCAGAAGAAAGGATTGTGCTTCATTGAAATAAAGTGAGGGATATTTGTGGGAAATATATAAGAGAGGCGGTGGAAGGGAAGTGAAAAGAAGGAAGAGGGAAGAGGAGGGTGTTTTGGTCCTTGATCAAAGTTTTGGGTTCTGTGAAAGCGTAAATGGTTAGACTTCTCTTTCTTGTTCTACGCTCTTTTTTGAGGAAAAATATATATTTAAATTTAAAATCCAAACAAACTCCGTAACATATACTCTATTATGTTTATCATGTGGTACAAGTAAAGAATGTTTAATTAATAAAGACAAAAATTCGAAGTTGGCCAAAAAAAAAAGGTTTGAATGAAAATAATCATGGGATTATTACTATAAAATCAACAAAAAAAAGTGTGTGGGATAATGAAAATGGAATTGTGTGGGTAAATGGATAACCTTTTTAACTTTCATGGAATGCACGAAATTTATATTACTGGGTGTGTTTGGTTTGAGGGGATTGGGTGTGTTTGGTTTGAGGGGAAGGTGGGAAGGGAGGGAGGGGAGGGGAGGACTATTAGTATATAATAATGTATTATAATTTGTATATATTGATGATTTGCTTTCTTTATTTTCATAAGTAAAGAAAGCAGTGAAAACCGATCTAGTAGGTTAGAGGAAAGAAATAAATGAAAATTATCTAAAGGAACCAAATGAAATTTAGAAGGCATTGTTAAAGCATGTTTGACGAGTATATCAGCTTCAAAATTCTGATTTCCTCAAACATATTCAAAATTAACCAACCACTTATGTTTAAGCATACTGTGACTTTCTATGATTAAATTTTGATTATCATGAATATCATTATTTTCATAATTTCTTTCTTCTTATATTTTCATAATTTCTCCCAACAGATACCTCTTACGATTCAGGTAATATTATAATTTGAATTGCAAAAAGGATAAAGTATGCAATATATTAATATATGAGGAGAAATTTTATTTTCTAATGCCTTAATTAGCCTCTAATTTTACTTTTGAGTTGCCTTAAGAGTTACGAGTAGAGAGGTGAAAGGTTGGGGCTTTATACTTTCATACGTGTCCCTTAATTGTTGGGCTGGACCTCATATAATCAGGTTTGGCAGCATCCAACAATTGTTGTCTTCTTAAATGCTTGGACACATGTGTCATTGAATTTATAATTAAATAATATAATCTGTCCAACAAGATAGTATCTGCAACATTTCTGAGAATTTCACAGAAATTAAAACATCCTCGTGATCCTTGTAGAAATTATTGGGCTAGGCTTGAATTAAAGTAAGGGAAATTCAACTAAACTTAATTAAACTCTGTAAATTTCTATCCAAATCCCATTAACAAACTTATTAGCAATCAGTGAACTATTGTTGTATAGCAAGTACTGTGGTGCCAAAATGCGCAGAGGGCCATCTTTGAAAAAACGACATCTTCACCATCTGAAAATGGCAAAACGATGACGACATTAGTTGTACTAAGGACCTTTAATTGGAATTTTGAAAGCTTTAGGACCCGTTTGGTATGATGGAATTGATTTTAATAGAAATGGAAATAGATATGAAAATGGAAATGAGCTTTAAAAGTATGTTTGGTATGTCATGGAAATGAGTTTTATTTTTTACATGGAAAGACCAAAATGCCCTCCTAAATAAAAAAAAACTCCCAAAATAGATCAGACGAAGTTCGACGTTCCCAAAATAGATGAGGCGAAGTTCGATCTCCATTCTCCCTTCCAAGTTCGACCTCGTCACCGCTGTGCACGTGTCCATCGGAGAAGAGGGGGGTAGACGGAGATGTGGATCTGGCGAAGCGAGCCCAGATCTCACCAGAGGAGGGGGAAGAGCTGCCGTTGCTGCCATTGTCGGCGAGGGAGAGTTGTCGTTCCTGTGGTTGTCATCACTGGTGCTAGATGCCACCGTCGTTGTCGTTGCCGGTGGAGGGGGAGAGCTACCGTCACTGGTAAGGGAAAAGAAGTCACCATCGTCACCGTGAGTGAGTAGAATCGCCAGTGAGTAAGGAGGAGGGTAACGATGGAAATGTAGGGGTGGAATTACAAATCTTGACTTTTTGTGTGGAATTGATTTTGGTGAAATTGGTCTCAATTGGGTTCCATGTGGAAATGGAATTTTGCCAAATTCCATCATACCAAACATCCTCAAGATATGGAATTGACCTCCATTTCCATGGGATCAATTCCTACATACCAAACGGGCCTTTAGCTGTTGCACGGCCCACCGAGAGAGAGACAGAGCTTAGTCAAAATATTCTCCTCCGGCCTTAATATAAGATATATTTAGAGAATTGATCGTGGTCTTAAATATAAGACAAAGTTTTCATGTTTATCAATCTTTTTCTAATTTACTTATATTGATTTTTCCTCAACAATAATCAATAAGGGAAGGGGATGAGGAAATTTAGGAAAGTAACTAGGACATTTTAAAATATATATGTCATATTAACTCATTTAACTAACTTTTTTAATTTAATCAAATTAGATAAATATGTTTTATATTAATAAGGATGGAGGAGAACCTTACAACATATAGGATAAGAACCAATTAAATCCATCAGTACTACTAATTGACCATTTGTTTATTTACAAACTAAACTAGGCCGGTGAAATTGATGGAGAGTTGCAGACGTTTCACATGGATTAACACAAGTTAGATCGTTGAAGTGGAGAAATGCTAATGGAGTTGTTTGTGATAAGAAAGTACCTAATAAGCTTAAAGAAAAGTTTTATCAAATTACTATAAGACTGGCAATGATCTATGATAGTGAATATTGGGCTCTAAAGGGATGGTAAGAACATAAAATCAGGATAGCAGAGATAATGATATTGAGATGGATGCGTGATTATACAATAAAAGATAAAATTTGAAATCATCATATCAGTGGAAGATTAAGGTGCCTATCAAATAAAAAATGGTAAAAAAAATTGTTTGAAATGATTTGGATATGTACAAAGAAGGCTGTTGGATATAGTTGAGAATACGGGTCAGCCCGCACTTTTGCAGGATTGCAAAATGCCAACCCTAACTCGCAATAGTGGGTTGGTGGGCTAGCTTGTGAGCCTGCATTTTTTTTTAAAAAAATTCCCCTATTTTCTTAAGATGGCTAAAAGTCCGAAGTACATATATATAAGTTATTAAATTTGTCTTCCTAGCATCAATCATTCCACATGTAAAAAATAAACAACATAATTTATGATTCAAAAGAAAGAGTTATCAAATTTGTCAAAGTTTACAAACAAAAAATATCAAATCATCCTTAAGTAATCAATATATAATAATTTGGTTTAAATAATGAGGAAGGAAGCTAAGATTTTTTCCCTTTGCATGTGGGAGTGTGGGACTTGTGGGCTTTGTGATATTATCTTTTTTTTTAAAAAAAAAATTAATGTTGGCCAACCTTACAGGTCAAGTAGTGCGGATTCATGTGTTGGGAAACTCCCAACCCTAACTCTGCCCAAACTCATGGGCTAGTGGGTTGAACCGTATTACCGGCTCTACTATTGGAGGTGTCGGTGAGGAAGGTAGATTAGGCAATGTGAAGTTTTCTAAAAAGAGATAGAGTGAGATTGAAGAGTACGTTCAATAAAATCATTGAACGGAACATTTTGGTTATCAATATACTCGTATCTAAAGACTTGGTTATTAATAGAGAGCACTATAACGTTGTATGATCCATATTACCCACCCCACCCAATAAAATAAAGCTTGTTATTGTTGTTGTTTGTTTCCTACGAGTTATTCAATATGCTTATTGCCTCATCAAAAATATAGTAGTGAAAATGAAGGCCTCAAAGGCCTTTCATAGAGCATATAGCTTCAACATCTATAGCTCAGTTCAGTCATGATGCGCTGGACTGACTTTTACAATAATTAAAACTAGAAAATCTAAAGAATGCATTCACAAAATAATATTCACACCAAGTGAGAGATGATCTCAGTAACACACACAACATTCTCAACAAAACCACACATACATCTCATAATAACAACAAACAATTAACTAGAGAATTGTAATGTGCGTGTTTAGTTTCACATTAATTGGTTTTAGTGATTTCCAACATGAAACCAAACACACTATATATAAGGAGTAAACTTCGTTTATGAAGTTCATAATTCATATTTAGAATTTTTCCTGATGAATATACTAAGTACGTATTAGTTGGATTTCTCTCTCTCTCTTTTTTTTATTATATCAGCAAAAGCTTCTCTAATGAAAATTGACATATTTGACGAGTTGATCTTTATCCTAAATATAAGGCATAGTTTTCATAATTGTCAGTCTTTTCGTAATTACCCCCTATTGATGCACCCTCAACAATAATCACTGAAGAGAGGGAATGGGGGAACTAATTAAGGAAAATGACTATTATGTTTTAGAAATATATGTCATATTAATTAATTTAACTAACTTCCTTAATCTAATTAATCAAATTAGGTAAATATGTCTTATAGCAAGGACGGGAGGGAGTATTATATAATTTCTTTCTTCTAATCCTCTCCCATTCCAATCTTAAGTTTGCTAGCTAGACATAAATTTGCATATTGACAATAAGCTAACTCATGTTTTTACTTTAAAATCACACAAATCAATGTGTCACTCAAAGGAATTGGCCCTGTCTGCCTGCTAATACTTGACTGATGATGAGGACTATAGCCTTATAATATGAGCTTGATGATACTCTCACTAATCTTTAGTCACGTCACGGATATATATATGCTCAATTAACTATTGGAGATCTATATCTATATATATATATGTAGAATCCATTGGTCCTCTTTCCAACCATTGCCTTTACCTTATTATTGCACAGCTTCATCAATACAAGGGGTCTGAACATATATCTTCACAAACGTGATTGTATATGTTGCATTCAGAAAGAAACAGAAAAAAATGGTAATGATTAAGGATAAAGGTGATATGTATGGGTAGTTATATACAGGAGTCATCACACTGTGACTATATCTTATTAGAAATTTTGGGAAATCCAAGTTCTAGAGCCAACAAGGATCATTTAGAGTTTTACCACTGATTATTACCACAAAATAAATTAGCATTGGGCGCATGTTGTTTTTATCTTAAGTCAATGTATCCTTAAGCAAGTGCTTGGAGGTTGAATTTCTAAATTTTATATATAAAGCAAATTGGCTATGGTAGTTCGAATAGCTATAAAGAAAGTCATTGGATGTACCGGTGAAAAAGGTAGATTAAGCCATATGAAATACTATGACAGAGGTAGAGGAAATTAAATTAAAAAGAACACTCAATGAAGTTAATTATTGAGTGAAACGTCTTGGTTAACAATTTATTCAAAAATTTGGTTGTTGATATAACACAAGGGCGTCATACGATTCATATAGTCGACCTCACTTAATGGTATAAAGTTTGTTGTTGTTGTATATAAAAAAAATCTAGTTGGGAAGAGTCTATCTTTGCCTTTATTATCATGAAGGAGATTAGTGTTTATAGTTGACAAATAATTTTGCCATTTGTTATTAATGCAAGCATCTTACTACAGTGGAATCTGGAAAAGGATAGGCTGTAATCAGTGTAGCACATATACTGTGTTTCAATTATATGGAATTAAATGGCCAAAAAATATATAAACTAATATGGAATCAAGGAAAGGACCATCTGGCTGTGTAATAATGATATAATTTCAGAATCAAACTCGTTCATTTATTGGCAACATTGAGTGAAATTTTCTGGCAACTTGCTATATACTGCCGGTAACATTACTGATATAACATATAAAGAAGCATGATTATAACAATAGCATGTATAAGCATTATTCCACTAGCTAGAGTTGGTTACATGAATAAAATGACGCTATTGTACTCTATTAACAACAAAATCATTAGATAAATTGTTGATCAAGAGGTTCTGCTCGATAACTTCGTTGAGTGTTTTCTTTGATATTCATATACGCCTTCTTAGAAGACTCCATATTACTTGATCCACCCTTTTTACCAGCTCATCAATGGCCTACTTTATACGTGTCCAAACTATCGATGATCTTCTGCCATTTTTTCTTCAATAGATGTCACTTTAACTCTTCTTTGTATATGTTAATTATGAATTTTATTTTTCTTTTGTATGACAGCAAATCCATCGCTCAACATCCTTATCTGAGCTACCCTTACTTTATTCTCTTGTTGTTCATTTAAAGGCCAACATTCACTATTCCCTCCAGTCCTTAATATAAGACATATATACCAAATTTGATTAGATTAATGAAGTTAATTAGGGTAGTTAATATGAGATATATTTTCTAAAATACCCTAGTTATCTTCATTAATTCCTCCATTCCTTTTCCTCTTTGATTATTGTTAAAGGAGCATCGACAGGGAAAAATTAGGAAAAGACTGACAAATATGAAAACTATGTCTTATATTTAGGGTCAAGATCAACTCCTCAAATATGTCATATGTTAAGGACCAGAGGGAGTACCATATAGCATAGATGTCTTATAACAGTATAACAGAACTTTCCTTTTACTTTATGAGATGCTTTCATATCACAAATGAGTAATAACTCTGATAGCCTTTGTCTATGTAAACCACCCATCTTGAATTTTTTTATCAATATCTGAACTCTATCACTTGTGAAATAATTTGATATTCCATTTCGAACTCCAAATCACTTTTAACATCTTGTCTCTTATCACAAAATCACAATGCATATATTCTGGAAAAGAAGCATGATTACTAAAATAAAAATATAAATAAGAGACATGATATATGAATGTTTTATATTCAGGGTTATGATTTTAGAATCAACAAACAGTGGTTCCTACTGACTAACAGCACAATCAGGGGATTATTATAAATAGCAGGAGCATATCAGAAAGGAAGTGCCCCAACCTGAGGTTCTTAATTAACCTTCTGAGTTAACAGAAGCTATCAATGACTTAAGTTTGTGTACTTGAGACTAGTAAACAACTCAGATCACCTCCTGAGATGATCTTTAACCTTCTTATGTATCAACACACACACACACACACACACACACACACACACACACACACACACACACACACACACACACACACACACACACACACACACACACACACACACACACGCATATCTCTAGAATTCAAGATCGTTATCTGAAAAATAATTTTCAGATACATGGTCTACAACATGCGTGCCACATATAATGTTTTTAATGGCAAATTGACAGAAGTTTAATAATAGAGATCAGATTAGTAATCCTTCAGAAGCCATGCATATAATGAGTTATAGACTTAGGATTTGTTTGGATTAATGTTGGAGAAAGTGGCCGGCTTTTAGTTTGATCGACTTTTACAAACTGAAGTTGAGGTAAAAGTTAATCAGTCTAATGTGATTTATGTTTGAATAGACTTTTATAAAAAAAATCGTTAAGTTTGGCAAAATCTTGTTTGGATGTTATGTTTTAAAGTCAATTTCACTAAGTTTAAATATGAAGAAAAACCAAAAGGTAGAAGTCAAAAAAAAAAAAAACTTTCTTCAACTCCAAATTAACTTGTACTTAATTGGAAGCTCAATTTCTCAAAAGCCATCCAATAATAACATCACATGTTGGGCCAAAGTGACTTTTCAAGAAAAAAGAGAGTCAATTTTGCATCATATCATGATGCTAAACAAGCTCTTGATCGAACTATAGTACAGAGTTCAAATTGAAAAGTGATCAGAATCATATAAAAATTATGAACATAAAACTTTAATTTTCATTCTTTAATTGGAATTATTTGTACTTACAGATGGGAAAGAAGAAGTATTTAAGGAAAGAGTAGAGGTGGATGAAGAAAACAAAACTATAACTTACACTGCATTGCGAGGGAATGTAATGGACTTGTACGAATAGAATATGAGAAGATCAATGAGGAAGTCCCACCTCCCCATAAATACCTTCACTTTTGCCTCAAATATTTTGAAAGAGATTGAAGTCAAACTAGTTTGAGCATTGTTAGACCATAAAGCTATAATCTTTTGATCTACATAAACTATGAGAAAAATGACTCATAAATAATATGGCTTGTGAGAACCTTTTATATCTACATTATAATGTATTTTTTTTAAATTCTGCAATGTACGAAATTAATACTATTAGCATATAAAATGTATTATAATTAATATATATGGATGATTTCTTTCTTTCTTGGTTTTCATAAGTAAAGAAAACTGTGAATACTAATCTAGGTTAGAAGAAAGAAATAAACGAAAATCATTTAAAGGAACCAAGTGAAATTCAGAAGGCATTGTTAAAGCACATTTGACAAGTATATCAGCTTCAAAGTTATATTCTCTTCAAACACGTTCAAAATCAATCAACCACTCACGTTTATGCAAATCGTGACTTTCTAGGATTACATTTCAATTACCATGAATATCATTATTTCCATGATTTCTTTCTTTTTATATCTGAATGTATTGTGGAAATGTATTTTAAAAAAAATTAAAATTGCCTATCACACTAAAAGAACTACTATTTGTTAAGTAGGTGGATAGATTAGCTTATTTCTAAGTAATTCTACGTTGTATGTGATAAATATATTAGAGAATTTTGTGTAATAAAATGTAAAAGAGCTTTTTTTCTTCCCCTAGTGATTATGGAAGTTTCCAAACAGATACCTCTTAACGACCCTTGAATGTGATCAGGTAATATTATAATTTTAATTGAAAAATGGATAAAGTATACAATACCTCTAATTTTACTTTTGAGTTGCCGTAACGCTTAAGAGTAGATAGGTGAAAGGTTGGGGCTTTATACTTTTATACATATTTGTTGAGCTGGACCTCATATAATGTTCGTTTGAAATATCTTATTTTTGGGTAATAAGTGTTTATAGTTCGTGATTCACGATATATGAGATAAGTATGTGAGAGGATTTTTTTCTCAGTTTGCGTAATAAGGGCTTATTTCTCAAATTTAAGCTCTTCCAAACACACCTATAATCAGGTTTGGCAGCATCCAACAATTGTTGTCTTCTTAAATGCTTGGACACATGTGTCATTGAATTTATAATTAAATAATATAATCTGTCCAATGAGATAGTATCAGCAACATTTATGAGAATTTCACAGAAATTAAAAACTTGTCGTGATGATTATACTCCCTCTAGTCCTTATTATAAGACATCACCTAACAAGTGTATTTGATCCTTTTTATAAAGCACTTGCATATTTCCAAAGAGTATTAAATATTTTTTTCCTTGCATGCCCATAATTAATAAGGGTAGTGGGTGAAAGTGATAATTAATACTTCTTCTTGTTCTAATTATAAGATAAAGTTGATTTTTTTGGAGAAATTAAGGAAGCTAATTAAATCACTTTAAAATATTTATACTTTTAGTATATTTGAATTATATATTAGTTTATTAATCAAATTACTTAGTTTAAAAAAAAATATAAATATAAATATTCTAAAGTGATTTAATTAGCTTCAATGATCCATTGTTGTTTAGCAAGAACGTACTGTGGTGCCAGAAGTCTGTTAAAGATATTGAATAGATAATTCATTTGTTGATTATGCTGATAGCAAGTGCACAAAGGACCATCTTTGATAAAACGACATCTTCACCATCTGAAAATGGCAAAACGACGACGACATTAGTTGTACAAAGGACCATCTTTAATTTGAATTTTGAAAGCTTTAGCTGTTGCACGTACCCCAGAGAGAGAGAGAGAGAGCTTAGCCAAAATATATACCTTAAAGCATATAGGCTAAGAACCAATCAAATCCATCAGTACTACTTTTTTTTTTTTTTTGAATTGAAGTGACAAGAGAGAAAACTCTTGAGGCCGTTATAAATCATTACCCATCAGTACTACTTATTAACCATTGTTTATTCACAAACCAAATTAGGTTGGTGAAATTGATGGAGAGTTGAAGACGTTTCACATAGATTAATACAAGTTGGGGGTTCAAGTGGAGAAATGTTAATGGAGTTGTCTGTGATGTGATTAAAAAATATTTAAGAAAAGTTTTATCGAATTATTATAAGACCAATAATGATATGTGATGTGAATATTGGGCACCGAAGGAACAACAAGAATATAAAGTTGGGATGGTAAAGATGAGAATATTGAGATGGATGTATGATTAAAAAAATAAAAGATAATATTTGAAATGATCATATAAGAGCAAGAGTAGAAGTAGCGTCTATCAAAGAGAAAATGGTAAAAAAAAATTGTTTAAAGTGGTTTGCACATATATAAGGAAGATGATTGGAGGTATAAGTATAAAAGAGTAGGTCAGATAATATAGAATCTTTTGAAAAAAAACAGAATAATACTAAAGAGAACGCTTAATGAATTCATTGAATGAAACATGTTGGTTAAACAATATATTTAAAGATTTGGTTGTTGATAGGAAGCACCATAATATTGTACGATTCATGTAGCCAACCCCTCTTAATAAAATAAGATTTGTTTTTGTTTTTGTTTGTCTCCCGCGTGTTGTTCAATATGCATATTGCCTCATCCCCAATATCAGTGAAAATGATGGCTTCAAAGGTCTTTATAGAACATATAGCTTCAACATCTATAGCTAAGTTCAGTCATGATGCATTAGATAGACTTTTACAAAATTAAAACTTGTTCTATGAGAATATATAGAGAAAATCTAAAGAATACGCATTCACAAAATAATATTCAAACCAAGTGAGAAATGATCTCAGTAACACAGCACAACATTCTCAACAAATACCACACATACATCTCATAATAACAACAAACAACCAATCATAGAATTGTAAGGTGGGTGGTTATAGCTTCACATTAATTGGTTTTAGTGGTTTTCAACTTGAAACCAAACATACTATAAAGAGCGTTTACTTTGTTTATGAAGTTCATGATTCATAATTAGCCTCATAATCTAAAATTTTTCCAGATGAATATAGTAAGTATTAGTTGGATGTCTCATTTTTCGATTGTATCAGCAAAATCTTCTAATTTTCTTCCATTTCCAATTTCCTCTGTACATACCTTATCCCATGACACTAGGTGCATTCTTTTGCGTTCATCAGAATAACCCCAAAGAAAATTATGCGTTCAAGTTACTTCGATTTTTTTGGGTAAAAATTATATATCATCATAAATACATATAACTAAAGAAGAAAATTAATTTTTTTTCCAATTAACGAGGAAATTAATCACACAGCATAGTTTCAGGTCAAAAAACACACGTCCTAGTTACTTCGAAACTGACTGTCTCCAATAGAGGGATTTTTTTTTTTAACCAACCGAGGGAGATCAACTCGTCAATTTCGCGTCCGCAAAATTTCTGGAAAAAGAGTGGTAAAATACTAAAATAATATATTAGCCATGGAGCGCGAAACACCACTGTCAGACAGAGAAGAACGGCGGCCTGAATTTTCTCGGATATCTTTCTGTCATCGGGTCGAGTTTGGTTGCTGAGTGAGAAACCGAAGGAAAAGGTAAGGAAATCTCGATCACTCGCCGGCTAATTTTTCATCCGAACTTCATTTTACATCACGTTTTAAGAAACAGAACAGCGATGCAAGCAGTAGTTCTGAATACGCCTGCATATTGCAGGATCCAACAAGCCCTAGAATCTCCTTCTTGTTCTCGTTCTTCAAAGGTTTTTCCTGCTTCCTTTTGCTGTATTAATAAATTTTTATTGTCAAACTACATATTTCTAATCGGATTTTGTCTTTTTCTCATAAATCGCAGGGTACAAGCTTTTTCGGCAACCATGTTTATTTAAAGAACAGAGGTTTTCTGGTGCGGCAGAGTTTGCATCGCCCTGGTCAATTTCGTCTGCCACACGGGCAAAGACGGTTCGGTGAGTACTTTGATTTTGTTTGATTATTTTTCTATTTAATATCAGCTGTTACACTTATGGATGAGACCTCGGGCTGAACAAGATTAACCCCAGTTGGGGTTCTACCACTGATAATTACCACAAATTAAATTAACATGTTGCGCTTATGTTTGTTTTTATCTTAAGTCAATGTAAACTTAAGCAAGTAGTTGGAGGTTGGACTTTGAATTTTTATATATAAAACAAATCTAGTTGGAGGAGTCTACCTTACCTTTTATATCATGAGGGACTGAACGAGGTTAGTGTTTATTAGTGCAAGCATCTTACTACAGTAGAATCTGGAAAAAAAAGGAAAGGCTGTTATCAGTAGAGCACATATACTGTGTTTCAATTATATGGAATCAAATGGGCAAAAAATATATAAAATAAAACGGAATCAAGGAAAGAACCAGCTGGTTGTGTAATAATATATATATATATATATATAATCACAGAATGAAATGTGTTCATTTATTGAGCAACATACAATGAACTTCTTCTGGCAACTTGCTATATACTGTCATTAAGATAACTGATGTGACATATAAAGAAGCATGATAACTGACATAAAGTTATATAAATATACCAACAAGTGTCGGGTGCAGTGCAGTGGTAAGGCATCTGACACTCCTCCAGACGAACGAGAGTTCAAACATGGGAGAAGTACTTGTTGGGAGGGAGAACCCACCCTTGGTGCAAAGCACCTTATAGGGGTGTGTCTAAAAAATATCCCCCGCTCCGGATTAGTCGGTTGCCCCGGGTTACCTGGTCCAGTGTTAGAAGGCCAGGGACTTAGGAAAAGATGCCGGATACTGGGGGGATTCTGGGTTAGGGGGCCAAAGGCCCTGTCTGCCTGTTGTTTACCAAAAAAAAAAAAAAGTTATATAAATATAAGAGCTGTGATATATGAATGTTTTATATTCAGGGTTATGATATTAGAATCAACAAACAGTGGATCCAACTGAGTACAACAGAATATGGGGATTGGTATAAATAGCAGGGAGCATATCAGAAGGGAAGTACCCCAACCTGAGTTGCTTAATTAACCTTCTGAGTAGCATAACAGAAGCAAGCAATTACTATGGCCCAAGTTTGTGTCCTTGAGACTAGTAAACAATTCAGATCACCTCCTGAGAAGATCTTTAACTTTCTCAAGTCTCAAAACCAGAAAATCCCAAACGCCACTGACAAGATTAGTGATGTTGAGGTCCTTAATGGTGACTGGGTAACTCCAGGTTCTGTCAAGCTTTGGAAGTATACCCTAGGTATGTGTATAGCTACTCGTATATATATATTTGTAGTATACACGATCATTATCTCAAAAATCATTTTCAGATAGATGGACTATAACATGCGTGCCAAATATAAAGTTTTTAACGGCAAATTGACAGAAGTTTAATAACAGAGATCAGATTACTAATCTTTTAGAAGCCATGCATATATAGAGTTATAGAATTAGGGCTTGTTTGGATTAACATCGGTAAAATGACTTTTATTCCAACTGACTTTTGCAAACTGAAATTGAGGTAAAAGTTAATTAGTATAATGTGATTTTATGTTTGGATAAACCCTTATAAAAAAGTCGATAAGTTTGGTAGAAACTTGTTTGTTTTAGGGTTAAGGGGTAATTTTGCCCTGAAAGTTTTTACTGACGTACAATTTTGCTCCGGAAGTTTTTGGTGGGACAATTTTGCCCCGGAAGTTTCTAAAATGGAGCAATTTTGCACTGACCATTATTCCAGTTAATTTTGACTATTAGTTGACAAAATATAATGAGTTGACAGTCCATATGTCATGCACGTCGTTTTTGTTAAGGTATAGATTTGCGTTGGAAATCTATATGTCATCTACTTAATCTTTTTTTAAAATTAGATTTAAAACTTTTGGGGCAAATTTGCACCTTAACAAAAATGACATATATAATAGGTGGACTATCAACTCTGCATATTTGGTCAACTAATGGTTAAAATTAATTAGGATAATGATAAGAGCAAAATTGCTCAAGTTTAGAAATTTCTGAGACAAACTTGCCCTACAAAAAAATTCTGTGGCAAAATTGTCCTTCGGTGAAAACTTTCAGAGTAAAAATGCCTCTTAACCCTATGTTTTAAAGTCAATTTCAAAAAGTTTAAATATGAAGAAAAACCAAACCTCAAAAGTCAAAAAAACCCGCTTCAATTTCATATTGACTTATGCTTAATTAGAACCTCATTTTCTCAGAAGTTATCTAACAATAACATCACATGTTGGGTCAAAGTGACTTTTCAAGACAAAAAAACTATAGTAGAGTTCAAATTGAAAAGTGATAAAAAAACATCATGTAAAAATGATGAATATACAACTTTAATTTTCATTCTTGAATTGTAATTTTGGACGTACAGATGGGAAAGAAGAAGTATTTAAGGAAAGAGTAGAGGTGGATGAAGAAAACAAGAGTATAACTTACACTGCATTGGGAGGGGATGTAATGGAATTGTACAAGAGCTATCGCTTCATCGTCAAAGCTGAGATGAATGGAACTGTCAAGTTACGAATAGAATACGAGAAGATCAACGAGGAAGTACCACCTCCCCATAAATATCTTCACTTTTGCCTCAATCTTTTGAAAGACATTGAACAGAAACTAGTCTGAGCTATATTATTAGACCTTAATGCTATAATCTTTGGATCTACGGAGACTCTTAGTAAAATGGAGTCATGCTGTTCATGACCTATAAATAATATGACTTGTGTGAGAACTTTTATGCTTAAATAAAATAGGAATGATATATGGAATTTGTCTCTTGAGCTAGCGATGGATGGTGTGTGATCTATGCATGAACAAGATTCATGCTACTATATATAATAGTTTTTAATTTTGTGTTTAGTTTCTTATAGGTGCGCATGTAGTGTGCAAGATTAATCATTTTAGTGTGTATATGTGTGGAGGAAATGATGTATGTGCAACTTAAAATAAAATCTTAGCATGTTTTTAATATTATGCTTTGTGTTAATATGTAATAGGTTACTGTAGGTGTTATAGTTGTATCATTTAAAAGTTGCTCTGAAACTTGGAAATTTTAATACTACCTCATGTACATAATATAATATCCGACCCACTTTATTCAATTTGAACTACAAAAATCCACTTTGATCTTATATTAAGGACTCGGGTTGTATTATTTTACATAATTCTTGAAAGATTTGTATATTTTAATCTATTAACCATATTTAATTGCCAGCCAACTCATTAACCTTTCCCCCAAAAAAAAGAAGTAAAAGTAAAAATAGCACTTTGTCATAGATTTTTGCACATCAATACATATATGTTTGTTATAAAAAATTACATTATTTATAAATTATAAAATAGAATCAAACTTTCTTGAAAAACAGTCTCTGATCCACTTTCCTAAAAATATGAGTGATGTAGATGCTCCTTCAAATTATGCAAGTATGCCTATTTAGAGTGGGCATCTATGCATGTGTGGCGACATATGCTTATTACAAGCTTCCTATCAATCTATATTAATTATTCCCACATGTTATTCAATGATTTCACAATGCTAAAAGAAATCATTACCTTACTAAACTTCGTTTAGACTAAGCGGAATGTAACTCTCCATAGAGATTAAAGTACAATTCAAAACAAGTTCTTTTAGAAAATTTGAGGCTCTTTTCGGTATCTCTTGAATATTTACAATTGGCAAAGTCCTTCACACAATTTTTCAATTTCTACTCTAACACTTGTCACTTCTCTACCTAGTTGTGACATTTACAATGTTCTCAAATTTGCACATAGTTGGACAATTTTCGTGAGAAAAATTAAAATTAGACAACAAACCTCTTGCTTCGCTTCAATTTATATAGATCATAATGACCAAGTTCAACCTTTCAATTGGATGAAGTTACATTCTACAGATCCTTCTCTTTTTTGTATCTTTTTGCTCAAGACTGATGTTGCACTAAATTATCTAAGTAGCTTCAACACTTGCTGTTTCCTTAAGCCACAACACTATTGCTACAGTAAGAATTCAAAAAAATCTACTCAATGGTATTAATGTTCGTTTGGATTAGCTTTTGGAGAATAGCTTTTACAGTTTATGAGATAAGTATGTGAGAAAAGTTTTATCTCGGCTTACGGAAAAAGGTTTCTAAAACCACGGTTTTAGTGATTGCCAAACACTCACTTATTCATTATAACCTTGGTGGCGCCTTCGGCAAAAAGGCACAAGCTCACTATTCTTATCTCTTTCCAATTGACCTTTATATAAAACTGATGTATTATATTACTAATTCCCCATTCCCTCCTCTTTTAACTCTAAGGAATAATGTCCTTTATTTATATAAAATTGACCATGTTATCAAAAATTTTAAAAACGAAAATAATTGGATGTTTAATTAAAAATAATGATGAGACTTCAATTATTATTATTATTATTAGATAAAAAGCCAATTTATTCAAAGATATAATGATGAAACAAACATGTGTTGGTTTTAACCGTATGATGTCTTAGATTTAAATTCATGTGAATACAGGGGACATATTTGGAGAGCTACTCCAAATTTAGAAAGTGCTTTTGATTTTTCATTAGTTACTCTTCCGGTCCTTAATATAAGACATATTTAGAGAGTTGATTTTAGTCTTAAAAATAAGATATGTTTTTCATATTTATCAATCTTTTCCTAACTTACCCTTATTGATATCCCCTCAACAATAATTAAAGAGAAAAGAGAATGATGGAATTAAAAAAAATGACTAGGATGTTTTAGAAAATACATATCATATTAACTAACTCATCTAACTCCTTTAATCTAATCAAATTAGATAAATATATCTAATATTAAGAACATGAGGAGTATTAATTTTGTTGGAGTGTTAAAGTTTTTTTTTTCATATGTACCTTATTTTATATGTAAATTTTTTTTGCCTACAATATGTAAACTAATTAAGAGTAATAGTTCACATGGATTACACCTCTGTTATGTTGTCTTTGTTGAGATTCTGTCATGCCATCTCTGTTAGGGATTGAAAGACAAATATTTGATCTTACCCTCTTATAGGGACTAACCTTTTAAACTACTTAAATTATGAGGATGAATTCATAATTTTGTTAAACTACGAGGCTCTAATTATGAAACATATGCTCCGTTTTAAATATAATGGACCAACCAAGGGACCGACGCCGGGAAGGAGGGTTGGCCACCGGCGCAAGGCAGGAAGGATGATGCGGCTTTTGTTCTTTGCTTGGCGCCCTATCTCTGCTAAGTTTTCAAATTTCGGTGCCATTGTTAATCAACAATTTCTGGGTTTGTCTTAATCTCTTACTTCTTGAGCTTCTGAATTAGCCATAGGGATTATGATAATGTCAAAACTGCTTCTCGCTCCTCGTATTGGCGGTTCTATTTCCCGAAATGCTTATGTCTTTCATATTTATTTCAAGTATTGGTCTTCAATTTCTTCATCTGCATCAATGAATGAAGTAGAGTCGCAGTTAAGATCTCTGCTTGAAAACCCTACTCCTCAGTTCTCCGAGGCAATTTCCCTTTTTCACCGAGCTGTTGATTCTAATTTGGTGCCTTCTGAGTCAGCATGTAGCTTTCTCATTGATAATTTAAGACGGGCGAAGTTATATTCCATGGTCTTCTCGGTTTATTCGAAGATGAGCATTGTCGGCGTCTTGCCGAGGTTTACATCATTAAGTAGTTTGATTGAGAGTTTTGTGAATTACCATAGGCCTGACTTAGCATTTGGGGTCCTGGGGATGATGATCAAGCGTGGTTTTAAAATTCACGTGTCTAATGTAAACCAAATATTGAAGGGCTTCTGTATAAGTAATGATATTGGGAAGGCGATGTGCTTATTTAGTGAAATGAGAAAGAATGGTGTCCAACCGAATAGCTGTAGCTACAATACACTTATTAATGGACACTGTAAGGCAAAGAATTCGAAAGAAGCAGTGAATTTGTTCATGGAAATGAAGCAGCAGGATTGCCTGCCTGATTTGGTGACCTTTGCCACTTTGATAGATGGTTTCTGTAAAGATGGGACAGTGGATGAGGCATTGGCTTTGTTGGAGGAGATTGAGAAGAAAGGTTGGAATGCAAATGTGTTCATGTATAATTCACTCATCAGTGGATTCTGTAATAAAGGAGAACTTGAAAGGGGCAAAGAACTTTTTTATAATATGTTGAGAAAGGGAATTGCTCCAGATGCAATTACTTATAACTGTCTAATTCATAATTTTTCCAAGAATGGACAGGGGCAAGAAGCCTCTAACTTGTTGAAAGAAATGACAAGCCGTGGAATTCGTATTGATGTCGTTGCTTATACAGCTTTGATTGATGGACTTTGCAAAACTGGGAAATCTTCCAGTGCCATGGAGCTGTTGAATTTGATGCAAAAAAATGGTGAAGAGCCAAATACCATTACATATAATGTCATGATAAATGGACTTTGCAAAGAAGGTCAGGTAGAAAATGCACGTCAGATTCTGGAAACAATGATCGAGAAGGGGAAGAAACCTGACTTAATTACTTACAATACATTATTAATGGGACTTTGTGGTTTTGGGCAGATTGATGAGGCAATGGACCTTTTCAAGCTATTGTTGAGCCCAGAATTCCATGTGACGCCAGATGTACGGACCTTTAATTTGCTAATCATTGGACTTTGCAAAAAGGAACGCCTTACTGATGCTATGGAGATCCATTCTGCAATGGTTAAAAGAGGTTTCATAGGTAATAGAGTGACTTATAATGCATTGATGGAGGGGTTTCTAAATTTTGGAAAATTTGATAAGGCAATGCAATTCTGGAAGTGTGCATTGAAATTAGGACTGATTCCAAACTCTGTGACTTATAGTATTATGATTAATGGTCTGTGCAAAATGCATTTACTGAGCATGGCAAAAGGAATTTTTAATAAAATGAAGATTGCTGGGATTAGACCATCAGTATTTGACTACAATGTACTACTGAAATCTCTATGCTGGGAAGGTAGTCTGGAGCAGGCTAAAATCTTATTTCAACACATGAGAAATGTGAACCATGAACCAGATGTTTTCTCTTTCAATACAATAATTAATGGAACTCTCAAAGCAGGAGATCTTGAATCTGCCAATGAATTGCTTGTGGATATGGTTAAAATGGATTTAGTTCCTGATGCTATTACATTTTCAATATTAATAAAGGAGTTTTCCAAACGTGGGCATTTGGATGAGGCAAATTCACTATTTGAGAGGATGATTGCTAGTGGTCATGCGCCAGATGCCTTTGTATACGATTCCTTACTAAAGGGCTATAGTTCAGTGGAAAATACAGAAAAAATCATTTATTTGCTCCACCACATGGCAGATAAGGGTGTTGTTTTGGATTCAAAACTAACTTGTACTATCTTAGCTTGCCTTTGCGATTTCTCAAAAGATTTAAATATAATGGAAATTCTCCCAAATTTTTCGCGGGAAACATCAAAAGGAGCAAGTGTTACATGCAATGAGCTCTTAATGAAACTGAACAAGGCTCATCCAGAGATTCTTCAATTACAAACTTTGTGATGGATCATGCTTTCAAGAGTGCTTGTTGATCCTATGTTTAGCTCTGCCATGGTGCTCTTCAGTAAGGATCCTATTGTCCTTTTTTCAAAGAAAAAAGGTTATGCATGCACTATCTGTTTTTCTTTGTTGAAATAACCATATTCTTGAGGTGGTTAGATTGTTGATTTATCTTTGTCTTTATTTTCCTGCTTCTATCCCAGTCTTCCTCTTCTTTTTATTCTTCATGTGTTATTTTCTCCTTCTTTATCCTATATTTCAAAAGTTTTGTTGAGGGTCACATATCAGCTTAGGAGCCAATGAAGAATTTTGGAACTTAATTTTAGTAGATCCCGTTGTCATGCATTTTGAGGTGATTGCCCATTCAATAATTTAAGTCAGGTCTATTAGAATAGGCTTTCCCTTAATTACTTCTGTATTATGAATATGTTTTTATTGTTTGTTTTCCTGATGCACTCCACTGATGGTGTTATTTACACCAATACACACTGTGAACTTAAATGCCACTTTGATGCTTTTTTTGGGTTTAAGATAGGAGCCAAAGCAGAAATAGATCATGTTATTCACTTTTATGACATAGAAGTTGTAGAAAAGGACAATTTAGTTGTTTGAACATATGAATTCCTTATGAAAATTGAAAATATAATGTGATCTACTTCTTTGCAGATTTTTTGAAGACGATGCACGCAATTGCTTCTACTTCTTATGAGAATTGGGTAATTCCTTCCGCTGTTTTTGTTTGTATGGTGGCAGTACAGTTGAACTTGCACATCATCTACTGGCTGAGGAATGTAAACTGAGGATGAATTTGATTTTAAATGCAATAATTCATGTTAGCTTATTGCTGCTGGAAAAGCTGTATACAATGCTCAAGCAATTATTGTCAGCTTGTTGTGGCAGTGTTAGATAATTACCTATGTAAGAAACTTCAATCAAACATATGACTGTTTATGAGGGAGCTTCAAAAGATTGCTGAGCGACTTGGTGATTGGAAAGGTGCTTATTTCTCATAAGTTGGTTTTTCTCTTTGACCTGAGCATCTTTCTTTATTGCCTTCTGTCTGGGATCCCTGTGGGTGATATAGACAAGAGTGAGAAGCTTTGCGAGATTTGTTGGGGGTTCGGGACTTGGGATTTTCGTACTATTCATCTGGTTGTAGAGGATTGTTGTAAATCTTGAAAGGATGGAGGCTGCTGTCCTATTAATGTAGCGTCAAATAACATCACTCAAGCAGTGAAGCGGCTATGGCAATTTTCTTCAAAACCTAATTCTCTGGCTAAAGTTTGCTTGTAACGAGTACAGACTGGCTGCTCATTGGATATTATTTGGTATCCTTGATTTTATTTTTGTATCTTGTTTTAGTCCTTGGATTCCTCTTGTTCTTACGTGTGTGTCGCTTTTTTGTGGTTGCGGTAATACAAGATATTGTATCAGGAAGAATTTCTGAAGAGTACAAACAATCCTAGGAATATTTAAATCTGTTCTGGCACTGGAATCGGAATTTAATTCTGCCTACAAAACTGTCTATATGAAATGAAATTATTTCTCCTTGATAAAGTGCCTAAAATCAGATTGACCATCCTATCTTTATATACAAGTTGACTAAATTAGTTAAAGCATTTTCCTCATGGAAAACTAGTATCAGTCATTTTTCTAATGGTTTTTAATTTGATATCCAATAAGTTTTTTATTTTTTTAAGGAAGGTTAGCCATCCCATCTGGAAGTCTGGACTTTCAATTGTAAGGAGTGCTCAAGAGGATTGATATAAATAATGTGTTACATTTTGGTAGGAATCAATGGGCTTTCCTCTGATTGAGACGTTGGTGTTCAGAGACAACAGTGGACTTTTCTGTCATTCGAAGTTGCTTGGAAAGTTTGAAATCAACTGTTTTTTTTTATCTTTTAGTGCAGTGTGCCTTATAGTAACAATAAGGTTGCTGTTATATGACCTGAAGGTCATATGTTCAAGTCTTAAAAACAGTCTCTCTGCTTGCAGGAGTAAAGTTGTGTACATCTATCTCTCTCTAGAAACCACTTGATGGGAACCGTGTGTACGGACCACCCTTTTAGGTGTAGTGGGTGAACAAATCTGTAAGTTTATTTTGAAGTTTTTGGTTCATGTAAGGGTTTTAAGATCCTTTCGTAGTCTGATGCTCTTGAGTGGTTATAGTGCTTATCGTTACTGAGCATAGTGGCAGGGGTTTATAACTTTATATCTCTTCTGTTTCATTTCTTATGGGAAAGGATTATTTATTTATGTGGCTTTCTCTGTGGTTATCACTTGTGGTTTCGCATGGGTTTTCTGAGAAATTGATGAGCTCTTCCCGGGTAATATTATTTTCGTGGTTACTTGTTTTTATTTATTATCTGTTTTAGAGCATTTCTCGGCTTCCTCTTTGGTAGGGATATATATATATATATATATATTTTGCAAAGTTTATCATGTTCTTGGCTTGTAACTATGAGGGTTAACACTGTCTTTGGCCCCTCAAATTTACCCTTATTTTGGTTTTGATATCTCAAGTTTTAAATCATCGATTTCAGTCTCTGTAGAGGCAAAAGGTTTAAGTTTTTATTGAATTTTAGGGACTAATGTTTTAAACAAAATGAAAATTGAGAGATCAAAACTTATAGTGTAAGATGGGACTCTAACCAAAATAAGGGCAAATTTAAGAGAGAAAAAATTATATAAACCCTAATTATCATGAATCCTTCGTCAATCCACTAAAATAAAGCCCATTTCTTATGTGAGGCTTTTCAACAATGAGGGCCTGTCATGGGCTATTTCCTATTCATGGGCCAAGTTAGCCCATGAACACACTAGCCTGTTCGGTTCGCATCTTATGGGTTAGAAACTCAGTCAATACTAAAAAATAATTAGCTAGCACGAATTGAAATTTTGGGTTTCTTCAAGTTCAAAATTGTGATTTCAAAGTTCAAAATTATGTGGTCTAGATATTAGACTCTTGTAAAATATAAGCTTTTGCTTGCCATTGTAATATAAAAAAAAAGTTGTGATTTTTTGGTGGAAAGACTGTTATCACCAACAGAAATATGCATGATTTCTTCAAAAAATTTAGGCATATTCTGTACTTTTTTCCCACTACATTAATTCAGTCATTAACTATAAGTTAACATTGGATCAATTTTAATTTTTAATTCCTGAAATTCCCTAATGTATGGTATTCTAACTGAAAAACAATGTATGGTTTTCCCACTACATTAATTCAGTCATTAACTATAAGTTAACATTGGATCAATTTTAATTTTTAATTCCTGAAATTCCCTAATGTATGGTTTTCTAACTGAAAAACCCAGCCTTCATTCTGCCATCCTTTTCCGGTTGAGTAAGGGTGGCCGCCGTCAATGTTGCCGGTTGTGGTGTATGATCTGTATTCCCTTGTTTCCCATACACACCCTATTCTCTGGTATTTGGCTGCAAGGAAAATTAGAGCTAACTAATTTTTTCTGGTTTCCGTTAAATTGTGCAATAGCCAACAAGCTGTGGAAGCGTTTTTTTTTTGGATTTGGTTAAGGATTTCCCCTTTCGAGACTTAGAACGTAAATAATTTTCGCCTTTCCCAATAAGTGTGTTTCCCCAGGTTTGAACTTATGTTTTTTTCATTTTGGAAGTGAGGCTAATTAACACCTCAACCAACAATTTATTGGTGGCCATAGAAGCTTTTCAAAGTCCCAGAATGATATTTGGGGCCACATGTTGTAACAGTTTTATCATGCAATTCTTGTACAATAGCATGAATTGGTTGGTTCTTAATGAAAACCTTTCTTGTTTCTTTCATACTTTACCACTGCTATCACATGCTTAATTTGATCTAATAAACATAATTTCTGTAGGATATTTACTGTTGTCATCTAATTGCTTTTTATGTAATATTCTGGACACACACATTCACAACAGTAACAATAGAGTCTTAAGCTATTAGGTGGGGTTAACTACATAGATTAAACAACACCATTGAGCTAGCTCAAAAACCAAATCTCAAGATAAATTGTTAACTAAGAGATCTTGTTCAATAATCTTATTGAGCATCCTTTTCGATCTTCCTCTGCCCCTTTTTTTTGGACTCCAAGCAACATGGGGTTTTTGTTTGATTTTGTTTTTAAAAACACTGTTTAAAAACAACAAAAAAGTTGATTTTAAAAACTAAAAAACAACGGGTTAAAGCGTAATTTTGCCCCAGAATTTTTTCGTGGGGCAATTTTTACCTTGGAAGTGTAAAAAAGGGAGCAATTTTTTCCTTGCCGTTATTCCAATTAATTTTGTCACTTAGTTGACTAATATGCTGAGTTGGCAGTCCAAATGTCATCCACGTCCTTCTTGTTAAGGTGTAAATTTGTCCCGAAAGTTTATATGTCATCTACTTCATTTTTTTCAAAGTTATATTTAAAACTTCCATAGCAAATTTGCACCTTAATAAAAATAACATGGATAATATGTGAACGGAGCTTAGCATATTTGGTAAAAAAAAAAGGTCAAAATTAATTGGGATAACGGTCAGGACAAAATTGCCCTCTGAAAAAATTTTTGGGCAAAATTACCTCTCAGAGAAAACTTCTGGAGCAAAAATTGCCCCTTAACCCAAAAACAAAAATAGTTTTTCATTCTTTTCTTTTTTTTGTTTTTCTATTTTTTATTTTTTGAAGTCACCACCTATACACTATCAATACCACACTACCAGACAACTGCCGCTACGTTACGGCCGCTGATGTCTGTTGCCATATCACTTCAAAAACAGATTTTTTAAAATACCAAATAGATTTGTTTTGTTTTTTTTATTTTTAAAACTTATTTAAAAACAGTTTTTATAAAACTGCTTCTAAGAAAAAAAAAAGATAATAGAATAAAAAAGGCCATTCCACACACTATTGCTCACATAAATACAAAATCAGGCATCATCTCTTACTAGTACAGTTTAGCGTTGGAGATTTACAAAATCTATAGAAGTTAATAACCTAAAGCAGGACTTGATTGTTTTGTTGGCTCCCCAATTATATATATATACATACAAACAGGAAAACTTCCCTAGGGTGTGTTTGGTTTGAGGAGAGGGGAGGGGAGGGGAGGGGAGAGTGGGGAAATTATAATTTTGGATAAAAGAAATTCAAAATTTACTCTCTCATTTTTTAAAATTTTGGGTTCCCGCCCAAAATTTAAATACGTTCAATTTAAAAAAGTAATTTACCCACCCTCCCAACCCCCTCCCCCTCCCCCTCCCCTCCCATCAAACCAAACACACCCTTAGAGATAGCGACACTATACCTACCAACGCAATAATGAATTTGGAGCAAGTTGATAACGGAGACATATCTTTTATGAGTTATGACAGATTTGGCTTATGCTTCAAAAATCTTCCTTACATTATTGATAATGTTATGAGTATTAATTATATGAATGTCCATTGACTCATTTCCAGACCAACTTACTCTCCAAAAGCAGACATCACAGTTCAGTCCGAAAAATTCATTGTTCACCTTTGTTTTGCACCTATAAATAGAGGCCTTGATTCAAGAATTAAATACAGAAGTGAATGAGAAATTTTATCAATCTTCTCTCTTGAAATTCTCTCTTGCACTCTTATTACACACTTTTATAATACGTTATCAGCACGAAGCTTTAACAAAGGTATGATCTTCTTATCGATTCTTTAATGATTTCATATACCTTGTTTTATTTGATAGATATAGGATAATATGAGCCACTAGATGGAATCAGAGAGATACTTTTACCGATTGTTATATAACATCGGGTTCCATTGCTAAGATTGAATATCGTTATTGTTTTTATATCATGTATATATCATTTACAAGTTCTTTTATATTATTATCATTATAGCCAGAAGCCATACACATCTGATCCCTGAAATTATATGACCAGAAGTCATAATTGTTTTTATTCTTATTTTAATTTCATGATTGTATTATTTCTTGCATGCCTCCTTCTTGGAAGGCTTGGGTAATCCTCTTTCATGGATAGTATAGGATATTATATAAATAGTTCTCCTTCATGGATGGTATATGTTGCACATACATGGAAGGTTTTACCTCCTAATTGAAGTGATATTTCTTTTAATTTTGAGATTATATGGCCAGAAGTCATATAACTTTCATCTTCTTTTTTGTTGTTTGGCCAGAAGCCATATTCAACTTTTACTTATCCTGAAGATAAATGGCCAGAAGCTATATAGATTTAATTTCTCATCACGTGACTAATTGGCCCGAAGCCATAAAGTTTTAATTTATGAATTATTTATTATCTTTACGAATTTATAGTTATTTTTGTTTAAGATATTATATTGCATGTTTACATTTTATGTTTTAATTATTTTAATTTATTTCTTTATTAATTAGTTTGAACCATGGAAAAACTAGCAAAATTTGAAATTGTGGCTCTTGATATTACTGGGAAAAATTATTTCTCTTGGAAGTTGGATGCGAAAATTCACTTGAATGCTAAAAGTTTGGAAGACATAATTAAAGAAGGGAATAAGACATCCAACCAAGACAAAGTCAAATCCATGATTTTTCTTCACCACCATTTGCATGGGGATTTAAAAATTGAATATTTGACAGTAATGGACCCACTTGTTCTTTGGAATAATTTGAAAGGTATGATCACCAGAAGATGGTCATCCTTCCAAAAGCTCATTATGACTGGATACATTTGCGCATGCAAGTTTTTAAATCTGTAAGTGAATATAACTCATCTATGTTCAGGATTACTTCTAAGTTGAAATTATGTGGAGAAAATGTTACTGATGAAGATATGCTAGAAAAGACATTCTCCACATTTCATGCATCCAATTTGCTCTTGCAGCAGCAATATCGTGAAAAAGGTTTCAAGAAATATGCTGAATTAATTTCTTATCTCCTTATGGCTGAACAGAATAATGAGCTTTTATTAAAAAATCATGAACTTTGTCCAACAGACTCAACTCCATTCCTTGAAGCAAATGTATTAACAAATGAATCTAATTGTGGTCGAGGCTGTGGCCGTGGACATGGATATAGACATGGACGTGGCCGTGGCCGTGGTAGAAATCATAGTGGTTCAAATTCCTACCAGAAGTGGGAAAAGACCGAAATGAACCAAAAAAGGGGAAACCAGCAGGCATAACAAATATGCTGATAATCCGTGTTATCGCTTGGTAGCAAGGGTCATTGGTCTCGTTCCTGTCGTACACCAAGATACCTAGTTGATCTTTACCAAAAATAAATTAAAAATAATGGTATAATATCAAATGTTGAAGTTAATCATGTTGATCAGGCCGATAATTATGAGTATGGTGATATGGATAATATATATTTGGATGTTGCAGATTTCTTAATTTGAAATGTTATGTTTTATTGTATTTAAAGTTGCTTCTATCATATGTATTAATTTTAATTATGTTTTTATGTTTCTTTTAATGAAAAATGAATATTATTGGCATCAATCCTGAAGATTTATATCTCATTGATAGTGCAACAACCCACACCATACTCAGACATGACAAATATTTTTGTTCCTTGGTAATACGAGAAGTCAACGTTTAGACTATATCTGGTAGTATAAATTTAATTGAAGGCTCCAGAAGAGCTAATATTTTGTTATCTGAAGGAATAAAATTATGCATTGACAATGCATTTTATTCTACCAAGTCTAAAAGAAACTTATTGAGTTTCAAAGATATCGGCAGAAATGGATATCTTTTAGAAACAACAACTGAAAATAATCAGGAATATTTTGTTATCACAAATATTGTTACTAGTAGAAAATGCATATTATAAAGTTTTCCTATTTTTCTTCTGGCTTGTATTACACATGTATAAGCGCAATTGAGACATATACTATTGAAAACCAGAAGTTCACCAATGTAGACCAAAAGTCTGCCAATGCAAACCAGCAATTTGTTAATGTAAATCAGAAGTTTACTAATGAATTTAATATTTGGCATGACTGGTTAGGCCATCCCAGTTCAATCATGATGCGACAAATAATTGGAGATTCATGTGGACATACCCTGAAGTGTAAACAAATACCACAATTCCATGATTTCTCATATACTGCATGTTCTAAGGGAAAGTTAATTATTTGGCCCTCACCAAGAAAAGTAGAAAGTGAGTCTCTCACATTTCTAGAATGCATACAGGGAGTTATTTATGGGCTAATACACCCACTATGCAGACTATTTAAGTACTATATAGTTTTAATTGATGTATCAACTAAATGGTTGCATGTTTGCTTATTATCTTCTCGCAACCTGGCGTTTGCGAGATTACTTGTACAATTAATTAGATTAAGAGCACATTACCCTGATTATCCTATCAAGAAAATACGTCTTAATGATGCTGGTGAATTTACCTCACAAGCTTTTAATGAATATTGTATGTCTCTTGGAATTGATGTTGAACATCTTGTAGCTCATGTTCATATGCAAAACGGACTTACAAAATCATTGGTTAAAAGGTTGTAACTGACAGCAAGACCTTTACTTATGAGATCTAATCCCCCAATTTCTGCTTGGAGCCATGCCATTTTGCATGTAGCAATGTTAATTCGCATTAGACCAACAAGTTATCTAAAGGTTTTCCCCTTTCAAACGGTTTTGGGTCAAGAACCTAATATTTCTCTTATAAGAATTTTTGGGTGTGTAGTATATGTGCCAGTGGCACTACCACAATGCACCAAAATGGGTCCTCAAAGAAGGATGGGAATATATGTTGCATATGAAAATTCTTCAATCATAAAATATTTAGAACCATTTACAAGAGATTTATTTATAGCACGATTTGCCGACTGTCATTTTGATGAATCATTTTTCCCAATCTTAGGGGGAGAAAACAAATAGTTGGGTAAAGAAATTAGCTGGAATGAATTATCATTAGCTTATTTTGATTGTCGTACAAAACAGTGTGAAATAGAAGTTCAAAAGATAATTCATTTACAGAATTTAGCTAATCAAATGCCAGAAGCATTTACTAGCCCAAAGAAAGTGACAAAAGTCACATGTCCCAACTGCTAATGCTCCTATCAAAATTGATGTCCCTGAAGGACAACCTGCTATGAATGAATCTAAGGTACATCTGAAGCGTGGCAGGTCCATCGGTTCCAAAGATAAAAATCCTTGAAAAAAAAGGAGCAAATAATATAGATGGTCAAGTCGAGGATAATCAAGAAGAGTTAGTAGCTCTAAAAGAGTCATTTCTTGAAGAGTTATTATCTCCCGTAGAGATACCTCGAGAAGAGAATGTTGTAGTCCCAGAAGAGATCCAGGTACCTGACATATATGAAAATAATGAGATTTCAATAAATTATGTTATGAATGAAATCTGATAGAATCGAAATGAAGTCAACGTTGACGACATCTTTGCTTATCATATAGCATATGATGTAATGAATGATAATGAGGATCATGAGCCAAAATACACTAGCGAGTGCGAACAAAGAAAAGATTGGCCTATATGGAAAGATGCCATTAATGCAGAACTAAAATCATTGGCAAAATAAAAAGTATTTACCAGTAGTCCTTACACCTGAAGATGTAAAACCAGTTGGATACAAATGGGTTTTTGTACGAAAGAGAATTGAAAAGGGTAAAATAACAAGATATAAGACACGTTTTGTAGTCCAAGGCTTTACACAAAGACCTGGCATTGATTTTGATGAAGCGTATTCACCTGTAGTGGATGTGACTACTTTTCGTTATTTGATTAGCCTAGTAGTAAATGAAAAACTTGATCTGCACCTAATGGATGTTGTGACTGCCTATTTGTATGGCTCACTTGACAAGGATATTTATATGAAAGTTCCTGAACGACTTAAAGTGTTAAAAGCATCCAATTTAAATTCTCGAGAATAATACTCAATTAAATTAAATAAGTTCCTGTATGGCTTGAAGCAGTCAGAGCGCATGTGGTATAATTGTCTTAATGAGTATATGTTGAAAGATGGATACAAAAATGATTCGATATGCCCATGCATTTTTATGAAAAGATCTAGCAGTGAATTTGCTATAATTGCTGTTTATGTTGAGATATCAACATTATTGGAACTCCTGAAGAGCATCAAAGGGTAATTAATTGTTTGAAGAAAGAATTCAAAATGAAGAACTTGGAAAGAACAAAATTTTGTCTTGGATTACAGATCGAAAACCTCAAGAATGGGATCTTTGTATATCAAGAAACTTATATAAAGAAGGTCCTAGAGCGATTTTACATGGATAAATCTCATCCATTATGTACCCCAATGGTTGTAAGGTCTTTGAAGGTGGATAAAGACCCATTCCGACCTCAAGAAATTAGTGAAGAAGGTGATAAAGAACTACTTGGTTTAGAAGTACCATGTCTTAGTACTATTGGAGCACTAATGTATCTTGCTAATCACACACGTCCTGATATATCATTTGTTGTTAATTTATTAGCAATATATAGTTCTTCACCAACATGAAGGCATTGGAATGGAATAAAGCACATTCTTCGTTACCTCAGAGGCACTATGGACATGGGGTTATACTACTCAAATGTTTCCAAGCAAGAACTAGTTGGTTATGTAGATGCTAGATTTTTATCTGATCTACATGATGGTAAAATCACAAACGGGCTATCTATTTACATGTGGAGGTGTAACTATTTCATGTTGATCTATGAAACAGACTATATCAGCCACATCATCTAATCATACAGAAATTCTAGCACTACATGAAGCAAGTCAAGAATGTGTGTGGTTGAGGTTAGTGATACGTCATATACGCACAACTTGTATTTATCTTCAGGAAGAATGATCCCAACAATCCTATACGAGGATAATACTGTATGTATTGCCCAACTTAAAGAAGGCTACATCAAGGGTGATAGAACAAAGCATATTTCACCAAAATTCTTCTTCACTCGTGATCTTCAAAAGGATGGTGAAATAGATATCCAGCATATCAGTTCAAGTGAAAATCTAGCAGATTTATTCATCAAGTCACTTCCAGGTATAATCTTTGAAAAGCTTGTTCATGACATTGGTCTTCGGAGACTCAAAGATTTCAACTGATGTTTTCAAGAGGGGGAGTCGATACACGCTTTACTTTTTTCCCCTTTTCTAGGTTTTGTCCCATTGAGTTTTCCTAGAAAGGTTTTAAATGAGGCAACACTCGACGTTGTATCAATGAATGATGTACTCTTTTCTTTGGCTAGGTTTTTATCCCACTGGATTTTTCCTAGTTAAAATTTTTAATGAGGCACATGCATAATGGACATCTAAAGGGGAGTGTTATGAATATTAATTATGTGGATGTCCATTGACTCATTGTAGCAGTCACTGTAGCAGTTTTCACTGTAACACTATTTATCCTAGTTAAAGTTTTTATCCCACTATAGCACTTTTAACTGTAGCAGTCCAAAAAATTCACTGTTCACCTTCGTTTTGCGCCTATAAATAGAGGCCTTGATTCAAGAATTAAATATAGAAGTGAAAGAGAAATTTTATCAATCTTCTCTCTTGAAATTCTCTCTTGCTCTCTTATTACACATATTTTTATAATAGACAAGTTTTTAATTTTTTTTCACCAAATTTAATAATAATAATCAACTTTACCTGATATACACGATATGAATAAAATATTACATTACTAAATAATAAAATAATGGTAAGGTACAACTATTTATCCATTGAATGTTTGGGAAACCACAAAACCGTAGTTTTAGAAGTCCTTTTCCATAAGTTGAAATAAAACTTCTCTCACATGTTTACATTATAAACCGTAAAAACTATTCTCTAAAAGCTAATCCAAACATAACCAGGATGTCAGAAAAATGCTGCATCATTGACAAGTACTAATTACGCATATGGGGGAAGATTTTTTTTTTGGCCATCATATGGGAGAAGAGACTTTGATCTTGATCTTGATGTTGATTTTATTTTATTTTTTTATTAACACCATAAATCATCACACGGGAATCTCGATGGACACAACCATTCTCCAAGCCATTTGAAATGTGTGTGTATGATATTGACACAAGATTAAGGTATAAATTTATCGTGAAAGTTTTTATTGAGCTGTTTTCTTTAAAATTTTTTAGGTTTAATATTATTCTAAAAGTATTAAAAGGAAATAATGTTATTCTATACTATTAAAAAACTAATATTGATGATTTAAAAAATTGATATTCCAACTGGCAGTTGTCACCGATAAGTCCTCAGTATTTTAATGCAAGTGATCGAATAAACAAGTACAGTAATTAATATCAACACTATCAGTCATTCATTATCTCTACAGGACCAAACTTTTTTCTTTTAGTATGAATATTATAAACAGTTTTTTTTTTTAATTCATCTATGTATGGGGCTTACCAAACTTTTATTTATATAGATCCTATCCCTGTATGGTATACATCTTTTAGTAAGAATGAGTAGTCTGTATTAATTACATCTTTTTTTCTAGATTGTCTCCATTTAAAATTTGATGAAATTTTTTCACTTCTTAGAGATTTAATTCATGTTATTTTAAACATGAGTAAATTTGAATTTTTTTTTTCAATTCAAGCAAATTTAATAACTTGGCGGTGTGATGGTTGGAAATACCTTAAAAATTACAATAGAGTTATAGGGATCAAATGGATCGTATAATTTAAAAATACTAATTAGTTGCATTATTCATTAACCATAAATAACGCAACTAATCATCATTAATATTCTCCGTGTAATGCACAGTAGTATTATTGCACATGATCGTAGCATTATTTTTCTATAAAAGGCACAAAGCATTAAGTTTCTTCCTTCCATGAGTGGAAAGATTATTACACTATTATAAGATATCTGTCATCGTCCCTCAGAGAAGGCATGGCTCTCGCAGGGAAGATCTTATACTATCATATATACTCATTTGGGAAAAGACTTTGATCATGATCTTGATTTTATTTTCTTCTCTTTTTTTTTATTTTTTTATTTACATCATAATTCATCACACGGGAATCTAGACACACATGACCATTCCCTACGCCATAAGTGTATGTTACCCGGAAGTTTTCTCAGGTTTAATATCGCCCTGAAAGTGTTAAAAGGAAATAATGTTGTCTTATATCATTAAAAAACTAATATTAACGATTAAAAAATTGGCATTCCAACCACTAGTTCTCACCTTTAAGCCTCAATATTTTAATGCAAGTGATCGAATAAACAAGTACAGTAATTAATATCAATATTATCAGTCAATCATTATATAAAGGACCATTCCCACCTGACACATCTAAACCGTTTCCACAGGAAAATTTGGCGAGCATGGGAATTATATTTACTTGAAAATTTATTAAGTTGTCATGTGTCTGAGAAGATTTGGTTTTTAAATTTTTATAATAGATTAAATATTTAAACTTATCAGGTTAAGATATTTAGTTATAGATTTTAAAAAGGAAGACGGCGGAAGTTATGATGACATAATTGCAGGAGTAGAGGCATATCTCAGGAAGTTATGCGATACACAGAGAAGATATAATAATAATAATAATAACCACCACCACCTCTGTATCTTGGAAGGTCGTTTCCATTGAAGCAACATCATGAGCAGCCTCAAGCCCAGGCATCCTCCAAAGATAGACGACTGGAATGGAAGGCACTAGTGCGACTTTGAGGTGTTTCGCAGGGTTAACGCCCATAGTGTAAGCCATAGCAAGAGAGAGATTTGTAAACCAGGATTAAAATAACAGAATGAATGCAACAAAAGCAAATAGAGCAATAAACACAAAGTTAAAAAAGCTAAATGAATGCAGTAAAAATAACCTCACTACCTTGATAATTTATAGCACATATATAGATAGGTTGGGCGCCCACTCAGCACGTCTCCAAAGTGAGGTGAAATGATTCAACAGGGTGGGTTAGAAATATAAAAATAATTTCTAATTTTTAACAATATTATAAAAGTAATTTCTAATTTCTAAAATGATTTATCACATTCACATAGTAGTGGGATCATGAGGAATACAACGTGATAGTTGATACGTTGTGGTATACTGGCATATAATATATATTTTTATATTTAAAAAGTAAATTATACATGCAAATAATAAGTTTATTTGAATTTGGAATATGTTCCCAACTATGTGATCTGTCAAAATTGGGACAGTAAAGAAATAAAGTATTGCTGATTAAATAAAAATAACTTCTGATTTCTAAAAATGATTTATCACATGTCAAGTTGTTATGAAATGTAAAAGTAAATGATTTATCGTGGGAGTAGTGGGATCAAGAGGAAGATTTTAAAATATTTTATTTTCACCATCTCTTTATTTTTAATATATTTATTTTAATATATTTTATTTTACATATCAATATTTAAAAATATTTTATAATTTATAATTTGTAACTATCTCCCACTTATTATCTCTTTATTTTTTAAGCGTATCATTAACAAACTAATGTGGACGATTAAAAACTTGGCATTCCAATCTCACCATTAAGCCACAATATTTTAATACAAGTGATCGAATCAACAAGTACAATAATTAATGTAAATATTATCATTCAATCATTATATAAAGGACCGAATCCCAAACTTATATATTTATATACATCATATCCCTGTTATGCATCTTTTAGTAAGAACGAGTTTAGCAACCCGCGCATCGCGTGGGTGGATATTTAATATTTCAAAAGATTGAATGGAAAAAAAAAAAATTACTTTCAACCAGAAAATTTAATTTAATAATTAAACAGTACAAATCATAGTCAATAATTATATAATATAGCTAACAATAATTAATATAAGATAAGTATGAGATCCAAATGGGATTGGTTACGGTCTTCTGCTTGTATTGTTCTCTTCATATCTTCTTCCTCTCCACTACTCATTTCAGCCTTTAATTTGAAATTTTATGACATATTTAAATTATCATAACTAAAATTTTGCATTTCTGAATTTATTTAATGATTTTTTTTAATAATTTCATATTTTTTAAATATTTTTGTAAACATTAAATCTGAACCGCTAAAATTTTAATATAAAGGTAGAGATGAGTAGTTGGAAGAAGAGGATGAGAAGAGAACGGTAAGAGCAGAGGACCGTAGCCAATCCTGATTCGAATGTGGGGTATCCCATTCCCACTTGACACATCTAAACCGTTTCCACAGGAAAATTGGCAAGCATGGGAATTATATTTACTTGAAAATTTATTAAGTTGACATCGCACCATTTAGTATTTAACTAATTTATAGATTTATAAAATATATAGGAGGGGGAAGGCTATTTCCAACGTGGTTAGATATGTGCCATTGAATATTTTTTAAATTAATATAAATGCATCTTTATTATTGAAGGCAAATCGTTATTTTTTTTTATAAATAATTATATATTAGCTTGAATTTATTATTATAATTTAAAGGTAACAAAGCAATGGCGTCAATGAATTTGCAGTCTCAAAATTCGCCAGTTTATATCATTAAATTATTTCTATGCCAAAGACTAATTTAATTAGGTCATTCAAAATTACATAAAATATATGGAAGATAACTAAGAAAAAATATCGATTGTTAGTTAAGCAAAATTCTACATATATTTCATATCATTAATTAAGTAATTCGGATTTACACATTAAATATGGAATATAATTGAGAAAAAATTTTAAAATTTGAACTGACAAGAATCATGGTCATATTAATTGGCAAACTAACGGGGAGCAATTGCTAGTTAAATAAGATTCTACATATATCATATCGTTAAATTATACATGACAGTGACTAATTTAATTAAGTAAATTATATTTACTTATCAATCAAATATGGAAGATAATTGAGAAAAAAATTTAAAATTTAAACCAACGGGAATCATGATCATATTGATTGGCAAATGAGGAAAAAAAACTTAAAATTAACAAAAAAATCATGTATAATTTATCATCTAGCAATTTGGATACAGTGAAAAAAAAATAAAGTAACCACCTGCACAGCGTCTAGGTGCCGTGTGGCGTTAATCTAGGCATGCTAGATGTCAAGTAGTAAACCCTCCAGTAGTTAAATAAGTTGTGAGATCACAGCATAGCAACAAATCAGTTTTTGAAACAATATAATCATTTTTTTTTCAAATATATTTAAGATTTTAAAAAATGTATGAATTGATTACCTATAATCTTACCTGTTCATTGATTATAATGCACTTCAAGTGTAATATCTAGATGGCATGGATTTCTTAATATAAATGCATTTTTTTAACCTAATATTAATGTATCTTAATTATTGAACCCAAATCTGTACTGTTTTTCTTGTTTAAAAGTTTGATATATTTTTTAATTCATTATTATACTTTAAAGATAACAAAGCAATGACGTCCATGAGATTTGACGTCTAAACAACTGCTTATTTATATGATTTGAGATTGAACATTGATTTGGTTGGAGATTAAGCAAGAATGAAATTATCTTTTGTTTTTATAAAATATTAAGAAATAGTTCAGATGTTTTTTTTTTCTCATCATGCAAGCTGGATATCGTCCTTTCCACTCTTTGAGAGATCACAACATAGCAACAAATCAGTTTTTGAAACAATATAATCATTTTTTTAAATATATTCAAAATCTTCAAAACTCTATTCTGTTCGCTATGCATGAATCCATTACCTATAATCTTACCTATAATTTGATTATACCGCACCTCAATTGAAAGTATACATGACATGCTTTTCTTAAAAGGACAAATTTCAAAAAAAAGAAAAAGAAAGATTAGGGTTGAGACCTGAGAGGACTATTTTGATCCTTTATCAGTATCACTCAGCTCTACGACAAATACATCTAAAGTTTTTGGAAGCAAAATGAGTTAGTTGATATGCAAAGTTTTTTTCCATAAATTTCTTCAACAAAATATTGCATGATAGTGACTTCAAAAGCAAAAGATTGGGATCATCAAATTAATGCGGCCAATAACTTGTTTTTAATATCTTTTCTGGCCTAGTATTTATATTGGTCAATAACTCGTATAGATCTTCAATGATCTAGAAGACTGATATTTTTTTTTTAAATTTTTACCGACGTAATTGATAATTGATACACACGCAACATTCTTTCAATAATTATAATTTAATTTTATGGTCTTTGCCGTAAATATTAACTTGATAGGTCATTCACGCCCTAAAATTTTTATAAGAACTGAACCTAGATGAAAGAAATAATCAGGGATTTTTCTTAATTCTAAATTTAAAAAATTAATCTACATTATCTTCTAAATTTATAATTTTTTCTCAAACTATATCGTTATTGATCACACATAATGAATATTTTAGGAAAATCAAATATCCTTCTTCCATGAATGATGTAATTTTCAATGCAAATGACTATAATGTTTTTTTAAAAAAAACCAATACACATCTTCTATAAATAATTTATATTTAACTAATTTTTTTTAATATATATGTATATTAGTTTTCTAATCCTTATATTTAGGTCCTGGTGGAGTATTATATTGAGAAACAAAAATAATAAATACAGAAAACTATAAACATCTTTGCAAAAATAAAAATATTAAGCAGAGATACGCACCATCAGGATCTGAAGCAGAAGAACCGACCAAATAGATTTGTACGAAAGCCACACCAAACAGAAATCCATTCACAAGAAAAAGATATTGTTAGTTATTTTCTAATCGTTAATGTAAAACTTATTTGTACAATTCTTATTCAAGACCCATATAAAGCATGGGACTCATTTCTTGACATTAATATTAATATCAATATGTACATATAATAAACTTATAGAAGCGAAATTGTTTATAAGTCATGATTAATGAGATTGATATCAAACTTCATACAAATCATGAACTTACGTTGAGGTGTATTGGTTTAGGGTAAAAACTGGAGAGTGGAACTCAGAAATTAAGTTTTTTCAGAAAAACTGGCGAGCTAGACGTTAAAAATTAAGTGGTTTGGAACTCAGCCCTCATTCCCGTCATCTATCCCGTCAGATCTAATTAAATTGCAACAACGACTTAGTGAATCTAAACTAATGATTTTTAAAAACCTAGGAACAATGTGTTTGACCAGCAACCTAATAACATTACCCAACGTATTTATGAAATATGTGATGAATTATTTAAAATATTAATTTATTTTACACTCATATTATCATGTATAAATTTGTTATAAACAACGAATGAGTAAATTTAGTACAAAAAGCGTGATTATTATATAAAATGTGAATGCTTATGCTACCTTAGTACTTAAAACTATCTTCATCTTTGGCCATCAGCATACCTTGAAAATTAGTATAATTATACTATTTATTTGGTCAAAAAGTACCTTGATTTGTTGTTTAAAAGAAACATGAAGGAAGAAGTAAAAATATCAAGACACTAAATAGAGCCTCAATAGCAAATTGGTGCAAAATTGCTAAGAAAGAACAATATAAAAACATCACTGCAAATTGAACATGGTTTCTTTGTGGCAGTCAATCTCCGGATAGATGGAGAATTGCCGCACAAGACTATAAACATTAATAACATAAAGTAGACACGAATTACAGACATATTTAAAATAAAATAAGGTTATTCATCAGCAACACTCGACGTTGTATCAATGAATGATGTACTCTTTTCTTTAGCTAGGTTTTTATGCCATTGGGTTTTTCCTAGTTAAAGTTTTTAATGAGGCACATTCATAATGGACATCCAAAGGGGAGTGTTATGAATATTAATTATATGGATGTCCATTGACTCATTGTAGCAGTCACTGTAGCATTTTTCACTATAGTACTATTTATCCTAGTTAAAGGTTTTATCCCACTATAGCACTTTTAACTGTAGCAGTCCAAAAAATTCACAGTTCACCTTCGTTTTGCGCCTATAAATAGAGGCCTTGATTCAAGAATTAAATACAGAAGTGAATGAGAAATTTTATCAATCTTCTCTCTTGAAAATCTCTCTTGCTCTCTTATTACACATATTTTTATAACAGACAAGTTTTTAATTTGTTTTCGCCAATAATAATAATAATAATCAACTTTACCCGATATACGATATGAATAAAATATTACATTATTAAATAATAAAATAATGGTAAGGTACAACTATTTATCCATTGAATGTTTGGGAAACCACAAAATCGTAGTTTTAGAAGTCTTTTTCCACAAGTTGAAACAAAACTCCTCTCACATGCTTACCTCATAAACCGTAAAAGCTATTCTTCAAAAGCTAATCCAAACATAGCCGGGATGTCAGAAAAATGCTGCATCATTGACAAGTACTAATTACGCATATGGGGGAAGATTTTTTTTTTTTGGGGCCATCACATGGGAGAAGACTTTGATCTTGATTTTTTTTTATTTTTTTTATTGACACCATAAATCATCACACGGGAATCTCGACGGACACAACCATTCTCCAAGCCATTTGAAATGTGTGTGTGTGTATGATATTGACACAAGGTTAAGGTATAAATTAAATTTTTCGTGAAAGTTTTTGTTAAGGTGAAATGTTACTTTAAAATTTTTTTTAAGTTTAATATTACTCTGAAAGTATTAAAAAGAAATAATGTTATTCTATACTATTAAAAAACTAATATTGACAATTTGAAAAATTGATATTCCAACCAGTAGTTGTCACCGATAAGTCCTCAGTATTTTAATGCAAGTGATCGAATAAACAAGTACAGTAATTAATATCAACACTATCAGTCATTCATTATCTCTACAGGACCAAACTTTTTTTTTAGTAAGAATATTATAAACAGTTTTTTTTTTTAATTCATCTATATATGGGGCTTACCAAACTTTTATTTATATAGATCCTATCCCTGTATGGTATACATCTTTTAGTAAGAATGAGTAGTCTGTATTAATTACATCTTTTTTTCTAGATTGTCTCCATTTAAAATTTGATGAAATTTTTTCACTTCTTAGAGATTTAATTCATGTTATTTTAAACATGAGTAAATTTGAATTTTTTTTTTCCAATTCAAGCAAATTTAATAACTTGGCGGTGTGATGGTTGGAAATACCTTAAAAATTACAATAGAGTTATAGGGATCAAATGGATCGTATAATTTAAAAATACTAATTAGTTGCATTATTCATTAACCATAAATAATGCAAATAATCATCATTAATATTCTCCGTGTAATGCACAGTAGTATTATTGCACATGATCGTCGCATTATTTTTCTATAAAAGGCACAAAGCATTAAGTTTCTTCCTTCCATGAGTGGAAAGATCATACACTATTATAAGATATCTGTCATCGTCCCTCAGAGAAGGCATGGCTCTCGCAGGGAAGATCTTATACTATCATATATACTGATTTGGGAAAAGACTTTGATCATGATCATGATTTTATTTTCTTCTCTTTTTTTTTTTGTATTTTTTTTATTTACACCATAATTCATCACACGGGAATCTAGACACATATGACCATTCTCTAGGCCATAGGTGTATGTTGCCGGAAGTTTTTTTAGGTTTAATATTACCCTGAAAGTGTTAAAACGAAATAATGTTGTCTTATATCATTAAAAAACTAATATTGACGATTAAAAAATTGGCATTCCAACCACTACACTAGTTCTCACCTTTAAGCCTCAATATTTTAATGCAAGTGATCGAATAAACAAGTACAGTAATTAATATCAATATTATCAGTCAATCATTATATAAAGGACCAAACCCCAGACTTATATATTTATATACATCCTATCCTTGTTATGCATTTTTTTTAGTAAGAACGAGCTTAGAAACCCGCGCAGTGTGCGGGTGGATATTTAATATTTTAAAAGATTGAATAAAAAAAATTACTTGCAACAAAAAAAATTTAATTTAATAATTAAATAGTACAATATCATAGTCAATAATTATATAAGATAGCTAACAATAATTAATATAAGATAAGCATGAGAATATGAGATCCAAATATGGGGTATCCCATTCCCACCGGACACGCCTAAACCGTTTCCACAGGAAAATTTGGCGAGCATGGGAATTATATTTACTTGAAAATTTATTAAGTTGTCATGTGTCTGAGAAGATTTGGTATTTAAATTTTTATAATAGATTAAATATTTAAACTTATCAGGTTAAGATATTTAGTTATATATTTTAAAAACGAAGGCGGCGAAAGTTATGGTGACATAATTGCAGGAGTAGCGGCATATCTCAGGAAGTGATGCGGTACCTAGAGAAGATACGGTGTTTGTTTGAAATAACTTATTTTTTGGTAATAAGTATTTATAAATCGTGATTGACAGTATATGAGGTAAGTAAGTGAGAGGAGTTTTATCTCACATTGCGTAATAAGGACTTATTGTCTAAAAATAAGCCCAACCAAACACATGCTATAATTTATAGCACATATATAGATAGGTTGGGCGCCCACTCAGCACGTCACCATTGAGGGCTAAAAACACGGGAGATAGGAAGTGAGGTGAAATGATTCAACAGGGTGGTTTAGAAATATAAAAATAATTTTTAATTTTTAACAATATTATAAAAGTAATTTCTAATTTCTAAAATGATTTATCACATAGTAGTGGGATCATGAGGAATGCAACGTGATAGTTGATACGTTGTGGTATACTGGCATATAATATATATTTCTATATTTAAAAAGTAAATTATACATGCAAATAATAAGTTTATTTGAATTTGGAATATGTTCCCAACTATGTGATCTGTCAAAATTGGGACAGTAAAGAAATAAAGTATTGCTGATTAAATAAAAATAACTTCTGATTTCTAAAAATGATTTATCACATGTCAAGTTGTTATGAAATGTAAAAATAAATGATTTATCGTGGGAGTAGTGGGATCAAGAGGAAGATTTTAAAATATTTTATTTTCACCATATCTTTATTTTTAATATATTTATTTTAATATATTTTATTTTACATATCAATATTTAAAAATATTTTATAATTTATAATTTGTAACTATCTCCCACTTATTATCTCTTTATTTTTTAAGCGTATCATTAACAAACTAATGTGGACGATTAAAAACTTGGCATTCCAATCTCACTATTAAGCCACAATATTTTAATACAAGTGATCGAATCAACAAGTACAATAATTAATGTAAATATTATCATTCAATCATTATATAAAGGACCGAATCCCAAACTTATATATTTATATACATCATATCCCTGTTATGCATCTTTTAGTAAGAACGAGTTTAGCAACCCGCGCATCGCGTGGGTGGATATTTAATATTTCAAAAGATTGAATGAAAAAAAAATAATTACTTTCAACCAGAAAATTTAATTTAATAATTAAACAGTACAAATCATAGTCAATAATTATATAATATAGCTAACAATAATTAATATAAGATAAGTATGAGATCCAAATGGGATTGGTTACAGTCTTCTGCTTGTATTGTTCTCTTCATATCTTCTTCCTCTCCACTATTCATTTCAGCCTTTAATTTGAAATTTGAATGGTTCAGATTTAATGTTTCATAAAAAATATTATTTTAAAATATTTTTTATGACATATTTAAATTATCATAACTAAAATTTAGCATTTCTGAATTTATTTAATGATTTTTTAATAATTTCATATTTTTTAAATATTTTTATAAACATTAAATTTGAACCGCTCAGATTTTAATATAAAGGCAGAGATGAGTAGTTGGGAGAAGAGGATGAGAAGAGAACGGTAAGAGCAGAGGATCGTAGCCAATCCTGATCCGAATGTGGGGTATCCCATTCCCACTTGACACATCTAAACCGTTTCCACAGGAAAATTGGCAAGCATGGGAATTATATTTACTTGAAAATTTATTAAGTTGACATGTGTGTGAGAAGAATTGGTATTTAAATTTTTATAATAGATTAAATATTTCAACTTATCAGGATAAGATTTTTAGTTTTAGATTTTAAAAAGGAAGAAGGAAATTATGATGACATAATCAAAGGAGTAGCCTCATATGAAAATATTTTATTTTCACCATCTCTTTATTTTTAATAAATTATTTTAAAATATTTTATTTATTCTATATCTCAATATTTCAAAATATTTTATAATTTGTAATTTGTAACTATCTCCCACTTTTATTTGAAAACATTTTATTTTATAACTCAACATTTCAAAATATTTAATAATTTGTAATTTGTAACTATCTCCCACTTATCTCTCTTTATTTTTTGAGCATATTTTATTTTTTATCTTTATTATCTTAGTTGTTACAATATTCCTATATTTGAGATTTGAGATGGCAGGAAGAGGGTGTGCTAGATGATAGGAGGAGGGACTCTCAACTTCCTTTCTTTTATATTATCAAAAGATAAATAGATAGATAGATAGATAGATTTTATATCTCAATATTTCAAAATATTTTATAATTTGTAGTTTGAAATTATCTCCTTCTTATCTCTCTTTATTTTTTGAGCACATTTTATTTTTTATCTTTATTATTTTAGTTGTTATGATACTCCTATATTTGAGATGGCCGGAGTTGGGCGTGCCAGATGGTAGAAGAGGGACTCTCAACATCCCTCCTTTTATATAATGAATAGAAGATTTGTAATTTGAAACTATCTCCCACTTTTCTCTCTTTATTTTTGAGCATATTTTATTTTTTATCTTTATTATTTTAGTTATTACGATATTCCAATATTTGAGATTTGAGATGGCAGGAGAAGGGTGTGCCAGACGGCGAGAGGAGGGACTCTTAACATCCATACTTTTATATAATCAATATAGTTTATATCTTACTATTTCAAAATATTTTATAATTTGTAAATATCTCCCACATATCTCTCTTTATTTTTTGAGCACATATTATTTTTTTATCTTTATTATTTTAGTTGTTATGATATTCTTATATTTGAGAAGGTAGGAGGATGGCACATTCCTATAGTTGAGAAGGTAGGAGGAGGGCGTGCCAGATGGCAACAGAAGAGACTCTCAGGTCTCTCCTTTTATATAATCAACAGATCAATATATAGATAGATAAGTAGTTTTTATTATAATTCACTTAACATTAATTACATTTTTTTAAGATTGTCTCCATTTAAAATTTGATCATATTATTTTAAATATTATTTTAAATATGGATAAATTTGAATTATTTTTCTTTTCAAACAAATTTAATAACTTAAGCATCCCATGAAATATAGTTGGAAATACCTTATAAATTATAAAAAAGATTAATACAATGTTTAATCCATATACTTTATATTCATTTTGATTCTAATCTATGAAATTTCAAAGGGGCAATTACAATGAAGTCCCACACAAGAGAAAAAATGAAGAAATGGTCCCTGAAGTTGTCAGTGTAAGCTCCTCGACTTGTCATTAACAACTTCAGGGACCATTTTTTCATTTTTTCTCTTGTGTAGGACTTCATTGTAATTGTCCCAATTTTAAACTCATGGTTTTGGTTCTTGTAGTTTGCTCTATCTAATACCGTTAGTCCCTATAGTTTGAAAAGGTCTTGGGATGGGATTAACGGCATCAATTTTGCTTATGTGGCATTAATGCCATTTAAAATGCTTATATGGATGCTGACCAGGCATGATGACGTGGGAAAAAAGGACTCGGTCCATACATGTAAACATTTTTTAGAAAAAAAAAAAAACAGAGAAAGAGGAGGAGAATTACAACGCATTGCAATGGAAGAAATGGGGGTTAGGTCAAAAGGCGGACCCACTTGCGTTGTCGGCGAATCTGAGGTGGTCGGCGGTCTTCCGGCGAAGTTCAGAGTACACCTTGTGGTCGCATATTCAAAAGCACCAATTGTGAACCTTCTTATTAAGAGAGAAGATGAAAATTATGGCAGAGACGCTACAATGATAACTGGAACATCTAGCGTTGTTTATTGCGAAGCTACTAAACTCATCAACGCTATCGCCATGGCCGCCGTCGTCTTCGTCATGGTCGCCATCGGAGCGTGAAAACGAGAATGAGTATGCTCTCTGCGGAAGCAAAATATAATAGCCACACAGTGCCGCCGATTAGGACTTTCAATGTTTGGTTCATTCATTAGATTCCCTTTTTTATGCTTTTTCAAAAATATTAGAAATTTAAATTCGGTTTTTTGTCCACAACATCAGCAAGGACAATAGCATGAATTTACCGGAACACAAGAACCAAAAGGAATCCCCATGATTTTTTTTTCACACCATATATTTTTAGTGTGATTAAAAATATCGGCAGCACATCCTATATATATAGAAGAGAACAGTAATAAACTTTAACAGACCATGATGATGAGAATAAGGTTTCAATTTGCAGAACTTTGACCTTCGCCAGACGACCGCCGCAACGTCGACTCCGGTGATGGCCAGATTTCTCAGAAGTGGGTCCTCCTTTTGACCTAAGCCCCTTTTCCATGTATGTGCGATGCGTTTTAATTCTCCTCCTCTCTGTTTTTTTTTTTTTAATTTTCACATGTGTAGGCTGTCTTTTTTTTTTTCACGTCATCTGGCCAGGTCATCAGCATCTATATCAATCCCATCACTAAGTCATTTTCAAATTATAAGGACTAACGGTTTTCAACAGAGCAAACTTAGAAACCAAAACCAATGATTTCAAACTTTTGGAATTAAAATTAAAATAAAGGTAAATTATAGGACCAAACATTGTATAAACCAAAAAAAGTTATAGGGATCAAATGGATCCTATAATTTAAAAATACTAATTAGTTGCATTATTCATTAACCATAAATAACGAATCTATCATCATGAATATTCTCCATGTAATGCACGGTAGTATTATTGCACATGATCGTAGCATTAGTTTTTCTATAAAAGGCACAAAGCATTCAGTTTCCTTCCATGAGTATTAGATATCTGTCATCGTTCGTCAGAGAAGGCATGGCTCTCACAGGGAAGCATGAGGTTGAGAACGAGATTCCGATTCCTGCTTCAGAGTTCTTCCACATATTCACCAAGAAACTTGAAAATCTTCAGAACATCACTGATCATGTCCACGAAGCTGAGCTTCATGAAGGAGAAGACTGGCACAGCATTGGATCTGTTAAGCAATGGACTTTTACTGTTGGTGAGCTTTTAATTATTCAATTCCAAATGCCTCCTCATAATTATAATTTCTCTTGGTTCTAAATATAATACATCAATCTACTTTATTTTAAATTTATAGTTTCTTTTCTAAACTCTCCCTACCGATGACACATATTAAGACAGTTTTTATTAATGGAGTGGAATCCAATGCAAATAATATAAGAGCTAGTTAGAGGTGGTATTTAATTTGATCATAAGTATAAGACCTCAATCTACTTTATTCCCCTATTTATTACTACCCATGTTCCTTAATATAAGACTTACTCCTCTTGTCCTTAATATCAGACATATTTACCTAATTTGATTAGATTAAGGAAGTTAGTTGAATTGGTTAATATGATATTAGTATGTATTTTCTAAAATACTCTATTCATCTTTCTTTCTTTTTTTTTTGTTACAAGGGCAAGCAAAGCTTGAAAGTGACATAATCTATGGGCTAAGCCTCACAGAATGGTCTTGTGATAAAGAACCACAATCCAAAGCAAAAAGGTGAATACATTCCAATGGGGGAAGCCCTAATTCGATGTAGTCATGTGGATTACTATGAGCCGTTCCCGCCAGGTAGTTAGCACAATGAATACTTTCCCTATGAGTGTGGGAAATCTCCAACTCCCAGTCGCTATAAACAAGGGATCTAGTATCTGAAATAACGTCATACAAGGGATGATCAGGATCACAATGGGTGAATAGTAGATGTACCGCCTGAAGAGAATCTGTGAACAACTTGATTTTCTTCAGTCCGAGCTTTTTGCACAGTAGAAGGCCTTGACGGATTGCATGGATTTCAGCAGCAGTTGGGAAGGTGTGACCTAACTTCTGCTGGAATCCACGTATCCAGTTACCTCCGTGATCCCGAATAGCACCTCCGCAAGCAGCCTGACCTTCCCTACTCACCGATCCGTCAACATCAAGGCGATGAAATCCTGGGTCCGGGGGATGCCAATGAACAAAACCTCGATCTGCAACCTGGAATATCTGATGTCGAAACCTGCCATTCTCCACACCCTCCGAGAGATGGTAAATACATCTGTGGACTATCCCTTTTGAATTATCGGATGACCCTTCAAAGGCTTGACTGCATCGGTTCTTCCAAAGGAGCCAGCATGTGTAACTGAAGACTTTATGCCATGGCCATCTCGCCATCTTGTTGTTTCCTGGTGAGTGTTGTAGGTTCAAATTTAGCCAATCCTGCAAATTACCAGAAAAAAATATACTGTAATATAGGGGATTAGTTAAGGATGACCACACGCTCTGCGCTATCTCACAATCTCTCAATATATGAAGGATACTCTCCACACTATCACACTGAAAATGACAGGTGTTTAAGACGCTCAGGTTGTGTCTCGCTCTTAATTCGTTAGTAGGAAGCCTGTCGTGGAATATTTGCCACAAGAAAATTTTGACTCTTTCTGGAATTCCCCAGTGCCATAGCGACTGCCAGTGGTGTTGGGACCTAAGGCTGTGCTGATGATAGATAGCGTCATATGCGGATCTTACGCTGAAGTTCCCATCAGTAGCATTCCTCCAGCAAACAATATCATCTTCGTCCCCTAAAGGTGGAGAAATCAACATTATTTTCTCCACCACCCAGTTAGGGAGAAAAGAAGCCCATTTAGCTCTGTCCCAGTGGCCAGATGGTGTCATGAAAGAGCGCACGGAGGCACTCCTATCCACTAAGTGCAAGTTTTTGTCTATAAGGAATTCAAGCGGCTTATCAACAGGAGTCCAGCGTTCCTTCCAAGCTAACGTATTCCTGCCGCTTCGCAGACATTTGCCTAGGCCACTTTTGAAGTCATCCCAGACAGCTACAATTCCACTCCAAACCGCCGATTGTTTACTCCTTCTCTGGATGAGGGGATCAACAGATGACCCACATGAGTATTTTGCTCTTAAACATTTCACCCAAAAGGCATCCGGTTTTTTGATTAAACACCAGCACAACTTCATGAGGAAAGCTTTGTTTTGGCAATGTAGATCTTTTAATCCCAATCCACCCTCACATTTTCTTCTTTTAAGGACGTCCCAGGAAAGCAGATGCAATTTTTTGGAGTCCTCATGTTGGTTCCAAAAGAAGTCTCTGCTGAGCTTCTCAATAGCAGCGAGCACCCCTTTCGGAACAAGAGTTGATTGCATCTGGTATTGCGGAATTGCCGAAAGGACCGACTTGATAAGAGTTGTTCGGCCCGCTATATTCAAAAATTTACCTTTCCAATTTGCCAATTTCAATCTCACTTTCTGGATTAACGGAGCAAAAGTCCTCTTAACCATCCGCTGGTGTAGTAGGGGAACACCCAAATATTTCCCAAGATCCGCAGTCAAACCAACTCCAACAATCTGGCTCATCTCGTAAGCCCTATTGAAATGGACATTCCTTGAAACGAACATTTTGGACTTGCTCAAATTAATCCTATGGCCAGAGACCCGGCAGAAAAGATCCATGACATTGCGAATTTCCCACATCTGTTCGTTTGAAGCTTCCTCGAAAAGAACAAGGTCATCAGCAAAGAAAAGATGGGATATATTTGGACCAGAAGAGCTCAATTTTAAAGGATGCCAGTTCCCCAAATCAACCTCTTGGTGAATTAATTGACCTAGCAGTTCCATACAGAGGACGAACAGCAAAGGACTCAGCGGGTCACCCTGCCTCACCCCTCTAGAGGGATGGAAGCGATCGGAGGCAATGCCATTCCAGATAATGCTCATTGAAGGGGAAGAGACGCAGGTCATAATCAGCTTAACAAAATCTGCTCCTAATCCTAAGCTGTGAAGAGTGAACTCAAGAAAGCGCCAGTCCAACCTATCGAAAGCCTTTTCCATATCTACTTTCACTGCAATGTAACCTTTATTCCCCTTCTTGGATCGCATAGAGTGAATTGCCTCCTGGGCAATAATGATATTATCCACAGCCTGTCTTCCCGCTATAAAGCTACATTGGTTTTCAGCAACCAAATGATTCATTACACTCTATTCATCTTTCTGAATTCCCTCGATCACTTCTTCTCCTTGACTATTATTAAGGGAGCATTAATAGGGGCAAATTAGAAAAAGATTGACAAATATAAAAACTATGTCTTATATTTAGGATCAAGATCAACTCCTCAAAGTTGCCTTATATTAAAAGACCAAAGAAGTAGTTGACTAGTTTGGAGAGATTAAGTAAGCTAAATAAATTGCTTAATTATAATGTATATTACATGATCTCTCTAAAATATACTAGTACTTATATGTATCATGAGATTATGTGTCAGTTTATTAATCAGGCAAATACGTTTGAAGAAAAGTGAAAAATATAAATACTGCCAAGTAATTTATTTAGTTTCTTAAATCTCTCCAAATTAGTCAATTGAGTTTTATTAAAGACAGAAGGTAGTATATTTTTCTTTTAAACTATCTCTATTTATTGCACATGTGTAAAGCAGTTTGCATTAAGGTATAGTTTCAATGCAATGATTGAAGAGAGTATTTTAGAGAAACCAATACACATTTTTAATGAATAACTAATTTAAATAATTTCCCTAATATACCCAAATTAATTAATTAGATCTCACTACCTCTAGTTCTTAATATAAGACATAGTTGACTTTTTTTTTGAAAGATTAAGGAAGCTAAATAAATTATTTTAGAGTATTTATATTTATCTTTTTTATACCAAACTAATTTGTCTGACTTATAAATTGATATATAATCAAATGACACATAAAATATATTATGATTAACTAACTTATTTATCTTCCTTAACCTCTCCAAAAAAAAGTGAACTATGTCTTATATTAAGGACCGGGAATACTAGGTAGTATATTAAACAATGGAGATAGTAACTAAGTAACTAACAAATTGTTTTAATCTCTACAAATTAGTTATTTAGCTCTTATATTTAAGCTTAGATAGATAAAAGTACTTTGTTATATATCTTAAGCAATTGCCAAACATTTTGTGCGCATGCTTCGAGGCCTTTAACTTGGTGTTCACGTAACATACAGGTGGTAAGGTAGTGAAATGCAAGGAGAAAATTGAAGCGTATGATGAAGAAAACAATGTAGTCACATTTGACCTGTTTGAAGGAGAAATTCAAGAGCAATACAAGAGTCTCAAGGTCACTCTCAAAGTCTCCGACAAAGAGGGAGGAGAAGGAGGCGGCGGAGCAATCGCTAAGTGGATTATTGAATATGAGAAGCTGAATGAGGGAATCCCAGATCCAACAGCCTACCTGGACCTTGTCACTAACGTTGGCAAAGATGTCCATGCTGTTGTTCCTCCCCCATAATTCAACAAAATTAATTATAAATAAATCATATTAAGTCAAGTAATTCCCGTCAAGTGCAAATCTTAAATAGTTTGTGCTTTGCGCTACATTGGCTGGTTCGAAGTCATTTTGATTTTTCAGCCTTTGGTCTTTTCTGTGTTGCTCTGTTTCTAGTTTCTTTCAAGTTTGTTGGATTTGTTTGTTCTATGTTTATGTGGTTTATGGATTAGGCTCTTGTATATGGTTCATGTTATAATATGTTGTAAGCGAGGCCAATCTTTCTAATGTATTTTTTACTACTTTTCTTTGTTTAAAATTACCTTATTATATATAAAAAGTAATTCCCATCGAGTGTGGGTACTACGTACCAAATAATTTGCTATGTTGTGTGTTGCTTACTGATTAATGAATGTGCGCATTATCATATAATCATATATATGTATCAGAAGCACTAAGAGTGCTTCTATAATGTAATCCCTCCGGTCCTATTTATAAGCAACTTTCTTCTTGATTGCGCAAAACGAACTGGTAGTTAAAAGTAATAAGTGTGTAAAAAATGTCATGTTTTTTCCATATATGCCCCTATTTATGAAAAGAGTATAGGAGAGAGAATAGATAAAAAGTATGAGAGATAATGAGTATAAGATATGAGAGAGAATGAGTATTTAATAAGGGTAAAATAGGAAAAAGAAGCTTACATTTTCAGACAAAAAGTGAAAGTTGCTTATAAAAGAGACCAGCCTTATGAGAGAGAAAGTTACTTATAAATAGGACCGGAGGGAGTATTTAATAGTTGGTCTATCAAAATAACAACAACCAACATGATTCTGTTAGCACTAAGAGTAAGATACTATTAATTGTACTTTAACAACAACCAAATCATTGAACAAATTGTTAACCAATAGATACATCATATTCAATAAGCTAAGTTTGTTGGTCAGTCCAAACAAAGAATAAAGTCTCTATCATCAAATATATCCATCTAAATCTTGTAGCTTAACAGTTATTGGTCCAGCTAGACATCTACATGGAGTTTTTAACCAATTATTGAAAGCATTTTCCACGCGCGGTCTCCTACTTTCCACGTCAATTTGTTCTGATAATATAGACACCCCATTCGAGTACTGGCAGGCAGAATGTTGACTCCCATTGATTTATTTCTACGGCCATGTCTATATATAGCACAGATATTAAGTGAATGGTTTGGCATGTTAAGTGATACTCCTTCCGATTCTATTTATAAGAAATTTTTTCTTTGATTGCGTAAAACGAACTGGTAGTTAAAAGTAATAAGTGTGTCAAAATATCATATTGTTTTCCATATATGCCCCTATTTATAAAACGAGTATAGAAGATAAAATGTATAAAAAGTATTAGAGATAGTAAAATATACATTTTCCCAATGTTTTGTTGATTTCATTCACCTGGTCTCTCTCTCTCTCCTGAATATAACTCTTGATGTGTGTGATAATTAATTATAGATTATATATTTAATAAAGGTAAAATAAGAAAAAGAAGCTTATATTTTTAGATACAAAATGAAAGTTGCTTATAAAAAGGACCAGCCCCATAAGAGGGAAAATTACTTTTAAATAGGACCAGAAGGAGTATTAACCTTGCAGCACAAATATTAAGTGAGTGGGCCATGCCCAGCAAGTTTCACTCCTTATGCTGTTGGTTTATTTCTACGGTCATGTCTATTATACAGCTTCCCCTGCTTTATTTATAATTACTTGACACGAGGAGCCTCACATTTGTTGGAATTTGAGTAATTGAGTAACCACGCCAGCTTTAATTGAAAGAAGGCCCTACCCCATAACTCTGATATGAAGACTACTCGATTGCAGGCCTGGGTTACAACTACCAATTATTCCTCCAATTCCCAACAAAAATTTCTCTATTTATTTTCAGTGCCACACCCCCAGTCCTTGTACAGTTTTTATATCTTAGTGTATATTTAGGATAGCGGTGGAAAAAATGACTTATTTTGAATTTGACTTATGGAAAAGTAAGATTGGGTTAAATCGATTTGTGTAATATGATTTATGTTTGGATGAATAATTGAATAAGTGCTTTTGTATAAGTCAAAACTTATGTGGATTGATGATTGTATAAGTGCTTTTTTAAAAGTCAAAACTTGTTGGATTGGCAATTACATAATTGATTTTATGTTAATTGTAAGAAAAAAAAGATATTTAATATTATAAACAAGTAGAAAAATTGATGCGACAAAATGTGGTGCTAAAATACATAATTTGAAAAAAAAATTACATAACAAAAAATAGGATCACACGTCCCATTCAAGTTGATCTCTAACCATGTCACGAATGCGATTTATACAGGTTGAAGATGTCCCAGCATAATTGGATGAGGAAGCCGCATCCTCTACAGAATTATTATCTTCATTAGCTGCATTGCCAATTTTTGCTGCACCAAAATTAACATTACTTTGAGAATTTCTCCTAATAAAGTTATGTATGGCCACTGTTGTGCAAACTAATCGAACTTGTGTTTTGTAGCTGTATTTGCGCATTGTTTGCAATATTTCGAATATATTCTTCCACACTCCAAAAGTTCTTTCAATAGTTGACCTCAAATTGGAATGATAGAAACTGAAGGTCTCTTTAGCATTTGCAAAGGCAAGTTGACGCTAAAATTCTGGCAGGTGATAACGCTCACATCTGTAGGGACCAAGATACCCAGCTGGTGTCAGATAGCCAGTGTTGACTAAATAATATTTGCCTAATAAATGTTCAAATGATTTTAAAGGTGTGCGATTAAGCAAAGTGTGAAATGAAAGTAATTAAAGTCAAGCGGATGAAAATATACTTGTAGGTGGATGAGGGAAATTCATAGCTGGATTTGAGATAGCAGATTGAAACACACAAGCGTCATGTGCACTACTTTCCCAACTCGCTAACATGAATGTAAAGCACATATCCCAATCACATACAACCATTACATTCTGTGTTGGATATGCCTTTCTTTTGGTATATTTATCCTGGTTGGGACTAGTGATCACACACTTAATGTGAGTTCCATCTATTACTTCAATGGTATCCTTGAAGTAGGGATAATATCGAGGATCATTGAGTATTTATGGGTGGCAACCATTGAATTCGGGATTGCAGGGTTTGATATTTTCCCTAGCTAGACTAAGGAAAGCCTGTAGGACCCTGCGTAATAGCTGATTGACTGTTTTCCTTGAATTCTGAAACAACTCTTGGACCATCCTATTGCCGACTTTATGGCCAACAGTGAGCAAAAACATGCCAACCATTTCTTCGACATCGACATTCTTAGAATTTTGTAACCCATGTTCCATCAATTATTTATTGCACAAGTGGTAGAACACATGTTTTTCAACTCTAAACATGTCATGAAAATGTGTACTATGAGTCGCCAATATTTCTTGGACCACTACTATAAAAAGGTTGAAAGGTGGCGCATATTTTGTGGCACTTCTTTAAAGAAGTGCCACAACTGCCTTTTTTTTCAAAAAAAAAAAATTTTGCATACCAACTGTGGCGCCTGGTGAACTAAATGCCACAGCTGGTAGGCCCAATTGTGGCGCCTGCCAAGGTAGATGCCACAATTGGGTGCATGCTACCAGCTGTGGCGCCTAGAATCCAAGCGCCACAGCTGATCCTATTAAATAAAAAAAAAATTGGCATAGATATTCCCAAAAAAATAAAAAAATAAATAAAAATAAATAAAAAATAGACCAATTGTGGCGCCTGGAATCCAGGCGCCACAGCTGATCCTGTTACATAAAAAAAACCGTAGGTATTACTAAAAAAAACTTAAAAAAATTAAAATAAAATTAAAATAAAAAAAAAAAAATGGATCAGCTGTGGCGCCTGGAATCCAGGCGCCACAGCTGATCCAATTACATACAAAAAAAACGTATAGGTATTCTTTAAAAAAATAAATAAAATAAATAAATAAATAAAAAAATTAAATAAAATTAAATTAAAAATAAAAAAATGGATCAGCTGTGGCGCCTGGAATCCAGGCGCCACAGCTGATCCAATTACATACAAAAAAAACGTATAGGTATTCTTTAAATAATAAAAAAAAATAAAAATAATAATAATAATAAATAAATAAAAAAATGGACCAGCTGTGGCGCCTGGAATCCAGGCGCCACAGCTGATCCTATTAAATAAGAAAAAACGTAGGTATTCCCAAAAAAAAAAAAAAGACCATTTGTGAATTTTCAATTCTCCCGCCAATCAAATTTCCCTCATTTAACTTTACTTTTTATCTTTTCCCTCTCTTTTACCTTTTTATTCCCTCTTCCTCAGCTCGCGTTGATGCCCCTCCCCCTGTAAAAGATATCACTTTCACTTGCACAACAAACACACACACTCGTCTTCTTCATTAAATTCTCTTGTCCCTTTTCCTTTTTTTTTGTCCGTCCCCACTCCTCTCCCTAGTTGTTTCCTTTTCTTCATACTCTCTGTCTCTATTCCTCTTTTGAACCCCACTCTATTTGATCCCCACTACATTCCACAGCTCACATTTGCTCATCCTCGTCACTCAAGATAGCGTCACCAACGTGGTCCCCCACTCCCTGCGCTGGTCAATTAATAGATTTGTAAGAAGAAGAATGTTTCATTCTAGCTTGCTTTGTTTAATTTTTTTTAGTCAAGATAAACTGTCATATAACATTTGCCTTTCTGTTCCTAATTTAATAGGAAAGAGTGAAAACCTAGCTTGTTTCGTTTGCCTTTTTGCTTTGTTTAAATTTTTTGGCCGACAAGCTTGCGTTTTTTAGTAATCTTTTAATTTACTTAATTAGTTGTTGATGTAATGTGTTCATATATCAAGTTCTTGTAATTGTGATATTTTTTATGTTAGCTTTGGAGAGTATTAATGTAAGAACATTATTGTTGGGGAAATGACAATAAATATATTATTTTGTAAGAACATTTTTGTTGGAGAACTTGAATTTTAAATGTGAAAATCATATATATATATATATATATATAATAGGTTGAAATATAAAAAAAGAGCCACAAGAAAAAAAGAAAGAATTAAAAAAAAAAAAAAAAAAGACCCTACTGTGTTGCTTGTTAGAGGAAGTGCCACAGGAGGGGGGTCTCCTGTGGCGCTTGCTGACGCAAGCGCCACAATAGGTTCCCCCTCCTGTGGCGCTTGCTTCAGCAAGCGCCACAGGAGACCCCCCTCCTGTGGCACTTCCTCCACCAAGCGCCACAGGAGGGTATTTTTTTAAAAAAAAAATTTTAAAATGTTGTGGCGCTTCCAAGCGCCACAGCTTTTTTTAGTAGCGTCCAGATATGTGGCACTTCTCTAGCGCCACAGCTAGTACAATTATAAGCGCCACAATTTTACTTTTTTGTAGTAGTGGACCCATAAATGACTGGTGTGTTTACTAGTTTTACGTGGTCCTTTGCACACGAAAGGAACCCAATATTGATACAGTAACACAGTTAATTGTTCATACTTTGTTAACTCTTCATTTATAAGAGATAGTGCTCGAGTGTCATTATCTTCTTCCTCCATCCAATTTGCCATTGCTTATGTAACCTGTGCGTTGGTGTAAATGCAGGTGTGAGAAGGAAAAATCCCAATAACAAGTAAAAGACACATGCCAACCCAAGCACATATGTTATAAAAGGAACTTCATAAAACATACATAACTTAAAAGGAACTTCAGTCAAAGTTGTGATGTTGATCTAGTAATAATATAGACGCAAAAACATCAAAATTAGCATGCATGCAATAGTACATCAACACTAAACTAATTTGCCATAAAGTTCAGGGACAGGTTGGGGTTGTGCATGGGAAACCATAGCTTTAGGGTCGTAACCATAAACCACAGCCACTCAATCAAGGGTCGTAACCATATATCGCAGCCACGCAATCAAATAATCCTTGTTCCGTTTAGCTAGTGAGAAAAATGTTTCTTGGCTAGTCTTGTCCATAAGCAGCCTGATACAGCGGACTTGAAAATCCTCATCACGTTGCACTTCGTCTAGATCAAGTAGGTCATTCATAGCTGCATCAACACTCCTTGCTTGAATTTCACTTATGGCTGCAACTTTGTCCTTCGATGCTTCTGCTATGACACTAACTGCATCCGTAATTTGCTTTGCCACTGGCATCTTCTGCTTTTTCTTCTATGATGATCGATCAACTCTCTTCCTCTTGCCCTGGATTCCTGAATCAGTTGGAACAGAGGGTGGAGTTTGCGTTTATAACCTAATGCTCGCTAGCTCGTCTGTCACTTCTGTGATAGTTGGTGGTTTAGCTCCAAAAAGGTTATCTTTGTTGTCCCTTGATCCTTTATCTTCGTCCATTGTTGGCCGGTAGACATCATCTTACTCTGCCTCCTCTATCTATATCTGTAAGAAAGATGGTGAAAACATGTCCTCTCCCGTTGCCACAACATCCTTGAATATAATCATTAATTCTCTTTCATACTTGAGGCTTGAATGGCAAAACTTTTTATATGCCGAATTCTCCTGCATGCAAACAAGTAACCAAAAATAGTACCTATATTAAAAGACAATACTTTAGTCAACTGCATAATTATTAACCAAAGATTTGAGTTACTGTAGTGATTAATAACCTGACATTTTCGCTGCCACCACTTATTCGAAGCAACGACATTATTTGTTACAAGGTCTCAACCTACACCAGTCTCTTTTGTTAATGAATCCCAAGTCCGCAAATCCTTCCTTAAGATATCAAACTTATTCTTCAACTGTTTCTTTTCGTATGATTTCCTAGTCTTCTTATTAAATGTGGAGACACTACTGTCCCATCCAGGCTTCGAAATGACAACCCTCGCCGTTCTTTTTTGTAAATTTTCTCAAGGCAAGCATGGATAAATATTTCAACTTCCTCATCATCCCATAATGATCTGTCCTTCATATTTCTATGAAAAAGTTTCACTTTACAGTGTGAACTATCAATATATGTTACTTATTACCTTCTCATGAAGCAAGCATGCAAGGTAAATTAAGGTACATTTAGGTGTATGAATTCATTGTCACGCAATTAAAAAGGACAAGCTCAAAAACATCAAGCAATTCAGCAAGAACAAAAATGAATTTATTTACTCCTACAATGAAAAAAAATTATATTTTGACCAATGTCCGAGTGTACATATATCAATATATAATATAACTAGAAACATGGCAAGTGTCTCTGGCATTGAGGTCATTGAAAGATTAAGAACAAGCCAACATCATTAAAAACCTATAACTATGGAGGCCACATAAGCAAAGCAGAACTTACAAAGAGCAGAACAAACAAACAAACATCATTAAAATGATTCACAGATCCTAGTTCACTACTACAAAAAGGGTAAAAGGTGGCGCACATTTTGTGGCACTTCTTTAAACAAGTGCCACAGCTTCTTTTTTTTTTACCTCTATAATTTTTTTTTTAATTTTCGGTACCAGCTGTGGCGCCTAATAGATTAAGTGCCACAATTGAGGAGGCCTAGTGTGGCGCCTGCCTATGCAGGCGCCACACTTGGGGCCATAAAAGCAGCTGTGGCGCCTAATCCACCAAGCGCCACAGCTGCAGCATTGAATTTTTTTTTTTTTTAAATGTGGGCATGTGTGGCGCCTAATTAAATAGGCGCCACACATGCTAATGTGTTGATCAGCTGTGGCGCCTAATGCTTAGGCGCCACAGCTGAATAGAGGCAATTGTGGCGCCTAATTATTTAGGCGCCACAATTGCCCACTTTTTTTTAAAAAAAAAAAAAAATTCAACTTCTCTTTTTTACCACAATTATTTCATTTCCCGCGTAGTGGTTTTGTGTCCGCCCCCCATTCCTTCTCTTTTTGACTACTACTCCACTTTAATTATTTAACTACTCTCTCCTCCATTAAACTACTTTCCCTTTCTCATCGTCTTAGTGGATCCGTCGACCCCCTCCCTCCATTTCCTATCATCTTCACACTAAAAAACACACCCACACGCTCACTCGTCACTCAAGCTAGCATCACCAACGTGGTCTCCCACTCCCTGCGCTGGTCAATTAATAGATTTGTAAGAAGAAGACTATTTCATTCTAGCTTGCTTTGTTTAAATTTTTTTTTTAGTCAAGATAAACCGTAATATAACGTTTGCCTTTTTGTTCCTAATTTAATAGGAAAGAATGAAAACCTAGCTTATTTCGTTTGCCTTTTTGCTTTGTTTAAATTTTTTTGCCGACAAGCTTGCGTTTTTTAGTAATCTTTTAATTTACTTAATTAGTTGTTGATGTACTGTGTTCACATATCAAGTTCTTGTATTGTGATATTTTTTATGTTAGCTTTGGAGAGTATTAATGTAAGAACATTATTGTTGGGGAACTTGAATTTTAAATATGAAAATTATATATATATATATATATATATATATATAATAGGTTGAAATATAAAATAGAAAGATTGACAATTTGTGGAGATGATAAATACGAAATCCACTCATTTTATATAAAATTTCACAATCAGGAAGCATAAAAAAGAGCCACAGGAAAAAAAAGAAGAAGAAGAAGAAAAAAGAAAAAAAAAAGACCCTATTGTGGCGCTTGCTCAATAGGGCCCCCCTACTGTGGCGCTTGCTTGAGCAAGCGCCATAGGAGGCCCCCCTCCTGTGGCACTTCCTCAAACAAGCGTCACAGGAGGGTATTTTTTTTAAAACAAAATTTTAAAATGTTGTGGCGCTTCCAAGCGCCACAGCTTTTTTTAGTGGCATCTAGATATGTGGCACTTCTCTAGCGCCACAGTTAATGCAATTATAAGTGCCACAGCTTTACTTTTTTGTAGTAGTGGTTCTTGGCAAATCGAACGTAACAGGGAGACAAATCCACAGCCTCGAAAGCATACACTATGGTAAGCCACAGTTATTGAAAAAAAAGAAAACTCACACTACTACTCCATAGATCCTAGTTCCTAGCAAATCGAATGTAACAGGGAAAAAGAAATAGAGGAATCGGCAAGTAGAGCAATCAATGCCATGACCACAGACAATAGTAATTTCTCTGTTTACTCGTTATGACACACAACAATCAATATTTGAGAATTTGGGTAAAAGGGGGTATTTTAAAACAATAATTTCCCCACACAATACCAAATTTGTAATATTTATAATAGAAAAAGACCTTTGAGAAATAAAATCTTCTCAAGTTTTCCCATAGAACAATTTCTTATAAATTTGTTCAAGAGAAATTCTTACTTTAATACTTAACGTAATTCACTACAAAAAAATGTGATTTAATAGCGGTTAAAAATGGGCATTAGTAGCGGTTTTAACCGCTACCAACAACATTAGTAGTGATTCATAAAACTGCTACTAAATCTTATGTTGCAAGTGGATTTGTAGCGGTTATTTAAAACCCCTACTCAGGCAAAATAATTGCTACTTTTTTTTGTAGCGGTTTAATCCCACCGCTACAACATCGCCATAAGTAATAATCATTTTCTGGGATCTTTGTAGCGGTTATATAACCGCTACAAATATCAAAATGTGAAAATTTCAAGGCGGGAATTGAAAAATAAAAATTTTGCTCATTTTGTAGCAGTTCAAGAACCGCTACTAATATGAATTTAATAAACGGTGCCATTAATTAATAGCGGTTATATAACCACTACAAATGTCATCTAAATTCAAATTTCGCACCAAAAATTTAATTTCAGTTTGAAAAAGGCTCGTTAATTAGTAGCTGTTTTGTAACCGCTACAAAAAATTAAGTGAATTTAAAAAAAAATACAATCATTTGTTTCATTTTTTTGATATTAAATTAAATAGTTTATTTTTTTTAAGTAGTTAAGCTAATTTAATTAGCTTATTATTCAATAGTTTAGCTCATTTATAAATTAAAAGGAATAATTTAATTTAGTTGGATATGTATAAAGATTGTATTGATAATATTATTGAGGATACGTAGGTAACAAGAAACTATTATGTTGTCTACTACAATGTGATTGTGTATGATAAATAGGTGAAAATGAGATAAAGCTCTGAAATATCTGCAAAAAAAAAAATAGTGAGAATAAATTTTATGTGAAGGAAAGAAGTATTGAAATAAAAAATTTAAAAACTTGTTACCATATTTGATCACATTGTTCAGCTCCTCAACTCATACAAAAAAATTTGTAAATGAGAGAAAATGAAAGAGGGGTAAGGTGAAAAGAAATGGGGGAATGTTTGAAATGAGATGTGGTGGGGGTATTTATAAGGATTTGTGTAGCATTTATAGCGGTTAATGTTTCCATTTTGTAGCGGTTTTTAATTAGTGGCGATTATGTTTATTTTTGTAGCGGTTTAGAAACCGCTACAAATATTGATTTTATTTTATTTTTAAATATTTTTTTTAAAGACAAAAACATAATTTGAATTTGATCACTTATTCTCGCCATCCCTACAAAAATTGTCGTTATTGATGTATTATTTTGTTTAAAAAATTTAATTGAAATGATGTTAACTTAAAAAAATGCACCGCAGTAGAGGTAAATTGTCATTGCCTTCAGGGAAGAAGTTTTCAAAATTGGCGGGCTGAAATGACTCACTCTCATAGGCGATGTTATCGCCTTCACCCATGTCTTAAAGGTCTCGTGGCTTTAAATGAATGACTATGTGCCAATCCCTGTGCCTCTCGTCCTAGACATAATAAACCTGCAGTGCCTCTGAAGTAAGAATATACGGCTCATCATCTTGAGAAATACTAGTATGAATTGGCTATGAGAAATTGACTGATGTGATCCCTAAGTCGTCAGTTGTTAGTCCCCAGGAAGTAGTGGTATTTTCCCACAAACACTTGAATAGCGTCACGGTGAAACGACCTTGATGATTAAGTTCGACCACATCAAGAAGCTTTCCATAGTAAGGGACGCCTCCGAACTGCATGTTGGCGTCACTACTGGTCGCATAACTCCTTGTCCCAAATGTGCCATAAACACCCAAATTTTGAGTTTGCAATCCTTGATCCCGTGAAACCGTGCAAAACTTGAAACCATTGACATTGTATGCTGTAAACCTTTTTGCATGATCAAGAGGGCTGATTGCGAGAGCTCTGAAATCTGGTGAGTATGGGTTGTGGTCATTTAGTATTCTGCGCACAAACTAGTTCGGTAATTCTCTGTGGACCTTTTTGTCAACTTCGGAGGATATTTGTGTATGGATCCTGAGTTGACGCTTAACATGACTTCTGAATTCCCTGCAACTAATTATGGAAAGGCGATAGTGAAATGAAAGTGAAAAATGTTATGAACGTATAGAATAACATGTGAGTGTACAATTCTTACTGTATGAAAGGTTCAACTTAAGTGAAATTAATCAAGATATGTCTATGTGCTTGCAACTTCTCAGTTGTCGTTAGTTTGAAATTCTCAGTTCCTTCAATTGGTTTACCAACACGAGGGATAAATTCTCCTGATGTTGGCGTAAGTTCAGGACAATCGTTAACACGAGGTGGGTGGCTGAAAGCCATCTTAAGGTCATCAAAGTACCTTGAACAAAAATATAGCACCTCATCCCTTATATAGCCTTCAGCTATAGAACCTTCTGGCCATGCCTTATTTCTTACGTAAAATTTTAATTTCCCAAGAAACCTACGAAGTAGAGAAGAGAAAATTGATACTAAATGCTAAAAAGGACGACTAGCAAACATAAGAACTAATAATGAAGCATATATTTAAAATGAATACCTCTCAATTGGATACATCCATCGATATTGTACTGGGCCAGCTAGCTTTGTTTCATGAACGAGGTGGAATGTAAGGTGAACGATCATAGTGAAAAAGGACGGAGGAAAAATCATCTCCATATGACAAAGCGTAAGAATGATTTTGGACTGCAGCTGATCGAGCTCCTCAATGATCAATACCTTAGAACACAACTTCCGAAAGAAAGAACAAAGTTCCACTAAAACGATGGACACATCGGGAGGAAGTGCATTCTTTATAGCTAGAGGGAGTAATTGTTGCATAAGAACACGTGAGTCATAACTCTTTAGGCCAGCAACCTTTCAGGCCTGCAAGTCAGCACATCGAGAAATGTTGCTTGAATACCTATCAGGAACTTTTAATTTCTTCAACGTTGCAAGGAAGACTTCCTTGTTCGGTTTTGTGAGGGTAAACTTTGCCGGTTGAAATTTTCATGCTTATCTGGCCAAACGTCCTCACGAACTCCCATGGCGCGTAAATCTTTCCTCGCTTGAAAGTGATCTTTTGTCTTGTCGGGTTCGTTAAGTAGTATATATAGCACATTATCACAAATATTTTTTTCAATATGCATGACATCAAGACTGTGGCAAAGTAAATTAGATTTCCAATATGGAAGAGTGAATAAAATACTTTTCTTCTTCCATTGCTGAGGCACCGAAGCCCTGCGCATCTTTTGGAGAGCTTGTGCTAAATCGTTGCTTTTTCTGAACTCAAACTCAACAATTTCAAGCTGCTGTAAGATTTCTATACCGGACAAATTCGGAGGTAGTCTTCTTTTTTCTGGTTTCCCATTGAAGTGATTTCACTGCAATATGAACTTGTGCATTCCATCGGGAAACCTCCGATGGCCTATGAAGCACCACTTTCAGCCGTGGGAAAGGCGTACTGTGTCAGAGTCAAAATTACAAGATGGACACGCCGACCCAGTATGCACATTCCAACCAGATAATGTGCCAAGGCCAGGAAAGTCACTAATCGTCCACATCAAGGCTGCACGCAAGTTGAACAATGTCTTCCCGTAAGCGTTGTACATCTCGATGCCAACATTCCACAGTTCAAGCAATTCCGCAATAAGCGGTTGGAGATACACATCAATGTCATTACTCAGTGCCTTTTTTCCTGGAATGATCATAGACATAATAAAGGAGCTTTGTTTCTGATACGATCCAGAATCAACAAGTTGTTCCTTCAAATTCAAGTGACATCTCTTCCGTTTTAAATGATCATTAGCAAATTCCAGCTGGACAAATCATGACAGCACAAGCTAAAATATTCAAGGAAGCATTGATTGAGCTGATTGAAGAAGTTATTGTAAATCAAATGGCAAGTGGATCTGATTTACAAAACAAATATGCTGAAAACGTCACTAAGTTCATTTATGCTAAATATGGAGTTGTTAATCAAGTTTTGGGCTTGGAAACTTCAAAACAAAGAGCTTGGACCTAGTACTACACATGGGAGGCTCATTTGAGCCTAAATAAGCACATTTTGAGCCTTAATTTGCTTACTACATTTTCTTGAAGTTAGGTGTGCGAAAATCAACAAGGAGTTGGTGGCAGATTTGACTTTTGTTTTATTTAGCATGTTGTATTTGATTTTTCAACTTTCTTCTATATTGTATTAGAATTTTGTATTTATTGTATTAGACTTTTATGTTTCCTAGCACATGGTTTTACAATTTGTATTGGTTGTTTTCAAAATTGCACCTATTACAATTAGGTCATATGTCCCTATAAATACTTGGTGCTTCTTTATTTGTAAAACACAATTCAGATTTGAATGATAAATGAAAGTTGCACTTCTGCACTTTGCTTCTTTAGAGTCGATTCTCTCTAGGGTTCTTTTTAGAACTAACAAACTTATCAAGGCTTGATCAACCTTGTGGCGTTTTCCAACACTTCGGGTCCATGTTCTTTCATTTTCAAGGGTTCAAGTGGATTGTTGATCTGTGTTTAGCTTTCTTGGGGTGTGTATATTTCGGAATTGGTTGTGGGTTCGTGGGATCTTCCCTTGTGGGTTCGCACCATCTTGGTATCAGAGCTTCGAATCTAAACTCAGGTCATATCTATCTGTTCTTCATTTCCATTTTCATTTCAAGTTTTGTGCTTTGTTCTTGTGTCTGTTCGTGTCCAGAATTATTACTTCTGTTTGTTAAGTTTTCCTTTGTGTTTTTCAATATTTAGTATGTCAAATTCATAGTTCAGAATCTCTTCTTTCATCTCAGTTTGGAATCATTTCAATCCGATTTGTCATTTGTGAGTTCTATCTATTTTAATCTAGTTGTGTTTTCTGGAAATTCTGGGCTTGTTCATTTTCGTTTTTCCAGAACATCCTAAAATATTATGTCCTTGTTTGACCACTTTTCCTTTGTGTTTTACATCATTCAATAGGTCATTTTCATAGTTTAGAATCTCATCTTTCTGTTCGTTTTGGTTTCATCTCAATCCAAAATTTCCACTGTGAGTTATAGTCTTTCCAAAATAGACGCTTTTCAGGAATTTCTGGGTTCAGATTTCTTGAGTTTTGTTGTTTGTGATAGATTCTGCATTCTCTTTAAATTTCAGTAGGGGAGAAAAACGAAAAAAAAGCAAGAGCATCAGAAAAAGAAAAAGAAAAAAAAATTATTTGAAAAAAAAATACTGAAAAAAAAAGATTGTGGTGGAAGTGTTCCAGAATTTGTAAAGTTTGTGCCATTTAAACTCTTGATTTACCTGAATTTCCTTTTCCAATACTCACTTTGATATTCCATATTTCTAAGTGTTGTGTTGATTATGCAAATTGTGATTGCTTTGATTGTGAATTGCTTAGTTCTTTAAAGTGCCTCAAGAGGAATCTGAGAGTGGAAAAAGGCAAGAGTGAACTACATCATTTTAAAAGCCAAATTTGAGTGAAACACGAGTGACACAAAATTGTTTGAGTGAAATACGAGAGTAGAGTGGTGAGGTCCATTTTTCTCTAAATCTAACTTTTCAGGTATCATCAATATGCATGATGAAAAAGAACTTCAAACAAATTTTGACTCCTTACTAAAAGAACTTGAAAGGTTTACTGATGAAGCAGAGCAATGGATGTCTAGTCACAATTCCAAATCAAAATTCCAAAGAAATCTCCAAAAGTTGAAACAAGGTTCCATGACTGTTGATGAATATTTTCAAGAGTTGGAATTAGCTATGACTAGAGCTAGAGTGAAAGAAACTTCAAAAGCCACTAAGGATCGTTTTGTGAATGGGCTTAATCCTGAATTAGTTTCTTTTGCAAAGACCTTAAGCTTCTTGGATATTGATCTTTTGGTTCAATTTGTTGCTGAGCATGAGCAAAAAATCAAGCAACAAAGATGTTCAAAAAGTAGCTCTAATGCAAATGAGATTGTTACAGTTCCTAATGATGATCAAGTGCTAACTAAGGAGGAAGAAGTATTGAATGTTGAAAGTCTTGCTGACCAATGTGTGGAAGAAAACCTCATTAGTCCAAACACCAATCTTGTGGTTGAAGAAGTTCCTCTCAATCATGAAAAGAAAAGTAAAGATATGAGTGAGAGTGATTTTAGTGAAACTGTTTTAGAGAGAAAAATTCAGTTTGAGGGAGAAAAAGATATTGAGAGCATAGAGTGTTGTCAAAATAAAGAGAGCAAAAATGAGAGTGAAGAATTCAGTGAAAAGAAAGATGAAATGAGTCATGAGAAAAGTGAGGTTAAGAGTGATGGCAAGGATATTGTTTTGGTTACTAATGATCTTAATCATTATTTTCCTTGTGATTTTGATGTGTTGCAGGTGTTCTTGGATTTGATTCCTAAGAAGCCTCCTGATGGATTCTTACCTTCAAGAAGCATTGAACTTTCATTTCCTTCAAGTGACATTGAAAAACATTCTGGTTCTCTAAAGTTTGATATCGTTGATAACTTGCTACCCTTGAGATGCCTTGAACTCAACACTTTGAATTTTCATTGTTCCATGGATTTTACAGTTTATAGGTGTTCTTATATGCATGTTGCAGCTTGTTTTGATGATACTCTTATTTATAGCAACAAACATTATGAGCATGTGAATCATTTGCTATATGTGCTTGAAGTTTTGAGAAAGGAACAATTATTTTCAATTCCTGAAAATTTTGGTTGTTGCATGGAAAACATTGATTTCCTTTGTTATGTGTATTTGCTTGGTCAAGGAAAGCTCAACAAAAGGCATACATGCTGGCTGAAATTTATTGAGACATTTCCATATGTTATCATATATAAGAAAGGTAAAGAGAATGTTGTTGAAGAATTGTCAAGAAGGTATAGTGCTCTTTCTTCTCTAAATACCAGATTGCCTGGATTTGAATATGTTGAGGAAATGTATGCAAATGACATTGGCTTTGCTAAATTGTTTCTTCCCTGTGAAATTGAGCATTATGCATCCAAAGCCAACAAACAAAGAAGCTGTGTTCTTTTTGAACTTGCTGATGCTTACAAGATTGATCTAGCTTGTGAGTATATTGTTATTGTTACTTTTAATGTGGCTCATATATGCCCATTTGATCCAGGTGGAGATTCGTGGACGAATCCTTTTGAGAAGAGAGGGAATGATTCGACCCAGAATCAACAAATTAACTCTCCAAATTCAAGTCAAGATTCGAGGACGAATCCTTTTGAGGAGAGAGGGAATGATACGATCCAGAATCAACAAGTTGTCCCTTCAAATTCAAGTGACATCTCTTCTATTTTAAATGATCATTATCAAATTCCAGCTGGACAAATCATGACAGCACAAGCTAAAATATTCAAGGAAGCATTGATTGAGCTGATTGAAGAAGTTATTGTAAATCAAATGGCAAGTGGATCTGATTTACAAAATAAATATGCTGAAAACGTCACTAAGTTCATTTGTGCTAAATATGGAGTTGTTAATAAAGTTTTGGGCTTGGAAACTTCAAAACAAAGAGCTTGGACCTAGTACTACACATGGGAGGCTCATTTGGGCCTAAATAAGCATATTTTGAGCCTTAATTTTCTTACTACATTTTCTTGAAGTTAGGTGTGCGAAAATCAACAAGGAGTTGGTGGCAGATTTGACTTTTGTTTTATTTAGCATGTTGTATTTGATTTTTCAACTTTCTTCTATATTGTATTAGAATTTTGTATTTATTGTATTAGACTTTTAGGTTTCCTAGCACATGGTTTTACAATTTGTATTGGTTGTTTTCAAAATTGCACCTACTACAATTAGATCATATTTCCCTATAAATACTTGGTGCTTCTTCATTTGTAAAACACAATTCAGATTTGAATGATAAATGAAAGTTGCACTTCTGCACTTTGCTTCTTGAGAGTGGATTCTCTCTAGGGTTCTTTTTAGAACTAACAAACTTATCAAGGCTTGATCAACCTTGTGGCATTTTCCAACACTTCGGGTCCTTGTTCTTTCGTGTTCAAGGGTTCAAGTGGATCGTCGATCTGTGTTTAGCTTTCTTGGGGTGTGTATATTTCAGAATTGGTTGTGGGTTCGTGGAATCTTCCCTTGTGGGTTCGCACCATCTGATTTGACTTTTGTTTTATTTAGCATGTTGTATTTGATTTTTCAACTTTCTTCTAGATTGTATTAGACTTTTGTATTTATTGTATTAGACTTTTAGGTTTCCTAGCACATGGTTTTACAATTTGTATTGGTTGTTTTCAAAATTGCACCTACTACAATTAGGTCATATTTCCCTATAAATACTTGGTGCTTCTTCATTTGTAAAACACAATTCAGATTTGAATGATAAATGAAAGTTGCACTTCTGGACTTTGCTTCTTGAGAGTGGATTCTCTCTAGGGTTCTTTTTAGAACTAACAAACTTATCAAGGCTTGATCAACCTTGTGGCGTTTTCCAACACTTCGGGTCCTTATTCTTTCGTGTTCAAGGGTTCAAGTGGATCGTCGATATGTGTTTAGCTTTCTTGGGGTGTGTATATTTCGGAATTGGTTGTGGGTTCGTGGGATCTTCCTTTGTGGGTTCGCAACATCTAACTTCAAGAAAATGTAGTAAGCAAATTAAGGCTCAAAATATGCTTATTTAGGCCCAAATGAGCCTCCCATGTGTAGTACTAGGTCCAAGCTCTTTGTTTTGAAGTTTCCAAGCCCAAAACTTGATTAACAACTCCATATTTAGCATAAATGAACTTAGTGACGTTTTCAGCATATTTGTTTTGTAAATCAGATCCACTTGCCATTTGATTTACAATAACTTCTTCAATTAGCTCAATCAATGCTTCCTTGAATATTTTAGCTTGTGCTGTCATGATTTGTCCAGCTGGAATTTGATAATGATTATTTAAAATGGAAGAGATGTCACTTGAATTTGAAGGGACAACTTGTTGATTCTGGATTGTTTCAGTTTCTCACACATCTAGGGTGGCAAGTTGTAGGGAACTAAGACTACCGGCCAAATACTGTAACTTGTGCTAAGATTCCCAAATGGATTGAAAACGTCAGTCACCAAGTAAGCCAAATATTTCTAGGGTCAGCCACGAAAGATGGAAAGTCATTGTCAAATGTTTTCCAGGCGTCTGAATCACGGGGATGTCTTAATTTACCGTCTTCATTCTTATCAATGTCATGCCACCTCATGTGCTTTGCTATTTTGGACGACATAAATAATCTTTGTAGATGAGGTTTCAAAGGGAAGTACCTAAGAATCTTTGCAGGTTTCTTCTTTTGCTTTTTCCCTTTCCAAATTGTCTTGTACCTTGATGTGTGGCATCTCTTACAAGTCCCCCTGCTGGAATCGTCTCCCCAATACAGCATACAATTATTGGGGCATGCATCAATCTTTTGATAGTTCAACCCCAACCTATTGATAATCTTCTTGGCCTTGTAGAATGTTGTGGGAATCTTAGCGTTGGGGAATGCATCTTGCAATAATTCGAGCAACATCGATATTCCCCTATCTGTGATTCCATACAAGCACTTGATATGATACAACTTGATCAAGAAAGATAATTTAGAATATTTTGGACAACCTTGATATAAAGGATGATTTGCTTCATCCATTTAGCTGAAAAAATCTCGAGCTGCTTCATTCCTCATGAACACCGGCTCAGAACCTTACATTTCTTTGTTGAAGTTGTCTCCTTGAAATCCATAAGCATCACGCATAGCATCATTAACTGGATCATCGACCTCTAGTTGAACTCCTACTTGTGAACTTTGAGGAAAAGCATCATTATATCTTATACCGGCCTTCTCACCATGAACTGCCCAGAACATATAGTCTTCTGGGAAAGGCTAGCTTCACAATCAAATGTGTTCTAGCACTGGAATCGGAATTTAATTCTCCCTACAAAACTGTCTATATGAAATGAAATTATTTCTCCTTGATAAAGTGCCTAAAATCAGATTGACCACCCTATCTTTATATACAAGTTGACTAAATTAGTTAAAGCATTTTCCTCATGGAAAACTAGTATCCGTCATTTTTCTAATGGTTTTTAATTTGATATCCAATAAATTTTTTTATTTTTATTTTTTTAAGGAAGGTTAGCCATCCCATCTGGAAGTCTGGACTTTCATTTCTAAGGAGTGCTCAAGAGGATTGATATAAATAATGTGTTACATTTTGGTAGGAATCAATGGGCTTTCCTCTGATTGAGACGTTGGTGTTCAGAGACAACAGTGGAATTTTCTGTCATTCGAAGTTGCTTGGAAAGTTTGAAATCAACTGTTTTTTATCTTTTAGTGCAGTGTGCCTTAGAGTAACAATAATGTTGCTATCATATGACCTGAAGGTCATAGGTTCAAGTCTTAAAAACAGTCTTTCTGCTTGCAGGGGTAAAGTTGTGTACATCTATCCCTCTCTAGAAACCACTTGATGGGAACCTTGTGTATGGACCACCCTTTTAGGTGCAGTGGTTGAACAAATCTATAAGTTTATTTTGAAGGTTTTCGTTCATGTAAGGGTTTTAAGATCCTTTCGTAGTCTGATGCTCTTGAGTGGTTATAGTGCTTATCATTAAAGAGCATAGTGGCAGGGGTTTATAACTTTATATCTCTTTTGTTTCATTTCTTATGGGAAAGGATTATTTATTTATGTGGCTTTCTCTGTGGTTATCAATTGCGGTCTCGCATGGGTTTTCTGAGAAATTGATGAGCTCTTTCTAGGTAATATTATTTTCGTGGTTACGTGTTTTTATTGATTATCTGTTTTAAAGCATTTCTCGGCTTCCTCTTTGGTAGGGATATATATATATATATATATATTGCAAAGTTTATCATGTTCTTGACTTGTAACTATGAGGGTCAACATTGTCTTTGGCCCCTCAAGTTTACCCTCATTTTGGTTTTGATATCTCAAGTTTTAAATCATCGATTTAAGTCTCTGTAGGGGCAAAAGGTTCAAGTTTTTATTGAATTTTAGGGACTAATGTTTTAAACAAAATGAAAATTGAGAGATGAAAACTTATGGTTTAAGATGGGACTGTAACCAAAATAAGGGCAAATTTAAGAGTCAAAAAATTATATAAACCCTAATTATCATGAATCCTTCGTCAATCCACTAAAATAAAGCCCATTTCTTATGTGAGGCTTTTCAACAATGAGGGCTTGTTCATGGGCTAATTTCCTATTCATGGTCCAAGTTAGCCCATGAACATACTAGCCTGTTCGGTTCCAGTCTTATCGGTTAGAAACTCAGTCAACACTAAACAATAATTAGCTAGCACGAATTGAAATTTTGGGTTTCTTCAAGTTCAAAATTGTGATTTCAAAGTTCAAAATTATGTGGTCTAGATATTAGACTCTTGTAAAATACAAGCTTTTGCTTGCCATTGTAATATAAAAAAAAAGTTGTGATTTTTTTGTGGAAAGACTGTTATCACCAAGAGAAATATGCATGATTTCTTTAAAATTTAGGCATATTCTGTACTTTTTTCCCACTACATTAATTTAGTCATTAACTATAAGTTAACATTGGATCAATTTTAATTTTTAATTCCTGAAATTCCCTAATGTATGGTTTTCTAACTGAAAAACCCAACCTTCATTTTGCCATCCTTTTCCAGTTGAGTAAGGGCGGCCGCCGTCAATGTTGCCGGTTGTGGTGTATGATCTGTATTCCCTGGTTTCCCATACACACCCTATTCTTTGGTATTTGGCTGCAAGGAAAATTAGAGCTAACTAATTTTTTCTGGTTTCCGTTAAATTGTGCAGTAGCCAACAAGCTGTGGAAGTTTTTTTTTGGATTTGGTTAAGGGTTTCCCCTTTCGAGACTTAGAATGCAAAGAATTTTCGCCTTTCCCAATAAGTGTGCTTCCCCAAGTTTGAACTTATGTTCTTTTCATTTTGGAAATGAGGCTAATTACCACCTCAACTAACAGTTTATTGGTGGCCATAGAAGCTTTTAAAAGTCCCAGAACGATATTTGGGGCCACATGTTGTAACAGTTTTATTATGCAATTCTTGTACAATAGCATGAATTGGTTGGTTCTTAATGAGAACTTTTCTTGTTTCTTTCATACTTTACCACTGCTATCACATGCTTAATTTGATCTAATAAACATAATTTCTGTAGGATATTTACTGTTGTCATCTAATTGCTTTTTATGTAATATTCTGGACACACATTCACAACAGCAACAATAGAGTCTTATCCCATTAGATGGGGTCAACTACATAGATCAAACAACACCATTGAGCTAGCTCAAAAACCAAATCTCGGGATAAATTGTTAACTAAGAGATCTCATTCAATAACCTCATTGAACATCCTTTTCGGTCTTCCTCTGCCCCTTTTTTTGGACTCCAAGCAACATGAGGCTTTTGTTTGATTTTGTTTTTAAAAACGGTGTTTAAAAACAACAAAAAAGTTGATTTTAAAAACTAAAAAACAACGGGTTAAAGCATAATTTTGCCCCAGAATTTTTTCGTGGGGCAATTTTTACCTTAGAAGTGTAAAAAAGGGAGCAATTTTTTCCTAGCCGTTATTCCAATTAATTTTGTCAGTTAGTTGACTAATATGCTGAGTTGGCAGTCCAAATGTCATCCACGTCCTTCTTGTTAAGGTGTAAATTTGTCCCAAAAGTTTGTGTCATCTACTTCATTTTTTCCAAAGTTATAATTAAAACTTCCATAGCAAATTTGCACCTTAATAAAAATAATGTGGATAACATGTGAATGGAGCTTAGCATATTTAGTAAAAAAAAAAGGTCAAAATTAATTAGGATAACGGTCAGGGCAAAATTGCCCTCCGAAAAATTTTTTAGGCAAAATTACCCCTAAGAGAAAACTTCCGGAGCAAAAATTGCCCCTTAACCCAAAAACAAAAATAGTTTTTCATTGTTTTCTTGTTTTTGTTTTCTATTTTTTATTTTTTGAAGTCACCACCTATACACTATCAATACCACACTACCAGACAACTGCCACTACGTTACGGCCACCGATGACTGCCACCATATCACTTCAAAAACAGATTTTTTAAAATACCAAATAGATTTTTTTTTATTTTTAAAACTTCTTTCTAAAAACAATTTTTATAAGACTGCATCTAAGAAAAAAAGATAATAGAATAAAAAAGGCCATTCCACACAATATTGCTCATATAAATACAAAATCAAGCAACATCTCTTACTAGTACAGTTTAGCGTTGGAGATTTACAAAATCTATAGAAGTTAATAACCTAAAGTAGGACTTGATTGTTTTGTTGGCTCCCCAATTATATATGTATATACAAACAGGAAAACTTCCCTAAGGGTGTGTTTGGTTTGAGGGGAGGGGAGGGTGGGAAATTATAATTTTGGACAAAAGAACTTTGAAAGTTACCCTCTCATTATTTTAAATTTTGGGTTACCGCCCAAAATTTAAATAAGTTCAATTTAAATAGGTAATTTACCCATTCTCCTATTCCCTCCTCCCCCTCCCCTCCCCTCAAACCAAACACACCCTTAGAGACAGCGATACTATTCCAGGAAAGGCTTCACAATCAAATGTTCCTTAATAACTTGTCGTGCATGCCACTTCTTAAACTTGCAACTCCGACACGAACAGACGATTTTACCATTACAGCTGGCGTGAGTGAATGCGAAATCCAAGAAATTGTTTAAGTCGTACAAATATTCCAGAGAATTGCGTGGCAACCTGATCCATGATTTATCCATAGATACTAGTGAGAGAGAATAAAGTATAGTGAAAAAGATGAATGGATATAGAATTAAGAATGCTTGGAAGCTTATGTAAAGAGGTGTCAACGTCTAACATTTTATAGCGGTTATAAAACCGCTACATTAACCACTATAAAATTGAATTTTTGTAGCGGTTTTATGAGTGTAACCGCTACAAAATTAGAGACCGTTGGCAGATTAAGAAAAATTTATTTCAAATTTGTAGCGGTTTAATTAGTGTAACCACTACTAATATATATTTGTAGCGGTATTACTTTATCAACTGCTACAAATTTTGGCGCTAGAAGAAATTTAAATTTCAAATTTGTTTACATATTGTAGTGGTTATAAGCAATAAACTGCTAAATAATGTTCAAGCATTTTGCAGCGGTTATAAAAAAACTGCTACAAAACAAAAACGCCGAGTGAGCGAAATTCAAATTGCAAATGTCCATATCTGTAGCACTTATTACTGTAACGGCTACAAATACTCAAACGTTTGAATTTGAATTTCCCTCCCATCGTGTTCTTTTTTTTTTCCAACGGTCCTTAACATTTGTAGCGGTTTTATCCTCATAACCACTACAAGATCACAAATATTTGTAGCGGTTTTTAAAATTTAACCGCTAAAAATAGAATTATATTTGTAGCGGTTATTTAGAAAAACTGCTACAAGTATTACTTAAATTTTTTTTTGGTTGTGGTTAGTTTTAGAAATATAAATGTAACATTAGATAAATGCAACAAGAATTTAACAAGGCTCTAAAGATATAAATATAACTATTATAAATGCAACAAGAATGTAATTTTTGAAAATAAATGTCATAAATATAACTATAAAAATTTACAAAATTTAAGGTCTGAAAATGAATGTCTTAACTATAACTATAACTAAATGTCATGAACTAACTAGCAGGAGGTTGATCATCCAGTCCTTCCTCCGGTGGCGCTCCCTCAGGTGCATTAGTATTGGGGCGTGGGGTATACTGAACAACACCATCATCATCAATAGGAGGAGGAGGAGGAGGCTGGACAATGAATCGAGGGACAAGGGGAACCTCTGGATGTGCCTTATCAGAGAACAGGCGACTCTACGATCGTTCGAGCATGTAAGTTTATGATATCGTGCCACTGCACATGCTGAGCGTAGTAGAAATTGGCCTGCTACTGGATCTGTTGCATCTGCTGCTGCTGTTGAGCCACTATAGCTTGTGTCTTCACCAAATCTGGCCACAACTCCTCAACAAACTCATCCCTCGGACGTCTGTCCTAGGACGTTTGTGCTCTAGATCTACCAGCCGCAGAGGCAGTGCTCCTGCCATAGACCATGCTAGGTTTGGCGCCTATCCCCAGCCCCCACACACGTCTGGGGTGCTCAGCCTGGCCCAGACCCACCTTCAAAGGCGCTGTAGGGTCCACAGACCCTTATGACTCCTGGGTCTCTCGTAGCTTAGCCCGCGACTGTTGCATCAGTGCCTACCATTTTATGAAACAATTAATTATAAATATTATCTGTTTAATTTTATAAGCAATATAAGAATAAATTAACTTACAATGGCTGCCTTTGCCTGCTGAGAGGTCGGAGTCCCGTCACGGTGTCTATGCGTGATAGTAAATAACTCCCCGTAGTCCATCTAACGGTTCTCCTCTTGTGCCTTCCTCTCCTAAAACAATTACAAAATTACAAGAATTAAATTAGGATAATGAACAACAATTTACTAAATTTATAATATGAAATAAACAGTTAAAAGTAATTGATAACGAGAAAACTTACCAGCTTGCTGTAAGTCACAGTAAAGGTCTTCGATCCTGCCATGTGGTGGATTGTCTGTTGCCCTCGGCACCTTGTGTTCCTCTGAGAGAGCGCTTGGGAAAAAACAATATTAAATGTATTAAATTCATAAAAACAATTAAATTATAATTATAATTATAATTATAAATACATTACCTGCCCCTCAGCGCTTTTGCTATACTAGACAAAACTCGCCCAGTTGTTTGGTGGGATGCTGTTCGGGATGTTCTCGCTCAGTTGCTGTAGAGGAATCGTCCCATCCTTATCCATACTGTAGAAGAGACAGTTCCTCCTGTTCCTCCAGCCGTCGCCCATCTTCATCAGCGTGTACCTCTTCCGGCTATCCTGGACGGCAAACATAAGTTGTATAACATAATTGAATACAAATTAATTAAATATAACTAATTACAAAGAAGACAATTAATAAATATTAATTAAATAAATTTAATTACACAAAATATAATATAATAAAATATTATTACTTACTCGCACCACCTCATCCTACGACTAGTCCTTCGGCCCTTCGGTACGTTCCTCCACGTCCTGAAGTGAAGGGGGAACCGCATCCAATTCGAGCCTAGCTCGTTCAGGAAGCGGTTGAACAGGTGACCCCAATTGTCGACGGGTGGTCCGTACCCTCATTCCACGGAACTACGAAACGTAGTGTCTGGTCCAAACTGTTTAGACCGGCCACTTCCAGTCTCCTAGTGGACACGTTCCCTTGCTCATATGCACAATTGACCGCACGTTAGATAAATTGCAATTCAAATTCTATATTTCAAATTTAAAGTTGTTTCGTCTTCTATTTTTGTTTTTTGATCTCGTATATCTAGATAAATAGTTATCTATAAAATCAAAAATCAAAATAAAATAATAAAAATAAAAAAATAAAAAAAAATTAATATTAATAATTAATAATATATATATATAATAAAAAAATCTAATAAAAAATATATACGCTAAAAAATATATACAATAGTATCCAATAGTATCTTTGTATTGTATTTAAATATTTAATTTATTAAATAAAATAATATATTTACCTTAAACCTGTACCTCAAACCCAGTTGAGCGAGAAGAGGATCGTCGAGGAAGGTTCTGATCCCACGCCTCCTTCTTATCGAGGAACTGCTCCATCTCTCTGATCCCAATCGGGATCTCGAAGTCCTCGTTCGTGTCATAGTCATTGACGCTGATATCTCCCTCCCCTAAATCAGGCACCTCTAGTGCGGTTGTCTCCTGTGGGATCGTCTGTGGTGGCTGTGGTTGGGCTGACTCCTGTGGCAGGGCCGACTCCTGTGGTTGCTGTGGTGAGATGGGCTGAAATGGCGTGGTCGCCTTCCACTGCCCCTGCTCTACTGCTGCTACCCCGCAAAATCAGTCTGGGGACTTCAGGCTCCTTCCCCTTATCTTGTCTTGAAGCCATATTAACTACAAAAATTCAAAAAAAAAGAGTCACATTTTTATAAAAAAATATAATAAAAATAAAAATAAAATACGTATTTTCTGTACCTCAAGTACAAATAACGAGAAATGTTGCAGCGAAAACTCTTCGACAGACGTATGAATGCTCAAATCTAAAAGAAAACACTCAGAAAAACTTTAGGAAACAAAATGGCCAAATGGGAAAATGAAAGGGGTGGTGGCTTTATATACTGGCGGATTTTGTAGCGGTTTTTGAAATAACCATTACAAAAAAGCTAGGGCGGCTAAACTTTATAGCGGTTCTATAATAACTGCTACAAATTTCAAGACCTCTGAAATTCTGTAGTAGTTATAGCTATAAAACCTCTACAAATAGGCGACGTTTGGAATTTTGTAGCGGTTTAATTGGTGAAACCGCTACAATATTAGAACGTCTTGGTCGCGTCAAGTGGCGGGAACTTTATAGCGGTGTTTTTGATGTAACCGCTACAATTTAACCATGAAAATTTTTGGCTGGAAATTTGCTGCATGTTTGTAGCGGTTTTTCTGCTTAACGCTACAAAAAATGTTGCCAATCTGTCGAGCTGGCTGGCACGTAGCTTGCCACTACAAGTTTGTAGCCGTTTTTCTGCTTAACCGCTACGAAAAACATTGCCAATACAAATTTTAATATTTGTTGCGGTAAATTATAACCACTACGGAATACCATTTTTTTGTAGTGTTTTTAAAATTAAATTAATATAATGATTTTTACCCATTCTTTACTTAATAACTAATTTTTATTGTGAATACTTTTTATTGCTGTATAGTATGTAATTTATTGAAAGGCATTAGGTATTCCACCAATTCTCATAAATTTCTTGGGAAATTTTGTGGCTCAATAGTTATTGGTCCTTCTCAGTATCCTACATGATGTTTGTAACTAATAACTAAACACATTTTGCATCCACGGTCTCCTAGCTGACACATTTTATTCAAATCACTTTCAAATCACAACTTCCAATATTCACTATAATCTGTTTTTGATTTCCAAGATTCTCTCAATTCCCATATCTCTCCTCCCCTCATTCTCCAAATTTCAAATTCAAATCCTTTCTATACAAAGAATGGTTAAAATGTCACCCCAACCTTCACCACAGAACCAGTGGCAATCGCATCTTCCACTTATCAACACAATCCACCACAAGCTTGCCGGTTCTCTTCTGCAACAAGCCTTCCCTGGTCATATCTTCCTTACTAGAATCCCTTTCTCTTTCTCTATTTCATCTCAACCATTTCACTTCAACTTCATCTTCTCTCCCTTTCTGACATTTCATTGTTGTTTTTATGTAGATGTGGAGATGATGACAAGGGAACAAGTATTGCCATTTTTCTTTCCTTCCTTAAATTTCATTTTATGTTCTTCTTGCAATTTTTTGTCCCCTTACTTACAAGTCATCTTCTCTCCCACTTCTCAAGCGTAACCCTGGGCGTTTGTAGCCTCACACATTATTGGGAATTAGGCTTGGTCCACACTTGGTGGATTAGGCCCAAACCCATTAGCTTTGGGACCAAATAAAATACCAAAATATATGTGGGATATTAGTTGGTAATATTCCCTAAGGGTTTAAAATTAAAAACAAATGGGAATAGTTTTCTTGAAGGTTTTGGTGGGAACAGGTGTGATTGAACAGGGCTTCATGTTCTGCTTATTATGGGACATATTCTCCCCAAGAAAGATTAGACTGTGAAAAACAAAACTTTTTCTCTCTACTTTTCTCCCGGTGAATTTGCTGTGTAAGATAGCTGGAGCCTTGGTGATCCGGTTCGCATGGGTACCGTAAGAGTTTAAAACAACACTTCAGGTATGCCCGAAACCCTACATTGGTATTAAAGCTTTTAGGTTTTAATCAGTCCTGGATGTGGCTTCTACTGTATGTCTGTGTTCTTGAACATGAAAGCATATGTATGTGGAAATTTTTTTTCTCTATCTGTTTTATGTTCATGAATGTATGAAAACCTTCCTACAGAAAACTCTTAGCATATATGAATATATGAATATCTGTATGAGATTGAGTTTCTGTTCATGTGTTTAAATAAAATTTTATGTGTATGCATTCTGTGTTTTTCGTTTCCTTTCTCAGTGATTTACTATGCAATCTATTTTTTGTCAATTACAGTTGTATGGTAAGGCCTTCGTTCTATGAGTATTAGTATATTCAAAAGCCTCATAATACACATAATAAGCCTATGGAACGAAAGAACTCATAGATTGTGAGAAATCTGAGAAAAGAATCAGAAAAAAGAAAACAGAAAGTTATCTTAAAATGAGTGATTTATGCTTTGAAAATAATCCCATTGCATAGACCAAAAAAAAATGATGAAAATGGACACCAAGAACGTACAAAACGGATGTTGGACGATGAAGTTACGGAGGAGAGAAGGTACCAGGTCGACGGATTCGACCCGTTCCTGAAACTGGGTCCAGGTCGACCCGACTGGAGGTTGAAGACAACCTCCAGTACCCCAAAATGGTGCCGTTTCACACTATAAAAAAATGGATTGGGTCAGAGCCCAACCCGATCTGGTGCAACAATTAAAAAAACAATTTTGGGCCATTGATGGCCCAAATCTAAAAAAAAAAATTATTGGCCCAAAGTTGGCCCAACCCTTAAAAAAATAGGATTGGGTCAAGTGGGTAAGGCCTAACCCAACCTAGCAACCTAAACAAAAAAAATATTTTTTTAATTAAAAGGGACAAAAACGCCATGTGGCATACCCGTTTGACATGTAGCGGACATAAACCGACAGTAGATGGTGCGTGGAGTCCAGCTAGTCGGCCCGTGTGGCGATCGGACAACTCCAGGGTGGCGCATGTGGGACACATGCTTCCAGCGATAGTAGGTATTTTTTAATTTTTTGATTTTTCGTGGAGTTTTTCTTCTTGGGGCACGTGATGGTGTATATGAGCTCTATTTGAGATGCGGTTTGTTCTTAAAAATCCCTAAATTCAAGATCTTCATAATGATATGCTATTTTGCTTATTTTTGTGGCAATTCAGGATCTATTTGTGAGGTTTTAGTGCTTATTTAAGTATTTTTTATACATTTAAAAATCTATAAAATTATGATAATGAGTTTGTGGATGATAAAGCTCATATGAATGATCCTGAAGAGGATCTTGAAGAAAATGAATTCTTTGAGGAAGACCCCAAGGACGATCTCTATCTTATCCCAGAAGAAGATTTTTTAGAGCCTATTCTAGAGGAACCTCAAGTGGTCTACTCTAATTCTGGACCAAAGTCTCTGCCTTTCTATTTTGATGAACCTTAAAATTTAGAAGAAGAGGTTGGCCAACCCTATTCTGCTGCTATGGCTGAGAAGATAATGGAACTTGATGTAGACAAAACAGCTAGAATAAATAATATAAAAATCATATACTCAATCATTGCGAATTATGTGGAAAGCATTAAAGACAAAAAAGAGTGTAGAGTTCTACGTGAGCATAATGATGAAATACCGAACAGCTGTAAGAGCAAAGGGCACATTCTCTATAACTGTTGCTTGGGTTGATGCTGTGACAAAAACAAAAAAATTTATAAGAAAAAGAAAACATTCTTTAGAAAACTAAGGAAAACCATAATTGATTACTGTTGTTCTGACATTTAATGGTGTATAATGTTCCTATTTCCTTTTATGTTGGTTGTATTAAGAATATGACTCTAGGTGTTATTGTTTGTATGTTTTATGTATGGACATGGTAATTTTCATGTAATGAATTATGTTTGTTAGTTGATGCTAATTTTTTAATTATGCATTATAATACCATGTATCCCTGATGAGTGGGAGCTTTTAGAAGGTGAAACTTCTAAAAGTTGATGACTTATTTAAAGTACTTATATGAAGTTTTTGATAGAAAATAATAAAGTTACTAATATTTGTGTGATAGGAGGTACAAACGTATTCTCTTAATCATTGATCTAGTAATAAAATTATTTTGTGGTCAAGAATGATATAAGTACAGACGTTGTATACCGTGCTGTGCTATATAATCATTTGGTTATGTTCTCCTAAAGAGAACAATGTTTCTAAATGTGAAAAACATTGCTCCAGAATTGACAATTGACCACGAAAGGCATTATTGTGAATTGAATAAGGTGGAGAAATTGAATGGCGACAACTGGGACATCTGATACCGTAAGGTGTAATACATTTTGGAGGAACAGGAGGCTATCGAGCCACTGACCATCATTTGGTGGAACCTAAGGCTGGGACAACTACTTAGCATATGAGAAACTTGAAGAGTACCAATCATGGAAAAAGAATAACATCATTGCAAGAGTCACCTTATTGAGCACTTGGAGAATGACTTGATGTGCCAATATGAGAAATACTAAACTGTTCAAGCTGTGTAGGCTGCACTCAAGGATAACTTTGGTGGCACAACAACCACTAAGCTTAGAAGGTTGACAATCAAGTTTGATACCTACAAGCTTAGAGCGAATACTCCTATGAAGCAGTTGTTAGATCCCATATGTTTTGATGATAACAAAGATTGGACTAATGATGAAAGAGGATATGATGACAAACAAATGAAGTTACTCGAGGGGCCACTCGAGTAATATGCAAAGTTATATGAAAAATTACTCAAGTAACCACTCGAGTAACATATGAGAAAAGGCATTACTCGAATAGCCACTCGAGTAACCAGATCAAAAATCTTCTAGTAGCTCTCGACCAAGAAATGCAACAATTTACTCCAGTAGCCACTCGAGTATGCAGGTGAAAAAAAAAGGCATTACTCGAGAGAGCAGTCGAATAATCTGCAGAGTTATTTGAAGCATTACTCGAGGGGTCACTCAAGTAATCAGGTAAGCAAAGAACAGGTACTCTCAGCCAAGAATTTGATGCTATTACTTGAGGGAGTAATTGAGTAATCTGCAAACTTATTTGAAATTTACTTGAGGGCTCACTCGAGTAACTTGTGAAGTAAAGACATGGTCACTCGAGTAACCACTCGAGTAATATGGAATTTCCAAGGTTTGTGATGTATCTTACTCCATATCTTACTCGAGTTTTATTTAATGAAATTGTTGATTTACTCTCAGCCATATTTTTTATATGCTTACTCAAGGGCCTACTCGAGTAATGAGCATGATCACTCGAGTAGCCACTCGAGTAAGGCAGTCTAGAAATCATGTTCTTAATTGAATGTTTATTGATTTGTTATCTATATGATTAACTCTTCATTGTGCTAGTATTCTAAGTATGTTTATAGAGAAACAATGAAGAAATCATGACATAAGAGAAAAGTCAAATAAATCGTTTGAGATCTCACCTACCGCTACCTACGGCAAACGGATAGTTTTCAAATTTGAAGAACAGTCAACCGTTGCTGTGCGACTCTAACAGACATATTTGAATTGCTTCTAACGGACACTACAAATCATCTATATATATATGGAGCATTCAAAGAGCAGAGTACAACAACTGAGAACAAGCAATCACACATCGATCAATATACTCTTTGTGCTCTGTTTTTCTTATACTCATTCATTGTACTTCAGTGATTATATATTTTCTTTGTTAGAGAGTTTTTCATTACAAACTCAATATTTGTTATTGAGACAAATTAAGATTGTGGAACCTTGAGTTGAGGATTTGATTACAACATGTAAGGGGGAGCGAGTGTCCAGGTGAAGGAATTTGCTGTGTACTGAGGTGCCAAGGACCCATTAAATCTTGGAGAATATAATGAAATTCTCAGAGACACTATGAGGACTGGACGTAGGTCAAAGTGGTTGTGGTCGAACCAGTATAACTTCTGGTGTACACTTCAGTGATATTTCTCTGTGCTCTCAATTGCTTTAAATATTCTGTTAATTTTCTTATACGCAACGAAATTTCTGGTATCACCCAATTCACGCCCCCTCTTGGGTGAAACGCTTGCACTAACATTTGGTATTAGAGCGTACATTTTCTTGTTAAGGTTTAACAGCCTAAGAAGGATCCAATGGCAAGAATGGGTGAAGGCATTCTTCCTGATGAAGCTTCTATCACAAGACCTCCAGGTTTCAATGGTGAACACTTCTCATTCTGGAAAGCAAAGTTCAGATTCTTCGTAATGGCTATTGAATATGGTCTATGGGATGTGATTGAGAGTGGAAACTACAAACTTGAAAAGATTGTAGATTCACAGAGAGTTCCCAAGACACCAGCATAATATGATGAGAATGATAAGAAACTCATCACACTTAACAGTAAGGCAATTCTGGCGATTCAAAGTGCCTTGAGTTAAAATGAGTACTTCAAAATCTGTACACTCCCAATAGCTAAAGAAATGTGGGGAGCCTTGGAAATAGCTCATGAAGGATCTTCAGAAATAAAAGAAAACTAGATCAATACTCTGGTTACTGAGTTTGATTTACTTCGAATGAAATCAGGTGAGTCGATAGCTAAATTTGAACTTACATATACTCACCTTGTTAATCAACTTGCAGTACTTGGAAAAGTCTATGATCAACATACCCAAGTATAAAAGATTCTGAATATTCTTTCTAAAGACTAAGAGGCAAAAGTCACTGCAATTGAGGAAGCAAAAGGTAAATCAATGCGATTGGTTGCTTCTCTATTCGGAAGCCTTTTTGAATATGAAAGTAAATTAAAGTTCAAATGAGAACTAGATAATATTGGTGACAAGAAGAAAAGAGGTCTAGCATTGAAAGCAAAAAAAGAAGAACAAGATGAAGATGAAAAGCCTGACGATGACGAAATGGGTCTAATCATAAAACGATTCAGAAAGTTTTAAAAGAAAGGCCAAGGATTCAAAAACTTTTAGAAAGGAGGAACAAGCAATAAAGAACACATCATTTGCTATGAATGTGGAAAGCCAAGACATTTCAAATTAGAATGTTAAGAACTAATTCAGAAGAATAAAGAAAAGAGAAAAGGCAAATTCTACAACAAGAAGAAAGCCTTTGTATCTACCATATGGGGAGATAGCTCTTCTGACGAAGAAAGCGATGAAGAGGAAGTAGCCAATATCTGTCTAGTTACTCAAGAAGAAATAGAAGAAGAGGTAACTGATTCTGATCCTACCTATGATGAATTACTTTCCGAATATAATGCTTTACATTCTAAATTCATCAAAGTAGTTAAAGAACTAGTTGTTTTCAAAAAGAAAAATAAAGCTCTTGAAATAAAACTCAAAGAGAATTTAGAGAAAGATTGTGAAAACTGTTCTTCTTTGAAAAAGAAAAAAGTTGATCTCACGAAAACTCTTGAAAAATTCACTAAAGGAAGTGATATGCTAAATGTGATTTTAAAAGCTCAACGTTTTGTAAATGATCGATCTGGTCTTGGATATGATCTAAATTCAGATAGAAGGAAAGGAAGAAAGAAAGCAGGAGGTAAGTCATATTTGAATTATTTTCAGTATTATGTACATACATCAAATCCTTTTGCATATTGTAATTATTGTAATAGAAAAGGTCATTATACATCATCATGCATTCATAAGAATAAAGGAAAGATAGGAACCTACAAATGGGTACCTAAAGGTTCGTATGTTCAGAAAGTCATCTTTACTAACCCAAAAGGACCCAAAAAGATGTGGGTACCTAAGACTTAATCATATTTGATAGCAGATATGTCTTAAAGCATTCAAGATCAATAAATGGTACATAGACAGTAGATGCTCTAGACATATGACCGGTGATTTCGAAAGTTTTACTACATTGCAACCTAAGGAAGATGGAAAGGTAAAATTTGGAGGAAATCAATCCGAAAAGATAGCAGGAATTGGTGAAATAAAAAACAACAAAGGAATACAAGTCAAAGATGTATATTACATTGAAGGATTGTGTCATAATTTGCTGAGCGTGAGTCAAAGTGCACATAAAGACAACTGGATAATATTTGATTTAGAGGAATGTCTAATTGTCAGCAAGAAATATTTACAACTTGATGAGAAAAATATCAAGGCAAAGCTCAGAGCAAAAAGGGAAGGTAACTACTATACTCTTGATATCAATAGAAATGACTCTGAAAATTGTTTTCTGAGTAATGCTGATGAAAGTTGGTGATGGCATAAGAGACTAGCTCATGTCAACATGCACCAACTAGACAAACTACTCAAATAGGATTTACTTCTTGGATTACCTAAAGTAAGTTTTAAAAATGATTTGATTTGGGACGCATGTCAAAAGGGTAAACAAACTAAATTATCTTTCAAATCGAAAAATGAAATTACAATAAATCGACCACTTCAATTGATACATATGGATTTAGTTGGTCCAGCAAGAGTTAAAAGCCACGGTGGCAACTTATATTCATTGGTCATTGTTGATGATTTCTCTAGATTTACATGGACTATTTTTCTGTCATCAAAGGATGAAACCTTTACAGAATTCATTGCTTTTGCCAAGAAAGTGCAAAATGAGAAAGGTATGTCCATTATAGGTATCCAGACAGATCACGATGGAGAGTTTGAAAATCAAGCCTTTGAAGAATATTGTGATACTAATGGCATTGATCACAATTTCTCTACTCCAAGGTCACCTCAACAAAACAGAGTCGTGGAACATAAGAATAGAATGCTCACTGAAATGGTTAGAGCAATGCTGAATGAAAAGAATGTGTCTCAAGTTTTCTGGGCCGATGCAATGAGCACAACATGCTATATTTCAAATAGAGCCTACATTAGAACAAAACTTGAAAAGACACCATACGAGCTATACAAAGGAAGGAAGCCAAACCGTGCTCATTTACACATCTTTGGTTGTAAGTGTTTCATTCATAATAATGGTAAAGATAACTTAGGAAAATTTGATTCTAGAATAGATGAAGGAATTTTCCTAGGCTATTCTAACCGAAGTAAAGCATACAGAGTTTTCAATAAAAGAATATATGTTATTGAAGAATCAATTTATGTTGTATTTGATGAATTTGAATCCTCTGACAAAACTATTGATGATGAGCAAGAAGTTGTTTTAAACCAAGAAAATGGTCAATCTCTTATTCCAGAAGTTGATCAAACCAAGGAAGAAGATTAGTCACTAGGACAATTTTCTTAGATCAAGTCATAGGAGACGTGAATGAAGGAGTCAAAACTAGAAATAGAATTTTCAATAGAGTTAGTTTTTATGCTTTTATTTCTGAGATTAAACCTTCTAACATTGACAAAGCCCTATCAGACAATAATTGGGAATTGGTAGCTTGACCTAAGGATCATCCAATCATTGGCACTAAATGGGTATTCAAAAACAAACTTAATGAATTTGTAATTATTGTTAGAAATAAGGCAAGATTGATGGCCAAAGGCTATAATCAGGAAGAAGAAATTGATTATGAGGAAACGTATGCTCCAGTGGCTAGATTGGAAGCTATACGAGTACTCTTGGCTTTTGCATGCATCAAGGGATTCAAACTCTATCAAATGGATGTAAAGAGTACATTTCTAAATGGCTACATCATGGAAGAAGTATATGTAGATCAACCTCCAGGTTTTGGAGATGTAACCAAACCTAATCATGTTTTTAAACACAAAAAGGCTTTATATGGTTTAAAACAAGCTCCTAAAGCATGGTACGAAAGGCTCAGTAAATTTCTCATTGATCAAGGTTTTGTACAAGGAAAAGTTGATACAACACTTTTTACAAAATGAAAACAAGATGATATTTTAATTGTGCAAATATATATTGATGATATAGTTTTCGGTGCTACTAACGAAACCTTGTGTAAGGAATTCTCTGAGACAATGCAGGGGGAGTTTGAGATATCAATTATGGGAGAATTGAATTTCTTTCTCAATTTTCAAATCAAACAAAGAAAGAATGGAATTTTCATATCTCAAACGAAATATTTGAAAGAGCTATTGAAGAACTATGGAATGGATGAGGCAAATGGAATGGACACACCCATGAGCTCAACCACATTACTTGATGCGAATGTCAAAGGAAAAGATTACAACATCACAAAATATAGAGGAATGATTGGATCATTACTCTATCTCACTGCAAGCAGACCTGACATTCAATTCAGTGTGGGTATGTGTGCAAGATATCAATCAACACCAAAGGAGTCATATGTTGAAACTGTCAAACGTATCTTCCGATATCTTGTTGACACGGCAGAATTAGGTCTCCGGTATCCCAAAAGAGGAATGAATATCTAGTTGTATACTCAGACTCTGATATGGAGGATACAAAACAGACATAAAGAGTACTAGTGGACAAGGCAAATATCAAATCCTAAAGTCATAATTAAGGACGAAGCGTTATTCTCTATTCCAATACTCAATTGACTTCTTAACACTTATATTTGGTTATCAATAATGACCCTTAAGCAGCTATAAATGCCTCTAATAAAAGCCCTAAAGGGTTGGGAAATAATAGGTTGAAGGTTACTTTTGAAAATCTCTTAGTGCTGGAACACAGGGGTTGGCCGCAGCTAGCCCACCCTTGGGCCACGGCCAAGATATAGTCAGAAAGTCATGGGTCGTGGCCAGCCAGCTTGAGCCGCGGCCAAGAATTGGACAGATACATTTGGGCCATTACCAAAAATCACCATATAAATCCATAATTACACAACACTCAACACTGTTCCAAAATAGAGTCCAGTTTTTGGCCCAAACTTTGGCAAAGCATAACTCTCAGTTTAAAAATGAAATGACATGAATAATATGTCTATTTTGAAGCTTGGGATGTGAAATTTAAGACTGGAAAGTTTCATAATTTTCAACACCATTTTCCCATTCAAAACGTCCATGAAAAATGACTGCCAGCACAGAGTTTTTTACTAGCCAATCTTGCAACTTTTAAGACTAAGTTCCCAAAAGGTTCAAAATTCATATCCAATACTATTCCCACACAATTTTCCACAAGGAATACAATGGAAACCTCAAAATAAACAAAATCCCAATCTATCACCAAGCCCTGTTTTGACTGATACACACTCCTTGAGAGCTCAAATCACCATCAATGGCTAATCTAAAACCATAGAATCGATGCTCTCAATGCAAGGAACAAGATTGAAGAAGAGAGTTTTCGCAATAGAGGTTATTAGGAGGGTCAAATAGCTCACCTTAATCAAAAGCTCTTCTTTTTTCTGCAGCAACCATGGCAGCACGCATGAGAGAGGGAGAGGTGAGATGAAGAGTGATTATGGAGATGAGGTTAAAGAGCATAAATTTTTGCCACCCCATGCCTAAGCAGCTGACTTGTAGGAGGGAAGAAAGAGAGAGAAATGTTTAAAAAAATCCTATGTTGACTTTCCCTCAATCACTATCATCATGGGCTTTTGCCGCTTGTCCCATTAACATTGGTTCTCATAAAGTAAACACCTAATTAGTCACTTTAATCCCTCCATTAGCCATTTAATCACACTTCTCCTTTTTCTCTTAGTTAGTAATTAATCTCCCCATTAGTTACTAACTTATGGCCAATAATCCCATTCTTTTAATTTCTCCTTAATTTCGGCATATTCATTTAAATTGCCATATAACACAAAATAATTCCAACTTTAATTCAATAATTATCCTCAATAATGTTATTAGCCCTTAATAAAAATTTCGGCCGTTACAATTCTCCCCCCGTTCAATAAATTTTGTCCTCAAAATTTGTTACACCACTGGGAACATAAACCTCATATGCCTTTTCATGATAGCTTCCGATCCTCAAATTGTTTCTTATTGGAACAGTCCATTTAAGACCCCTTATACAAATAATATGCTAAAAGGTCCGATTCTCTCAAGAATCTCCTAGACCAATGCGTCGTGGCTCAATTTCTTTCTCTTACTCACTTTACTATTTCCCGTGACAAGAGACGTTCACAAGAACTCATGATTTCCGACTTTAACTCTAGAGGTCTTCACCTCACTCGATCACTATTCAAACGAACTGCACTTGTTCATCTCGGCGTTGAGCCACTTTAATCACTGACATCAAGTCACTTTCCCCTTGGGAAACACTATACTTAACTCATACCATTGGATTCGAGAAATTTAAATCCAGAACTTCTCTATCATTACTACAACAAGTCAAATCGTTTTCTAGCTAAACACATCTACGACCACGTCACCTTTACCCGGATAGTACTCAATCTCCAGGATACTTGGGACACTTATGGTCACTATACATTACTATTGTCTCATCATATGGGAAATAGTGTCATATCTTGACATGAACACTAACACAACACGATTGCTAGCAAATGCAATTGCCACTTTGTACAATTGCCACAAAACACCGTTATCGTACAACATAATCATCGGAGGCTCTAGATCATGTGCCATATCATAAGATCTTAGTAGTTGGGAGGCATAAGCCACCACTCTACTTAATCTAGTCACCCCTTCTGGGAATAACTCAAAGTATTACCGGTGTACTACACACAAACAACAGCTTCCATTGTATTCACATATACCTCAGCTTTCGCTGTGTTCATATATATACTTCAGCTTTCACTGTTTCACATATACTTCAGCTTTTATGGTTTACACAAACACATTAGCTCTCGCTATTTGCAAAAATACCTTGGCTTTCACCGTTTGCACAAATACATTAGCTCTCGCTATTTGCAAAAATACCTCGGCTTTCGTAGTTTGCAACAATACTTTAGCTTTCGCTATTTTCCCTTTCACAACATTACCCTTACTCGTACACCCACCAGTGACCCTGGTAGTGGGAACCGGGACTTTTAGGCTTCAATAGCAACATCGGGCCACTCCAGAATCTCAATCTCCTCTATCTGAAGCACCCTACTATAATAGCCTACCTGAAGTCTCAGTCTCTTCTATTCAAGTGGCCAGCTGGGAGTCTCAATTGTCATACCTACCCTTATCTAATTACCAGGCTTACGGGGACTTAGTCCCTCACCCGTACCGCTTATGCGGAGGACTCTTAGTGTGGTTGCACCCCATCCTCATCCGATTACCGAGCTTATGGGGACCCAGTCCCTCACCCAAACCCCTTACATGGAGGACTCTTGGCATGGCGGTGTAGCTCAAGGAATACACACAATTTCCTTCACGGCATTCACATTCACAACGATATATCAACGGCCGGGATAGAGATGACCAATGTCACTCCCTACGATTGCTCACGCTGACATGCACTTGCTGTCATTCTCATAACCTTACAGCTCTCCAATAGCCTCGACTTTCATTCACACCCCAATCCTAGCTTATTCACATAGTCTTTTCAACTTTCATATAGTCAATCTCCTATAAACTACAGCCCCAACGGGCACAGTCCTCCCACTGGAACCCCCGATGGCCTACAGGTGAAAAACACACAATACACTATCTCATCAAGTTGAGATCAGGTATATTCTCAACACTGATGCCTTTAGTAGCTTTGCCTTTGGCACCATAACTCTTTTTACTATACTAGGATCCTCCCAAACCCTCTCTCACAAATAATTTGGCCTCAAAGTTTCACTTCTAGAAGCTATAACCAACACAATGTTGAGCCAACATTCCCATAGCTCTGTTCTACGATTTGACGTCACAGCGACTGCACTTTATGGTTTGTCGTCAAGGCGGCTGCACTCTAGGATTTTTTGTCATGGCAGCTGCACACTAGGGTTCGTCATCACGACCGCTCCACACTACGCTACTGTACTTGATGCTTTACTCAGTCAACTAACTGGTTAGCCCCTTCCGTCAGAATTCTCTGCAGGTAGCCCTTTTTGATTAGATTTCAACATAGTTAGCCCTTTCTAATAAAAGCTCTCCATAGGTAGCCCTTTCCTATCAGAACTCTTCATAGGTAGCACTTCCCTATCTGTATCCTCGATCATGCTTGTACAGTATATCATAATATCGCCAATAACACTACCATACACCGATCTAAACACAGTCGAAGGATGTTATTCATCAAGTTCACTTATACAATAAATGTATTTCTCACTGTCAAGATAACACATTATCTTTACCACCTTGAGCCTCTACTCAATGCAATTCTCAAACGTATCACTTTCGTTAATCTTCCGCTACACACTTGGAGGTTTATTTCCTCATGTGTGCATCTACAATGTCAGGTTGGGTTAATAAGAGTCCCTCAGGAACCTCCCATTACACCCGACAATACCTATGATCTATGTTTCTCTATGCCCGATCTTTACATGTTTCAACTCAAATGATTCCGGGCCATTGCATATGGCATCCATTACCAGTTCACGCTTGGTACATTCACAAATTCTATTGCCCTTATCGGGGTACTTTACCCGCTGTACACAGGGAATCCGGAAGCCGATCAAATATTCAATTTTCTGTCTCAACCATGAGACTATATTCTATAGCCACTCGCTATTCTATCAAGAACTATTCTCATTCAATAGGGGAATATTCTGTTATCAAGATCTTTCTCTATGCTAGATTAGCAACTAGCAACTAGCAACCTTGAGATACCTCATACACATTTCAATACATTCCAGTACCATGTTCTAGTACCTCAGACCCTCTAAGTCAAATCAAACTCCTAAGAATCAGCTCAACTATAGAGTTTGATCCTTGATCACAATTCATCTCTTAAAGCCTCAGCATTAGTTGAACTCGGGAATCACTTCCCTCATATCTATGGAGCATCATTCACTCCAACACAAGTTCAAATATCTCTGCCAGCCTAAGGCACACCGGTCCCCTAGGTCTTAACACCTCTAAATACATGAGTCCAGTATGACATCACTGACATGTAATATCATACCGCCTAGGTCTTTCTACCCAACATATAGGTTCCACATGACATCTAGAACCTCAACGTCTCATACATTAGAAGTCATTTTCCTCAATTATACCCAATAGGTTTCGCTAAGAATTAAGATCAATAGCACCTATTCTGCCGTTCATGGTATTTGGGTAGTAACCTCGAAACATTACTGAAGGTTCAATACTATCCATCAGGTTCATATGGTTTGAGCTTCTGTCAAGCATCAGAACCATAGTGCAACCAATTCACATTTTACCTGAAGTACTATGTTAGCTTAGATCTAATTCAAGCCTATTTCCAACCTTCAGTATCATTAGATCGGATCTTCTAAGATCAATAAATGGTATAGTCACCACTCCTTATTAACACCGTATATCATATCTACATTCCTTTGACCTTATAACGTTACTAAGGATCATCATATAACATGGAGAAACCACAAAATATGTACTATGCCTCAATTTCCATAACCCCATCAAATGGATCTGGCAGTATTCACTGCTACAGAACTTTCCCAATTCAAAATCAATACCTACATTATCAATATCTCCATGAATCTAAGTATTCTTTAAACCATCTAACTTAAACGATTATTGGTCATGGAGAAACCTCAAGATAATAACCGTTCCCCAAGTCTCCATGACTTTGCCAACTCAATATCTTAAGGCCACCCATCTTAGGGTTTCCCTGAATTGAGCATACTTAACTTTCACGCACCCTTCCACAGCTTTATTGAATTCAAAAAACTGTCTGGAAGCCAGTCATTTCTTCAATTCATACCTTAATCCTCTACCGTATGAGATTAGATGGAATATGGCTTATTTCTTCCACCTCTGGTTCTACTCATCAAATCTTCGGTCGAATCATTGTGTTCTTTCCTCCCTGAGCTCTTCTCTTAGCTCATGTATCATATCCCTCTGTTCCCTTACTAAACCCATCAGCTCCTGCATTGAGTCAGGTGGATTGTCATTCAATTCCCCCTACCTCTGGGTCAAATGGTCTAACTCTAGGGTAAACCATTCTGTCCTTTAACTCTACAAATGATTCACCCAGTCAGAAATCGAAATAAAAGTATACACATATTCCTTAACTCTTATACCAACAACAAAATGAATATATAAATGTGTATACAATCAATAATCAACAATCATCAATCACTTAAGCAGTTAACTAAGGCTACTATCCTAGCAAAACGTACTGCCAGGAAAACTACTCTGATACCACAAATGTAACCCCCGTCATAATTAAGGCCAGGATTAGGCGTGTAAACACGTTTTATAATTGAATGAGAGATCAAGGGTAATTAAAAAAACCTTTTACAAAACCTGTACAACAAGATCTCTATTCATTTCAAAGTAAAAACAATTGGCCAGTTCGGTTTGTCACAAATACAATATCAAAGTATAATCGAAATTCCCGACATTCACCCGGGATAATAACATCATTCTAAAAGTTTGTACAGTGCATCATTGTCCATCTCAATTCCCAAACCAGGGATTGCACAAAAACTATAATCTTGTGGTCAATTCAAAATATACATTGTCCAAAATGATAACCAATCAAAAACCAAAGAGATAGTAGCTAAGACTACCACCGGTAGTCCTAATCGCCCTTATCCACTTGCTTGCCTCTTGATCTACTTGCCTTGTCTAAAAATGTTATTTGGAAAGAGTGAGATTCAAAAGAATCCAAGTAGCAAAAGTTTACGTATATGATGCATAATAAACAAAGCAAGTAAGTATATATAACAATGCAGCATTACAATATTCAAGGCCGGGCTCTCGCCATGTCCCCTCAAATGTATATGAGGACGGTCTCTCGCCACGTCCCCTTACTGTATTTAATGATTAATAAAAACAAGCAATGCATTACACATGATATAGGATGAAGTGTCACTACCTTGGTCTTTCCGTTCTTAAGTAGGCACATGCCTTCTACGGCCCGGGCAAATATCAAATCCTAAAGTCAAAATTATGGACGAAGCGTTATTCTCTATTCCAATACTCAATTGACTTCTCAACACTTATATTTGGTTATCAATAATGACCCTTAAGAAGCTATAAATGCCTTTAATAAAAGCCCTAAAGGGTTGGGAAACAATAGGTTAAAGTTCACTTTTGAAAAACTCAAAGTGCTGGAACACAGGGGTTGGCTGCGGCTAGCCCACCCTTTGGCCATGGCCAAGTTATGGTCAGAAAGTCACGGGTCGTGGTCAGCCACCTTGGGCCATGGCCAAGAATTAGACACACACATTTGGGTCATTACCAGAAATCACCATATAAATGCATAATTACACAACACTCAACACTGTTCCAAAACAGAGTCCAGTTTTTGTCCCAAACTTTGGCAAAGCATAACTCTCAGTTCACAAAATGAAATGACATGAATTATATGTCTATTTTGAAGCTTGAGATGTGAAATTTGGGACTGGAAAGTTTCATAATTTTTCAACAACATTTTCCCATTCAAAACGTCCATGAAAAATGACTGCCAGCACAGAGTTTTTCACTAGCCAATCTTGCAACTTTTAAAACTAAGTTCCCAAAAGGTTCAAAATTCATATCCAATACTACTCCCACACAATTTTCCACAAGAAACACAATGGCAACCTCAAAATAACCAAAATCCCAACCTATCACCAAGCCCTGTTTTGACCAATACACAAAACCAAACACAAAGTTGCCAAACTTTACTTTTAAGCTTCAATTCAATTCTATCTATCCAAGATACATCTCAAAGCATCATATCCATGACAACAATAACTCAAACACCACAAGACCCTAATTTTTGAAAATAGGGCTAAATTCACTGAAATTTCAACTCAACCAAATGACCATAAAGCTTATACCAAAATGCTCAACTCACTCACTTCTTCAACTTTCCTCAAAGGAGTTCTTTGATTCTCCAAACTTTATACTTCCTTGAGAGCTCAAATCACCACCAATGGCAAATCTAAAACCATAGAATCGAAGCTCTCAATGCAAGGAACAAGATTGAAGAAGAGAGTTTTTGCAATAGAGGTCATTAAGAGGGTCAAATAGCTCACCTTAATCAAAAGCTCTTCTTCTTTCTGCAGCAACCATTGCAGCACGCATGAGAGAGGGGGAGGTGAGATGAAGAGTGATGATGGAGATGAGGTTAAGGAGCCAAAATTTCTGCCACCCCCATGCCCAAGCAGCTGACTTGTAGGAGGGATGAAAGAGAGAAATGTTTAAAAAATCCTATGTTGACTTTCCCTCAACCACTATCATCATGGGCTTTTGCCACTTGTCCCATTAACATTGGTTCTCATAAAGTAAACACCTAATTAGTCACTTTAATCCCTCCATTAGCCATTTAATCACACTTCTTCTTTTTCTCTTAGTTAGTAATTAATCTCCCCATTAGTCACTAACTTATGGCCAATAATCTCATTCTTTTAATTTCTCCTTAATTTTGGCATATTCATTTAAATTGCCACATAACACAAAATAATTCCAACTTTAATTCAATAATTATCCTCAATAATAGTTATTAGTCCTTAATAAAAATTTGGGGTGTTACAAAGAAGATAGCTTTGGGTACATCAAGAGGGTTGGTTTTCTTGCATGAGCAATGTGACTAAGATGGTTATTGGGCCCTTGATACCCCCTAACCCCTCCCTATGTTCTTTGACATTTTCATTCCAACTTGCTTTTTTCCTTCTTTTTTAAATTGCTAACCATTTTGCTATTCCTGTCAGATTTCATCGCGTTTCGATTGAATATTGAATAGGGAGTTTGAGTACATCCGATGCAATATGAATTATCTTATTTTGGAACTACAGGTTATCTGGCCTTTGTAACTTTTGATCTCTTCCTTTCAGAAATCATTGTCTATGGTGACTGCTTTATTGTTAGATTTTATACTTTGATCAAAGCTCTTAAATTTTCATGTCACTTTTTTGCATGCAAAATTCTTTGATTTTAATTTTCCAGTTCTGCAATCATTTCACTTATGGTAGCTTCGTTATTATATGAACTTTTTGTTATTATACGAAGTTTTGTGCAATCAAGATTAAAGAAATGGATTTATATTGATGAACACCAGTTCTAACAGTTTGATCTTTTCCTTTGTTCATCTAATATTTAATTTTCCATTTCTAATAGCGTGCATCAATGGTAAGGGTTAATTGATTAGACTAAATGGTTCTTTTTGAGTGAAAGAAACTATTAAAGGTTATTTCTTCAGGTTATCTATGTTTTTTTAAAATCTGTTTTTTGTGCTGTTGTTTTGAAGCTACACTATGATTTTCCAGCTTAAATAGATGCAAAGAAACCTCTTAGTTGTTCATTTCTTTCAAATATTTGTAAAGCTCTGTAGGAGATCGTTTGCACCTTATTGATGATGAGTTTGATAGCTTCAATTGTAAAATGTTAAATAATAACTGATACCTCCATATACTTTGGAATTTCATTTTTTCCATTATTATTAAATAATAGCAATTTTGATAGCTTCAATCTCTTTGCTTGACTGATCGTATTGTTTTTTATTATTAATGTTTAGACTCAGATTTATTGTACACTTTTAGGGATGAAGGCCTGGAGGAAGATGAAAAGGTGGCCAGAGTTCTCTTCAATGTAAATTACGATATGCCATGAATATATGTTAGGAATAAATTTGAGGGAAAACTTATCCTATTAACTCGATAATTATGTATTAAATTAACTAATTCTCAGATTAAGGTGAGTTACTTAACAATATTTATGACAAATAATTTTAACAAGAGGGGATGGAAATCGGCGGACAAAAAAATTTTAATGGTGATAGTAATTCTGAAAATAAACTCTTAGGCTCTACGTTTATTTTTTTGCCAGAGGAAGTTTTGATATTATGGGGAGTTTTGATAATAATAGTGTTACAATTGAAATAATAAAATTTATACAATATTTTTTATATTGTACCGTGTGCTTTTGACATTTTTTTTCAGGAAAAAAATAGATTTTTTTTTAAATTCTAAATTTTTAAAAGTTATATATGTCTAGGTACCAAAAAGATTATAAAGTTTTGCGATTCATTTATTTTTTGAAATTAAAAGTGAATGCACCAAAGGAAGAAATATTTATGACAAATAATTTTAACAGGAGGGGATAGAAAATTTGATCCCTATTTAAAGGGCATGCTTAACCAAATATCTTTTAGTGGTAGAGGAAATTTTAATAGTAAATAATAAAAAAGTATATTTTTAATGCTCTCCGTTTTTGGGGGGGGGGGTATTGACTTTAACCAATTTTTCTTTATGCAGTACCATTTTCTTTTGACATGTTTTTTTTTCAGTTAAAAAAAATAACATCTTTAATTTAAAAATTCAATTTCAATATATATATATATATATATGTTCCGATAAGATTATAAATTTTTGAGACTCTTATATTTTTGTTTTTAGTTTGAAAATGAATGCATAGTTGGAAGCAATATTTATGACAAATAATTTTAAGGGGAGGGGATGGAAAATTTGATCCCTATTATAATGGGCATTCTTAATCAAATATTCTTAGGTGGTGAAGGAAATTTTAATAGTCAATTATAAAAAAGTAGTAAATTTTTAAATCTATCGGAGATAACAATAGATAATTTGTGGAATTACAAAGTAGAAGAAGAAGAAGAAGTGATCATCATCCGTGTCCATGAATTCAGTATTAGTATTATTATTTATCGGATTTAAAGGATTATAATTATATTGATTATTATTATTAAATTATTTATTATTGATGATTGATTAACAACAACAACTTTCTAATATTAATAATAATCACTTTCTGGTATCAAATTTTAGGCTCTATCAGAAATTTTTGGAGGAGAGAGGGCGGTGGGGAGAAGTTTTGGTATTAACCGTGTTACCTTTGGAATATTAAAAATTATTCAAATAATTATTTCTTTATATTGTAGCGTTTGCATTTCACATATGTTTTTTATATGATTCAATAATGGTTTTTCTAATTTAAAATTCAAATTTAAAATTTTTTAATATTCCACACTTCTGATATTATATAGATATCAATGAGATTATAAATATTTGAGATTCATTTATTTTTGTTTTAAAATTGAAAGCGAATGCAAAATCTAATCCTCATGATAGTGGGCATGCTTAAGCAAAATCTGTTTTTTTTTGAGCAATCTCTTCTCTGTTTTATACATCTACCTTCTCTCTTTGTTTAGATGTAAAAAAATTGATGTCACATTTTCTATCTAAATAGTTATAATGTGCTTGATTATATCATGAATTAAATATTTTATTTTTTTCATATTAGGTTAATCTGAACTATTTCTATTCCAAATCGTTATTTTGTATCCTATATATGTGATTCTCAGGATTCTTGTATGACTGAAAGATTAGAAGGATTTGAAATAATGATCAAAATACAAAACATGGAAAGTGAAACTAATATGAAATTTGAGTTTGAGATGGGGGATAAGTTAAGGAAAGGCATGGGAAGTGAGAGATTCTTGGGAAGCAAAAACTCATTAAGGTGTATATTGAAAGTTGTGATCTGAAAATTAAATAAAGTAACTAATAATTAATAAATTAAAAATGCCTTTCAATTCAACATATTTGCTTCTAATCTTTTTGCTTCCATTGATGTTTGAAAATTTGAAATCAATCATCAAACAATCAAAATGAGAGAGAGAGAGAGAGAGAGAGAATTAATGATCAAGTTATAACTGATAAATATCCATTTAGATTATGTATTTAAATTTAAATTGTGTGAAAATATCTTGAGTGATTCTGAAGATCCTCTTTTTAAAATTTTAAGAGGAAATCTAGAGAATCAATAAAAAAATAGAAATAGAGAATACCTTGTAAAGGAAAGACTCATTAAGGTGGTTGTGTGCACCCCTCAATTTGATAGGGTATTAACACATGGAAAGCTACACACAAAAGAAAGCCAATTTCAGAAATGCAAATTAACCAAAGGGAAAAGAAAATTTCAACACATCTAATCTTTGGAAGGAGTGCAAATTGCTTCTCCTCACTAAGAATATGAGGTTACAGTCTTCAACAGATCCTGATGAACATGATAAAGTCAAATCATTCTCGAATTGGTTGTTACAAGTAGGGGATGGAGAGATCAGTCTCCCACATAAATATCAAAATACCTTTAGAATTGTTGTTAAGTGATGACAGTAATCCAATCAGGTGTATCATTGATGCAACCTACCCACAATTGATAGAACATATGGATGATGAAAATTATCTCAACTCAAGGGCAATTCTAACTTCCAAGCCCAGTCTTCTCCCATGGTCAACTATACGTTGCATTACCAAGGGTGAAGAGTTTCAACGGGATGAAATTACTAATTTTGGATGATATGAACAAGTGTAGGAATAGTATAAGAAATGTAGTTCACTGAGAGGTGTTCCAAAATCTTGCAATGTAATGTGTTGTCATGTTGTATTCTGTTTTAAAAGTGCTGCTTTGGATGTGTCATTGTTTTCATACATTTGACATTGAACATATTTTGTCTTATAGTTTTTTCCATTAGTGACTTCCTCATTAGTTGGATCTTTTCTGTGCATGGCACAGGGTTGAATGTCTTGTTCGATTAAGATTGTGGAGACAACAACACTACACAACGTCTAGAGCACCTTTTGACGCAAATGTAGCTCAGTTGGGAATTCCAATATCACGCCGTTTATCAAAATCAAGATATTTATATGTGTGTGCGTGTTAAAAATAAGGTTTAGCTACTTGCAATTAATATTACCCATATTTCACTATTTCAGTACTACCTTACTAAAGTAGATTCAAATCTGAATGCAGAGTGCTTAACTCACTTAGTAGAGTTGCTGCCCTAAAAAATATACTGATTGCTCAATTTTTCCCAACCCTAGGTTCCCAATATTATTAAATTAAAATCATTATAATACATATATTATATTACTAATTTTTATTAATTATATGATTTAATAGGAAAATTTGATTTTCAGCATGGTTTTTTTCCAGAATGTCACTCCAGCGTCCATGTCATCACTTTTAGGATAAAAAAGTCAAACTAATGGTTAAAAAGTCAAACTAACGGTCAAATGGTAGTTTTGCACCTATTTTGTAACCACATAGTCACTGTTGCACATGAAAAAAACATTTGATGTTGGGTGCACTTTGAAGACAATCACATGTGCATTTTTGCACCTTAATCCCTTTTTTTTTTTTTTTAAAGATGCATGCAACTTTTTCTTTCTATTTTTCCTTTATTAATTTTTTTTCATGTTTGTACTTGAAGTTTTAGCTCACTTTATTCAAGCTCCCTATATATTGTAAGTTTTTTAATTTTTGAGCTTACAAATGTAATTTTATTAGTAGTTAATAGTTTTATTTGCTCAATGTCTTTTATATTTAATTTATGATGAAATTTGAAAAAATTATTCACATTTTTATATGTTGAAAAGTAAATGAGATAAAATTAAATATTATTGTATATAGGTTGTATGTGAAGATATGTAGTAGTTATAATTTGAAGGTGTTGTAGTAATTTTTATAGATGAGTTGCATAAGTAATAAAATAATTATTTGTTTTTAATTCTTGTATTTTATTTATTGGCTTGTAATGGTTTCTAATTTACCTATGATATGTGTTGGCAAATATGATTTCTTTCGTTATGAGCTGTAAAAAAATTATTATGATGCTGCGGGATTAATTGATGGATTATTTTTCAATTAAAAGAGGGGGTTTAAGACCTGAAAAGCTTTAATTTTTGAGATGTTATGCTGCTGATTTTATTTTAAAATAAATAACAAAAGATAAAAGTAATTAGTAAATGCAATAGTCAAGCAACTAACCACTTTGTTTTGGAAAGATGATTTTCATGAATTATAAACAAGAGATTGAATAGTTTTAATGAAGATTAAAAATTAATCTTGACTTGAGAGAGCTTGGTTGACGATTTTAGGATCTTTGACTAGCACATAGACTCATTTAAGTAGCATAAGTGATTTAATTGCATAGTTTCATGAAATACAATGGGGAAGAAGTAATCATATGCCTTTAAGTCTTAAAGTAGAATCAATTTTACAATTACCATTGTTTTACCTTATTTTTTTTAGCAAAATTCCTTAATTGACATACTCAATTTCAAATAATTTCATTCAACCTAGTTAAGAACATGGTTACAATAATTAACTCACTTTCGTCATAGTCCTTGTGGATTGACACTCTTTTCTCACTATATTATTACTTACATCCCGTGCGCTTGCACTTACGGCAAGCTAGACGGCGGACAAGTTTTTGGCACAGTTGCTAAGGACTATTTACTAAAGTCTCTTGAGTTAATTAGTATAATTGTGTGCTTGATTACTCTTGAATCCTTTTCCTCTTCTTGTTTTACTTTGTTAATTTGCGTAGTTTTTAAGTATAGTTATAACTATAGTTCTTTTTCTTGTTTTTATTAGTTTAGTCTTAATTGTTGATAAGTTTAATACTTGTTGTGGGATAGTTGAATTGTAAGTACTTGTGCTCCATATGCAAACTGATTTGGAAGTCTTTATTGATGGAGTTGTTGAAGAGTACTTTTTGGAAGATTTTGAAACTGAACTGGAGACTCCACCCCTGTGTAACCTATCCAAGGACCTGAACATTTACCGGCACTAGAGCAACTAAGACCACCTCCTCGTCCTCATCCATATTACAATATGGGCAATCTTAATGATAACGATTTGGAGCGCAAATTGGATGAGTACATAGAGTAAGAAAACTCCACTTATTAATTTAGCATCCATTTTCCTGGTATTCAAGAAAAAGCATATTTTCACACACTTCGATGCTCCAAGGGCTATTATTAGTGATGGAGGAACCCACAATTGCAACCATCAATTTAAATTTCTTTTGAAGAAGTATGGAGTGAAACATAAGGTTTCTTTAGCCTACCATCCCCAAACAAATAATCAAGCTGAAATTTCCAATAGAGAAATTAAGAAAATCCTTGAGAAAACTATGGGTGTCACTCGAAAGGATTAGTCCATGAAGTTAGATTATGCACTATGGGCCTATCGTACCATTTCCAAGACACCTATCGGTATATCTCCCAACCGGTTGGTTTTAGGGAAAGCTTGTCATCTTCCTTTGGAGTCGGAACATAATGCCTATTGGGTAATTAAAAAGTTGAATTTTGATGAGAAAGAGGTGGGTGACAAGAGGCTCTTGTAACTCAATGAAAGCTTGACTACTCAAAATTGATGAAAGAGGCTCTTGATGAAAGCTTTGTATTCTTCTTAAAATATACACATTGGAATATGAGTAAATATTTGTTGTTATGACGGATTATTATTGTGAATTTGTGTAAAAGGGAATAAAACAGACGGTAAGGTGGTGACATGTAAGGAAAGATTTGAAGAGATTGATGAAGAGAACAAATCGTTGAAAGTGGACCTATTCGAAGGAGATGTTAAGGAAGAATTCAAGAGTTTTAAGTTCATAATAAAAGTCACAGACAAGGAAGGAGGTGGTGCCATTACAAAGTGGAGCTTCCTTTATGAGAAGATCCATGAGGGAATCCCAGATCCCAAAGGCTACTTGGACATTGCTACTACCATGACAAAAGATGTTGATGCTTATCTTCTCAGTGCACAAAAGGAAAAATGAATTAAAACAAGTTTAAAACATCGTTCGATGCAAATCACATACGTACGAGATTATTGAGTAAACTAAATTGATGATTAAGGTTGTGTGTATGTGCTGTTGATTGTGTGTGATGAACTAAAGAATAAGGTCTGTTCTGTTGATCATTTTATGCATTATGTTGTGTAATCACATGTCATAAGTGTGTGAGTGTGATTTTGTCATCGTTGTAGTTCAAGGCATTATGTCAAAAAGTGTTGAATAATTAATGCTTGGTCTTTGAGATGAATAAGCGGCGTTCAACCTTCATATGTTGAAGCAAGGGCAACGTCTAAAGATTGTCTTTGCAGACCTAGATTTTCAAAAGTATGTTTTATAAACATCATATTATATAAACATGACATCTAAAATGAACGAGTTTGGTTGTTCGTCACTCTTGTTGAGGACGTAGATCTAGACAGTCCGGATTTAATATTTTTTCTACTTTAATTTCTTTAAGAGATTATTTTAATGCATATAAAATATAAAAGGGTTAAGGGGCAAAACTACCTTTAAACTTTTTTCAAAAATGCACCTACTACAATAAACTTTTTTTTTTTTTGTGTGTGTAAAAGTAACCATGAATTTTTAAAAATGGTGCAAAAGTAACCATGAACTTTTAAAAAAGGGGAAAAAGTGACACTACCGTTAATGGCAGTTTATTCAAAAGTTTTTAAGGGGCAAAAATACCCATAAACTTTTCTCAAGAGTACACTCACCACCATAAGCTTTTTTTTTGTGTGCAAAAATAGCCATAAACTTTCAAAAATGGGGCAAAAGTGACGGTTATCTTACTAGATTCAAATGTAATCTTTTGATTGTTCTAAGTCCAGGAAAAAAACACATCGACTTGTCGCTACCATGATTTTTCGAAGCCAAAAATTGAAAAACCTATCTTCAATGAAGATGACATTACTATCATGCTCTCACCAACGTGAAGTAAATGGAATTGTTGAGATCCTTCCCCATCAACAATTTTGGACGACACCATTGATATCAACAATTCCATTTACGGCATGTCAGTGAGAGTAGGATGACTACGTCATCTTCATTGAAAATCAGTTTTTCAATTTTTAGTTTGGAAAAATCACAGTAGACAAGTTGATGTGTTGTTATCCTGGACTTAGAACAATCAAAAGATGACATTTGAACACAGTAAGAGAACCGTCACTTTTGCCTCATTTTTTAAAGTTTATGGATACTTTTGCACCCAACAAAATTTTATGGTGGTGAGTGCATGATAAATCCCTATTTTATTATATTTTATTTGGGGATTTTGTCAATTTAATTTAGCTTAAAATGCTTTATTTATGCTTAATTGAGATTAAGAGTAAATATATTAAATTATGACTTAAAAGGGCAAAATTGTCAAAATAATTATAATTACTCTTAATCATTGATTTTTTGAAGAGCATTTGATGTTGGTTAAATTGTTTTCAATTGAAAATTTGGATTAAAATTGAAAATGACAGTTTGGGGCTTGAATTTAGGAAATAACAGTTTGGTATTATATATTTACAAAATGCCAGTTTGGTCCACGAATTGAAACACAGCGTTTTGGCATAGGTCAGATCTGAATTAATTGCAGAATGAAATTTCAGAGCGAGGAGGACGCGAGAGACAGAGATCACGGCCGCAGACACGCACGGAAGAACGAGAGAGCTGAGCGGCTGAGCTTCAATCTTTCACTATCACCATCCTCCACACTCGCCGGCGGCACATCCACCACCGTCGCGGCCGGCGAGCTGCGTTATCCCAAAAGAGGAGCTGCAGCGGTGAGAAACAGAGGCAGAGAGCTGAGGGACGGGAGTTGAGAGTTGAGAGTCGGGAGCTGAGGCAAGCTCAATTTGCATCACACCGCCATTCATCGTTAATCCACCATCATCGTCATCCATCCACTGCCGTCATCATCATCTCAGCACCATCAGCAACTTTTCTTTCCTCTGTTCTTCATCGACCAATCTGACAAATTCCAAGCAGATTTCGGTTTGCATTATCTGATTTCTTATTGTTTAATAGCGTGGCCTGTTCTTCTTCTGGAATTATTTCAGCCTTCAATTTCATTATTTATAGCTAATTGGTTAATTGATTGAATGTGCTCCATGGCTGTAATTGTGAAATTGTTTGGTGAAACTTTGATGACAAACTGCAGTAGCTGATTTCCTTAGCTCTGGGAGATGAATTGGATATGGCTTGAGCTCACATGTGCTTCAAAGGGAAGTTTATTTTATCTATAGTTCATTATATTTATGATTTCTTAGGTTTAAGAATTTATTTATGTAATAAAACTATAATTTTAGTTACAATTTTTATGAATTGAGTTGTTGTGATTTTGAATTTGTAATGAGAATTTGTACTAATCAATATATATGGTTATATATATGTTTCTCAATAATTTTATTTATTTCTATCTATTTAACATGGTATTGTTGGATAGTTTGATTGAAATAGAATTGTAGTTGACCCTAAATGCATTGCTTATTCCATAATCACTCTCTAAGGGGTTTTAATAATGCTTAAATAAATAGGTTCATGAGTTTAAGCATTAGATTCAATGGTAATTGGGGTCATTACACTAAGAGGGCTTAATAGCATTTCAAGGGTAGGGGTTCCTCTCTTGTGATGCTAGACTTAATGGTAATTGAGGTTTGGTATATTAGAAGCTTAGTGAATTAGCTCCCCAAATATCTTAATTGAGCAAGAATAGTCATTGAAAGCCATTTCCAAGATCATCTTCATCATTTGCATTTCTAACCCATTCCATTCCATATCAGTTTGATTCCAAAAATCCAAAAATATTAGTTTTAAAAGCATTTTAGTTTAATTGCAATTTAGTTGTTAGATAAAAACTTAAAAACCATTTTTAACTCATTTCATGTCAATCATTGCACTTAGTTCTTAGGTAATTAATAAAAGGCTCTTCGAGAGACGATCCGTGATTGCACCCTATATTGCAATCCTTGGTTATTTTTGAAGAGGTTACCAAGGTACAAAGTCGACAAAGTCTTAATTCCTCAAGTGGTGCCGTTGCCGCGAAGCCAAGTAATTGGTTCCCTAGTAGCTAAGTGTCAATCTTTGATTAATTGGTACCTTGAGCCTTTAGGTTGCATTTTAGTTAGTTTAGGTAGTTTTGCATGTTTTTCATAGCATATTGCATCTTTCCATAGAAAATTTTGAAAAAAATACTAATAAATATCTTGATTTTCTTTTATTTTTGCATTTGCATTTTTAGGACTTAGGATTCATTGGAATTTATTGTATTGAATTTTTATGGCTTGGTTTAATGGTAATCAAGGTTTACCCTTTCAATCTCACTCCTCTATAGGAGATTCAACTGAAAGGAAAGAGACCATATTTGAAAGCATCCATGCTATTCAACAAACATTGCAGCTTCTTCAAGCCAAGTTGGGATGTCAAGATAGTCCAATTGGTCAAGAATGCCAAGGTCCATTCCACCCTTCATACCATGAACCCTACCAACAACCTTCATTTCAACCTCGTTACCCACCACACCCACTCTATAGATCATACCATGAACCTTCTCCTCTACCATATAACTCATATCATGAGTCCCATTCTAATCCTCCACCGTATAACCCATGGTTCCCGGACCCGGACCGGACCGGCCGGTCCGGACCGGAAACCGCCGAACCGATCACTAGACAGGTCCGGTTCACGGTCCGGTCCAGGTCCCAAATTTAAAAAAAAAAAAAAAAATTTAACTTTTTCCTTTAGAATTTCATACTATAAGCCTAAAATTTTCAATTACTCACCGGTTTGGTCCTGGTTTAGCTCCGGTTTGGTCCCGGTTTGACCCACTGACCCTTAACCCAGTACCCCGACCGGTTCAATACCCGGTCCGGTCTTTAATACCTTGGTATAACCACATGTCATATTATAAACCTTCTCCTTCATTCCATCCTACTTCCCGCCCATATTATCCACCTCATGAGTCTCTATACCCACCATTTCAACCATCTTATGGACCTCATTCTCAACCATGTGTGCCTCTCCAAGAACCTTCTATTGGTGGAGCTATTGGAGAATTTCAAAAACCAATGACTCGTACTATAAATGAGGAGTGGACACACAAGGACACCTTTGCCAATTGCATGGCCTCTATAATGAGATCAATGGAGCAAGGAAATAAAGAGCGTGCAAGATTGGCCAAGGACTTTGATCGTCTCACTCAGCCATCACAAGAAGCAGAGCGATGGAAGAAAGACGTTGAACAATTTGAGAAAAATATGGAGTTGCTTTTACAAAAGATTTCTAAATGCAACATTCCACAAGAGACCCTTTCTCCATTGCCTCCATGTAATCCACCCACTTAAGCCAAGAAAATAAAGAAGGTGCGATTCCAACTTCCAGAGGAGTCTTCCTCTCTTATGAAGGAGGAGCAAGGAGTACAAGCTCAAGAGCCATATGTCACTTCAACAGTGGAAGGTTCCAATCCTTCGGTGCCTATTCCCACACAAACATATGAAGTGGAGCAAGTTCAAAATAGTATTGAAGAGTCTTCCTTACCATTCGGTAATTATCCTATCCTTATAGAAATAGACTCTCTTACTACTTTAACTAGTGAAGCATTTCATGATTTGAGTGATGATGAGGTGGATGAGGAAATCATTGTTGAATCCCCTCAACTATTTGAAAATGTAATTGCTCCACCCATTAGTTTAAGTAGTAGTGATTCGATTGTACCTATTCATGACTATGCTCATTCTTCTTTATGTGATGCTTTAACTGTTGAAAATGCTTCTCTTCATAGTGCTAGGGATGATTGCGCTCAATTGGATGATATATCTTCATGTTCTTGTGCTGAAGATCATATTTGTGTAGATTGTTATCATGAAAAATGCCACTTGCTTGTTGAGTTTTGAAAGAAATCATTAAGCAAAGTGGTTGATTCTACCGTTCATCTTGATACATCTCCTTGTACTATTGATGTTTCTAAGCATGACACTTGTGAAAATGTTGAATCTTATGTGGATGCTAATGTGATTGTTGTGAATGAGAAAGACCATTGCCTAGAAAAAGATCTTTCTTTTGATTCCATTGAATTGCTTGATAGTATCATAAGGGAATATTCAACTTTTTTGATTGATAATATTACAAATGAAAATGTTTCTTTCCATATGATTCTTTCTTATGATTTACCACCCGACATAGAAAAGGATTCTTTTGAAACTTCAAAAGGTTTGGGTGGTAATGATTTGAAAAATTCTCCTTCTTCTTCCATTCTTTTCCCTTTCATCTCTTGTGATTGCAATGATGATGTGGTGTACTCCAACACTAAGTTGGATTCCACACCTTCCACTTTGCAAACACAAGAGAATTTGACAGTTTGTTTGACTCCTACTGATGGGAGTACCGTTGATTTCCTTGGATGTGATAGTTACTTGGAGAGTTTAGGACTGAACATGCCTTTATTTCAATTGAAAGCTCTCTCTGTTTCTATTTTTGGATGGAATAATGCTGGTTGTCTGTCTTCTTTGCAGACACATTCTTGGAAAGAACATCGGAGGGACCAACATCCACCGTATATCCTTGAACCTCTTCCGATTGATCCTGAGCCACCTCCACCAAGGAAATTCAATACTGGAGAAGATGTCTTCAATGACAAATGCATGATTCTCATCAAGGATGAGAACTTCTCCTTCAAACGACTCAAGATTCTCTAACACAGGTTGTCTCTTTCCTCACTTGTTTTCTTCCTGATTCCTATGATTCTTTAAGCTTAATTGTTGTGTGAGGAAGATAAGTGTGGGGGAGAGACATAATCCAGTAGTAAAAGGTAGATTTCTTTTGTTCTCCACCCCTTAGGCTTTGAGCTCTTGTCATTCCTTTGCCTTAGGTTTTGCATTGGGGATAGTGCAAGATTTAAGTGTGGGGGAGAGATTAGGATTTAGGTCTTGTGTGCTTCATTGTGCCTTATTGCAAAAATGTGTCATTTTCAACCAAAAAAAATTGATCCAAACCACAATCTTAAAGTTTTGCCACTCCTTGTTTATCCAAACCACAATCTTAAAGTTTTGCCACTCCTTGTTTTAGGAATTTGTCTAAATACTTATGCGAATTGCTTATACTCTTGGTTGATTTTTAATGAATTGATTTGTTATTACTCTTAGAGTTAGCATTTGGATTGGTTGAGTTAATGCATTTTGATTAGGCTAATGTTAAATTAATCTTTGTGAATGTGCATTTGAGAAGAAAACCTTTGTTGGAAGGATTTTGAGCCTAATTAACATTCATTAATGTGTGTTTGCCATCTATTCTAGTGTATCTCTAGAACTTGTTTAAATTCTTTTTCAAAATCACATTTATATTTAGATTAATGAATATGATAGGGGAATTCATTTCATCACCATTTATTCCAAACACAAGCCCTATATATAAATCCATTGTTAACCCCCTTTGAGCCCTTCACATTTCAAAATCTATCATTTATTAACAAGCACTATGTATGCATCCTATTTGCATTAGATTGGCATCCAAAGGTCATTGAATTGCCAATAATATCATTAGTATGAAGAAATGCCATTTACATGCATTATAAAAAAAAAGAAAAAAAATGAAAGAAAAATAGCATGAAAAAAAAAGAGAAGAAAAGAAAAATAAAAGGAAGGAATAGAAAAATAAGACATTTGTTTTGATTGGTAAGGAGATGTGGTTATTTGAGGCTAAAGTTTAAAATATATATATATATATATATATATATATGGATGCCATTGTATACTTTTATACATGCATAGTACTTGTTGTTTCATTATCCCTTTCTATAAAACCATTTCCATCATTTCAACTTTTGAGAAAAGTTTATGGATATTTTTTCCCCTTAAAAACTTTTGAGTAAACGGCCGTTAATGGCAGTGTCACTTTTGCCCCTTTTTTGAAAGTTCATAGTTACTTTTGCACCATTTTTAAAAGTTTATGGTTATTTTTGCACCAAAAAAAAGTTTATGGTGGTGGGGGCACTTTTGAGAAAAGTTTAAAGTTAATTTTGCCCTTTAACCCAATATAAAATAAAGATAATATCTTATTTGTTAAATTTTGAAAAATATTGATTGTGATGACCACCCAAACTCTCTGCCATCTGACATGGACCTGATTTCCCTACTAAGCAAAGGTCTTAGTAAGGAGAGCTAATCAAATATGAGTCATCTAGATCTAACCTTGGATGGTCCAGATTTGAGTTTTTTTTTTTTTTTAAAAAACTGATGATTTCTTAAATAGAAATTACTTTTTGAAAATATAATAGTTAAGAGATTAACTTTATTTTAGATTATATACCCATTAAAATACTGTTTTAAAAAACTATAATCTTTTTAAAAAAACAAATTTTGATAGTCAGATCAAATTTTGATAGTCAGATCAGATTTAATTAGTTCTCATGGCTTAGTACTTAGCAGGTAACCAGTTCCGATATGGACATATGGAATAATAGCATTGACCAAAAATAATCACCAGACATCCATGATAGCGTAACCATTACTAAAATGTAAAAAAAAGTGGAGGTAACGTACCACATAGAGAAGTTATAAACACTACTAATTCACACACTCAAAACAGAAAGTCACTCCCACACGACCTGGGTCGGAAAGAAGCTAGCATTCCCTTCCCACACCAACCAACCTCACAATCTCCCCAACACCACTGCACTACAAAAAAACATGAAATTTCCAACGGAATTGGCCACAGAAAAATTTTCCGTGGCGAATTCCGTCAGAAAAGTTTCCGATAGAATTTTTTCAATGGCAAATTAGCCACGGAAAATATTCCATGGCGAATTCCGTCTTTTGCCATGAAAATTCTGATGGAATAATTCTGTTACAAATTTCTGACGGAATTCAATTTTATCGGAAAATTTAAAAATTATTATTATTTAATTAATTATTATTTTTTAATTAAATTAAATATTTAAAAAAATTATTTTTATAAAATTTATTATTTATTAATTAAAATTTTTAGTTTGATTTTAAATTTATTTTTTAATTATTATTTTCTAATTTCTAAAATATTTTTAATTTCCAATCATATGTTTTGGTCCCTGTAGGGCAAAAATGGTCATATAAAAATTTATTTATAAAAAATAAAATTTATTAGTTATTAATTAATATTAGTAAAAAATATTAGTTATTAATAAATGTTAATAAAAAATTAATTATGTATTATTAATTAACATAAATGCTAATGTACATTCATATATATGACCATTATATATTAATTAATTATAAAAAATGGTCATATATATGAATGTACAATTTTACCCTTCATTTGCTATTGTATTGAGTTTTTTCATGGGGTATAATGTATATTAAACAGGAGTAAAGTTGGAAAGTTGTTGAATTTTATGGTAGAGTTAATAAAGTTTAAGGATTTTCTTGGTTTGTGTGAAAAATGTTGGAAATACCTTATAAATATGACCAAAGGAGTTTAATGCTGTGTTTGGACTAATGGGATTTGTATTTAGATAAAATCCATTACTTGCATACATTAAATTTTATGGATTTGGATCAAATATATACCTAATCACACAAACAAATTTTTTTTTATTACGATTCCTTTAAAATTTCAAATACCTAATCTACTACCCTAATTATTTCAAATCTCAATAATCATCCTTCAATATTACCTAAACATGTGACATTTAGTCAAACACGAGTAGGACGTGGAGGGAAGGACGCGTCCTCGATTGGATATTCAGATAAAAAATAAATAAATTTCAATTACTATTTATTGGCATGACCCACGGTACGCACATTATTTGTGTGTCTCTAAATAATCATTATTATTCATCTTCCGTCATGAACTACATTTTTTGGTACTAAAACAGAGAGAGAGAGAGAGAGAGAGAGAGAGAGAGAGAGAGAGAGAGAACTCCCAGATATTTTTTGAGAAATGTTTCACACAAGATCAATCAATCATTATACATATTTTTTAATTAAAATCGTTATACAATTGTTTCACAAAAGAAATGTTTCATTTCCAACTCCCAATTTCCAAGTAAATTCAGATTTTTCACCAAACTATAAGTGAATATATACCACATGAATTCCAACAAGTACACAAAAACACACCCTTGCACTCTTGAAAATAATATATGCAAACTAATGTGAACAAATGAAATGCTAATTTATGCTATCAATAATGCAAAAACTAATTCTAACTAGCTCCAAAAGCATAAAACCCCTATCAACAATGAAGTTAACACCTAGTTCACTAGGGAACCAATTACTTGGCTCTCCTGGCAACGGCACCACTTGAAGGAATCCTTTAGTCACCTCAAGGTAATCAAGAATAAAACCGAATTAATGCAATATAGTACACAATTCGGGTCGTTTTACTTTGAAGAGCTGATTATGAAACTAATTCCTAGTAAACCAAGTATTTATAATGCAAAATTAATAAGGGTAAAACATGAACGATTGGTCTACAAAACTATGAATTAATTCAATTAAAATAGTTTTTTTTTGTTTCTCAAATAACGAGAGATAGAAATGGTTAAGAGTGCAAATGGTCAAGATGCTCTTGGAAATGATTTTCAATGGCTATCCTTGCTTAATTAAAATATTTGGGGGCTTAATATACTAAGCTTTTAATATTCCAAACCTCATTAGCGAATAAGTCCAGCATCACAAGAGAGGAACCTGTATTCTTGAAATGCTATTAAACCCTTTTAGCGTAATGAGTTCATTTAAGTTTACTAATATACCAAACCTCAATTATCATTCAGTCTAATATTTAAACTCATGAACCCATTTATTTAAGTATTATTAGAACCCTTTAGCAAGTGATTATGGAATAAGTAATGCATAAGGAAAAACAATAATATTATTTCAATCAATATATCCAACAATACCATGTTAAATAGAGAGAAATTAATAAAATTATAGAGAAGTATATACATAACCATACATATTGATAAGTACAAATCCTCATTACAAGTCCCAAATTAAATCACATAAGAACTCAATCCATGGAATAAAACATAATTAAAATCATAGTCTTAATATATAAATAAATTCCTAAAACTAAGAAATTACAAATATGATGAGCTATATGGGAAAATTAAACTCCCCTTTGAAGCGCATGTAAGCTCTAGGCATCTTCAACCATCACCAAGAAACAAGGAACTTAGCTACACATAGCCACAGTCACTGGCCAAATCAGCTGCTGAACCAAAATCACCATGGAAGCTTACGGAAGTGTCGATTTAATGGAAGAAAATGAGAATGAAGATAAAGCCCGTGGTTGTGGAGCTCCAAGGTCCCCTAGTTTTCATGGCTGCTACTCTGTTTTTTCCCTCAAACTCAGTCAAGTTTGAATGATGAAGGTGGATGAAGGGAGAAGGTGGATGCAAGATGGCGATGGAAATGGAAGGTGGGATGGAAATGATGAAGACGATGGATGATGGTGGATGGTGTGAGGTGGATGCAACAAAAGGAAAGGAAGGTGAAGGTCCAGGTATTTTCGGCTGCCTATGGTTTGAAACTCTCCTCCGACTGCTCTGTTCTGACCTACCACTCTGATCCTATTTATAAATCTCTTTTAACTAAATCTCACATACCAAGGAGAGGTAGTTAACTCAATGATTATAGGATAAATTTCTAACTATGCCCTTATTTATGAATGAGTACTTTTCAACTCTTTCTTCTCCATCTATCTTTAAATTATTTTTTCTTTGGCACAATAAATAGGAGTAAAATTGTCACAATCTCATTTACTATACTGAAACAAGACTTATAAATAAGACCAAATTTTTTGGTCAAAAAGGACTTATAAATAGGACCAGAATGATAATTCACTAAACCAAAATGCTGCAGTTTTTGCCAGTAGACTAAACTGACATTTGCAAAATTCGTTGGATTAAACTATCATTTCTGAAATTCAAGCCCCAAATTGCCATTTTGAGATTTTATCCAATTTTTCAAGCACTTACGATTAAAAACAATTGAACCAATATCAACTCTTCTCAAAAATCAATGATTAAGCGTAATTATAATTTTTATGACAATTTTACCCTTTTTTGTTCTAATTTAATGTATTTACTTTTAATTTCAGTTTATCACAAGAAAGGCATTCTAAACTCAATAACTATATCAAAATTCCCAATAAAGTATGAAAATATATAATAATGATATCTAAACAGGGAGATTTACAACCATATTTAGATCTTTCTCTTTCCGGTTATGATCTAGCCGTTCTTCTGACTCACCTACATCCTCTCCTAACCAAAAAGGAGCCAAATGGGATATATTTTTATTATTTATTTTCATACTTTATTTGGGCATTTGACATAGTTATTGAGCTTAAAATGCCTTTCTTGTGATAAATTAAGATTAAGAGTAATTACATTTAGGAAGTTGATATTGGTTCTAAATTTAATACATAATTTTCATATTTGTCAATCTTTTTCTAATTTACCTTTATTAATGCTCCCTCAATAATAATTAAGGAGGAGGGGGAATGAGGGAATTAAGGAAGATGACAGGGTATTTTAGAAAATAAATGTTATATTAACTAACTTAACTAGCTAATTTTTTTAATTTAATTAAATTAGATAAACATGTCTTATATTAAGGATCGAAAGAAGTATCTTCTCTCCAACGGTCCCGTAAAGGCTTCTAATGCCCCACTCTAACACTCTTTTATGCTCCTCAAAATGCCCAAACTTTCAAATGTTTTTCACTTTTTTTTTCTATAGATTATAAGTGACTGTTTATTTGTGGATCTAGTTATGGTGCTCATCATGAAGTTTTAATGGGTACATAATCTAAAATAAAGATAATCAATTAACATGATCAGTTTTTCAAAAATTAAATTTTTATTTACAAATTATCAATTAAAAATTTTAAATCTAAACCATTGAAATTGTATTTGGACGATGTAGATCTCACCAAAATCAACTTGAGTATGGAAACCGGGTCTGATTTGAATGTGTGAATTATGTTTGTAACTTCTCTACGTGGTAGGACCCTCCAAATCATTTTACATTTTAGTAATGGTATACTATTATGGATATCTGGGTACGTGTTGTTTTAGGTCAATGCTATACCATATGTTAAATGCCATGTATAGGGAAAATGATGTTTATATATAAAAGAGGAAATTATTATAAGGCCACAAAGAAGAGATTTAATCATCCAAAAAATCACAACAACTGAGGAGCATGATGTAATAACAAGTTCTAGTGCATGAAGTGACAACAGGTCTATACTTCTCACTTGCTATTTTTAGACTTTTTGGTTAATAAATCTTCTCTGTGACATTATGTGGTAATTCCCCCTTTACAAAACTTACTGTTGTTGAAAATCTAGTTTTGCAAATACAATCTTTAGATGTTGGTCTTTATAATTCAACATATGAAGGTTGAATTGAAAACCACTTCTTGATCTCAAAAACCAAGCATTAATTATTCAACACTTTTTGACATAATGCCTTGAAATACAACGATCACAAAATCACACTTACACAGTTATGACATATAATTACACAATATAATGCATAAAATGATCAACAGAACAGAACTTATTCTTTAGTTCATCACACACAATCAACAGCACATATAGACAACCTTAATCCTCAATTTAGTTTACTCAATAATCTCGTACGTACGTGATTTGCATCGATCGATGTTTTAAACTGGGTTTAATTCATTTTGCCTTTTGTGCACTGAGAAGATAAGCATCAACATCTTTTGTCATGGTGGTAGCAATGTCCAAGTAGCCTTTGGGATCTGGGATTCCCTCATGGATCTTCTTATAAAGGAAGCTCCACTTTGTAATGGCACCACCTCCTTCCTTGTCTGTGACTTTTAATATGAACTTAAAACTCTTGAATTCTTCCTTAACATCTCCTTCGAAAAAGTCCACTTTCAACGATTTGTTCTCTTCATCAATCTCTTCAAATCTCTCCTAACAAGTCACCACCTTACCGTCTGTTTTATTGCCATTTACACAAGTTCACAATAATAATCAGTCATAACAACAAATATTTACTCATATTCCAATTGTTTATATTTTAAGAAGAATACAAGTATCCAATGATTTAATCAATCGCCATAAGAAATATTTATTTGCATCCACGGACAGTACATAAATCCATCACCAATCATAACCTAAAAGATATACACAGTTTAGAATTGTCACCATAATTTCCTTTAAATTTAGGAGGGGGCGCGTTTGAATGCATGGATTTGAATTTAAGTTTTAGATTTAAAATATCACATTTAAAATCATTTGTTCGGGTAGCATAATTAAATATTCACACCAATAACCAATAAAAATGAGTTATCTTCCTTACTTATGTGAGTTGTCCACATGTTTCGGTTATATTGAAAGATGATAATTGAGATTTGTAATAATTAGCACAGATAATTATTAGGTATTTGACATTATGCAGAAATTGTAATAATATTTTTCTTTTTTGGATTTGGATTTGATCCGAATTCTTAACATTTTATGTATCGAAATAATAATTGAGAAAATCGGTTAAAAAAAAGATATCTGAAAATTTTAATTCTCAGAAAGACATGATATATGGTTTTCTTATTCATAATTAATCTAGCTTTGAGAGAAGAGAGAAGAGAGAAGTGAGGAGAGAGAAGCTGTCTATTGGAATACGCGCCACTTTGAGTTCCTTAATGGAGGTCCCCGGCGCCCAGGCGTTGTCGCCGGCAGAAGTTTTAGGTATTGAGGAAAATGCTGATCAGACTAGATGCTCTAAGAGCGAAGCCAATGGGGTTCCTTCCATTGAGTTACACCCGGAGCACCCAGGAAGCAGTATGATGGGCAGGGATGTTCCTTCTTTTGATAATCCCAAGTTTGCTTACTCTTTCAAAGACTCCCTTACTGGATTTAGGGGAGCAGAGTTTAATGGCATCTCTAATGTGGAAGATGAGGTCTTTTCTTCTAGTACCTTGAATCAGTCCTGGGACCTTCCCCAGCCCTCAGAAGAGATAAAAAATCTCATGGATGTCTATCCCATAATGGAATTGTCTCAGGAAGAATATAATCGATGGGCCAAACCTTGGAACAATGCCCTCATTATCACTGTCTTGGGTGCAAAATTCAAGTTTTTCAGGCTTAAGGATCATTTATGCAAAATTTGGCAGACAATTAATTTTGATCTTATCGATCTTCCAAACAACTATTATGTTGTAAAATTAAAAGAACAGGATGACTGGAAGCAGCTCTATGCGAAAATCCTTTTTGGAGGGCCATGGTCGATATTTCAACATTCAATTCTAGTGCAGAGGTGGTCTCCATATTTCAATCCTTTTAATAATCCACTAGGAAGGGTAGCAACTTGGATTTGCATTCCTCATGTACCACTTCTGTGTTTCAATAAGGAGTGCATGTGGAGGCTTGGAGATATGGTTGGGAAGACACTTAAAGTGGACATGAACTCCATTGAGAATCTGGAGCAGGACGATGCTAAAATTCGCAGGGGACGTTACACTAGGATATGTGTTGCATTGAATTTGTAGAAAAAACTAGTCCCGCGTGTTATCTCAGCTTCAGAGCTTTTCAATATTGAATATGAAGGCTTGAGCCTTATTTGTTTCTCATGCGGCAGATATGGTCACAAGCATGAACATTGTCCTTGGAAAGTTTTACCTGAAGGTGCTTCTCATGCGAAGGTTTCTGCTGGTCCTGTAAGTAAGGTAGCTGCTCCACCACCAGAGTCATCGTCGGAAACCACCCTTCCGGCAAGAGATGAGATGTTTGGCCCGTGGATGTTCGTGCGGAAGCCTGCCAAAGCACGATCTATGAGAAGTATGGAAGGTTGGATCAGAGTGGATAGAGGTGGCTCTGCAGAAGGAAGGTTCAGTTCGGTCTGTGCAAAAGATATGGGAATGGGAAGAGGATCCAGATTCAGAGCGCTAGCTAGTACGGATGAGTTTGAAAGTGGGTCTTCTAAGCTGCCTTTAGTCTCTGCACAGGAAAAAGGGAAAGGGATAGGCAGATTGGTTGATGAGGCAATGTTGGTAAATGGGAAATCTATTCCCGAGAAATCTCTGCAGTTTTTTGAAAAGGCAAGTCAAGCTCCTTCTAGAAAGTGTGTGACAAGAGAGGAGCCTAATCTATTGCTTACCAAGAAGGGGGGTTCACGTGGGGCAGAAACGCTGGACTAAAGTTAAGTCAAAGAGAGCATGTGAAAAGCCCATTCAATTCGGAAATAATGAAGGATCCATGGTTTCGGTTCTGGGCTTTAAGGAGGCAAATCAGCTGGGTGAATAATCGCATTCTAAGCCCAAGAAAGGTGTGTCCCAAAGAGCTCATAAATTGGTTAGAGGTAATATACATAGCTGCGGACCCCACCATGATGAAATGACTATGGAGTCACACGCAGCAAATATACAAAGCTACGGACCCCACCATGATGAAGGGATTATGGAGTCTCGCCCAGCAAATACTTCATTGGCCCAGGTGGAGTCCGATGCCCAAAACGGAAAAGAAGACGGGAAAAGTGCTGTTGGATCCCATTGCATTACTGAGGGGACCGTGACTCTAAATGAAAAGGGAAAAGATACCAGCATGCCTCATATCTCTGAAATTGCCAAGAAGCAGGTTTTATCTTCGGATCCTTTGAGTATGGAGGTGGTCCCGTGGGTTGAAGCAAGCTCCAAATGTGTGCTTAATGATCAAGGCTCTGACTTGCTCTCTATTTCCCAATTGGAAGTAGTTGTCATGATGGGAGGAGACCCGCCAGACAAGTAAGTCCCGCTTTCCTATCTTGCCTTTTGTTTATATTTAATTATGATTGTATCATCTTGGAATTGTCGAGGTGCGGGAGGTAGTGCTTTTCCTCGTATTTTAAAAGATGTAGTTAAAAAATATGGAATTAACGTTATGTGTTTATTTGAGCCAAGAATCAGTGGTGTTAGAGCAGATAAGGTTGTGAGGAAATTGGGTTTCACTGACTGGTTGAGAATTGAAGCCACTGGGTTCGCCGGCGGTATTTGGGTTTTATGGAATAATTGTGAGCTCCACCTGGAATATGTTTCCTCAAACACACAGCTTCTTCACTGTAATATCTCTGCAAATAATAGTCTGTGCCCCACTATTGTCACTTTTGTTTACGGTGATACCAGTAATTTGAAGAGAAAGGACCTGTGGTCGTCTCTGTCGGCTATCCATCACACGGTCTCCATTCCATGGTTGGTTCTTGGTGATTTCAACGCCTTCCTTAGCCCCAATGATAAACTTGGAGGAGCTGACCCCATTCTTAGTTCTATGAATGATTTCCAAAATTGTATTGACTGTTGCAACCTTATTGAAGTTCCGATCGTGGAGGATAGATTCACTTGGGAAAAAACTGGGGTGAAGGAAAGATTGGATTGGGTCTTCTGTAACTTTGATTGGGAAATTCAAAACCCCCAGGCCAAAGCTTATCACAACCTCAAATTCAAGTCCGATCATCGAGTGATTGTTGTTTCTGATAAAAATAATAATGTTTTCGGCAAAAAGGAAAATTGCTTCCTTTACCAGGCGGTATGGTGTATCGAAGATGGCTTCAGTGATGTAGTCAAATCAGCTTGGCAGGGTAGGAATTGGCTCCAGGGACATCAAAAGTTTGTAAAAGAGGCCTCAGAGTGGAATGTTAGAGTGGTGGGGAATGTAGCAAAAAAAGAGAGAGAAATCATCCGTAGATTGGAAGGTATTGATCGCGCCAGGGGTAAACAAGGTTGTCAGAATGGCCTCTTCAAGATCGAAAAGCAACTTTGGAGCATGTATCAAAAAATAGCTTTTCAAGAAGAATTGATCTGGTTTCAGAAATCTAGATGTAAGTGGCTGAGCGGGGGTGATCGAAATACGAAATTCTTTCATGCCAATGTTCTGACTAAGAGGAAAAGAGGTAAAATTGAAGCTTTACAAGACAGCAGTGGTCACTGGGTATCTGATGAAGCTCAGTTGAGAGGTATGTCACTTGATTATTTCCAGAATCTTTGCTCGGCTGATAACTTATCAACTCCTTTTTCTCCCTAGACGGCGCACTTCCCACCTTTAGAAAATCAGCAGCTTCACCTCCTTCAGAGGATTGTATCTCCGGTTGAGATAAAAAATGCAGCGTTTGAGATGGGAGCTTTTAAATCCCCAGGGCCAGATGGCTTACACCCACATTTTTTCCAAACTCAATGGAATTTGGTGGGTCAGCAGATATGTGATCTGGTAGCCGGTATCTTTGCAAACCCAGAGGACATTCATGAAATCAATCAAACAAACATCGTTCTCATCCCAAAGATTGATGGACCTACTTCTATGCAAGATTTTAGACCTATTTCACTGTGCAATGTGAGCTACAAAATTGTCAGCAAAGTAATTGCTAATCGCTTTAAAAGTATCATGAGCCATCTTGTTGCAAAGAATCAATGTAGTTTTATCATAGGTAGGCAAGCCGTGGACAACATCATCTTAGCTCAAGAGGCAATCCATTCCATGAGAACCAAGAAGGGGAAAAAGGGGTACTTAGCAGTGAAGATTGATATGGAAAAGGCATTTGACAGGCTTGACTGGCGTTTCTTGGAGTTCACTCTCCACAGCTTAGGGCTAAGAGCTGATTTTGTTAAGTTGATTATGTCCTATGTCGCATCCACTTCATTGAGCATAATCTGGAATGGAGTAGCATCAGATAGTTTCACTCCTTTAAGAGGGGTGCGGCAAGGAGACCCTCTAAGCCCTTATCTGTTTGTCCTATGCATGGAATTACTCGGTCAGCTTATTCATCAAGAAGTTGAAATGGGTAACTGGCGCCCTTTACGATTAAATGCGGCTAGCCCCCAGATTTCGCACCTGTTCTTTGCTGATGATTTGATTCTTTTCGGCGACGCATCAATTGAGCAACTAGAGGAGATTCGGAATGTCATGGAGCTGTTTTGTCGAGTGTCTGGTCACAGGATCAATTTGTGCAAATCTAAAATATTTGTTTCTCGAAACGTCCACTTTAATAGAGCTTATGAGCTAAGTCAAAATATGGGGATTGGTCTGACGCCTGACCTAGGGAAATATTTGGGAGTTCCTATCCTTCACAAACGAATGGTAAACATGACTTTTGCACCGATTCTCCAGAAGATTCGCTCAAAATTGACTAGCTGGAAAGGGAGATATCTAAGTATGGCAGGACGGACGGTCCTCATCAAGTTTGTTCTTTTTGCCATCCCGTAATACCAGATGCAATCTACCCTTGTTCTGAAGGGGGTGCTATCTACCGTTGAAAAATTGAGCTGAGACTTCTTCTAGAACCAGCATGATGAATCCAAGAAATTGCATCTGTTAGCATGGGATGTTCTAAAGAGAAGGAAGTGTGAAGGAGGCCTAGGGATAAAGGATCTGCATTGCCAAAACAAAGCTTTCCTGATGAAACTGTGTTGGGGTCTAATCACTAAACCTGATGCCTTATGCGTGAGATGTCTCCGTGCGAAGTACTCATGTAGAGCTGATTTGATGCCGAAGGTTTAAAGATCGCGCAATCAATCGGCGGTGTGGAGTGGCATAGTTGCAGTCTGGAAGGATTTCGAGAGTGGTCTTGGCAAAAATATTAGAAATGGAAGAAACACCTTTGCTTGGCAGGACTGCTGGGGTCCGGTTGACAGGCCACTAAAATACTTCATTGATAGGAACACGCACCTTCTTGATATTGATGCCTGGGTTTGTTCCTTTACATCTCCGACGGGTCACTGGGATAGAGCCAAATGGGAAACTTTTCTTCCCACTTGGGTGGTAGATAAGATTATGATGGTGACACCCCCAACAAGTACTGGTGATGACATGACTTGTTGGAGAAATGCTCCCGACGGTAACTTTAGTGTGAAGTCAGCTTATGAGAGGATCTATCATCAGCCAAACCTCAGTTCTCAACCTCACTGGCGACATTTATGGTACTGGGGAATTCCTGAAAGAGTCAAACTCTTTATGTGGCAAGTATTCCATGAGAGGCTTCCTACAAATGATACAAGAGCGAGACATAACCAAAATGTTCCAAACACCTGCCCTTTCCAGTGTGAGAGTGAGGAGAGCATCCTTCATGTGTTGAGAGATTGTGACCAAGCCCAGAGGGTATGGTCCTCTTTAACTAACCCCATATACTATTCTATGTTTTTTAGTGGTTGTTTGCAGGAATGGCTAAAATGGAACATGCAACACTCACCAGGCAATAGGAGATCCTCTAGATGGTCATGGCAACGAGTTTTCAGCATAACGTGCTGGCTACTATGGAAGAACAGATGCAGTCAAGCATTCGAAGGGGTAGCTGAGAAGCCACAACAGATAGTTCATAGATGCCTGTTTCACCTCTTGGAAGGAGTGGAGAGCGGACATTTTCATCACCAAATATTCCAAGTTCTAGAGAGGGGGGTAGTCCACTGGGAACCGCCGGACCCGGATTTTTTCCGTATAGACGTTGATGGATCTGTACTCAATGGCGGTCAGGCCACCTGCGGAGGTGTTATTCGTGACCAACATGGCACATGGATATCTGGATTTCAACAGAAGTTAGGACATTCATTCCCAACTGCTGCAGAAATCCATGCAATCTACAGAGGCCTTCATCTGTGCAAGCAGATGGGTTTAACCAAAATCAAGTTGTTCACTGATTCCCTCCAAGCTATTCACTTATTATGGTCTACTTGCCCTACTTCCCACCCATTATATGACGTTATCCTAGCCACTAGATCTCTTATCTTTTCAGACTGGGACTTGCAGATTTCCCACTCTTATAGGGAAAGTATTCGTTGTGCTGATTATCTGGCAGGGCAGGCTCACCTGAACAGCTATGACTACGTCGAACTTGGGACTTCCCCTGCCGATTGTACTCTTCTTTTTGCCCAAGAATGTGGTGCAACACCACAGGATTATTTTGTACGGCCTACTATATAGGTCATGACACTTACAAGCTCTGCTTGCCTTTGTAATACAAAAAAAAAAAGACATGAAATATACACACACCGAGAAAGTACTAGTACTCTACCAGATTTCCCGGTACTCCAGTTTAGGTCCTCCTATAAAATTTTTAAACATGGACTTTCCACAGATTTTTCCTAATAAATTTGGTTCAAATCCAAATCCAATAATCGAAACATAAGCATTATATAATCTTACCAACAGTATAAGTCCAGAGCTTAACAGATCCAATGGCGTGCCAGTCATCTACTTGATGAAGCTCTCCTACATGGATACATGACAAATCCCTAATTTTATACAATGGTGTGCCAGTCATATTAATTAAGTTTAATATGCCTCTTTTGTGATTAATTGTGATTAAATGTGATTATATGAAATTAATACAAAATTGTAGCAAAAATTATAATTACTCTTAATCATTAATTCTTGAGAAGATTTGACGTTGGATTAATTGCTTTAAATTGTAGGTGCTTGAAGAAATTGGATTATGCATGGAAATTGCAGTTTGGGGTTCAAATTTAAGAAATACCAGAAAAGGATCAGAATTTATTACTTCTAAGGACTTGAAATAATAGAATGACAAAAAAGATACAAATGAAGCTACAACGTTTTGATTGAACCATATTTTATATATGATTTTTTATAATTAAATTGGGATTTTGATATATTTTTTTGGGATATTATTGCATGATTAAACACTAATTTTAGTTAGAGACAATTATATTGAATTAATTGCAATTAGGTGCAAAATGGTCACAATTTGTTAATTATTTTTATGCAATTGTTTCTTAGACTTTTGATACTACCTTGTGCTTAATTTTGTATTTTAGGTATTTTGAAAGGAAATTGGAGATTTTAGAGAGTCAGAATTAATAATTTGAAGACTGAGAAAAACTACAGAACAATTTCTGAAGATTTCAAAAATGTGAAGAAAAGGGCCTAGTCAAAATCACAAGATATTCCCTGAAGTGCTGATAATTACTGTTTACCTATAAGAGTTTCAAAAAGTTACACTTAAGTCACTCCTCCAGAACTTTTTCAATTTTCAGATAGGTCCGCCTTCATCATCAGTACACACAGACCCGACGCGGAGAAAACAGAGGGGAGAGCGGCGCAAGCTTAGACGTTGAATCTTCATCTCATCACCTTCAGTCTTCATTAAAGGTCGCTGGCGACCTCCGCTCTTTCATTCACTGTTGCCAGCGACCCCGCTTCATCCTCACCATGGAGTGAGCGCCATTGAGAGCTGAGAAGCAGAGCATAAAGACAAGAAAGAGGGAGTGAGCGTGAGTTTCGGCGGTTTCACCATCGTCCAAACACCACCACCGCCATTCATCCTCTCTCCTTCACCGTTGAAACCACCGTAGACCTCTCTTCTGTCCGTCGCCACCATCAGACACCGCCACCTCCATTGCCTGCGAGAGTGGGAGCTTGGAGGCCACGACTTGGGGCTGAGCTTCGGAAGGAAGAGGAGAAACTAGAGCATCACCATAGACCAACATAACCACTGTTGGCGAGATTCTCCTTTGAACACACCACCACCGTCGACCTTGTGCCACACCGGAGCATCTTCTTCTTTCTTTGAACTGAGAGAGCACCATGAAAATAGACAGAAGTTGTAGAGGAGAGTAGCGTAACCTTCTTCTTCTAGCTGCAATCTGTTTATATTGAACCAGAAGTAGTGCCGGAGAACTTTCCGGCGAGTGTTCTTATTTTTCTGACGAACTTGTGAAGTTTCAACTTGTCCAGTTTCCCACGACCCAATTTCCAAATTCCGGCGAGTGCTCAAATTACAAGCTGTGATTATTGTGAAGCTCCAATGAGTAGCTAAACTTTTAACTCTTGAGGATTGGGGATTTGTCTTGAGTTTAAAGAGCTTCAAACATGAGTTTTTCTCAGTTCTTCTATGAATTTCTTATTGTTATTGTAATTCCTAACTATGTTCTAAGGTAGTTGTAGTAAAATTTTATTGTGAGCTATTTAGACTCCATATTGGTGAATTAAGATTACTTCTATTGTGTTTGAATTTAAATAATTGTGATTGGATAATTTTTAGTTAGCTATTTCCTATTAATTCAATGAGATTATGCTTGCTATGTGATTACTAGTTAGTTTGTGTAATTAATTTGAGTTATTTCGAGTGTCAAATTTGTGCATTTATATTAAAGGAAACAATCACATTAATTTAATCCATTTTACACATCACGTGATACTTGAAAAATATTTCTAAGCAATAGCTATGAATGTGATCATAGGAGTAGCTATTATGTAGGAGCGTTAGACCCAATGTCATTACTTAGAGTTTTTAATTAAGACTTGATGAATTTCAATTCCCATATCATTTAGTGAGTTAGGATAGCCATTGAACCAATTTCTTAAAAAAATTCACTTCATTCATATTTCATTAACCACTACATTTTATAAAGAAAAGACCAAAAATAGTATTTTTAGGATTTTAATTAAGTTTTGCATTTACCTATTTTTAACAAAAATCTAAAACCAATTTCCCCTTGTTTTCATTGTATTTTCATGGCATTTAAATTACTTAGGATTCAATAAAATGTTCCTTGAGAAGAGAAAACGATTCTAGATTTGTCTAAACATAATCATCAATTAATTTTTTATTATGACCCAAAGCTAACCTACAAAAAAGTCCTAATCATGTGTTGGCATCACTTAAGTCAAACTTTTGAAGCATTTTTCGGGTGGGTGGATTGGAGGAGACCCGGTCTGGTCTTGAGCTTTCTCTGGTTTTTGGAACCCATGGCATTGAGAAAAAGAGGGAACTGAGAGTGGGAGTTCACTTCACAACCACCACCGCCTCACTACCACCTCTTCACCACCGGCACACCACTACTTCCCTTCTTCTGCCACTAAGATCAAAGAGGCTGCTGCAAGCTGAGAGTTGAGAAATAGGAGAACTGCAGCAAAGAGACTCTGGAGCAGAGGGTCGAGATTGAAGGGAGCTTCCGTGAGCTGAGAGCTCACCTGCTTCACCATTCCTTCATCTTGCCGGAAATCTCTCCACCGCCGTCACACCTCCACCTTCATCCTCTAGAGTTTCAATGGCGACAAGGAGCTCCGCAACGGATACAACCTGAGAACTAAAAGATAAAGAATGCCATTCACTCCTACCATAATCTTCTTCCTCCTTCACCGTCGAACCACCACTACACATCACCATCACTTGCATCGAAAATCTCTGTCTCCATTGTCGTTCTTCTCTCTTCATCTTATCATAACCACTTCAGGATATAAAGCTGGCCGTTGTTCCCCTGTTCTAGTTCCATTTATTTGCAATTACTAAATTATCTGTATCCATTGTTAATCTATCAAGTTTAATTGGTGGTTTTCCATGGCTGGGCGCTTCATTCAGATGGTGATTGTGTTGTCTTTTGAGGCTGGTTCCAAGGGTATTAGTGGCTGCTTTCTTAATCCCTTGTAGCAATGGTAATGACATGAACTTGGAGTTTCAATAGGGGAGTTTTGCTCTTCTATTTTTCTAATTCTACATTGTAATTGTGATTCCTAGGTCTTAGGATAAATTTTATAATATTGGACTGATTTATTTTGATGTATTTAGAGATTGGATGTAGCTTGAACCGTTATTAGACACTTAACATTATGTTTAATTAGTCTAATTATCATTTCTTTGTACAGGTTAGTCCTTGAATTGATTGTGAACATATTGAGCTAATTTTAAGGTGGCTTAGTTAGTAGATCAATGATGTCTTGTGTTTGCATTGGTTTATTAAATATGAATTTATTAATTTTGTTTAGCATTGGACTTTAGCATCATTAATCTTGATTTTTCATATGGGTGACTATTGTTAAATTAAAATTAATGGGAAAAATCAAGTAGTACTGCGAGGTGGCTCGGTTATTGGATTAAAAGCTAAATACAGTTTTTAAGTTTATTTAATTGCTAGAGTGCTTAATCAACTTAAGTTAGAGAGATTCATATGCAAGGTGGCTTGGTATTAATCAATATGAATTAAACCTAGTCTAAGGGGTGACCCTTTAAGTCATTTTGAAAGTAGCATGATTAATCTCCCATAATCATTTGAAGTGAGGATTGCTTGCGCCATTGCTATAAGAGATTGCTTATTCCATTGTTGTTCTTCTTGTTTCTTTCATTTCATTAATTTGATCATCATTCCATTTCATTCTGTAAAGAAAAATCCCAAAAGAATTAGTTTAGAACAAGTTAATTTTGAATTGCAAAAAGTAGCTTCAAAGGATCAAATTTTTCCTTTTTATCATTTCGTGTCAATCATTACACTTAGTTCCTACGTAATTAATAAAGGCTCCTCAAGAGACGGTCCGGAATTATACCCTTTATTGCAATCCTTGGCTTAACTTTAAAGAGATTACCAAAGCACAAAGCACAAAACATACGCTTTTTCAATACAACCAGCAGCGTTTGGAAGATTGTGAAATTGCTTGGTGAAGAAGTGGAATACCTAAATGGCAGATGACTTGGTCTCAATTGCAATCTCCAATTTCCAACTAAGAGCCATAGCTTCAATAAAGCACACTGATCTCGAAATCAGATCAAATTATTGATAATATATGAAATAATGGGTCTGTTGGGGGAAGCGAACACTAACTTCATTGACTTTATTTAGACAATCTATGGGAATAGTGAATACAAAGGTAAGAATCAAGACCCTACTACTTGCCGTAAATGATGAGATCTAAACTGTTCAAATCTAATTTAGATGGTTGAAATTCAACGGAGATGGCCCGTGATGGTTGAAATACCTGCTTTAATTATTTATTGATTTTTTTAAATCAATGGGATGTGATGACTGTAAATTTAAAGTATTACTGGTAGGACACAAGATTTAGGAGCGAGGTTTAAGGAGGTGCACAAGACAACTATGATTTTTTTTTTTTTTTGTTTTGGAATGCCAGCTCTCGAACCCACCTTGTAGTTTTAAAGCATTGCTTTAGAACCATAAAGGCACGAGGCAGCTAGCACAATTATGATATTTTACCATATAATATAATTCCGAAAGCAATTGATCATCGGAAATTGCCTGCAGAGGGTATGCTGATATATGACCTTCCTTTGAAATTTCAAGATTTTTCACTTAACTATAATATTAACCCGTACATTATACAGATCTATTTTAAATTGCAAAGGCATCTTTTAAGATTACGCATGCGAGATTAATGAACCTACGATCTACGGGGGATGAGATGCTAATAAAAGCAAACAATACGCTACTTGATCATAAAAGACCATCAACATATGGACATACTTTATATGCTACCTTGTGAAATTCAACAAGATATACGAGGAATTTATTGAAGTAATAATATAATTACTAAAACAAAAAATATTAAAAACAAGTATTGGTGCCCCATGCTTGCACGAGGAAATTCATATCTATGTGATTCCTCATTTAGATTATATGAAGTTGGCCATAAGTTTGAGCACTTGTATATGCCTTTTTCTGATTATGGTCTCATATATTTCTAAGAGGATACAATGAGAAAGTGAATTTTATATAGATTTTGAAATTCTTTAAATTTAAATTAATAATTTTGCACTTAAGTTCAAACGCCTATAATGAATCACAATGCAAAAACATAATCCAATGAATCTCTCAGTATTTATTATGTTTTTCAGCAAAAATAAATTAGAAAATAATCATCAATAAATTATTTTTATTGATTAATATGGAGATAAAAAAAATTCAATTATAAAGGAATGTAGGAAAAAAATTAGAAAATAATCATCAATAAATTATGTTTCTTGATTAATGGATCCAAACTAAATTCCCTAGTATTTATTATGTTTTTAGCAAAAAATATAATTTAAATTATGATAAATGAGGTAAAACAAGATTCAATTATAAAATAATATAAAAACAAAGCAGTGATATTTAACGAAATTAACGGTGTTACTTAAAAAGAAAATGGAATTTAACGGTGTTATTTCAACTCTATAAGTTTATAGAATATATAGATCGAATATGAACTAACATACCACACATTCTAGCATACTAAAAAAGAAGGATACATTTTAAATAAATGATATTCATCTACCCAGAGAATTATAATCTTTCGCTTCCTAAAGTTTTTGGGTATTTTGAGCAAGACTAATAGCTAAAGGCCAAATTCAAGCGTTTACACCACCTTTCCAATTTTTCTTTATTTTCATGAATTTTTCCAGATTTTAGGATAGGTGACTTCTTAAGTTTGTTTTTTTATTTTCTTTGTTTTTTTAGTTTTTTTGAGTTTATTTTGGTTAGTTGTTAATTCCTAGAGTGCTTGGTATTGCTTTATGTAATTTTTAGTGTGTATATTAGTTTGCATAGTACTTTGTTTGTATTTGCATTTTTGTGCACCATAGATTTTTTTTTTAAAAAAAATACCAACAAATATCCTGATTTTATTAATTTCTTAGTTTGTTCATTCACATCCTTGCATAGTATACTTAGTTTTCATGTGTTGTTGGCTTGGTTGCTAAAAAAGGGGTTGTTTATATTTTGAAGTGTGTTGATTGAAAAAAAAAAAACCTTTAGTCACCTCGGGGTTATCAAGAAATAAAACTGAATTGATACAATATAATGTACAACTCGGGTCATTTTACTTTAAGGAGCTTATTATGAAATTAATTCTTAGTAAATTAAGTGTTTACAATGCAAAATTGATAAGAGTAAAACATAATTGATTGGTTTTCAAAACTATGAATTAAATGCAATCAAAATATATATTTTTGGGATTTTCAAATAAAGAGGGATGAAAATGATTAAGAATGCAAATGGTGAAAATGCTCTAAGAAATGGTTTTCAATGGCTGTCCTAGTTCAAGTAAAATGATTAGGGAGTTAACACTACTACAGACAACACTTTTAACATCCATTTTTTAGTCCTTTTAACGTCTGAAAACAAGGGAACGTTTATGCCTGGGACATAGTAAAGTAAGGATACGACATCCATTAAAAAAAGGACACCGTAAGTGACTTTAGACGTCCCTTTTTTGGGGTTTAGGGACGCCTGAAGTGACCAAAAAGGGATGTCTAAAGGTTCTTTTTTTTTAATAAAAAATCATTTATGTTATAGATCTAGACTAAATGATAAGTAAAATATTTGCATATTTATTTTCCCTTATATGATGATTTTTTGGACGATATTTATGTTTAATATAATAAATTTGGGCGTGATTGATAAATAAATATTGTTTTTGGAATAAACAGCATTTAAAATAATAATAATAATAATAAAATATATTAAAAAATAAAGTACTATAGCAGGTCAACGGGTACTGTAGCAACCGCCGGCACTGTAGCAGGTCAACGGCACTGTAGCAGTCGCCAGGGGGCACTGTAGCAGGTCAACGGCACTGTAGCACCCGCCAGATCACTGTAGCAGTACTGTAGCACACGTTTTTTTCCCCAATAAATAGAGATCAATGCCAAGCTCAAAGAGGGAGGAGAGGAAGAGAGCAGAGGTTTCCTTCTCCGACCGGGAGAGGTCCTTCTCTGACCAGGGGAGATCTTTCTCTAACATTTCTGAGTTCTTTGTGTTGTTTCTTAGATTTAATTTCATGTATTGCATGCCTCCATCTTGGAAGGCTTAGGATTGTATTATTTTTTGCATGCCTCCATCTTGGAAGGCTTAGGATTGTATTACATTTTGCATACTGCCTACATAGAAGGTTTTACCTCCTAAATGGACGGCTTGATATTTCTTCATCTTTCATTCATCTTTTGGTTGTATATTTATGTTTGAAAATTTAATATTCAAGTTTATGCAGTATTTCTGAGGATTTCATTCTAGTTTTATATAATGTCAATTTATTTTGGTTTTATTTTTAATTTCATCATGTGCTAAACTTTCATTTTCCTAGGGTGATGACGTAGCTTAATTACTAATGACGGATTGAATCTTAACTTATTAAATCTAGTTTGAATTTCTCCTTCATGATTGAGTTTTAATTATTATTCTTAATGCTTTTGATTGACTGGCCATCTTTTGAATGATTTCAATATGCATGTTGAGACCGGAAGGAGATACATGTGTGTAGACCCTATATTTAAAACCATAACTTGCATATGAAATAGGAATATATTCATATGAGTTGTGTAGTCTTACTGAGTTCCATAAATATTAATGCATGATTAATTGCTTAAATTCATATAGGAATATATTGGATTAGCAATTGATTATAGAATTGCTTGACCTTGGAAGAGGCTAGTAATTAAATTAGGGAAACTCGACTATCAATCATGTGGAATAAATTGGGCTAGAATAGATAAGTGATTCAATCCGGAATTTGTTAAGTGAAATCTAATCCCTAGGACTTTTTCTCATATTTGCTTTCTTATCATCTGCATTCATATTTAATTGTTTTTTTTATTTTGTACTCTCAATCACCAACTAATCGATCGACTAAATAGAATTAAAATTAACCATTTTGGTACTTAGTGCTCAATCCTCGTAGGAACGATACTCTACTTACTTCTATATTACTTGATTACGACAGTGTACACTTGCACTATTTAATTGATCATCTGAACCCGCATCACTAAACACTATTTGAAACCATAAATTACATATCATAGTCAATAAAATTACAGATCTAGTATCTGAACTTCAAAGCCAAAATCTACACAATAATAACTCTAAAGCAGAAATTTCACAGGTAGAAGATGTAATAATAAGAGGAATTAGTTGCAAAAAACTCATCTACTTCTATTATTAAAATTCATTTTCTCGTAATGGCGAATAGAGATGAGCTATAAGGAGAGATGAACCTCATCTTCTCGGCAGGAATATGGGCCAAGATGCATGTTTCAGAATCTCGATATGCAAGCCATAACAACATGAGTTAGAAGATAAAATAGAAGGGAAACCCAAAAAAAAAGAGAGAGAAAATAAAATAATAAAACATGGTGAGAAAGCAGAACAGATCTGGAGGTAAAAAAGGGAGAGTGAGAAGAGGAAGAAACAAGAGTTAAAAGAGCAAGAAGTCTCGGATTAACGTGAGAGTGTAAAAATGATAAATAAAGTTTAACTTCAAACTATTTTTGGCATCCCAAATTTAATTTAGGGAGGTCAAAGGTGGACCTTTGGCGTACTTAAATTAATTAGGGATGCCAAAGGATGTCCCTTATCAGGGACACCAAGACCTTTGGCATCCCTAACATATTAGGGACGTCAAAGGTCTTGGCATCCCTGATATTAGGGATGCCCTTGGTGTTCCTTACTAGGGACACCAAGTACCTTTGGCGTCCCTAATTTAAATTTGGAACATCAAAATTGGGACTTTGGTGCCCATTTTTTAAACTAGGACGTCTAATATGTCAAACATGACTCACATAATTATAAAAATGCTATCGTCTTTATTTTTTACTTTTCTTTTTGAAAAACGGACATTTTTTGGGTAGTAAAATCTATATTTTGTAGTAGTGTATAATATATTAAGCTTCTAATATTACAAATCTCATTAACCAATGAGTCTAGCACTAAAAAAAGAGGGACACCTACTGTTGAAATGCTATTAAGCTCTCTTATTGTAATGAGTTCCTCTAAGTTTTATGATATACTAAATCTCAATTAGCATTGAGTCTAATGCTTAAACTCATGAGCCTATTTATTTAAATATTATTAGAACCCCTTAGAAAGTGATTATGGTATAAGTAATGCATTTAGGTTCAACTATAATTCCAATTCAATCAAACTATCCAATAATACCATGTTAAATAAAGAAAAATCAATAGAATCATAAAGTAACATATATATAACCATATATATATTGATGAGTACAAAACTTCCTTTTGAAGCACATGTGATCTCAAGCCATTTCCAAATCATCTCCAAGAAGCTAAGGAAACAAGCCACTCATGTTAAGAAGTACAATCACCCTCTGACTCAACCACCCAGCCATCAAAGCCAGCAATAGAACATGAATTTGATGAAGAAAATGGAAAATTAGTGGGTGAAGATGGATAGAACAGAGGAAGCCATGGCTGGTGAAGGGAAAGTCGTTGACTAAAATGGGAGAGAAGGTCGCTGGCGTCATTGTAAGATGGAGGTTGCCGGCTGTAGAAGACGAGGGTGGATGAAGGCGATGGTGGTGTTGAACGATGGTGGTTGCTGCACTTTTAATCTAAAGCTCTCACAGCTCTACTCCTCTACTTCGAACTTGCGCTTAGAATGAGAGGGAGAAGGTGGGACGGAGGTGGAGAGTTGGAGAAGGTGAAGGTGGCGATGGAGAAGGAAGATGATAATGATGGAAGGTGGATATGGAAAGATGAATGATGAAAATGAAGGTCTCCTCCCTCTTGAACATTCGCAGCCACTCCTTTTGTTTTCCTGGTCTGAAACTAATCTAAGAGCCTGTTTGGATTCACGGTACAGAGGCCCAAACATATGATTGTGGCAAAACAAGTCATTTTGATCCCAAAACACATGTTTGGGACAGTGTTGATGCAATATGACTTTTGAAGCAAAAGCAACTTAAAAGTTGAAGCTACTTTTAGGTGCTTCTGGCCTCACGTTACAGTACGGTGGGTGGTTGGCTGACAGAAAATGAAAGTAAATACTCTGAGTATTTATATTGGTTACACAATTCATGGTGTCCGCACAATTTTCCTTGGTTCTCCTTTTTGTTCCTCCCAATGTCCTTTCCTCCTTCAAATTGTGGCGCACTAGGGAATAAAACAATTATACATTTATAAAATATAATTGGATCGTAAGTTTAAAATTTCATTTTAATATTGTAATTTTGAGCAAGCAGTTTTTTTATTTTGCAATTAGAAATTTTATTTTTTGATTATTATTTTATTATAAAAATTCGGGAAAATAATCATATTTAAATCCTATAAAAATATCATAATCTAAATTAAGACCTACATTTTTAACAAATTTCTAATCAGACCTAGATGCCTAATCTTATTTTTGTGTTAAAATTATCATAGTATATAAATATAATATGTGTGTGTGTTATTTAATAAGATTCTTATCATTTTCAGTTATTTTGCACCTAAACCTGCTTTTCAAATAATTATCCAAACAAGTTTGAGCCTGAAAAAAAAAGCCACTTTTATCATTGGAAATCGAACCATAAATCACATTTACAATCTGAATTTTATACTATCTTAAGTTTGCAAAAGTCATTTTTGTCATTGCTAATACAAACGGACGCTAAATCCACCCTAATTTCAATGATAGAAACTCTGCAGTTTTTAGTGTGGGACCAAACTGGATTTTCCAAAATTTGAGACTAAATTGTCATTTCTGAATTAGAGCTCCAAACTTCCATTTTCAGATTTAATCTAGTTTTTCAAGTACCTACAATTAAAAATAATTAACCCAAAATCAAATATTCTCAAAAAATCAATGATTAATAGTAATTATAATTGTTATGACAATTTTATCCTTCTTTGTTCTAATTCAATGCATTTACTCATAATCCAAATTAATCATGAAAAAGACATTTTAAGCTCAATAATAATAACAAAATCCCCAAATCAAGAATAAAAATATGTAATAAAATATAGATTTATCAATTCCCCACATTTAAACCTTTGTACTCTTGGATAAAGACAATTAATTTTTGGAGTGTGACATAATTAATATTATACACTTGTGTAAAAAATCTTTGAAATTTCAAAGGAAAGACATAGGTTAGCTGTTAGCATAACCTCTCGAGACAATTTCAAATCATCAATTAATTTCGGAATTATATGGCCAAGGTATCATTATCATCATCCACGGCATACTCTCTCATGGCCCACACATGAGCAAAATATTGTATTTTTTTCTCAGAAACTTTAAAATGATTTTCTTTTCGAGGATAAAACAAACAAAAAAAATCAACATTACACAGATGAATAAGAAGCTAAACTGACAATGAATAAAATATATTCCCTCGGTTCTTAACATATAACACATTTGGAGAATTGATCTTTGTCTTAAATATAAGCTTATTTTCTTATATTCAATCTTTTTCTAATTTACTTTTATTGATATTTCCTCAATAATAATCAAAGAGGAGAAAGAAGAAGGGAATTAAGAAAAATGACTAGTATGTTTTAGAAAATACATATCATATTTACTAACTTAACTAACTTCATTAATCTAATCAAATTAGGTACATATGCCTTATATTAAAAACCGGAGGGAGTATCACAATTGCCATGTACTTCTCCTTAAACCTCACTTCCTAAATATCATCACTATTACAGAATAATGAATTAACGTTGCTAATTAACGTCCATTTTTAAAAAAAAACAGAAAAACAGAACTTTAAAAACTACGTGGTGTCATTTTTGAAATTTTGACCCAAACTTTTACCGTCTATTTTTTGAAAGGGTTAAGGTGCAAAAATACATATGTGATTGTCCTCGAAGTGCGCCTAACACCAAATGCTTTTTTTAGGTGCAAAAGTGACTGTGTGGTTACAAAATAGGTGCAAAAATACCCTTTGACCGTTAGTTTGACTTTTTGACCTTGAAAGTGATGACGTGTACGATGATATGGATGCTAGAGTGACATTTTGGAAAAAAACCTTGCTGACTAGTAAAGCTTTGCAATTAATATTACCCACATTTCACTATTTTAGTACCACCTTCTCTGAAGTAGATTCAAATCTGAGTGCATAATGCTTAACTCACTTAGAAGAGCTGCTGCCCTAAAAAACATACTGATTGCTCAATTTTTTTCCAACCCTAGATTCCCAATATTATTAAATTAAAATCATTATAATACATATATTATATTACTAATTTTTATTAAATTATATGATTTATTGGGAAAATTTGATTTTCAGCAAGTTTTTCTTTTTCAAAATGTCACTCCAGCGTCTATATCATCGTACACGTCATCACTTTCAAGATAAAAAAGTCAAACTAAAGTCAAACAGTCAAACTAACACTACTACAAAATATACATTTTACGTCCCTAAAAAACGTCCCTTTTTTAAAAAGGGACGTAAAAAATAAAAACGGTGGCATTTTTGTAATTATGGGTGAAAACTGAATAGCTTTAGACGTCCCCAATTTAAATAAGAACGTCTAAAGTGTGACTTTACAGACTTTAGACGTCCCTATTTGAATTGGGGACGTCTAAAGTTAAAAAATTTTTTTATTTTTACTTTAGACGTCCCCAATTCAATTAGGGACGTCTAAAATATGTAAAGTTACACTTTAGACATCCCTATATATATTAGGGATGTCTAAAGTTTTTAAAATTTTTTTTTTTTTTTTATGAGGGACACCCTTTGTCGTCCCTCATATGTATGGGGACGCCAAAGGGCGTCCCTGTTGCGGGACGCCACTAATATATATATGTTAGGGATGGCATTTTGGCGTCCTAATATATATATATATATATATATATGTTAGGGATGCCAATGGCCATTGGCATCCCTAACATATATATGTATGTTACAAGGACGCCCTTTGGCGTCCCCATATATATGAGGGACGCCAAAGGGTGTCCCTCATTAAAAAAAAAAATTTTAAAAAAACTTTAGACGTCCTCAATATATATAGGGACGTCTAAAGTGTAACTTTACATATTTTAGACGTCCCTAATTGAATTGGGGACGTCTAAAGTCACGTTTAAAGTAAAAAAAAAAAAAGATAACTTTAGACGTCCTTAAATTAAATTGGGGACGTAAAAAACAATTCAAATTTTTTCTGACAGTCTTTATTTGTCAGCTTTATATTAGTTTTACATTCATCTTTCTCTTCCCATCGCCGTAAACATAAGAAGAGCCACTACCACTACGCATTTTAACTCTTGCTTCTTCTTCTTTATATGCCCTTTTTACTCTTGTTTCTTCCTTTCTCTCTTTTTTTTTCACCACCAGATCTGCTATGCTTTCTTACCATCTTTTGTATTTTATCTTCTTTCTCTTTTTTCTTTGAGTTTCCCTTCTATTTTATCTTCTAACTTGTGTTGTTATGGCTTGTAGATCAGAACTCTGAAACATGCTTCAAGACTACGTTCCCGCTGAGAAAACGAGGTTCATCTCTCTTTTTTTTTTCACCGCCAGATCTGCTATTGTTTCTTACCATCTTTTGTATTTTATCTTCTTTCTCTTTTTTTCTTTGAGTTTCTCTTCTATTTTATCTTCTAACTTATGTTGTTATGGCTTGTAGATCAGAACTCTGAAACATGCTTCAAGACCACGTTCCCGCTGAGAAAACGAGGTTCATCTCTCCCTGTCGCTCTTCTCTATTCATTATTACGAGAAAATAAATTTCAATAATAGAAGGAGATAAATTTTTTGTAACTAATTCCTCTTATTATTTTCATCTTCTGCCTATAAGATTTCAGCTTTGGAGTTATTATTGTGTAGATTTTGGATTTCAGATACTAGATCTGTAATTTCATTGACGATGATATATGATTTCTGGTTTTAAATACTGTTTAGTCCAGATCTGCAAATATAAACAATTTTTTTTAAAAAAAAAACACTTTAGACGTCCCCACTTTAAAGTGGGGACGTCTAAAGTCCAGATTTTAGACGTCCTTTTTTATCTACGGACGTTATTACCATTTTTTACTACATCGCTCACATAGACGTCCCTTTGTTTTCAGACGTTAAAAGGCCTAAAAAGGGACGTTAAAAATGTTTTTTGTAGTAGTGTAACGGTCAAAGGGTATTTTTGCACCTATTTTGTAATCACATAGTCACTTTTACACCTAAAAAAAGCATTTGGTGTTGGGCGCACTTCGAGGACAATCACATGTGTATTTTTGCACCTTAACCCTTTTTGAAAAATAGACTTTAAAAGCCTCTTTTTAATGTCTTTTTTCAAAAGCAAACGTTAAAAGCTGGGTTTTAAAGTCTGCTTGGAAAACATACGTTAAATGTAATGCTTTTAACTTCTGTTTTTCAAAAGAGAAGTTAAAAAGATGCTTTTAACGTCCGTTTTCCTAAAAACAAATGTTAAAACATTTCAAAAAATTCCCTCCATTGTCAATATGCCCGAGCTTTCTCTTCTTCATCACTCCCTGATCCCTTTGCTCTCTCAATTGCACCTCCTCTGTCAGTCACCAACCTCATTGCACCTCCTCCATCGCGAACCCTTCCTTCTCTGTTGAGAATCACGACCCTCCTTCTTCAATATCAGCCATGACTCGCATTCCCTATTCCTCATTACAGATCAATGGCAGATGCGATTTCGCTACTCCTTCGCCAATATCAACCATGTTCTTAGTTGTTCTTGAAGTTTTGGAAGTGATTTTGTTGTTGAAATTTTTGGATGTCTTGTGTTACAAGTGTAAATAATCTATTAAATAGTGCAAGTGTACACTGTCGTAATCAAGTAATACAGAAGTGAGTAGAGTATCGTTCTTACGAGGATTGATCACTAAGAACCAAAATGAGTAATTTTAATTCTATTTAGTCGATCGATTAGTTGGTGATGGAAAGTACAAAATAGAAAATGATTAAATATGGATGCTAATAATATTAAAGCAACTATGAGAAAAAGCCCTAGGGTCATATTTCACTTAATAAATTTCGGATTGAATTACTTATCTTTTCTAACCCAATTTATTCCACATGATTGATAGTCAAGTTTCCCTAATTTAATTACTAGCCTCTTCCTAGGTCAAGTAATTCTATAATTAATTACTAATCCAATATATTCCTATATGAATTTAAGCAATTAATCATGCATTAAGATTTATGGAATTCATTAAGACTACACAACTCATATGAATATATTCCTATTTCATATGCAAATTATGGTTTTAATTATAGGATCTACACACATGCATCTCCTTCCGGTCTCAACATGCATATTGAAATCATTCAAAAAATGGATAATCAATCGAAAGCATTAAGAATAATAATTAAAACTCAACCATGAAGGAAAAATTAAAACTAGATTTAATAAGTTAAGATTCAATCCGTCATTATTAGTAAGCTATATCGTCACCTTGGGAAAATGGAAATTTAACTCATGATGAAATTAACATTACATAAAACTTGAATGAAAACCTCATAAATACTGCTTAAAACTTGAATATTAAATTATAAAACATAAACATACAACCAAAAAATGCATGAAAAATGGAAAAATCTAGCCTTCCTTGGAAGAAGTAAAACCTTCCATGTAGGTGGCAACCTATACCATCCATAAAAGAGGACTATTTATACCGTCCATAAAGGAAGTCTACCTAAACCTTTCAAGATGGAGGCATGCAAAAAGTAATACAATGCATAAAATTAAATCTAAGATATAATATAATATAATGTCCTCCTCCTGTCATATTTATTGGCTAAATTTTTGCCATTTTTTAATTGAATGAAAAGTGCTCAACAATTTTTTTATTCACTACTACAGTAACTTGTCCCCCCACTGCTATAGTGAATGGCAGCTCTACAGTGATTCTGTCGCTACAGTAACTTCCATCCGCTACAGTAGTAACTTCCGTCGTGCTACGGTGCTGTCAGCTACAGTAACTTCCATCTGCTACAGTACTTTCGTATTTTTTATTTTTTTAAAATACTATTTATTCCAAAAATATTATTTATTTATCAATTACACCCGAATTTATTATATCAAGCTCAAATATCGTCCATAAAATCATCATATAAGGGAAAATAAATATGCAAATATTTTAATTATCATCTTGCTTTTGAGGGGAAATGTGTTCGTTATTGCAAGTGCACGAGTCGCGCCAAATAATAAAGTGATAAGTCAAGTATCCTTTCCATAAGGATTTGTGTAACAAATTAATCAAGCAATAGGCTTAGTGAATTTGATAAAGTTGAGTCAAAACATGTTGTTGGTGTGGAAAGAGAAATTTTAAAAGCTAATTCTAAGGCTAACAATTACTAAATGAAAACTAATTCTTTGATTTCAAATATTAGACGAAGCCTAGGATTATCTATCCCCTTTGTATTTCATAAAACTTGATGAATTTCCTCTCCATTAGTGTTTTCAATGATTATGTGTTAGTCTAAAGTTTTAAAGCATTTGGTTACACTTTCTCAAGTCAAAACCAAGTTTATATCCTCAATTAATATGCACAATCTCTTGCTACAATTAAGAGAAAATATTCATTCAGCAACAACCTTAATTTGACTATGCTAGGCTAGTAACTATATCTCTATGTTACTAACAAACTATCCATTTAATCCCTAAACTTCAAGTCTAGCATAATTTTACCTAAGTTCTACAATTAAATTAACTCTCTCAAGCTTAATTTAATTGAACAAGACAATCTAAGTGGTGGCCAATCACATAGAAGCATTAGGCACAAGATAAAATCAACACACATATATCATTAATGACTAAAAGAGAGGAATAATCAAATCTTAATCCATACAAAGGCTCAAAATAATCCTAGAGTGAAGAGTTTAGCTACACATAATCATTAAATAGCTACAACTATCTAAAATAATTATAGCCATATCAATAATTTAGCAAAGAAAGGGAAGAAGAATGAGAAAAAACAAGGATTGGAGCCCCAAATGTCTTCTAGACTTCAACCCTAAGCTCAATATTCTTCAAGAAGCCAAAATCCTAGCACCTAAAGCTCCAAAGAATACTTGAGAAATGCAAAATGATGTATTTTTTTGCCTAACACTTCCTTAAAAATCCTCCACATGTGTTTTAGTAAATAAAATGCATGGTTGTACTGTTTGTCGTTTTCTTCGGCATACTGTCATGTGCTGAAGTAGATGACACAGTAATCTCAAATCCTCGTTGGCTTCATCCAAGGGTCGAGTGCTAAAGCATATGACACATTAAGTTTAGATCTCATCTACTTCGGCACACATGTCATTAGCTGAAGCATGCCACACAGTGAGCTTAGATCTCCATTGGCTTCAGCTAACGTGATGTTGGCCGAAGCATATGACACAGTGAGCTTCTTCCTCATTAAGTCTTTTTTGATTTAGCACGTGTATTGTTGGCTGAAGCCAACAACATATCAGCTTTCTTCCTGGCTCATAAGCTTTGTTTGATCTTTGCTACTATAAGCTTTGTTATTTGGTTCTTTAAAAGCTTCCCAATTTGTATCTATCCTCCTATAAAAGAGATGAAGTATAAGTTCTCATTTTTCCTTTGAACTAAAACACACAAATATATGGTTTTAATTTACACAAGAATTTCTTCAACTTTGGCTTGTTACTCTGTTATACACATTTTCTTCTATTAACTCTTTCTATACTAAATTTGAATCCAAAAAATAGTTAAAAAGAGAAGAAAATATGCTGGAATATTACCAATTTCTGAGAGTTAACAAATTGCAGCCAAAGTTTTTTCAAAATGAGTAAGGCAATCGCTTCCTTATGACAATTAATCTAAACTTGAGTGTTGTACGTGGTAATAAAATGGATCACAACTGGATGAATGCATTGAGAACTAGCCAAAAAAATGAGAATAAGGTGGAAGAGTTTATTGAATTTTGCTAAAATGAATGTGCCTAGTAAAAATGGGAAGTATTTTTGTCCTTGTGTACAATAGTAGGAAACACCTCACTATTACTTAAGAGTTTTCTTTGACATCATACTTATAATCTTTATCTTATGTGTTACTAGGAACAAGAATATTAGATGAAGTTTCCATTCTTGGCACGACTGCAACAGATCTATAAAAAAATTGACAAGAGCAAATTGAAGATGCCTTGTGGGATTGTGGGTGAACGAATGTCATATCCTTTTGCAATTGACAACAAAGATCTCGGGGAGTTCATATCTTTGGAGGAGATAGGCATAGGATGGGTTAAACTTACAATCATGTAAGTTTATTTTTTTTATTTTTAACTTCAATTAATGCATTGATATTTTTTATATATTCACTAACTCATTTATAATTTTAATTCTATTATAGGTTCTTCCACAATATATGCGTCGAAAAATGTAGAAACAATTTATATGAATTCTTATGTCCTATGAATCTGTCAAGGGGGTTATCAAAGATGGAAGCTAGGATGAGCTTTGTGGGTATGTGGGTTATACAATAAGAGAGGCTAAATTACCTTATTATCTAGCACCAATTGTTGAAGGGCAGGTAACTTAATTTTGTCTATTTATACATATTCATTTTGTTAAGAATTATCATGTTTTCTAACTTCATTTTAATATGTATATGTTGTTATAGTTATCATTGGAGTCTGTGTGTGCTTGCCCTATCATCAATGTCGTCTATTGGTTTGATTCCTTGGGTCACAAGCCAAATGAAGAAATAAATACCATCGTCAACATGTAAGTTAATTCATTTATAAATCATTGGTTTTTGACTTTAATAAAATGTTTTAATTTCTTCTAATTTTTCATTTTAACGGTAGTGCATTCAAGACATATAAAATAATGGGTGGGAGGCGCGAAGGTAAAAATAGAGAGGCAAAGTGGTTTTATCCAACAGTAAGTACTTTAAGTTCAAGTTCTTTCATTGAGAGTCACTTTATATACGCCTTTATTCATTTTAACCATATGCTTTTGATTTATAGTGCCTTTGGTAACAAGGGAAAACTAAGTGCATATACTATATTTTACTTTATATGTATAATATCATTTAGAGTAGAGTTATAACAGATTTTGAACAAGTAATTGCTTATTGATTCTAAAACGATTCTATTTTTATTGTTGTAATTGAATTGTTAATTATTTCATTCACTTCATTGATTTATATTGGCTTATTTTCAAATTTGCAGACTTTTGGTAATGACAATGCCTACACAGAATAAGACATCAATTTGATCCGAGACTTTTGGCTGAACATCTTCTTCAACACATAGATGATGAGTAGAGTTTATTTTGAAAATTTATGGACACTTTGTTTATGTAGTTGATTATATTAGATAGTAGTACTTTATATGTATAATATCATTCAAAGTAGAGTTACAATAGATTTTGAACAAGTAATTGCTTATTGATTCTAAAATGATTCTATTTTTATTGTTGTAATTGAATTGTTAATTATTTCATTCACTTCATTGATTTATATTGGCTTATTTTCAAATTTGCAGACTTTTGGTAATGACGATGCCTACACAGAATAAGACATCAATTTGATCTGAGACTTTTGGCTAAACATCTTCTTCAACACATAGATGATGAATAGAGTTTATTTTGAAAATTTATGGACACTTTGTTTATGTAGTTGATTATATTAGATAGTAGTACTTTATATGTATAATATCATTCAGAGTAGAGTTACAACAGATTTTGAACAAGTAATTGCTTATTGATTCTAAAATGATTCTATTTTTATTGTTGTAATTGAATTGTTAATTATTTCATTCACTTCATTGATTTATATTGGCTTATTTTCAAATTTGCAGACTTTTGGTAATGACGATGCCTACATAGAAGACGACATCAATTTGATTCGAGACTTTTGGCTGAACATCTTCTTCAACACATAGATGATGAGTAGAGTTTATTTTGAAAATTTATGGACACTTTGTTTATGTAGTTGATTATAGTAGATAGTAGGAGTAGCAGTAGAAGTAGAGGTAGCAGTAGTAGTAGTAGGAGCGGCGGCGGCGGCGGCGGTAGCAGTAACAGCAGCAGCAGCAGCAGTAGCATCAATAGCAGCAGTATTATTATATGAAGTGCTGGATGATTTTGTACTGTTTATGTATATTTTTTTGGACAAATGTTTATGTATATTAGATAGTAGTAATTTATGTTTTGTCTTGCTTCATATGTTTTTCAGGACATCTTTAGTATTATTATATAAAGTGCTAGATGTTTTTGTAGTGTTTATATATATTAGATAGTAGTAATTTATGTTCTGCTTGCTTCATATGTTTTTCAGGACATCTTTTTCAACACATAGATGATGAGTAGAGTTTATTTTGACACGTTATGGACACACTTTGTTTATGTAGTTAATTATATTAGATAGTAGTAGTAGTAGTAGTAGTATTATATGAAGTGTTGGATGATGTTTTTTTTTTTTGTTTTTTTTGTATATTAGATAGTAGTAGTTTCTCTTCTGTCTTGCTTCATATGTCTTTTGGATAGGCTTCTAGGAAGAGAAAAAACAAATGCAAAATATATATATAAAAAAAACTTAAAACGCCCGTTTTCACTAAAACAGGTGTTGTATGTGCAAACTTACAATGTTTGTTTTTAAACAAAAGTCAATTCCAAAACTTACTACGTCACTCACAAATGCATCCACCCCCAGAAACAAACATCAAAAGGTCCAAAAAATGAAGGTTAAAAGTGTCTTATGTAGTAGTGTATTCTGTCCTCTCAGTATTACTTTAAATCTACAATCATCATATGCTGTCATTACTTTTTATAATATTAATTTAATTACATTACTAAGCAACATTAGTTATGGACAAAATTATAGAAAAATATCATTTGAATTAAAAAAACAAACCCAAAATGTCTACTAAATTAACAAAAGAACGAATAGGTAATCTAGTAGAAATATGAGATTTTGAAATTTAGGTATTGACAACTTGAATATATGTAATAACAACTTAAGAATATCAATTAGCAACTTTAGTATATATAGTAGCAACTTAAAGAGTTTAAGTTGTCAATCTTTATACTCAAGTTTCTAATTTCTATACTCAAGTTGTCAACACTCTAATTTCAAAATCCCAAATTTATATTAGATTACCTATTTATCTTTTTTACTAATTTAGTAGATATTTTAGAGTTTTTATAATTTGAATGATATTGTTCTGTCACTTTTCCTTAGTTGTGTGGCTCGAAAAGAATTCTTTTGAAGTGTTAGTGTCGTATGATTAACTATGATTTGAAAAGAAAAATGCAGTTGGGTCGCTATCAACACATAATAACCGGACGCACACAGAACTAATCCCCAAAGATTAATCCATGCTGATAAAACAGTGATCGAGAGCCACGTAGCAGCTGTGGCGTCCCTCTCATTTTGAGAAAATTATATCCGTCAATAATATAAATTTGGATACCAACCAGATGTTAGTTAAAGTAGTAAGGGGCCTCACTTTCGTAAGGAGAACATAAGTTCGCTTCCTAGGAAGCATCTTTATTGGGAGATGTGAGCATCCTTTACCCTCTAAGCCTCCAGAGTAAAATCCTTAATCTAATTTGATAATATAAATTTGGATTTTTTTCACTCGGGCTTTTAAATTTCTTGCTCGAAAGATATTTTTCACTGGTTAAATCAAGACTCAAATCCGCACATTAAGAAATATTTTTTTATTTTGTATAATTTTAACTTAAGTTGAATTTTCCCGCTTAACTTAAATTGAATTTAAACCCTACTAAACCTTAATACCTATATATGCAATTAATTTCTTACATTAAATTATTGTTTGTGAATTATTAATTTTTAAATTCAATTGCATATGTGAGTCTAATTGGAGTCCATCTTTGTTGCTAGCACGGGGTTAAATATCAAGCACAAACCGGAGATAAGGGGGAATTTATAATGCAAGTTCCATAGGTTGGCCATGCAACTGACGATTGCTTTGCCCTTTCTTTTGCAGGGCACTTCGTCCAAGATTTCAACGCAAACAGATTCACAAAATTATATGATGCTGATGACAATAAATTGAAGCCACAGATCAGCGTACCACTCATAAATAAATTTTGATATCTTTCACTCATTAAGTCTAGACCCTAATAATGCTTCCTGAAAGTTATATGGTCATTAGGCTAATACCATACAATTATGTTATGGCAACTGGATGGATGGTATAAATGCAATGAATTTTTTAATATTAAATTTTTTTACTTTTGATTATTAATTTTAAATTAAATTTCATCCATAAGTTAGAGTCTCGTGTTGAAATCGAATCCTACAACGCTCAACATGGAATGTATTTAGTCATAAATCTCAACCGTCCAAATTAGATTTGTACCACTTAATGATGGTCCTAAGTCTTGACTCTGCTGCTATATTCACCACTACCTTGGATTGTGTATATAAGATCAATAAAACTAGCATTCTTTTCCCACACCATCCAGTTCCATATATATATATATACATACATACATACAGATCCATTACATTGCAATTCACATATTATTAATTGTTCTTTTTGAGATCAGTGTATAATTAATTATACCATTGAGTTATATATGGCTTTTGACAAATCCCTATTTTTATTATATATTTTAATATGTTATTTGGGGTATTTGTCATAATAAATGAGTTTAAAATACCTCTGTTATAATTAATTGTGATTGAAAGAGTTTGTAATAGATAAAGGTTGAAAAAGGGTAAAAATGACATATATTTTATGAAATACCTTAATTGATTCATTTTTGGAATATAAGGAATTATATTTTGGGTTTATTTTAATTGTAGATCAGTTTGGAAAGAATTGCAGATAAATACCCAAGATTTCTGGAAATTACAAGCTAATGAAGGAAGAAAGCAGATGAAATTACATAAAAGGGCCCAAATGTATTAAAAATTCAGTTCAACCCAAAATATTTTCCACGATTTGCATGTAAGTCCCTCAGCAAAGTTTTCAGCTTTCTATTTTGGTCCGTTGGTCAAAACGCACGTTTTGGACCAAGGGATCCATTTGCATCAGAAAGTGACCCGACCTGGTTCTTTCGATAGTTGAGGAGAGCAAGCCGAAAGAGAAGAGTAGGCGGCGGGAGCTTCTTCCTCTCAACACCATCTCCACCTCCCATCACCTTTCACCATTGTCTCTCCTCACCACTGCCGGCGGTAGCAATCCACAGTCACTCACCATCATTTCCGTTTCCCTTTCACTTCAACCACCACAGTCCGCCGTAGAGAGAACAGAGGAGGGAGCCGAAAGCTGAGCTTGGGGAGGAGATGGACTGAAATTAGGGGAGCTGCCGCAAGCTTCGATCATCTTCATCCCCGCCCCTCATCTAGTCTATTACCACCGTGCCACTCACCAGACCAGTGACCTTTTCCTTCTCTGTTTCCAATATCAACACAGCCATGACTTCCTCTGTTTTGATTCAAAATCCAGCCCCAATTCCTTCATTGATTTAGTGCTAATTGATTATTTTAATCTGTGATTTTATGGTTGGGTGTTTGAATCAGAGTTTGAGTATTTTTCTTGAAGCTATTCTCATGAGTAGCTAGGTAATTTTGTGCTCTTGGAAATGAATAGAAGATGGCTTAAGCTCACATATGCTCCAAATGGGAGTTTAGTTTATCTATAGCTCATTATATTTATAATTTCTTAGGTTTAAGAATTCATTTATGTAATGAGAGTATAATTTTAGTTATGATTTTTATGGATTGAGTTATTGTGATTTAGAATTTGTAATGAGGATTTGTACTCATTAATATATATGGTTATATATATGTTTCTCTATGATTCTATTGATTTCTATCGATTTAACATGGTATTGTTTGATAATTTGATTGAAATAGAATTGTAGTTGAACCTAAATACATTGCTTATTCCATAATCATTCTCTAAGGGATTTTAATAATGCTTAAATTAATGAGTTCATGAGTTTAAGCATTAGACTCAATGGTAATTGAAGTTTGGTATTTTAGGAAACTTAGAGAAACTCATTACACTAAAAGGGCTTAATAGCATTTCAATGATAATGGTTCCTCTCTTGTGATGCTAGACTTATTGGTTAATGAGGTTTGGAATATTAGAAGTTTAGTGTATTAACTCTCCAAATATTTTAATTGAGCAAGAATAATCATTAAAAATCATTTCCAAGAGCATCTTCATCATTTGCATTCTTCACACATTTACATTCCTCCTTATTTGAAAATCACAAAAAATATCTATTTTAATTGTATTCAATTCATAGTTTTAAAAAGCAAACCAATCATATTTTACCTTTGTCAATTTTGCATTGTAATGAGTTAGTTTATTAGGAATTAGTTTCATAATCGGCTCCTCAAAATGAAACGACCTGGGTTGTTCGCTATATTGCATTAATTTGGTTTTATTCTTGATAACCCTGAGACGACTCAAGGGTGTTATTTCACTCTTACTGGTATAATGGAGGTATATATGGCTCTTACTGGTATAATTAATTATATCATTGAGGTATATATGGCTCTTACTGGTATAATCACTACTATAAAAAGGGGTTTTAATGTCCATATTTTGGCACTTGTAACGTCCAAAAATTGAGGGACATCTATGTAGATGGCGTAGTATGTTTTAAGAAAAGACGTCCAAAAAAAAGGGATGTCTAAAGTGAGACTTTAGACGTCCGAATTTTCAATTTGGGACGTCTAAAGTCTTCCAAAGGGGGGGACTTTAGACGTCCCAATTTTTAATTTGGGACGTTAAAATGTTTGATTTTTTTTTAAAATGATTATTTACATTCTGTATTACCCAACGAATTCAAACTGTAAAAACAGAATAGAAAATGGATTCATAAACCACAATGTTCGTTACAAAACGGTAAGGATATCCAGCACTACAATCTCTACTATATATACATACAATAACATCTCATACAACCTACTACTATATATATGCACAATAACAACCATAAAGTATCAAAATGCTGTCATCACACAACTACAAACTGATATAAATAAAAAGTTTACTGATCTATATGTTGAAGAAGATGTCCAGCCAAAAAGTCTCTAATCAAATTAAGGTCTTTCACGTAGGTAGGCATCTCCATTATCAAAAATCTGAAAATTAGAAAATAAGTTTTGATGAAATGAATCAAGCAAATGAATCAATTAGCATTTCAATTAGAACACAAAAAATATTATCATTTGAGAATGAAGAAGCGATTAGCTTTTCAAAATCGCTAGTAATTCTACTTTGAATGATGTTATACATATAAAGTATAACATAATATCCGCATTCAGTGTTACCAGGTTGTTGATGGCACTTTAAATCAAAGCCAATTGATTGCTAAAATCAATAAAGGTATGTCTAAAATGACTGTCAATGAAACAATCAGAATCGAAACTACTTACTATCGGACAAAACCACCTTGGGTTTTTAACAACTTTACCCTCACGTGACCCGCCTAGGACTCTATATGTTTGACAAGCACTATCATGAAAATCAAAATCAACAGAAATTAGAAATATTCATTTTTTTTAAGAGTCAATAAAATACAAATAGAATAACTTACGTGTCGAAGACAGATTTTGTATTTTTGTCTGGCCTTTTACGCAAGGGATCAAACCAATAGACTATGTTGCGGTGAGGACATATAACACACAAACTCCAGTGGTAACTATAACAACATGTATAGATTAAACTGAAGTTAAATGACAAGGCAATTATTTATTAAACATCTTAAATTGACAAAATGAAAATACAAACCATTGAACAATAGGTGCTAGATAACAACGAAGTTTGATCTCTCCCATTGCGTAGCCCACATAGTGAGTCTTATACGCCACAGGATTGGTATCCCCTGTCGTATTCATAGGGCATAAGAATCCATACCAATCACGTCTTTCTATGTTTGTGCAGAGGCCGTGGAAGAGTCTATAATAGAATTAAAATAAGGAATGAATTATTGAATGTACAAAATATAAAAACCACTAAATGAATTCTGTGGGAAAATTGAAAAAAAAAACTTACGGATTGCAAATTTCACCCATCTTGCATCTAATTCCTCTAACCTGATAAACTGCTTGAGATCTGTATTGTCAATCGTGTAGGGATACTCCAATGTAAGGCTGACAATCCCTTGAGGCATCTTCAAGTCAACCTGTTTAATGCCCTTGTAGATCTATTGCAACCATGCTAAGTAAGGCCATTTCCTCGCATCTTCATCATCCTTTAAGAACATCAAAAAACATATTGTTATTAGGATGCCAACAGATTTTCAGTAATAGTAAGGTAATGCCTATCATTGGAGGTGTTGCCTCTGAACTAATAAGATTGTGAGGCCAAAGGATGAAATATCCTATCGCCTGACCTAACGTGCCAACCTTTGGATTAGGAACAGGGATGGTTGTACCTTCTTCCCCCTTTCTAACACTAATCACATTCACCCTACAAAAATCCTACAGAATTTGATGATGATGGTGGGTGGTAGCACGTGTGTGAACGAGAGCATCGGCAACAACACGCACTAGTGGATCATCCAAATAGAGGGTGGAAAGGTCTCCCGACGCTGGAGTTGGAGAAGAGTCACCAAGTGGTTCTTCCAGAGGGTTGTAACTTCCTTTGGTACTATTGAAGGCTAAGGATTCCTGAGTTCTATGCTCGTCCCTTGCCCTTTGCGCTTTGAATATCTTTACCATTTCAAGTTGAAGCTTTGGAAATAGCTCTTGTCAGAGCTTGTTGCGAAGGTAGGCCATAAGCTCTCGTTTGTGGTCCTCTTGAACCTTGGCCATAAGGTCCTTACTAGGTCCATCTTGCGACGAATAACATGAGTCTCGTCCAAAATATCTCGCGGCACTAACTCCCCGTGTCTCTCCTCGAACATGACTAAGGTCATTGCCTTCCCAATAGCTGTTGACAAAATATCCATCTGTCTACTTGGATTGACTGAACCTTGGCTACTATGATATTCTAGTTCATCCTATAGCATATAGTTTATCATAAATGTATCTAAAGCACTCTCGATATGCAAAAAATTAGGTACTTATGGTATAACTACTTACAATCCTCGTAGTAACTTCAGCAACAACCGGATTTATGTACTTCCCACCTTTAATCCTCCCTGCTTTCCATTTTTTGTGACGTGGAGGAGGTGCCAGGGCCTAGATAACAACGCTAGGATCAGATTCCGCTGCTTCCTTCATTTTCTCTAACTCTTCTTGCATCATTTGCCGCTCAAGCTTCCGATATCCACCACGAGACATGTAATGTTGATATTTATTTTCTGCTTGCCTCTGTGCATTTGCTACACTTAATTCCTATGAATAAAAAACAACAAAAAATAAATCAACGATATCAAGTATATGAAAATTAAAAGCTCTATATCATGATGACATAAATCTTATAAAAAACTGAGGATATGCTCATGGTGCCGCAAACAACCTCCAATCCTCTGGAGACAAATACGAATAATGTTTACATATATCCTCACCCCTTTGGGCCCCTCGAATGTACCTTGCTGTTAGCTTGTTCTTGAAACCTTTCCCTCGTAGATGAACCTCACCCATCCAGTACTTGTACATCTCCCTGGTGTCTGGGACATCGTATGTTTGCTGTAAGGTAAAACATAAGATAATTATATTTAAAATAATAGGAATAAAGCTATAATTATCATAGATGTATCAAAACTTATATACCAAAAGTTGCTGCCAAATCATGTCTTTCGTTTTTGGGGGAACCAACCTCCAATTATCATAGGTAATGCGCACTTCACTTCGACCCAAAAACCCTACGTAGCTAATGAAATGGTCTTCCTTATGACCAACTGGATTCAGATTGGCATTGAAATCTATATGTAGCCTCTCTTATTGATGTTCATAACGTGCAACCAATTCTCTAATCTTTGTACAACCTCTAACCCTCCTTCTTGCAACGGGTTCATCCCTAGGCCTTTCGTCATTGCTAGGGCTTTCGTCATCTCTATGTCTTTCGTCATCCCCAACACTTTGATTTGAGTCACTAGAGTTGTCTATATTCCTATTAACACAAAAAGCATCGTCAGATACGTAAATAAATTGCAATAAAAATAAAATAAACTAAGTAGGAGTAAAACAAAAAAAATACATAGTTCTCTTTTATGAATTAAGGTCTTACTCTGTATTGTTTCCCATATTCCTTCACCATGGTCATTTCTTACAGCATATTCATCATCATCTACTAATTCTACTTCATTTGTTCGAGGTGGAGTTGTTGTGAAAGGTGGTGTGTCGTCAAGGTTGAAGGTCGGATAACCATACTTCTGTTTTTTACTTTTAAGAACAATGGACATGTTTTTGCTCGCAGGATCTGTGATATAAAACACTTGTTTCGCCTGGCTTGCTAGAATGAAGGGCTCATCTCTATAGCCAACTCTTCGAAGATCGACTGAGACAAATCCAAATTGTTTATCTATTACCACAACATTATTGCTAACCCACTTACATTTGAATAAAGCAACTTTGAACTTGTTGTATGTAATCTCCCATATTTCTTTTATAACTCCATAATAGGCCATAGACGCTAATATGGGGTTTTTGTCTCTCAAACTGGAAAAGTGCATGGCTTCAGCTTCTACCATAACCCCATTATTTTGCATAGTACTTCTGTCATCTTACTCTTTTGTATAGAAAGAATAGTCGTTTATATCATAACCGATCCAAGTAATGACCTGAAATGAAGGCCCTGAAACTAGCCACTCAATTGTCTCAGACACACGGGTGAAACAAAAGGGGGAGTTCGACATTCAGAGGTTTTATGAGGCACCTAAGGAGCATTTGCAAGCAAAGGAGAAGGGTTTTCTCATGGAAATCAAGTGGAATTGAAGATTGAAAGAGATTCCAACTCCATTTCTCTTGGTTTTATGTACTCATTCCCTTTCTCCTTTGTAATTCTGATATGGCTACACTGAATGTTGACATATGTGATTTATTTTTGAACATGGGTAACTAAGGTTTTCATTCTAGGATTGTTTCTAAACCTTTGTATGGATTAAACTTGATTCCTTCACTCTTTTAGTATCTAATGGTATATATATGTTAATTCTACCCTATTTTTGCTAATATTCGTGACTGGCCATCACTATGGATAATTTGTTCAATTAAATTAAGCTTGAAAGAGTTAATTTAATTGTAGAACTTGGGTAGAATTATGCTAGACTTGAAGTTTAAGAACTAAACGGATGGTTTGTTAATAACATAGAGATATAGTTATTAACCTAGCATTGTCAAATTAAGGTGGCTATTTAATGATTTTTTTCCCTTAACTGTAGCAAGAGATTGTGCGTGTTAATGGAGGATATAAATTTGGTTATGACTTGAGAGAGCTTAATCAATTGCTTGTGAACCTTAGATTGATATATATATATATCCCATGAAAGTATTCTTGGAGAGGAAGGAAATTAAGTTTATGAAATACAAAGGGAATGAACAATCCTAGGCTTATTATAATTGATTGAATTCACAAGAATCATAGTTTTGTTCAGTAATTCTTAGTTTTTATCAAAATATCTTTTGAAAATTTTCTTTTCCCACACAACATGTTTGGCTCAACTTAATTGATTTCAAATGAATCTATTCAACCTAATTGAACATATAATTGCATTTGTTAGTTCGCTTTCGTTGTAGTCCTCGTGGGAACAATCTTTACTCATCACTTTATTACTTGCGACCCGTATGCTTGCGGAAGCTAAACAGTGAACAAGTTTTTGGCGCCGTTGTCGGGGACTATTGATGAAAGTCTTTTGAGTTAATTAGTGTAATTATGTGATTAATTACGCTTGATTTTTTTTTTCTTTTCTCTTTGTTTTCTTGTTTTTTTTCTAGTCTTAGGTTGTTTAGTTGGTTTTGTTAATTTTGTTGTTTTTTGTGTTTGTTTTTTTTAAAATTTTAAACTTTGTTTATGGATTATCCTTCATGGACTGATGGGGAATGTGGTGGATATGAGAATGAAAATGATCATCATAATTCTTATTATGACTATTACATTTGTTGTGATTATTGTGGAGATTATCACTTGAGAGGGCCATGTCCCCATGCCTTAACATTGGAGTATATAAAGAATGATTTTGCTAGAGCTCATTTTGATTTTCATGATAATACTTGTAACCTTGGATGGAATCATGAACAACCATTGTCTTGGGATCAAAATTGTTCTTTTCCTTCATATGTGTCACATCCTCACATATCACATACTTCTCATGTTGATGAAACTACCTCCACTAATGAGGAGGAGCTTCCAACAAAGGATTTGCTTCTACGTCTCTTAGATGGTCAAAATAAATTCTTGAAAAATTTTTAAAAAGAGAAAGTTAATGATCATGCCCAAAATGGAGAATTTCAAGTGGATGAAATGATTTCTAATCTTGAGCATTTGGAGCAAAAAGAAGTTTTCAATGATATATCAAAAGATCCTTCTCAAAAAGATGAGGTCTCAAGTGAAATATTGATCATGGGGAATAAGGACGTGATACTAGAAGCTTGTGAATATGTTGGGGATGACTGTGAGTTGGAGATCAATGAGGAAGAGAATAATACTGAGTGTCCAATTGAGATTTTGCTTTTGGAACCTTACTTTTGTTGTTTTGAACAAGTAAATAATGAGGAAATCCCTTCAATTTATGATCCTGATCCTCCTATTGATATTTTGACTCTTACTGATGAGAGTCAAATAGATTTTATTGGCTGTTCAAAGTATTTAGGAGGCATGGATGACGAATGTGAAAAATTTAAATTTGAGCCTGCTATAAGTTTGGCTAAAACATGCGCTCCAAAGTCATTTTTTATCGAAGAAAGGCATGTTTCTTATCTCAATGAACTTCCATTATTGTTAAAATATTTTGGTCACAGGAGGAATAAGGACAATGTGGTTCTGGTTTTTGATACTTATGATTAGTAGTTTGTGTTGAAGAGTCTGGTTGAAGGACTATAAATTAAGCGCTTCTTGGGAGGTAACCCAAGTTCTTAACTTAATTTCTCTAGTTTCTTTGGTTTTAGTATGTTTTTGGTAGATTTATGTTTGGTATTTTGCTTTCGTAGGTAGGAGAGGAACCCCCAATAGAGAAAGGAAGAAGCAAGCTTCGTACAAGGGAAAAGTGGAGAATTTTGGTGTTGGATAGGCATTTTTCAAGAAAGTTCCTTCTTTCTCATGATTTTCCTAAGTCTAATATTAGATGAACATGACCTGATTTTATACCTATTATTACTAAAGCATTTCCACTTCTAATTTAGGTGTATTCATGTTTGTGGAATGAATTAACATTTGATATGCGCATTGGATTGGCCTAATCCTATAAATTCTAGATGTAAAGTGAGTTCATGAATTTTTGGGTGCACTTTGATCTTGTGAAAGGTGTTTTCAAATGTGTAAGTTATAGATGTTCATGATTGATAAGATTCAGGAGGAATTTGTGTTTAAATTGCTTAAAGGTTGGTATTATATGCTATGTTCATAAACTTGCAAATGTGATAAAGCATTCTATGTTTTCTCTTCGCTTGGATTGCTGATATCTGAAGTAACACAACATCATGCACTGTAGCCAGAAAATTCTGGCTGCAGCCAAAAAGAGTCCAGAGAGTTTTATGCTGCAGCCAAGAATTTATTGGCTGCAGCCAAAAAAGGTGGTAGAAAGTTCTGGGCTGCAGCCGAGAAATTCTTGGCTGAAGCTAAAACGCTGGCCGAAAGATTTGGGCTGCAGCCAAAAATTTCTTGGCTGCGGCCCAAACCCTTTCTACGCCCAAAAAAAATTAAAATTAAAATTTTGGTGCCCTGTTTCTTTCTCTCCTCATCTCGCCTCTGCACTCTCTTCTTGCTGCCTCCATTTCCCTTATGAACCCTAAAACCCACCGTCCACCATTTCGTTCATCTTTTCACCGTCGCTCACTGAATCAGCCTCCACAGTCGCAAGCAGCCCACTATTTCACCCAGACTTCATCATCGCCTCATCGACCATCACCCTCTTCACCTTAGCTTTGATCTATTTCTCTCCGTCACAGTCTCTGCCTTTCAACCTCCCCCACAGCCTTACCCGTTGCTACACCGTCATTCCCACTCTGTCCATCACTCTCTCTCGGCCTGTATTGATATAATCACCCCATCGAGTCAGCCTCCCTCTCAATCTCTCACACCAGTTCAAGATCACTGCCTTGGTCACTCAGAGCAGTTTGTGTTTCAGTCTCCTCTGTCTTCGGTTGGTGCTCCCCTGTTTGTGATCTTCACAAGTTGTGAGTGGTTCTTCGTGTGTCTGGTATTTTCGTATTCTGCTTTTCTGACCTACAGTTCCTGCCTTCCTTTATTTTGGGTTGGGTTTAAGTAGATTCAAATGGAGTTTGATTGCACCAGTCGTATGATGCATCTGTGATTTTGCTTAAGTGTTGTAGCATTACAAGTTTAAGCTTGAACTGATACGGTTTGCTTAAGGATTCGTGAGTGTCTAATGTGCTTATTTAGTAATTTGAGGTCATATTTATGCTGAGTGAATTGGGTAGAGTTGGCCAGTTAAGTTCCAAGATATGTTGAAATTTAGGCTTGAATAGAATTTGTGAGCTGAGGTTTAGTGCAAGCAATTTTTGAGGATTTCCTGTTTAAAATGGTCTCTAGAATGCATGATTTTACTGGCCTATACTTTTGTTAGCATGTTCTACACTTGCTGGGCTAAATTGAGAACTAAAGCATGTAATTAAGTTCTGAAACATATGTTCTTTCCCAGGAAAAACATTGAGTTTAAAGGATTTACTCGGTCATTTATCCACTGATGTACAACTAAACTCAAGGTCTCTTTTCTAGAAACAATTTCCTTACTACATTTGGAAGGCTTTAGAACTTATGGGTGAACTTTCTGGCAGGAGTAATTTATCACATTTGAACCAAATTGCTCTTTTCTCGTTTGTGCTTGATTCACGTAATTACGCACAAGCTAGCAATTCTTTGAATGATGTGGTACTAGTTTGATGGATTAAGCTTGGCATGCTGATGTGTAATTAGAAGAGAGATCTCTCTTGTGTGAACCTATGTCTTGCCCAAAATCCAAATATTTCAAATCGCCTCTGTGAACTTATCAAAGTGTTGATAAGTTATGAAGTCTTTGGCAACTGTGGTATTATTTCACAAGTGAAATAGAATTTTTGAAGCATGATTACACTCCTTACATACTGATGTGTTCAGTTGCTACTGTTTGTGAGTCTGAGCTTGATCATTTTGATTGTGCTGCATGTTTAGGACTGCTTTCAATACTGAAATTCACTTTGCTATTTTTGTCTCAATCAAATCTTTGTTTTGAGATGACTTAAGGTTATAAAAGAGGTATTGAGGTTAGAGATAAGTTTGGAATTCTTACTGAATGCTTTGGAATTTTGTTGTTTGTGACAACCAGGTTGGTTCCAATTGTAAAAGATTTTGACCAATTTGGTAACCCTATGCCTTCATGCTTAATCAATCTGTTGGTGCTCTTGGAATCTACTCAGACTTTTTCATTGTGGAAAACCAAATGTCATTGTGACACCTGTTTTTGTTTTGAATCATGTGCTTTTAATATGAGAACAGTTTTTGAGTCACTTGGATAAATTTGTTTAGTGATTAAAAAAACAGTTTTTGTTTAAGGTTCCAATAATTGTTTGTCAAAAAAATAAATAATAAATAAAATAAATCTGTGCCCTTTTATTTTTCTCATGATTTTGAACTGATCCACTCTTAAATTCAAATTCTTCATTTGGTTTACCACAATGAAATGAAGTTGACAACTTAAGTCTAAGTGATGGATCTCATAGTTTAAAAACTAATTTCAGAACTTATAAAGGCAGTGAGGATAGGTTTAGGTATGGAATTCTGTTGGTAGCTTGACATTCGTAGATATTAAGTTTGGGGGGAAATCTCTTGCTTTAGTTTAGGATTTTGTTTTCTAGTTTCCTTATTGGGGTTGCATGCTTGCTTTTCCATGTGAATAATTGCTTTATGGTTGTGGTGGGCTGTTTCTCTACTTCTTGCCTTATTGTACATATATACTCTCATAGGCCCTAAATTTTCCCTTGTGACAGTGACGACACTGTCCATCTTAAGTTTGGGGGAAATTTTTGATGATTTGTGTGCTTGTTTGACACGAATTTCAAGTGTGTAAATTTTGACTATTTCTCATCCTTTGGTTTGAAAGCTGAGTTAAATTGATTAATTATCTGTGATAGTAAGTGCATGTTCCAATGATAGAAGGGATGCTTGGATTTTATGTTTTATAAGACATGAAGGTCAATATGCTTGAATGCTTGATTTATATCTTAAAGCATTATTTCCTGACAATTTTTAGAATGAACATTTTGCACTGGAGTTGGGAATGATTTAATTGTTTTGATAGGAAACTTTGGTAGCAATTTGGTGTGTATATTCTTTCTTGATTAAAGGACTTTAGAACCTACATTGGAATCTCTTGAAATGAGTAAATGAAGTCACACATTTTTGAAAAATGATTTGGGCATTATTTTAATTGCGGTTGTGCCTTTCAAGCCTACCAATAACAATCAACAAATTTGCACCCCATTTGAGCCATATACAGAAAAACCATTTCGATTATCTCTTATAAATTCCTACTCAATTTTTTATATTCGATAAGAAATTCTATTTAATGTGCATTGATGGATGCATTGTAGAGATAAAGCATGTTATTCAGGAGTTTTTAAGCTAAGAAAGCACCATTGGAGTTGGATGTGTTTTGGAAGTTCTTGTTGAAGGTATTTATGACAAATTAGGTTATATACTTTTGTTTCAAATGGTTAATTGCAAAATAATCTTTTGACTTCTTCAAAACTTTTGATTTGTTTCATACGATTTGAAGAAAGGATTAGGGCACTTCATAAAATGCGATTGAGCCTTTCAAGCCTACCTAATTGATTTGATTCCTCTTTTGAACCCTTATTTTGAGCCTGATTGAAAAACCAATTAGAAAATTCTTTTTGAAAATCTAACATCTACCTAGCTTAGTCAATGTGAAAAACCATGATTCCCTTGCTTTGAGATAGATGATAAGGATTTGGGTGTGGACTGTGGTGATGTGTAGAGTGTTATATGATTGGAAAAAGGAGTGTAGAAAGAAAAAAGGGTTCACATTGTATAGACATCAAGCCAAAAATATGAAAAAAAAGAAAGAAAAATAAAAAGAAGAAGGAAAAAAAAATTTATATATACAATAAGGCTTGAATTGGAAAAGATCAATTTGGTTCAAGTTTGGGGGAGTATGTTTAATGAGAAAAGGAAGAAACCCCTTGAGTGATTATCATCTATCTTGAGGTATTTGTTGAGTATCTTTTGCCTTTTCTTATAAATACCTTAACTCCTGGCCCCGTTACAAGCCGAAAAGTCCCTTTGATTTTTAAGTCAATTGGAGTAAATTAGAAGAAGAGGGGAAGAAATTAGATAATGATGTAATTGATCGTTTGAATATGGGTATACGACTTGACGTGTGGCTTATAACTTTGACAAGTGCAAAAGGAATACATGTTGACTCCGTTCACACACTCACACTTAGAAATTCTTGAAAAACATATTTTAAATCTATAAGGTGTTTATCTTTGCATATTCTTTGAGTTTCTTATTTTATATAATTCTTTGAGCAGCTGATGAGGACAAATATGGATAAGTGCTTTGTTTCTTGAGAGAGAATTATGTGTAAAACAAAGAGAGGAAGTGTGTATGGTCATTATTCTCTAGAGATATGAATCTTCTTTGTTTGCCCATTCTTTCAATGAACATGAACAGTGGCCAAATCATAAGCTTATAAAGTCCTATTGATTCTGAAATAGTGTGGAATTGTTTATTAATGGAAGGAGAGGAGAATGCAGGTATATGAAGACCTGAGACTGAGGTTGATTTTTACATGCTTAATGGATACATTTGATCTTGACATTTACAGGAAAACTTGTTCTTTAACTCTCCTCACACACACACATTTGGAAAATTGTAAGGAAGGATGCTTTAAGTTGTAAACCTTGCATTCTTTTATATTTCATTGTGTTCCTATTGAAAATAACATCTTGGGCAACTAATGAGGAAATCATCATGCCTGTGTAATGAGTTAATGGTTATTTAATCTAGCTCTTTCACTGTTCAACTTGTTTTACTCGAGGACGAGTAAAAGTTTTAGTTTGGGGGTGTGTTAGCCTTATGAAATGCATATCAAAATGGCACATTTACACTCAATTTATCACACTTTCTAATTGATTAATGGGTATATGAGGATTGAAGTGAGAAGGAAATGTGCCTAATGAGTGTTTGGTTTAAAAGGGAATAATTCTTTGATTAAGTGTGAATATTTTGCTATCATACATCACCCTTTGCTTTGTATAGCCTTTCTTGTGTTTATAGGATCACAATTGAGATGCACAAAGAGCCATTGGAAGCACAAATCATGGATTAAGAAATTAGGAAGAAGAGTAGAACACCATTGCATCATTGAAAAAAGATGGTAGAGTTGAAGATAAATGCTTGGCTGCAGCCAAGAAATTGGCTGGCTGCAGCCAGACGACCTCTAGAAAGTTTTGGGCTGCAGCCAGAACACGAAAACAGCAGCTGTGCATTTTGTTTCTAGGTTATTTAAAAGGCAAAATGCTGAAACAAAAGGGGGAGTTCAACATTCAGATGTTTTGTGAGGCAGCTAAGGAGCATTTGCAAGCAAAGGAGAGGGGTTTTCTCAAGGAAATTAAGTGGGATTGAAGATTGAAAGAGATTCCAACTCCATTTCTCTTGGTTTTTCTGTACTCATTCCCTTTCTCCTTTGTAATTCTGATATGGCTGCACTGAATGTTGACATGTGATTCGTTTTTGAACATGGGTAACTAAGGTTTTCATTCTAGGATTGTTTCTAAACCTTTGTATGGATTAAACTTGATTCCTTCACTCTTTTAGTATCTAATGGTATATATATGTTAATTCTACCCTGTTTTTGCTAATATTCGTGACTGGCCATCACTATGGATAATTTGTTCAATTAAATTAAGCTTGAGAGAGTTAATTTAATTGTAGAACTTGGGTAGAATTATGCTAGACTTGAAGTTTAAGAACTAAACGGATGGTTTGTTAATAACATAGGGATATAGTTATTAACCTAGCATTGTCAAATTAAGGTGGTTATTTAATGATTATTTTCCCTTAACTGTAGCAAGAGATTGTGCATGTTAATAGAGGATATAAATTTGGTTATGACTTGAGAGAGCTTAATCAATTGCTTGTGTACCTTAGACTGACATATATATATATATATATGTATATCCCATGAAAGTATTCTTGGAGAGGAAGGAAATTAAGTTTATGAAATACAAAGGGAATGAACAATCCTAGGCTTATTATAATTGATTGAATTCACAAGAATCATAGTTTTGTTCAGTAATTCTTAGTTTTTATCAAAATATCTTTTGAAATTTTTCTTTTCCCACACAACATGTTTGGCTCAACTTAATTGATTTCAAATGAATCTATTCAACCTAATTGAACATATAATTGCATTCGTTAGTTCGCTTTCGTCGTAGTCCTCATGGGAACGATCTTTACTCATCACTTTATTACTTGCGACCCGTATGCTTGCGGAAGCTAAACGGCGAACAAGAGCAAAAACCAAAACACTACGTGGAGGAGGGGGTGGTGCGTGCATCATCGTCAATGGAAAGGAGGTGCAGGAAAAAATCAAGAAGGTGTGGAGGAGGGGTGTGGGTCGATGGCCTACAATGGAAGAAGAAGGGAGGAGGAAGAGTAAAGTTGAAGAAGGGAGGGGTGTGCGTCGATAGTCAAGAATAATGAATGTAAGAGGGAGTTGTTTGGTCAAAGAGGAGGGAAGGTGGGTGAAGATTGGAGAAGACGCATGTCAGACAAGTGTCTGACATGCGTAGGGGCACCTTTAGGCATCCCAAATGGCATTTGGGACGCCTAAAGGTGAATCCCACGTAATGATCGAAAAAACTAAAAAGACAGAAAGGGAGAGAAGTAGAGACCGATCATAATCGTTAAATTATTAGATGCAGAATGAATATATATGCATAAAAGAGATGGAGATTTATAAAATTGATATATTATTGAAGATTAAAACGGTACAAACATAAGGAAAATTACAGAGAAAACAAGAAAACACACAAAGGTTTATCAACCTTAGAGAAGGAGGGGAGAGAGAATTGAGTCGTCAACACAACTCGGGGTGCCTAACAACTGAAATGAGATGCCATTTTATAGGCGTTCGAATCAGTTACTATGCACGATTTGACTTTGGGTAAAATTACTTGAACAGGAGTAAGAAACATGTTACTTGGGTAAAAGTACTTTTACTTTTGCTTTTTCATAAAGTAAAAGAAAATTACATTATTTTGTCTGCTAAAGTAAAGACAAAAGGCATAACTTTACAAAAGCAGAGAATCTTTTGAGTCAGTAGGCCTTGGACTCTTGTGCCGACAGTTTTGCTTTAGAATCAATCTTCGCCGAGGCTAACGATCTCATCATCCGAATCATGGCCAAAATATTGGGCCAGGTCTTCAGCTTCTGATCCATCTGAGGATTGGGCTGAGGAACTGGACTTTGGTTCTTGGGTTTGGAGAAGCCCAAGAATTTCAAGGAGCTGCCTGGTGAGGGCCTCTTTATCTGTTGCCGATGCCAAGCATGCTGTGATTTTTGCCCTTTGGTTGAGGAACACACTTGATTCGTGATCTCCCGCCATTAGGAACTTAGGATTTTGTCTGAACCATTTTTTCAGGTTTGATTCAGATACATTTTTTATGTCTCCAAATTTTGCCTACCATTTTACTGAAGAAGTTCTCTGCAGCATTGGGAACAATCTTTGGAACTTTGAAGAACCATATTTATAGGTCCATTTGAATACCCAGGCTAAACCAAATTTTGAAAAGTAATGAAGATCTGCTAGGAGGGGATCTTCACTAAGATTGATCCGACTTTTGAAATAGTCGAACCCAATTTTCACTATGGTTGGTAAAATTTCTTGGATAGGACCAAAGTAATCCCACCATTGATTGAACCACAATGGAAACTGGTATTTTATCTCTAAGTCATACGAGAACATAAAAAGCCAAGTATGGCTAAAATTTGGGTTTTGGTACCAGAAGGTACACCACCATGCATCCAAGTAGTCCCAATATGTGAAGCCAATTGGATTCATGTTTTCAATTGAAAATCGTTTTCTTTTGTTGAGGTCTTGACCCCAATCTTTTGGTGATAAAAACTTCTTTATTCTAAAAGTAGAATAACCATGAATGTTTTTATCATCGAGATTTTCTTTGTCTAAAAAATGTCTTATTTCTGTAGATTGGGTATCTATAAGAATAAGCTCAAAATTTTTATGTTTTCTCCAGAGACTTTGGAGTAAAATGAAATCCTTTCGGATAAATTTTTGCTGCCAATGTGACAGGATTTTTGTCACAGAAACCTGGTTCTGTGTGGAAAAGGTTTAAGACCTTTTCTGGTTTTAACACAAAAGTAGTTTGTGTTGGTTGGGAATAGATGGCTAATTCTTTTGAGGTTCAACCAGCCTTTGAAATTGTTTGGGAAGTTTTTTGGATTGCCAAAGCAAGAGACTCTGGATCCAGGGTGAATGGGGTTAAGGCTTTGGACTGTTCCATTTCGGTAATATCAGCCTATGTTTTGGTTGGCATTTTGGCCAAATTTTGATTAGCCTGTAAGGCTAAAAGGGTTTCAATTGGAAATCCATAATGAGAAGGGTCCATTATAGTTCCAATAGTTTTTGGAGAAGATTTTTGAATGGGTTTGGTCCCTGGAGGGGAACCCTTTTGGTGGATCGAAGATCCTTCGGTTAATGACCCTTTTGACATTTTGATTGCAGCCTTTAGTTGGGCTGCTTCTTCTTTTGCGATCCTTTTGGGATCTTCTTTTGCTTGGGCTTTGGCCCTTTGCTTCTTTTTCTTTTCTCGATCACTCATTCTGGTCACCTTATTTCGCCTGCAAGAACTCTCTGGTTAGAAAGTCCGGTAGGGAATTTGAAGTACCTTTGATAAATTCAATTTCAAAATCAAAGACACTTAAAATTGCTTGCCATCGGGCAAAAATTTGTTTTGATGTAAGATTTTTAACATCATTTTGCAAAACATCTTTTGCAGCTTTGCAATCAACCCTAATTAAAAACTTTTGATTTAGCAAATCACTTTGAAATTTGTTTATGCACAAAACAATTGCTAAAATTTCCTTTTTAATGGTGGAATAGTTTTGTTGAGCTCTATTCCAATGTTTTGAAGTAAATGCAATGCAATGCTCTTTACCATCAATTTTTTGTTTAAGAATGCCACCATAACCTATGTCAGAGGCATCTGTTTCAACAATTTTGAATGCTTCTAGATTTGGGAGATACAAGCATGGAAAATTTTTGACCAAGGATTTGATTTTGATAATCATATTAGTGTGATCATCAGTCCAAGGAGGAGGAGGTTTTGAAAGATGCTCATGAAGAGGCTTAATAATATTGTTTAGGTTGGGAATGAAATCACCTACGTAATTCAAACAACCTAAAAACCTTTGGAGTTGAGTTTTGTCCAGAATTTGATCTGGGAATTTATCAGCAAACTGAATTGCGCGATCAATTGGAACAATAGTTCCTTGGTATATATGATGACCAAGAAACCGAATTTTTGTCTGAAAGAGACTAATTTTGGTTTTAGAAACTGCTAAGCCATTGAACCTAGGAACATCTACAAAGATTTTGACATGTTTAAAGTGTTGATCAATTGATTCTGAAAACACTAAAACATCATCAATGTAGACAATGATAAATTTTGTAAAAGGATTGAAAATTTCATTCATAACCTTTTGAAATTCTGACAGTGCATTTTTTAACCCAAAAGGCATAACATTCCATTCATATTGCCCAAATGGGATTGTGAATGCAGTCTTATACCTATCTTTCTCTGAGATTTGGATTTGCCAAAAACCAGATTTCATGTCAAATTTTGAAAATATCTTGACCTGATGAAGGCGATTTAAAAGATCTTTTTTTGTTACGTATTGGATACCTAATCCATTGGAGAGCTTGGTTGAGGGGTTTGTAATTGATTACAAGCCTTGGGGTTCCTCTTTCAATCTCAGAATTTTTATTTACATAAAAGGCCGCACAAGACCATGGACTTTGGCTTTTTCTGATCAAGCCTTTTTCAAGTAAATCAGAAATTTCCTTTTGGCAATGTTCCAAGAGTTCTTGGTTCATCTGAATAGGACGAGCTTTTGTTGGGATTGCTCTTTCATTGAAATCCTTTTCATAAGGCAAATCAATTATATGTTTCTTTCTTTCCCAAAAAGCATTTGGAAAATCAGAACAAATTGTGTCTTGAATATTTTTCAAAACATTTTGAATTTTTTGTTTTAGAAAGGGTTTCTCCAACTGGTTTTCAATTGTTTTGTAAGAAACTTCTTCTTTTAAGAAATTGATTTGGCTTTCCTTATACTCAATGTGATTTATAAACTTTGTATAAGGTGGATCAACAAGTTCAAAGAAAACCTTTTTGCCCATAACATCAGATTCAATTCCTTCATCATGTGTCAAAAATGGTTTTAATCTACTGATGAAAGGAGACCCAAGAATTACATCTTGAGACAAAACTTTTGCAAGGATAAAAAGTTCTTCCATTTTGACACCATTATTTTCAACTACTGCATTTGAAAGTTTATAACTGACATCTAATGGAGATTTGTTTGGCCCACAAAGGTTTTCTGTGGTTTTTTGAAAGAATTTTGTTGGAATCAGACCTTCTCTTATACAACTTAGAGCTGCACCAGTATCCCATAGAGCTATTGTTTCTAATACGAAGGTATTAGCAACAATAATTTTGACTGGCACATGCAATTTTTGGATTAAAACTCTTGATATAATGTTCAAGAAATTCTCAAAAGGTTTTTCATCATCTTGTGATGAGCTTTTGACTTCTTCTACTTTCTTTTCTTTATCAAGACTTTCTTCTTGAATTTGATTTAAAATGAGAGAATGGAATTCCTGAGTATTCTTCAGGTTTCTTATCTCCTCTTTTAAATTGTTTATTTCTTATCTACAATATTTTGCCATGTGGCCTTCTTTACCACATCAAAAACAAACAATTTTTCCTTTGGGAAGATCCATAGGAAGTTTTGATTTGAATTCATTTTTCAAATTTCTAGGTCTGTTTGTTTTTGGTTTTTTCCAAGGTTTTTGATATTTTTTGTAATATCTTTTAGCCTTGTATTCTTTGTCTTCATGCTTGTGTTTGGATTTTTTAGGTCCTTTACAAGCAGGAAAACCAAATTGTTCACAGAAGGTTCCTAAGTCCTTCCGATTTGATGCTTTTTCTTTGGCAAGTTGATGTTGGATCTTATCTTCTTGACAAATTTTTAAAGCAGTTTTTTGAACAATTGCAATTAACTGTCCATATGTTAAGTTTTCGTAATGGATTTGACCATCACCAGTTTGGTTTCTGATTTTCTCTCTGATCTTATCTCCTAGAGATCTAGGAAGACCAGCAAAGAATTTTTCTTTCCAGATAGGATGATTTCCATCTTCTCTGGCCATAACTCTCAGAAGGAAGTTATCTCTATACCATCTGAAATTGGATAGAGTTTTGCATTTCAAATTTGACAGAAGATCTGCCGATTTATCCGTCCATAGTGCTGGATCACCAACAAAGTGAACTATAATGTTAACTATAAGACAGTTAACAGCATCAGCCATTGGTTCACCAATACTATCTCTGAGAACTATACCATCCTGAGTGGTTTTTATGGCTTGCAAAATTTGATTTTTTTGTTCATTTGTGAGATGGAAATCCCACCAACCTCTGAGTTGCCCAGTAAAGCCAGAGATCAATATATGAAAAACGTCTTCCTCTTGACAATTATTATATATTGCATAAGCATTACTGACCATCGTCATTTGTTGGCATATTTCCAAAATATTTGTTTCAGATTGTCCATCTATGTTCCAAACATAGATGTTGTTTGCATTAATTTGCCGAAGAGCTGAATCTCTTTCTTCGAGCATTATATCCAGAGGAGTGGCTCTCGGATAATACAATTTTGTTGGATTTCTCCAGCTTTCTTGTTTTATTTCATGAATTTTTGGACAATCTTTACTTTCACTTGTTTGATTGCCTTTCACAACATTTATTGCTAGTTTTGAATCCGTAGCTTTAGATTTAGGAGAAGGTGTATCTGGCATGGTTATCTTTTTTAACTCCTTTTCAATTCTTGCTTGAAGATTTCCTTCTCTTATACTAGTTGCAGTATTTGCAAGGATAGGGTAAGGTTTGAAAATTGGCTGTGTACTGGTGGAACTAGGTAAGATAGTCTTACTGGCTTCACTAGTAACAGATTTTTTCAAAATATGTTCTCCAAGAGTTTGAAGATAAGAGTTTGTATAATTATTGTGTTCAATGATATTTTTAACATCATCTTTACTTATTTCATATTTTGAATCCTTAATTTTGAAAGGAGAAGCCATAACAGTAACTTCACCAATTTTTGTACCAGGAACCTGGTAAGATTGTTTTGGAGGAAGTTCAGATTCAAATTTCTCTTCATTTTTTAAAATCCAAGAAGCATTGACTCCCTCAAATAGTTTAAAAGGATAATCCTTTATATTCTCATCTTTCACATAGGCTTCAAACCAGAGAAAGAAAGGAATATGAAGTTTATACCTTTCAAGCATTTTGTAAAACTTTTCTTGAATTGGTTTTCGCAATCCTTCAGTTTTATATTTTTGGAAAAACCATTTTCGTCTTTCAATATTTTCATTAGAATATAAATCTTTTCTCAAGAGTTCTTTATCTAATTCAAATTGTTGCTCAATCACATTCATGTCAGAGTATGTTGGAGATTGGCAAGTTTGGGTTTCATCTTCAGTGTTTTGGTCTAAATTTTGGTAGACAGGTTTTACAACACTAGCTGACTCACTGAGACCTTGCATTACAGAAGGTGAAACAATTTGATCTTTGACAGAGGAGCTACAAGAATGTCTAGAAGGTTGTTCTAGAGCAGTCCTGAAACTTTTTGCCATTGATGGAGTTCTAGAAGCATAAGAGAAAGATTTTCTGGATCTATCAAATGTAATTCTAACATCTCCATTAATATTTTGAATAATATTATAAGAGCTATTCGCAGGTTTTGGTATGACAGGAGCAATTTTAGTCATTTCCCAGTCATCTGGAAGAGTGATGTCTTCCCATTTTATTGGTTTTGAAACATTAAAAATAGCCACCTTTAGGCGTCCCAAATGATTTTGGGACTTCTAAAGTCAGATTTTAGGCGTCCCAAAATAATTTTGGAACATCTAAACCCAGCTTCTGGTGCTAAAACAAATTTGCAAAATTTATATTTTGCGCTGGGAAGAACTTTAGGCGTCCCAAATTCAAATTTGGGACGTCTAAAGGTTTCCCTATATACATATAATTATAAAAATGCCACTGACTTCCTTTTTAACCACCCAATTTTAAATTTGGGACATCCTTTGAGGTGGTTATATCCTAATTCTGTAGTAGTGAATGGAGGTTGAAATTGAGATCCAGTCAGTAGCGATTGAGTTCGTCAACTTCTTCACTAAGCAACTTCACAACCTTCCCAACACCACTAGTTGTATGCATGTCGGCGAGCTTCATCAAGGATATGACTGGCACAGCATTGGATATGTTAAGCACTGGTCTTGTACTTTTGGTAAGATTATATGCATATATATATATATATATGTCTGGATTAATGGGGATTTGGAATTAGGTCAAATATACCTAATCACAAACAAATTTTTTTTTTTTTGATTCAACTCCTTTAAAATTTCAAATACCTAATCTACCTTAATTATTTGAAATCTCAATCATCATCTTTCAATATTACCTAAACATATGGACAAGTCACACAGGTAGGACGTACAACTCATTCTTATTTGTATGAGTTTTTTATATTACCCAAATTGTTAGAAAATAAAGTAGGGAAGGAAGCATAACAGGTCGTATTCATGTTTGGATATGGGTCAAACCTCCAAAATCTTCCGAGCTGAATTACAGATGCTCATACAAGGTTTAGACTACTAGAGCCTAAACCTGAGGGGCACAGCATATACACCCCACACGAGAGAAAGAGATAGCACGAATACTCCTATTCAGAGGGTCAAGACTACCACTATTTAGGAAGGTGGGATCTCTTCCATTTATTGCATAGTTCTTACCTGCCCTTCATTTAACAATCGGAGAATTAAATCGTTGAAAACTAGTATCTGCTGAAAATATGAATAATTGGAATATAAATAATTAAATTGTTGTTATGCTTGGTTGTTAACTTGTGTAAATGGGGACAGCGTAACAGATAGTAAGGTGGAGATATGTAAAGAGAGATTTGAAGAGGTTAATGAAGAGAGCAAATCACTGAAAGTGGAAATATTCGAAGGAGATGTGAAAGAACGATACAAGAGTTTTAAGTTCATAATAAAAGCCACAGACAAGGAAGGAGGTGGTGGGGCCAATGCAAAGTGGAGCTTTCTTTATGAGAGGATACATGAGGGAATCCCAGATCCAAAAGGCTACTCGGACATGGCAGCTAGCCAGCTACCATGATAAAAGATGTTGATGCTTATCTTCTCAGTGCACAAAAGGCAAAATGAACTATAACAAGTGAAAAAAACAATCCAAAGTGCATATATATATATATATATATATATGAGATTAATGAGTAAACTTTAAAGAACAAGGTCTGCGCTATCGTTAATGATTTCATGCATTGTGCAATCATATGTCAAAAGTGTGTTTGAATTCTTTTATTTAAGTTCTTCTATGTCGTCAAAAGTGGTGAATTAATGTTTTTATGATGTAGTAGTATTACTTACGGGTTGGTCTTTGAGATGAACGAGTGGTATTGAATCTTCATATGTTGAATTAAGGTATACTCTTTGATTCTATATATTTATGTCACTTCCAACATATCTCATGAGAATTTTTAAAGGGAGTCGATTTCTTGTGTCCCTGCTACAATTCTTATCCTTTCAAATCAATTTTTAACGATATAAATTAAATTATACTTTTGAAACTTATCAATTTTAAATAATCATCAAATGCAATTTAGTAATCTACAATTGCAATAAACTCTTCACTAAGAGGAGGGAAAACATTTCCGTGTTGGACATAATCTTACGTTCATTCTTACACACATTTACTCATGATATTTTTAAAAGTGAAGGAGTTATCTTGCTTCTCTGAGGCCTTGTTTTATAACAAAGAAACACTTTTTATGGAATGAGAAGTTGAGAACAACGAAAGGTAATGGAAATATATTTTAAAAACATGTTTTGCGTGTCATAAAAAATCCATAACTTCTCAAATTAATTTTGTTCAGTATTTTTTTTAAAAGAGAATTTTACTACGAGACAGTGATACTATTGTTTTTTCTTCTTCCAAAAGCAGACAGAATCAATATAAAAATTCCGGCGAAAATTTATCACAAAAACACATACATATTCCTCCCATTCTTCTTCCTCATCATTAAAACATCGATTCGAATATATGGTCAATGTAACACCAAGACTGCCTTCCACTTGCTTCCGTCTGATATTATTAGGGAGCATTTATTTCTTGTCTATCCTTTTTGCCTGAGCTGTGTGGTTTGGGGTTGCTTCTACTCAATCGATAGAAGTGAGTTAATTTATGGATCCACTTGCTTCTGTCTGATATTATTAGCGAGCATTTATTTCTTGTCTATCCTTTTTGCCTGAGCTGTGTGGTTTGGGGTTGCTTCTACTCAATCGATAGAAGTGAGTTAATTTATGGATCCTTTTACTTTATATATATATATATATATATATATTAAGCTCAAACTCCAGCTTTTATTATGACTTTGTTCTTGTGAGTTGTAAATTATGATCATGACAAGGTCAAAGAGGGAATACCATAACATCTACTACTAATTGATTCATATATTAAATATTTAAAAAATCATTATAATATTCAAATAAAAAATAAACAAATTTAAATCTCCATTCCTTGACCCAGGGCACGCACATTTTTTGTGTCTCTAAGTATATCACATTATTCATCTTTTATTAATTATCGTAACTACTCCATTTTTTGGACTAAACATATCCTTCATATATATATTTTTTGGTCGAAGATATCCTGCATATATAAATAAAGAAGACTAATATTTTTGTAAGTATAAAAGAGAAAAATGTAAACTTTTTTAATTAGATTTGCTCAACAATAGTTGGAACCGGCTAGGTACATGAATCGCACGGTATTATTGTATTTTATTAATATCCAAATCTTTGAATAAATTGTTGACCAAGAGGTCACACTAGATCAGTGACTTCATTAAGTGTTCTCTTTGTTACCCTTTACGCCTTTATCATAGGACTTCATACTTTTTTATGTATCCTTCTTATCAGCACATCTTATAGCTAGACTTCTTTGTATGTGTACGAATCACTTTTGATGATTTTCTATCATTTGTTCTTCAATACCACCTCAACTCTTTTTTGTATATAGTTAGTATAAATCTTATCATTTCTTGGTAACCTATATATTCATCTCCTCATGCTCAAAACAAAAGTTGACAATCAAACTTTTTACTATAGTTACTTAAAGGGTTAATACAATTTTTGGTATCTCAAGTTTGTCCTCATTTTGGTTTTGCTCCCTCAAATTTTAAACCATAGATTTTGGTCCCTTAAGTTTCATTCCATTTAAAACATGCTAGTCACTATAATGTAATGAAAGCTTAGACCATTTTGCTTCTTTAAGTATCAAAACCTATAAGTTCAAATTTGAGGGATCAAAATTAAAATAAGGATAAATTTGAGCAACTAAAAATTACATTAACCTTTACTTGAAAACGGGCCTAATTATTTATGTCACTCTAAATTGCTAACCCACTCTCGTCCTTGATACCAAAGCTTTTGAGATGATCAAGAGATATGCAATTAATGATAATCAATTTTGATATTGACATCTGACAAATGGCTTCTTGACTTGTTCTGAGGATAATTTTGTTTAATATATCAGGATGGGCAAACTTTGATGGTGATTAGCATTATTAACTTATCTCCATTGTCTAGATGAATAGCAATAAGATTATTTATCAGGGGAAAGCCATAACACCGACAGTTGTAATTAATGAAATCATGCATGCTTCATCTCTAGTGGATTTAGTTTTTAGGTTTGAAAAATCAAAGGCCTCGATTTCTTCATTTGGGTGATCTTTGAATAACTCAATTTCAAGTATTCCTAGCATTGAATGGATAATTATATTGCAGAAGCAAAAGGAAAACCATATACCTTACTGTAAAGCGTGGATATATTGCCAAGGAGAGTCATTGCAATCTTTCAAATGGAGAAACATCTCATCTAAGGCTTCTTTTGGTTTGTTGAGCACTCTTGAATAAGATCATATCAATGCATCTCCTTTCTTCATCCACTGAACAAAGGAGCAACAACAAAGTTTTTTGCTTGAAAATATAGTTCCTTCCTCCAGAATGAGAAAAATCTAGATCTAGAAATATTGTTTATCAGGATATCAGCATTCTTCTTAGTCATTTTACTTTTAATGATGTTTTAACATTCAACATCTTAGAAAGTAGGTTTTTTTTGCCAGTACGAAAGTAGGCTTTTACATTCACTGAACTTATATTACTGTATGGTGTTATACATCTAATGTAAAATCTTTAGTTTTAATGCATTTGACTTTTATAAAAAAAAAGAAGATAAGGCTATAAAAGCGACACCAAATCTATTTGTGCAGACTAAAATGATTTTCATTCTTCTTTAAGAAATTGTTGCATTGTGTTGTCATTTATATAAACAATGTGTGGCTGGGAGAGGGAATAAGCGGGTGAAGGCGAGGTTAACGGAAGGAGAAGGAGTGGGAGGTGACGGGGGTGAAAATACAGAGGGGATCAAGGCACGTTCGTATAAGGCCTCTCTGTTGGAGGCAGAGCCAGAAAACTGCTCTCTGGATGGCTGAGGAAGCAGTGTGTTCGATATGGCGTGGAAGGGATATATCGAGAGCCTCCAAGAGTTTTTTGGAGAGGAGAAAGACCAGACTGAGAATGGGGGAACCGCGGATGGAGCAGATCCGATTCCCACCCTAGTAATATCACAAGAACAGTATGAAAGGTGGTGCGTGCCTTGGAATAAATTGCTGATAATCAAATTACTGGGTAAAACCAACAATCTGTGACTGTTACAGGTCAAGCTTCAATGTATCTGGAAGACAAAAGAACGATACACAGTGCGAGATATTGACAACGGCTATTTTGTTGTTTCGTTTGATAGTGAGGAGGACCTTAATTATGTTTATGTGGAGGGACCATGGATGATATCAGATCATTACCTGCTAGTACAAAGATGGAGATTGAATTTTGATCCATAGAATGCTTCTCAATAGAAAAGAATAGCTGCGTGGATTCGTATCCCTTTACTCCCTTTGGAGTTCTTCAATGCCGAAAGTTTGAACTTAATCGGCAATCTCATAGGGCTCACTTTTAAGGTGGACTCAATAACATATTAGGTGTATGGAACTCGACTTTATGAAACGCTTGATACCTGCAGTAAGGATCTTTGGGAGTGAAAGGCATGTTGAGTATGAAGGTCTCCACCTAATATGCTTTCATTGTGGTAAATATGGGCACCATCGTGATGTATGCCCAGAAGCCATTTTATTAGGAAAACAAAGTATGGAGGTTGCTGAGGAGTATTCGGAAGTCGATGGGCAGCAGTCACAACAACTAGTGGAGAAGGAAACGGAGCCCAGGGTAGATGCAAGGAGGGACGCGAGAGTGGAATTAAAGCTGGGAAGAGAACCAATCGCGACGGAGGTAGTTAGCGGCGGCGCACCAATGCAGAAGGTGGTGTGGGGATGTGGAACTTGGTGCGACGGCCGGTGCGTAGAACACAAATTGCTCCAGTGATATCAGGATCAAGCAAGATTCATGGGAATAATCCAGGGAAACCAAATCCGGTGAATTTTCCATGGCGGGATTCTCGATCAGCAGTTAATATTGACATTAATCACAACGGTTTGAAAGCTAAGTTCTCAGCTGGTGCAAATTCAGAATCCCGTAAATTTGGGAAGGAGATAACAAACTCTAAAAGGTGGGTCCTGGTGGACCAAGTCAAAGGAATGGGAAGGATGCAGCTGGCTAAAGGAAAAGAAAATAGTGGTGAATTAGATAATTGTTGGGAGAATAAATACGTGGGCCCATCGCAACAAAGTAATAAAGATGGAGGATTTATGCTTTCCAAAAATCCTTTTGAGTCTTTGGCCCACCTTGACGAGGAGAAAGGAATAATCCCTACTGAACACGCATGTGGAATGGAGGTGGAGGCTCACGCCAAAGTGTACATGTCGTTTATACAGATGAAGGTATGACCCAGGGCCCTGAAAGCCCCACTCAACACATTATAGTTTCTCTATGAATTGTATATTTTGGAATTGCAGAGGAGTTGGGGCGAGGACCTTCCCAGGTTCGATTAGGGAGTTGACTAGAATGTATAAATTGGATATATTAGCTTTATTTGAAACTAAAGCCAGTAGAGGAAGAGCTAGGAAAATTGCGACTAAATTAGGCTTCCAAAATTTCCATATTGTGGATGCTATGGGTTACAGTGGTGGTATATGGGTTTTGTGGAATGAAGGTGAATGGAGTGTGAATGTACTAGAGTCATCCAGTCAGTTTATTCACTTACTTTTGCAATGGGGTAGTGACAAAATTTTCCTTACATGTGTTTATGCTAGCCTATATATTATTAAACGACGTGAGTTGTGGACTCGGTTATTTGGTTTAATAGATACGGTAGACGTGGCATGGTGTATCGGAGGGGATTTTAATAGTACTTTGTTTAAACATGAAAGAAGCTCTCAAGCTCAGGTTGGCACAGGTGTGGATCGAGGGTTTGTTACATGGTTTGAAAATTCTAGTTTCTCGGAAATTCACACGATGGGTCCTTTTTTCACTTGGAGTCGAGAGGGCTGCTCAAGTAAATTAGATAGGGTCATTATAAATGATACCTTCATGGATTTGTGATTGGTTTGTTTTAGGGGATAAAAATTCAAAATTTTTCCACAAGCGTGCTAATGCTAGGAGAAAAAGGAACAAGATTGAAGTACTAAAAAATGCTGATGGTATGTGGATATACGATCAAGAGACAATAAAACAAATTACGGTGGAATTTTATTCATCCCTATTTACTGAAGATGAGGATGATACGCATGTATTAATTCCTCGGTGCTCATTCCCTCCTTTATTGCCAGAAGCCGTGCAAAGTATGTGAGGACATGCTACTATTGAAGAAGTTGAACATGCTCTTTGGAGCATGGGACCTTTGAAAGCTCTGGGTCTTGATGGCCTTAATGCACTCTTCTTCCAATCCTAATGGCAACAGGTTAGCTCAGTGGTATTCAATTTTATTACTAATGTGTTTAATTTTCCTCATGAAATTCAAAGCATAAACCAAACTTATCTGGTGCTTATACCAAAGATTGATAGACCAAAATGGGTGAAAGATTTCTGCCCCATTAGCCTATGCAACGTCATATACAAATTAATTAAAAAAATTATGGCCAATCGGATTAAACCTATTCTCGATAGTGTGATATCACCTAACCAATGTAGCTTTATACCGGGTCATCTTAGCTCGGATAATATTATCGTGGCGCAGGAAGTTATCCACTCTATGAAAAATATGAAGGGTAAGAAAGGATTTATGGCAATGAAGATTGATCTTGAAAAAGCCTATGATAGAGTTTGCTGGTCGTTTGTCATTGATTGTTTACGTGTTCTCTCCCTACCGAAAAATATAATTAAATTGGTGGAATCATGCATATGTTCCTCAAGCATGAGGGTCTTATGGAATGGAAGTAAATCGGAGAACTTCACTCCAACCCGAGGTATTCGGCAAGGAGATCCTCACTCCCCGTATTTGTTTGTTATATGCATGGAGCGGCTTGCACACCTGATTCAAGATCAAATTTCTCTAGGGCTTTAGTGACCCATCTTGCTAAATAAGGATGGCCCGCCAATATCACATCTATTCTTTGCAGATGACTTGGTCTTATTTACAGAAGCTAGGTTGGATCAAGTTAATGCTATCAAAGATTGTCTTCAATCCTTCTGTAATGCTTCAGGACAAAAAGTAAATGTGGCCAAAATGAGGGTCTTCTTCTCTCGAAATGTGAATCATAATGTTCGAGCTCAACTAAGTGAGACTTTAGGGTTTACAATGGCAGCTGACCTAGGAAAGTACCTCGGGGTACCTCGTCATCATGAGAGGGTTACGGAGGCTACGTATCAATATGTAGTGGATAGAGTCCGCAAACGATTATCAAATTGGAAGGACCATTCCCTCTCCATGGCTGGTAGGAACACACTAATTAAGTCGGTGGCTTTGGCTATCCCGAATCATGTTATGTAGACATCCCTCATTCCTGCCCCTTGTTGTGATGAAATTGATAGAAGTGCACATAATTTTCTTTGGAGCTCTAATCAAGATAAGAAGAAGGTACATTTAATGGCATGGGATATGGTATATTCCAAGAAGGCCAGTGGTGGTTTAGGCTTGAGGTACTCAGCTATCCAAAACCGCGCTTTCATGATGAAAGTGGGTTGGGGCTTAGTAACAAGGAAGGACTCATTGTAGGTTAAAGTAGTAAAGAGTAAATACAAATATGGGAATGACCTGTTACCCCAAATCGATACTCAACGACCTGGATCTCGAGTGTGGATTGGAATTAAAGCCACGTGGTCGAATGTACAAGACAATATTGAGATGATAACCAGGCATGGAGAGAACAGGGTAAGATGGAAACATGAAAGGAGTGGACAATTCTCAGTTTCCTCAGCGTTTGGGATTTTAGAGGGGATTCAACCTTGTGAATCACCAGATTGGACCAAGATATGGAAGTTACAAGTTCCACAGAGGTGCAAAACTCATCTATTTTTTATGCGTCATAATAGGTTGCTCACCAACGAATCCTTGTTGCATCGCGGAATCCGTCAAAATGGTTTCTGCAGCTCTTGTTCGCAACTGATAGAGACTTCCCTTCATGTTACACGGGATTGCACTCATGCACGAGAATTCTGGGTACGTCTGGGTATTTCTCCAACAGATAGAAGATTTTGGGAGAGTAACTTAAATGACTGGTTCTGCATGAATATCAGGAATAGTAAGAAGATAGTTATAGGTCGGTGGAACGATGTATTTGGTGTTGCTTGTTGGTTATTGTGGTGACATCGCAATGAGAGAGTGCACTTAAGGCCTACCCCATCAACTATTGAGGGCCTAGCTGAGATCAAAGGTATAGTTCAATGTCTCGTCTGAGCTAAAACCTCTTCCCAAAAAAATAATTGTTGGAGAATCAGAGGACGTTCAAATGCTGGTGTCTCTCAACAATTGGAAGGGGACCTATTTGTGGTGCATGTTGATGGGGCAATAACCCGGGATCGACAAACAGCGGGATGTGGAGGAATTTTATATCATCCAAATGGAAGCATTATTGAATCATTCATTTGCCGTATAGAGGCATAGGATTCCTAATGACATAATTATGGGGGTGTTTTGGGGTCTTTGGCGTGCTTGGGACTGTGGGTGTAGAAGAGTAGAACTTCGATGTGATTCGCATGCAGTGGTGTCCCTCCTTGGTACCAGCTCGCTAGAGCTACATGCAGATAGGGAACTGATCTTGGAAGTGAAAAACTATCTGAGTCGAGATTGGGATGCTTACATTAGACTTATTAATCGACTATAGAATGAGCAAGCTGATATGCTAGCTAAGGAAGCACTGCGCGCTAGTTTGGGTATACAAATTATGTTGACAGAGTCAACCATGAGCCTCCTCATAGTGTGAGGAATTACTTAATTGTTTTCTCGTTTGTTTTATTTCTAGTTTTTGTCTATTGAATTCCCATGTATAAAAAAAACAATGTGTCTATTACGCGAACGATGTCTGGTGATGTGGACATAAAAGCAGCATTATTAGATATAAGAAAAGATGCTTCTCGGTTCATGAGATCGAATCTCAGTGCTGGTGCCCTGTGTTTCTTTCACCTAAATGTCAAGTATTTTGCGAAAAAAATGAGTCGGAAATTAAGTTGGAATTGATGCGGGAAAAATAAGGAAACTCCTCCATAAAATTGAGCTGAAAAAGAATTATATGTGTAAAAATATGTATTCTTGAATTCAAATTTTGATTTTAAATTAAAATGTGATATTGCATCAGTCATTGTAATAATAAAATTACTAGTTGGCATGATCTTATCAAAGTAGTTTTAAATCTTCAATTATATTAATTAGAAAATATCGTTGTTACTTTTGAATTGTAAGGGCAAATTATTACAAATATTACTGCTCCATTCGAGACTTAATAATAACTATTCTATACATATTAAAAATATAATTTAATTTTTTGATCAATTGGTTAAGTTGATTATTTATAAAAACATGTGTTTATTTTTCTTAAATATCACCTCTTTTAATCATTACTACATTGGGAGGGAGGGAAAATCTTCTGTCCTCGCAATAATACTTTAATCCACAGTCATTACCTGCTATTAATACTTTTTTTACAATATTTTAATCGACACATATTGATAGTGGAAAAGCATGATTTATGGCACTCAAAAATAAATATTTCCTTTTTTTTGGTCAAAAAAAAATTTCTTAGATACATTATTTCCACTAAAGACAAATATAATTGATATTGGGATATTTGAATTTTATAAAATATGCCTATCGGTCGCTATCACCAGATACCATTGGGGAGAGGGGTGTCTCCATTGGTTTCTCTCTCCATTTACTCTCTATTGAATGTATCTACCGTTATATCAACTTTAAATGGTTGAAATTTAATAATATTAAATAATATTATTATAATAAAAATCTATAATAATAAATCTCAACCATTGAAAGTTGATCTAATGGTAGATACATTCAATAGAGAGTAAATGGAGAGGAAAATCAATGGAGACACCCCTCCCCCATAATATTGGGACCCGAACAGAAATAATAAGGGAAATTTATTCGAAGAAGTTTGTGGATCCTGTATTAGCATGGATTATGTATATAAGACCAACAAAGCCAGCATTCACTTCCCACAAATATCGATTCACAGTAGTTACTTTATATATTGTATATTTTGATCTTGAGATTAGTGTATAATATAAGATTATCTTTGAGGCATGGCTCTTACTAGTAATTTGGAGGTTGAAATTGAGATCCAATCACCTGCGATTGAGTTCTTCAACTTCTTCACTAAGCAACTTCGCAATCTTCCCAACGCCACTGGTAGTGTCCATTTTGGTGAGATTCATGATGGACTTGACTAGCATTCCATTGGCTGTTGGTAAGATTATATAAAGATTCCTAGATTAGTGTTGGATTCATGCCTCTAATCGAAAAGATGTGAGTGGATTAGGGTTTCTTCCTTTGAATAGAGAGCACACCATCCCTTCTAGTGTTACGCTTTACATTACAAAACTTATTTCGCATATTTATTTTCCAATAGTGTAAAATCACTTAAAATAAGCTGAAAGAAATATGATTGAAACTCAACCGATAAAATTTTTCCTTGTATTGATTTTGATAATTTGTGAAATAATTGTAGACTTCGATGCTGCTTAAATATTAAACATTGTTAATGAGTAAATTATAGAAGCCAGGATGGTAGAAAAAAAAGTTTATAAGGAATATCAAAATTAAGATACTCTCTCTTGGGCTTAGTATAGGAGGTAGATAACTAATTAATATATATTAAGGAAACTATATAAGTTAGTTATTTATAACAAATATGCGTTAGTTTTCCTAAAAGGATTAAGGCACAATTTTGCACTGGAAGTAACTACTTAGGGCGTTGGATATTTGAAAGTTTTTCAAGGAGCAGTTTTGTCCCGGAAGTGTTAATAGAGGAGAAAATTTTCACTAACCATTAAAAAAATAAAGAGAAAATTTGCCATGACCATAAAAAACGCTAGTATGGCCCGTTCACATATTTAACGGCAAGAGCTAAAATTACTAGGTTGTGGTAATTACATCCAGGGCAAAATTCCTCATCAAAAAAACTTCAAGATAGCGTGGTGGGATCTCTGGACCCCGAATGATGAACCACTAATTCATTTTGTGACTACTGGTATCCACCGGTTGGACCCATGTGCAAAAGTTAGTGACTTTGTCCTGGCCCATGGTAGATGGGATGTTCACAAATAGGGTGAATTCCTCCCTCATTGGGTGATAAATATCATCAGCAAAATCAAACTACTAAGTGAGAGAGGTCAAGATACCTTCTGTTGGTGGAATGCTTCTGATGGCAACTTCAGTGTCCAATCTGCTTATAAATTTGTGTTTGCCCAACGGAAGCAGCATCGTCTGACCCTGTGGTAAAAAATCTGGAAAGTTCCGGTTCTAGAGAAAGTTAAGATGTTTTTATGGCAAGTTCTTCACGAGTGGTTACCCACTAACTCACTCAGAGCTATGAGAGGCTTAGTTGATAGTGACGAGTGCCCATTTCAATGCTAGAGAACTAAGAGTATCCTTCATATCCTCCGAGATTGTGAGAGTGCCCGTGAGGTGTGGCTTCATTTTCTTGACTCTAACGCTTGTTTTAAATTCTTTCAGTCTGATTTGCAGGTATGGCTAAAGGAGAATATGTCCAAGACTACGATTATGGGCCGTTTCCACCAATGGTTATGGCCCAAAATCTTTAGTCTCATCTGCTAGTCCCTCTGGAAGAACAGATGCTGCGGAGTTATAGAAGGCTCTCGATCTCATCCTAATGAGATCATTCATGCAATCATGTACCTGATGATGGAATCCGGATCGTTTGTCACCTTTAAGCACCAGATCTTTCAATACAGCAATACAGAGTGCGTCAACTGGCATCAGCCACCAAAAGGAGCGGTTCATCTCGATACAGATGGATCCGTTAATCACCAGGGTCTTGCGACTTGTGGAGGATTAGTACGTGATGATCAGGGTCAATGGGTTCTAGGATTTCAGCAGAAGCTCGGCTTTGCACCCTCAACTTCGGCAGAGCTCTCAACACTCCTAACTGGTCTCCAGATGTGCAAGGAACGGAACTTTTGCAGGGTCCTAGCTTACACGGATTCCCTTGAACTATACAATCTGATCATGAGGGATGTGAGCATACATCATCCGTTGAGGACAGAGATAAATGCTGCCAGGGATTTACTATACTCTGACTGGGATATAGCAATCCACTGGGTGCCAAGAGAAGGTATTCGGTGTGATGACTTATTGGCTAAGGAAGCTCATTAGCTTGATGTTGGATATTAGGGACTAGAGGGAGTAACTCAAGTATTCTCATTCTTTATCTTGCATGCCAAATTGTTTTTCTTTTTTTGACACTGATACTTAATTTGTACAAATGGGAACAAGTATATGGTAAGGTGGTGATTGAACCATATTTTTATATGATTTTTTCATAATTAAATTGGGATTTTTAATGTATTTCATAGGACATTATTGCATAATTAAGTACTAATTTGAGTTCGGGATATTTGTATTGAATTAATTGCAATTAGGGGGTAAAATGGTCACAATTTGTTAATTATTTTGTACAATTGTTTCTTAAACTTTTGATGCTATCTGGTGCTTAATGTTATATTATAGGTTTTTTTAGAAGAAATTGAAGATTTTTGGAGAGTGAGAATTAAATTTTGACGACTGGAAAAACTAATAGAAAAGGCCCCATGATTTTTGGAAATTTCAAATTATTGAAGAAAACATTATCAGGAAAATTATAGAAAGGTACCCACATGTTCAGAAAATTTTGTTTAAACCCTAAAACATTTCAAAAAGTGTCCAATTAGTCCCTCCTCATGACCTTTAAAATTTTCGGAGTCGTCGTTTTGACCAGAACCATTAGGTCTTCCTTCAGCTAAAACGCAGATCCAAGAGGCGAGTTGAGATTGAAAAATCAGAGTAACAGCGCCGCACAAGCTTCTTCGTCTCTACACCTTGGCCTTCTTCTTCCTTCCTCGCCGTTGACTTAGTTCTCCTCCACAGTCGTCAGCGTGCATCCTTCCTCCACTACCACGGAGCTACAACCACCGCTCCTCCCTCATTACACCACCTGCTTCTGCATCGGGACTGCGAGAGAGATTCGAGAGTTGAGATCTTCAGCTGGGAAGGAGACAGTGGCAAGAAAGCTTCATCCAACCTCCACCGTCTTCTCTCTCTATTCTCAACATCTCACTGCCGCGAACTAGAGGGCTTTGGTGACGTCCAACTTTCACCGACCAGCTCCTTGCTCATAAACACCAAGAGCCAGAGCTTGACAGAACGAAGAGAAAAGAGACGAGAGCTGGGAGTTTTTGAGCCGAAATCACAGTTTGAGGCCGCGGACGATGGAAGGAATTTCAGAGCCCAGAATCACTTAAAACCACTAGACCTTTGCTTCCTCCATGATTCGACCTTCTTTCATCATTTTTTTCTCTTCCACCATAGCTGTTACTCTGCCTTCACCGCCGACGCTTCTCTGTCCCTCACAGCCAGAGTTCTCTGTCTCTCTCTTTCACTCCATTACCATTAGTTCTTTTCTTTCCATCACCATTCAATCACCTTCACCATTACAGATCCTCTTCCCTTCAATTTCCCACTAAACCCGACAGCCTTCCTCTATTTTTGTCTCTACAATTTCATTCCTTCAATTTCCATAAGCTTCTGGTGTTATTTTGAAGAAGCTGTGGTTATTCTTCAATAATTAGGAGTAGCTGATTCATGTGATTCTTGGTGGCAATGAAGGTGCCTAGAGTTTCAATGTGCTGTAAAGGGGAGTTTATTAGTTTTTTATTAGCTCATTATATGTATTAATTGTGATCTGTTTGACTTAATTCTGAATTGATACATGTTTTTGAGACGTGGATGAGTGTTGATTTGTCTTTTTCGATTAACAATTGTGTTGAATTTTGTGTTGATGCACTTGGACTATGTATTGAAATTATTTCCTTATGTTTTAAAGAGATTATGCATTGTATATGATTACTGTGGTGTGTAATTGCATTAATTCATATTGAGTATCGTGATTGTACTCTCATTTAAGAAGAAACAAGTGCATCAAAATAATTTTCGAACATACTTCAAGTGGTTTTTTAACAATTTATCTAAGAGATGACTATAAATGCGTTCGTAGAATTAGTCATTAATTAGGTAGATTGAACTCAACGCGATTGCTTGAGGTTTTCAATTTGACTTGATGATAAATGAACTCCCATATCATTTTAAGAAGCTAGGAAAGCCATTTACTTTATTAGCAAGATTCATTTCTTCATATCCATCCAATTTTTATACAAAAACCAAAAACAATAGCTTAGCATTTAATTACATTGCATCCTTCCTTTAGTCATTAATTTAAAAAATCAAACCCAATTTCCCCTTGTTTACTTTTATTGCATTTGCATGGCATTTAGATTATTTAGGATTCAATAAAAGACTCCTCGAGAAGAGAGAACGATCCTAGGTTTGCCTATACGCAATCCTTGGTAAATTTTTTATTGTGAACCCCAACTCTAATGTATGAAAATAGTCCTAATCAGGTGGTGACATGTAAGGAGAAAATTGAATCGATTGACGAAGAGAACAAATCACTGAATGTGGACTTCTCAGGAGGAGATATTAAGGATAAGTACAAAAGTTTCAAGTTCATAATGAAAGCCACAGATAAGGAAGGAGGTGGTGCTATTGCAAAGAGGAGCTTCACTTTTGAGAAGATCCATGAAGGAATCCCAGACACAAAAGGCCACCTGGACTTTGTAACCACGTTACAAAAGAAGTTGATGCTTTTCTTCTGCACTCACATGGAAAATGAATTGGAGCAAGCTAAACCAAAAATGCAAAGTACGAGGATGATGAATGAATTAATAATTAAAGAATAAGGTTATGTGTTGTTGAGTCCATGAATTGTGTTGTGAACTAAAGAATAAGATCTGTGTTGTTGAGTTAATTCACTATGTAATCATATGTAAAAACTGTGTATGAAGAATGCTTTTATGATCGGTGTATTTAAGGGCTGGTCTTTTAATGAATATGTTGTGTATTTCAATCTTCATCTTCTTATTTGTCTAAAAGTAACTAATATTACAACAAACATTCAATCAGCAACAATTAACATAATTCATTCACAAATCCTAATTGCCCAGAAATTAAATCACTAATCGATCTATTAATGAATCCTTAACAAAAAAGCTACTGCTTAAAAATAATCCTTAAGAGTTTTTTTCCCGACAAAATGTCTCACGCGTACGAAAACGATCATGATGACAAATATACAATCATCATTGTCATGGAGGTGTTTTGTAGAGTTTAAAGGTGGGTTTAGCCCCAAACAAAAAAGTTTCGATGGCAGTGAAGAGAGAGTCACAGAGGAAGAAGCTATCCCATCAGAAGAATAAACGAAAGGACTGTCACGAATCCCTACACTGAAGTAGTCGATAGAAAAGGAGCTAAATACTGGTTGATAGTATTAAAAAAAAAAGACATTCAACATATATAATAACCGTCAAATAAGTCTTTGTTGCACTATAATCTTTTGTTATTTGACTCTTTTGCTTTTTTTTTTTTTAGAAAAAAATAAATGGGCAAACACTAATGACATAAGGTTATAAATTGGATTCGTGACCTGCCACTTACAAGAAGATGTCATGCTAGTAGGTGACAATACTTCGACTTGATGCTTTTTGTATTTGAATTAAACATAGTTGTCAACTTGCTCTTAAACTCGTGCTAGTTATAAATTTGGTTAAACTCGCGAGTTTACGCACAAGATTTACGGTTTATACATTTCTACCTTACAAATTTGTGTCTACTCCCTTTAACTTGTGCGAGCTTTTTCAATTTAATTTTGTTTAATGGCATTATATATAAACTTCATAGAAATTTCTTTGCTAGGTATTACAAATTATAAATATTGATGAAATTAATTTCAGATAGTTAAAATATACTTAAATTAAATTATTGTCATTTTTTATATTTTTATTATTTAATCATATACTTTAACATCTATTTATTATTAAAATTAAACTCTTACCACTACAAAAAAAAAACGTGATTTAGTAGCGGTTAAAAATGTGCCAATCCCTATGCCTCTCGTCCTCGACATAAGAAACCTGATGTGCCTTTGAAGCAAGAATATACGGCTCATCATATTGAAAAATACCAGTATGAATTGGCCGTGAGAAATTGACTGATGTGATCCCTAAGTTGTCAATTGTCAGTCCCTGAGAAGTAGTGGTATTTGCCCACAAATACTTGAACAACGTCACTGTGAAACGGTCTTGATAGTTAAGTTCGACCACATCAAGAAGCTTTCCATAGTAAGGAACGCCTTCGAACTGCATGTTGGCATCACTACTGCTCGCATAACTCCTTGTCCCACATGTGCCATAAACACCTGAATTTTGAGTTTGCAATCCTTGATCCCGTGAAACCGTGCAAAACTTAAAACCATTGACATTGTATGCTTACAAATTTCAGTTAGTATTATGAAATAACCAGCTAAAAGTATTTGATATTATGAAAAGTTACCAGCTCGCTATAAGTGACAGCAAAGGTCTTCGATCCTGCTGTGTGGTGGATCGTCTGCTACCCATTGCACCTCGTGTTCTTCTGAGAAAGCGCCTTGAAAAAAAACAATATCAATTGTATTAAAAAAATATAAAAAATTTAAAATTAATCAAGTTCAAATTAAAATTAATTAATTTTAAATTATAATTTAATAATTATCAATTACAAAATTATATATAAATAATCTAATAAATACATTACCTGCCCCTCAGCGCTCCTCTTGAACTAGATGAAACTCACCTAGTCGTTCGAAGGGATGCCGTCTGGGACACTCTCGATCAGCTACTCCAGAGGCATCGTCCCATCTTTATCTACACTGTGTAAGAGACAATTCCTCCTGTTCCTCTAGCTGTCGCCCATCTTCATCAGCGTATACCTCTTCCTATTGGCCCGGATGGCAAACCTTAGCTATAAAAAAATATTTAGATATGAATAATTATAAATATCCTATTAAAATATATTAATTAAATATAATTAATTACAACAAATATTAATTAAATACTATTAATTACTTGCACAACCTCGTCCCACGCTAGGTCCTTTGGCCCCTTCGGAACATGCCTCCATGTCCTGAAGTGAAGGGGGGACCGCATCCAATTCGAGCCCAGCTCGTTCAAGAAGCGGTTGAATAGGTGACCCCCATTGTCGATGGGCTGGTCCTTGCCCTCATTCCACGGCACTACAACTCGTAGTGTACAGTCCATGTTGTTCAGACTGGCCATGTCCAGCCTCCTTATGGACACGTTCCCCTGCTCATCTGCACAATTTACCGCACGTTAGATAAATTGTAATTCAAATTTAAAATTTAAAATTTAAATAAATAATTTATTAAATAAAAAATTTTATTTACCTTGGACCTGCACCTCAAACCCAGTAAACCGTGAAGACGATCCACGTGGGTTGTTTTGCTCCCACGCCTCTTCCTCATCGAGGAACGGCTCCATCTATCTGATCCCAATCAGGACGTCGAACTCCTCGTTTGCGTAATAGTCATCGACACTGATATCTGCCTCCCCCAAAATCAGGCACCTCTGGTACAGTCGTCTCCTGTGGAATCTCCTGCGATAGCTGTGGTAGGGCTGACTCCTGTGGGGGGATGGGCTGAAATGCCGCGGTCGCCCTCCCTCCACTCTACCCCATCCCTCTGTCCCTTGTTCTATGATGCCACCCCGCAAAATCGGTCTAGGGACCTCGGGCTCCCTCCCTCTATCCTGTCTTGAAGCCATATCAACTACAAAAATTCAAAAGAAAAACATTTTAGTCACATTATTATGCAAAAATATAATAAAAATAAAAATACAAATAAAATATGCATTGTCTCCATACCTCAATTACAAATAATGAGAAATACTGCAGCAAAAACTCTTCCATAGACGTTTGAACGCTCAAATATAAAAGAAAACACTCAGAGAAACTTTAGGAAACAAAATGGTCAAATGGAAAATTGAAGGGGGCGGCGGTATTATATAGTGGCGGCATTTGTAGTAGTTCTTGAAATAACCACTACATAAACAATTACAAATAAGCTAGAGCGGCTAAAATTTTTAGTGGTTCTTAAATAACCGCTACAAATTACAAAAACCTTTGAAGTTCTGTAGCGGTTATGGTACAAAACCGCGATAAATTTTGAGACCTTTGAAATTCTGTAGCGGTTATAACTTTATAACCGTTACAAATAGGCGATGATTCTAATTTTGTAGCGGTTTAATTGGTTAAACCGTTACAAATAACCGCTACACTATTGGCGCGTCTTGGTCGCACCAAGTGACAGCAACCTTGTAGCGGTTTTTATTTAGTAACCGCTACAACTTAACCGCTATAAGTTTTGGTAGGAAATGCGTGCCATATTTGTAGCGGTTTTTTCTACTTAACTGTTACAAAAAACGTTGCCTATCTGTCACGCCAGTTGGCGCATAGCTTGCTGCTATAAATTTGTAGCGATTTAGGTCATAATTGCTACAAAATTTGTATACGAGTTTACGGTTTGAGTTTACATTTTTATCACCAGTTTATTTAAACTCATAAGTTTAACAACCTTGGAACAGAAACCTATGAAGCGTCAAGTATGTCTAAGTCTATAATAATGGTTGATGCTCACCTTTCCAGTTTCTTAATCTTTTGATTATTTATTGAATCATTGGAAATTAACTTGGATTCTGTAACACCACTTTCTAGAGTCATTTATAAGAGAATTTTAGCCATTTTAGAATCACTTGTGACCCAAAAGTACTCTTAATTAAGCTAGAAGCTTAAAATTCTTTCTCTAAGACTAGGTTCAAAACTCTATTTTTAACTTATTGAAATGTTTTCAATATTAAAACAAGACTTAGGTTAACCACTATTCCATTCAGTCAAAAAATGCTTAGTTTAAAAATCTATACAGTGCTATTTTCACAATAGTTCTCAGCTTTCCTAGGTTAAATTTGAAAAATCATAACTTTTAATATACACATCCAAAAATGATGTTCTATAACGTTTTACAAAGCTTAAGATGTCTAAGATATTGGTTCAAAATATCAGGGCCTTAATAACTAAGATGCCCTATCAATATGCATCCAACAATGCACAGCTCAACTAAACTAATTATAACTTTGACTATCTACCTTCATGCATATTGGATATACATCTTGTATATCACCTACCTTGGCTACATATAGCCCTTAACTGCTCCTTATAGAGCTTAGTTACATCCCATAATAATATAGAATTGATGCAAAGCTTCCAAAATATATACAATTGCACACACTAAGGATCATATAAGGATAGAGTAAAAATTCACAAAGTGCCTCCATCTTCAACCACCTTTCCCTTTTTCCTTGAAGAGCATGCCCCTAAGGTTGGATAGGGAAGAATGAGGTGAGATTCAGGGGAATCTCAGTAGCAAAACATCAACTTAATATATAATGTGCAATGGTAATTAACTATGCATGTAGATAGCCAAACTAAAAGCACCTTGCAAGCGTATATACATTGCCATGGCACAACTCAAACAAGGATATTACATGTTCAAGTATATATGGCACATAAACATGCAATCAACTAAACAAACTATATAAGAGTAAGTTTTGCTACCTTTTGCTTTTTCTCAAGTTACCTCATTTTGTTTGAACTTCTTTGGTTTTGCTTCCCCCTTTGCTTGATAGTGGTTGCCAAATCCTGTTAATTATTCATGTGGGGACAAATCAATACTCATTTTAGCAAACTTTCATAGCATAACTAATCACTCTCAAAGTCCCAACTTGCAACCCATTCATTTAGCTCCATAACTTGGTCATTTTACCTTGATTTTCCTACTTCTTGTTCTTTGTTTGATGATTCTTTATATTTTTCCTCTTTTGCCTACTGTGTTTTGCACAAGTTTTGCAAGAGGAATTCATTCTCAATCTCAACATTATAAAGTTCTAGCCATAAATTTGTGACCGCTCTAGGCCAAACATGGGTGTAGAAATTACATAATTCTATTATTTTAATCAATGCTTCCAAACTTATACTTTAGTCACTTTTGCATACAATTCCACCTTCTAAAGCATATTGAATATCTACTTGCCTCTATAATTTAGACATCCAATTTAATACCCTAGCTCTCCAAACTTATCCCCAAAACTCATAAACCCATTAATAATTTCAATTTCCTAAAAATTGTCATTTTCAGACTTAAACCCAGTTTTGCCTCTAATTTTTCAAGGAACTTTGAAATATCATTACTTAAGCTAGGGAACTCCAAATTAGGTGATTCAAGTTCTTACTTAAAGTTTTTTCAATCCTCTACAAAGGAAAAATAACATCCACCATTAAATCATGGACCTAATTTCCCAATTCCAGCATATATTCTAACTGTTCCTTTGGTGAGATAGGATATTCCAATTCTCCTGTCCAAACTTTGAAAATGTATAACTTACAATATGCACATCTAATTTCTATGTTCTAGTCCTTAATTTAAATCTCTATAAGTCTATTTTAAAAGAAAAATAACCACAATGACAGATCATGACAACAACCTCACATAATTTAGAACAAAAGTTATAATTTTTGCAAGTTTAGATAGAAAACTTGGAAAATTTTGTTTTACATATTTTAGGCAGTGACCAATGAATGTGTTCTAGGACTCATTTTAAAGCTTAGAATATGTACTTACACCTTACCAAATTCCATAGATACAGGACACCGTTTGCCTTATCAAAACTGTACTAGAAACCCACTGTCTCTCAATCTCTCCAGAATCGACACACTATTATATACCCTCAAGAACACCACATATCTCTTCCTAATATGATTTTCTCTTAGATTTATCTTCCAAAACACATGTTTAACTCTTTAAACCTCAAAAAAAAAAAAAAAGGGAACCAAAATCACCCAAAAACTCAAGCTTTAGCCTCTAGAAACTCATGCATGCAGCACTCTGTTTTTAGTTTGGAAGAACAAGAAGAAAAAGAGCACATGCAAGTTCAATTAATGGCTTAAAATCTCCAGAATTTTGACACCTCTCAACCCAAAATGCATGCTCTATTTTGGTGCTCAAACTACAGAATCAAAGACCTCAAAAACAACCTCAAAATCGACATGCAATACTTCATATTATTTTAAAAAGCCTTAACTTGCTTCTGGCTATGCTTACTTTGCTTAACCCTTCATTTTCTCTCACTAAACCAGATTATCAACGTCCTCTTTTCTGTCAAAAACACAGCAATTAAACAGGGATGGAAGCATAATGTTGTTCAAGAGATTCACCTTCACCCAAAATTAGCCTTGCATGCCGAAGATCACCTTCTTCAACCTCTTGATCGATCATCTCCGTCCTCCTCTCTCTTTCTCCCTAGACCTCTCTCTCTCTCCCTAGACCTCTCTCTCTGTTTTTTTTCGTCAGCTGAAAAGTGTGTGTGTGTCGAGTGAAGGAAGAGAAGAGTGAATAAAAAGGGAGGTTGAGTGTGGTGAGGGTGTTAAAAGACTCTTTTGCCCTTCTACTATTCTTTTGTTTGCAACTTGGTCCTCCTCTCAATTTAATGAAAATACTAAGTAATTATTAGAAATTAATCCTTACGTATAAAGATTTTCTTCCTCAATTAGCTTCTTTAAGCCATAAAATATTTTCTCTAAGATTTTCAGGCCAACCCATAACCTCTAACTATCTTTCCTTGAATTTTTGGGAAAATAAGCTTTTAATTCCCATAAATTGACTTTTAAAATTATTTGGGCCATTTTTGGGGAACTAAGCCTCTTCATAATTTTTTTAAATCCCCAAAATAATATTCCATAATATTTCCTCAACTTTCAAGGCCCATAAATAATTTTATTATCTTAAGCATTTTTCTCATTATATGCTTAAGACATTTGACTCAACTAGGCTTAATAATTTACTTAATTTAGACTTATTTTCCAACTTCTAGGCCCAAAATGTAGGAGGTTCCAGATTCTCCTTGAATTCTATCAATTGGATATATTGATAGAAAGGAAGATGTGAATAAGTTTTTCATTTTTACATGGTTACATAATAATAATATCTTACCGATATGACATTTGAGAGAATCCCACCATATATATAGAGTCACACTTGGAGTTGAATATATAGCGAGTTTGCTGTCCGTTGTGGATGGTGCCACTTGATTATTAATCAGAAGACCACGGCGAGCAAAGTGGAGGCTTTGCTGTAGCCAGCAAAGATATGAGGTTCTCTTCAAATAAACTTATTCTCTCTCTCTCTCCCCCTCTCATCCTTAATATAAGATATACTAGTATTTATTTAGTTTGATTATATTAAGGAAGTTGGTTAAATTAGTTAATATGATATTTATTTTGTAAAACACACCCGTCATCTTTCTTAATTCCCTTATTTCCCCTCTTCCTTAATCATTGTTGAAGAAGCATCAATTAGGATAGATTAGGAAAATACTGACAAATATATTAAAAAAACTCTTATGTTTATCACTAAGATCAACTCCTCAAATATATCTTATAGTCCCTTTGGTCCTTAATATAACACATATTTACAAACTTTGATTATATTAATGTAGTTAATATGACGTATATTTTCGAACACACCCTAGCCATCTTCCTTAATTACCTCCTTCCATCTCCTCCTTAATTATTGTTGAGGGAACATCAATAGGGGTAAATTAGGAAAAGATTAACAAATATAAAAACTTTGTCTTATATTTAGAACCAAAATAAATTCCTCAAATATATCTAATATTAAGGACCAGAGGAGTATCAAGGAGGAGGGAGTACTTTACAGCAAAATAGAGGTGTGGCAATTAAAAAGTTGGAAACAAATTAAACTAAATCCAACAAATAAATACATATTTAACGCTTAAAACCTCAATCTTTTGGGTACAAAACACCTTTTTAAACTGTTGAGTGGATATATGTTGCGTGCAAAATCGCTCAAGCTGCACTATATGCTCCCTTCTTCAATATGGGGCACTTCAGCTATATCACAGGAAACAAGAAATGACAATTAAATCATTTAATATGTCCTAAAATGTAAGCTTTTTCCACTTTTAACCTTCTTAAAAAATTTGTTTAATTGCGTTGCAAATGTTATTTTAGAGAGAGATGTGATATAATGAGTGGACAAAGTTAGAAAATGAGTATTAATTACAGAGGCAAAGCAGAAAAAGAAGCATTAATTAAACTAAAAATGAATTATTCTAAACCATGCAGTCCTTTTAGTAGTACCCTATATTGTGGATAAAAGGGAGTACATTGCTTTGGATAAAAGTATACCTATTTAAAAGGTAGTTTCTGAAATTATGCATCTTGACCTGTAGGTTTTCCTGAAAAGTGTTGCAAAAGTGAACTCACACGTGGTCAACGAATATCCCATATCTGATCTTGAGAACCTGACCAAGTAATAATATAATCGTTCAAGTGAGTTGCACATGGCATTTTCTTATTCTAAAAAATGACGTGTTCTGGTCGATCAACCCATTTCAATAATAATGTCGCATATTCACGTTATAATTTTATTTTTCCTGTTTCCATTCAGAATACCAAACGCAACCTCATATTTAATTGTTTTGCTTTTTCCCTTTTTCGATTCCTCAGCCATATGTCCAGACTAGAACGCAATAAAAGAATCTGAACTTACACAATAATAAATGGTGATGAATTGAAGGTAAAATAACCATTTTACCAACCTATTTGTTAAAGGTTGTAAACAGCCTCACTTTGTAAGGAGGAGATTATGAGTTCAAAATTCGAGAAACACATTTATTAAAAGATGCAAAATCCCTTCACGCTTATTGAAAAACTTTTTATCGTTAGCCTTAGGGTCCACAATAAAAAATTAATTAAGGATTGGGTATAGGCAAACTTGAGATTGTTATCTCTTTTCGAGGAGCCTTTTATCTATTCATAAGTGATCTAAGTGATATACAAATGCAATGAAAACAAAGAGAAATTGGTTTTCGATTTTGTTGAAAATAGGCAAGTGGAAATTTAATTAAAAACCTAAAGCTACTATTTTTATCTTTTCAAATAATGAATAGGATGAAAGATGAATGAAATGAATTCTCTTGATAAATTCGTTCAATGGCAATCCTAGCTCATTAAATGATATGACAGTCAAAATTCATCAAGTCTTAATCAAAATCTCAAAGTAATCACATTGGGTCCAAGACTCTTAATCAATAGGTGCTCCTACATTCACATTCATAGCTATTGCTTAATGATAAGTAAAATATTTACATATTTATTTTCCCTTATATGATGATTTTATGGACGATATTTGCTTTTAATATAATAAATTTAGGTGTGATTGATAAATAAAAACTGTTTTTGGAATAAACAGCATTTAAAAAAATAATAATAAAAATAAAAAAAATAAAAAATGAAAGCACTGTAGTAGTCAACAGGCACTGTAGAAGCCGCCAGGGTACTGTAGAAGCTTCTAGAACACTGTAGCAGACGCCAGAACACTGTAGCAGCTGTCAGATCACTATAGCAGTACTGTAGCACACGTTTTTCCCCCTATAAATAGAGATCAAGGCCAAGTTCAAAGGTGGAGGAGAGGAAGAGAAGCAGAGGTTTTCTTCTCCGACAGGGAGAGGTCCTTCTCTGACCGGGAGATATCTTTCTCTAACATTTCTGAGTTCTTTGTGTTGTTTTTTAGATTTAATTTCATATATTGCATACCTCCATCTTGGAAGGCTTAGGATTGTATGACGTTTTGCATGCCTCCATCTTGGAAGGCTTAGGATTGTATCACATTTTGCATGCCGCCTACATGGAATGTTTTGCCTCCTAAATGGACGGCTAGATTTCTTCATCTTTCGTTCATCTTTTGGTTGTATATTTATGTTTGAGAATTTAATATTCAAGTTTATACAATATTTCTAATGATTTCATTCTAGCTTTATATAATGTCAATTTATTTTGGTTTTGTTTTTAATTTCATCATGTGCTAAAATTTCATTTTCTTAGGGTGATGACGTAACTTACTAATGACGGATTGAATCCTAACTTATTAAATCTAGTTTGAATTTCTCCTTCATGATTGAGTTTTAATTATTATTCTTAATGCTTTTGATTGACTGACCATCTTTTGAATGATTTCAATATGCATGTTGAGACCGGAAGGAGATACATGTGTGTAGACCCTATAATTAAAACTATGACTTGCATATGAAATAGGAATATATTCATATAAGTTGTGTAGTTTTACTGAGTTCCATAAATTTTAATGCATAATTAATTGCTTAAATTTATATAGGAATATATTGGATTAGCAATTGATTATAGAATTGCTTGACCTTAGAAGAGGCTTGTAATTAAATTAGGAAAACTCGACTATCAATTATGTGGAATAAATTGGACTAGAATAGATAAATGATTCAACCCGGAATTTGTAAAGCGAAATCTAATCCCTAGGGCTTTTTCTCATAATTGCTTTCATAACATTTGCATTCATATTTAATTGTCTTTCTTTTATTTTGTACTCTCAATCACCAACTAATCGATCAACTAAATAGAATTAAAATTATCTATTTTGGTACTTAGTACTCAATCCTCTTGGGAACGATACTCTACTTACTTCTATATTACTTGATTACGACAGTGTACACTTGCACTATTTAATTGATCATCTGCATTCGTATCACTTAACTATTGCTTAAGAATATTATTCAAGAACCACTTGATGTGTGAAATTAATTGAATTAATGCAAATGCTTCCTCTGATATTAATGTGCAATCGCGACATTCAAATTAACCCAAATAAACTACACAAAATAACAATCACATAGCAAGTATAATCTTATTAAATTAATAGGAAATTCATAGATGAAAATCATCCAATCTTAATTATCCAAATCCAATCACAAATTAAATAATCTTGGATCAATAATATGCAGTTCAAATAACTCAAAACAAAATCATATTGAAACTACCTTAGAACATAACTAGGAATTACAATAACACTAGGAAATTCATAAAGGAAGCAAGAAAAACTCCCCTACTTGAAGCTTGAGAACTCAAGCCAAATCCCAATCTTCAAGAGTTGGAAGCTAATCAGCTACTCATTCTGTTAAGCATAGGCACAGCTTATTCGAAATGCCAAACGCCCATAGAAAACAAATGAAAGTGTCAAAACTGATGAGAAGACAAATGAATGCCGTGGGTTCTTGAGGAGAGAATGAACTGAAGCTAGATGGTAATGTAGGAGAGAGAGTAGTGAGAGAAGACACCGGAAAGCAAAGGAAGATGGTGGAGATGCTGGCAATAACTTTCGACGGAGAAGGCAATGGAGTAAGGGGGGAAGAAGGTTGCTGAAGCATTGAAGCCGGTGGAGAGAGAAGACGCTGGTAGTGGTGATAATGATCTCCAGCGGTGAGAGCGATGGAATCGATTGTGGTGATCTCCTCCTCCTCCCTCCGTTTGTTCGCCTCCAAAACTGAAGGTCTGGGCTCCAAAGTGACGGCTGCCTTGGTGGTCTGAACTGCCCTGTCATGGTGGTCTGAGAGAGGGTCGATGGTAGTGAAGAACCAGTGGTGGTGGTGGTGAATGGAGGGGACGATCGTCCTCTCTTCTCTGTTTCTTCCTAATCACACCTCCGGTCTTCCTCTGTTACTCCCAAAATGTCGGCTGTGTTTTTTCCCTCTCAAAACCCCGATCTGACCTAAAATTTTGTGGAAAATCGCTCCTTTACCAAAATTGGGGCATTTTACAGTTTTCAAACGTTATGGGTACTTTACTGAAACTTTCTCTGGTCCTTTTCTACATGAACTTGCCGTTTCCAGAAATGCTAGGTCATTTTCTATAATTTTCTCTAAAATGATCTGCAAAGAAAATAAACCCAAAATTTAATACCCTTATTCCAAAAGTCAATCAAGGTAAATCATGAAATATATGACATTTTTGTCCCTTTTAATCTTTTTTCATGTAATAACTCATTAATCCAAATTTATCATCACTAATACATTTTTGGCTCAATTAACATGATAAAATCCTTAGATTAATCATGAAATAACATATTAAAATATGTTATGATCAGCAGTCTGAGTCTCGAAAGAGAAAACCTTGATCAAATAAGGAAAATAATAATAACCATTTCCCGAACAATTTTTGAAAGTTGAAATAGCTAGCTTCACTTAACATCGGTAAGTCGAAAAATTATAATAAAACAAGACTGAGTGGATTGGGTTTTAACTAACTCACCGATAATTCATCATAAATATCCGTTAGGTTGAAATGTCATTCCTGCCCTCTCTCACCTCACATGCACTCATTATATATAGGGCCATGAACCGACGAGTTTTGTGCAACAAAGTGTTTTAATTTCTAAGTTTCAGTGTAGAGAGAGAGAGAGATGGCATCTCAAAGTGTTGGAAAGTTGGAGACTGATGTGCATATAAATGCAACAGCAGAGCAGTTTCATGATGTTTTCTGCAGCTGAACTCACCACATCGCCAACGTTTGTCTTGAGAAAATCCAAGGAATTGACATTCACGAAGGCGAATGGGGCTCTCAGGGTTCGATCTTCTACTGGAATTATGTCCATGGTAATTAATTATAAGCAATTCATCTTTTGTTTCTTCAATAAGAATTTCATATATTGACAGGTATGTGTGTATATAAAGAATACGTACAACTCCTCTTTTGGCAATAAAAATATGCACTTCTTAATTATAACTTGAAGTGTTGATATCATATATATTTACGAGTATATGCCGATTTCCTATTCATCAGACCTTCGTAATTTCTTTTAAAGAGGATGTCAGTAATTTATGCTCATATAACTCACTAATTTGTGTACCAACATAAAGTTAGTCAAGTGGTGTCACGCTCCACTAAACTGCTATGGTTCTCAAGTTCAAGTCCACTTTTTCTAGGAGGGGAATCCACAAACCCTAACACTGAAATAGTCAATTGCTTAGATATCTAGTAATAGCATAAAAAAAAAAAGCGTCAAATACTGGTTGATAATATCACAAAAAAGACTCACTAATATGTGTTAGTTGTGTGTGTGTTTTTTTTTTTTTGAGGCTTTTCTGCTTCAAATTATAATTAGGGTTTCTTTCAAGACTTACAGACATAAATATTTATGTGTTTATCTTCAGAGATGAGATCTTTTCTTTTTGGCACGTTGCACGGGGGAGGGTCTCCTATGAAAACCTGAGACCTAGTCTAGATTATCTACAAGACTTACCATATAGAGGTCACCTCTTCAGCATTCCTCAGCCATATGGACCACATTAGGATCTCATCTTGTAAATTAAATATCCAGACCGAACCACATTTTTTACAATAGATATTTCCTTAGGATCATGTCAAATTCTTTCTGATACACAGATCCTCAAAAGAGGCAAGTCTAGATCATAATAGAATATCTGGAGAGACGAATGAAGAAATATAAAAAGATGGCGCTTTCAGAAGAGTAAAGATTTTTAAAAGGAATTCATTTGAAAAAACACTGTTATAGTTTAAATAAAAAAAGTACGAACGCCCATGATTTCAACTTGTGCAAGTTGTGTGTTTTCCAGGTCGATCGTTTTTATATCATCAAAAGGAAGAAAAGAATTTTTTAACGACAAAATTTTCTAATTTTGTGAAACATATATACAGATGGAAAGAAGTGTGTGGCGAAGGAGCTGGTGGAGTTAGTAGACACAGCGAACAACAAGATCGTATTCAAAGTGTTAGAAGGAGATCTAATGGAAGACTACAAAAGCTTCAGATTCATGATCCAAGTGTTTACTCAAGAAGAAGGAAGTGTTGTTCATTGGATCATGGAATATGAGAAGCTCAAGGACCACTCTCCTGATCGTCACACTTTGCTTCAGTTAGCCATTGATGTTAGCAAAGACATCGATGCTCACCTTGTTGCTCAACCAGATGCCGACCAGCCGGACACTGCCGCCGAATAAATCCATCCTCCTCTCAGATTAAATTATGTGTTGGTGTAATATAATATGTGTGTGTGTGGGGTAAATGAAAGTTGACGAAGACAATCTTCATCTGTGTGTGAGCAATCATCGATCTCTTATATATGTTGTATATTGTGTCAGTGATCGATCAGGGACGATGATCCATGTCTAGCTCTTCTATATATTATTAATTTGTAAGTCGTTTGTAATCTCTGGTTTGGCTTAAGATTTTCAAGATCCTACATATGTAATAAGCGCCACTGTGTAATATAGTGAAATCTAATAGTTTGTGTACTACTTTTAAGTGAATTTATTTTTTCTCTCTAATTTCACGTCATTTATCTTGGACAGTTAAGATTTATACATACATACATACATACATACATATATATATATATATATATTTTCTTGAAAAATTAAACTTGAATTAAGGAGTACATAAGTTAAAAATACTAATAATTAATAATAAAAAATTACATATAAAATAGTTTTCTCATATTAAAATTATTTCTTCCTAGATAATTTTTTACTTGAAATTTTTTTATAAATTCAAGGGAAGCTTTTTTTGAAAAATAAAATAAAATTTTACAAATTAATTTTAAATTTAATATAGGTGCTCGGTTGAATTCATTGATACATCACTTTCGTACTAATTATACCGGGCGAGATGATATAGGAAAACCACGTAATGATGGAGAGAGGTTGAGGGGTAGAAGGCAGAGACATGTTAGGATGAAAGCTAGTTTCTGTGCTAAGCACTTTGCTTCGTGAGCGAATTATATTTGGGTCGTCCAGATCTAGGACCGTCCAGATTTAAGTTTTTTTTTTAAATCATAATTTTTCAGGTTGATATGTTTTAAATGATCTTGAAGCTAATCAGATCACCGATGTTTTAGGGTGAAGGGGCAATTTTGGTCTGAAAGTTTTTTGTGGGGTAATTTTGCCCTAACCATTATCCCAGTTAATTTTAACTGTTAGTTGACGAAATACAATGAGCTAACAGTCTACATGTCATACACGTCATTTTTGTTAATGTACAAATTTGTGCCAGTGATTAGGACATTTTTGTGCTTTGGCCTTGGGGTCCACAATTAAAAATTGACAAAGGATTGCATATAGGAAAACCTATGATCGTTTTCTCTTCTCGAAGAACCTTTTATTGAATCCTAAGTAATCTAAATGCCATGTAAATGCAATAACACAAGAGGAAATTGATTTTAGGCTTTCAAATTAATAACTAAAAGAAGGACACAATTTAATTAAAAGCTGAACTATTGTTTTGGGTATTTTTATAAAAATGGGATATATATGAAGAAATGAATCTTAGTAGCAAGGTAAATGGCTTTACTAACTTCTTAAAATGATTTGGGAGTTAATTTAGTATGAAGTCAAATTGAAAACCTTAAGTAAACGTATTGAGTCAATTTATCTAATTAATGACTAATCCTACGAAATTTATTTAATACACTTCCTCTTAATTGAGAGCACAATTACGACACTCAAATCGAAATAAATCCATCATGTGTACTAGTCATCACATAGAATGCACAACTTTATTAATTCAAAACGAAATAATTTCAATGAAATCCAAGTACACCAATATAAAATTCAACACAAAAACAATCCATCATAGACAAATAATCACTCATCTAAGTCTCAAAAACACACATAAACCAATGCAAAATTAATCCAACCAGAACATTATGCATAAATTGAGCTAATGAAAATTAATGAACTCCCCTTTATAGCTCATTGAAGCTCTAGCCACTTCCTCCACCACCCAAACTCGAGCAATTCAGCCACACGTAATATCAACAGTACCTACAAATAGTTCAACACCTTGGAATTTCATGAAAATGAGTGAAGCACTAAATGTGAAGAGAAATGAGAGGAAAGATTCTGTTGGGTTTGGAAAGATCAGGAATGAAGGTGGGAAAAATATGGAAAAATAAACAATGGTGGAGACAGAGTAGGTTAACGGTGGAGGTAGAGTAAGAGAGATAGAGGGACGATCGTATGGAGGAGAATAGGAAGATGACAGTAATGAAGATGAAGGAGGGGCTATGATGATGATGAACAGAGGATGTACGGTGATGATGGTGAAATGAAGAGAATAGGAGAACGAATCTAGCGAAGTTGAGTCCAGGGGCTGACAGTGGTTATTTAGTCTGAGTAAAGAAGGGTCGCCGGTAAGCTCAGGATCTCGCCGAGAATTCCATAGTTGCCCCCTTCAAGCTTTGGAACTCTGCACTGGTTCAGCAACTCTCCCGCCGCGGCACACCAAGCTCCCAGCTCTCTCGCTAATGTCCGAACAACCTCAACGGAAATGGTGGTGGTGAGAGCGGAGATTCACTGTGACAGAACAGGGGAGGTGCAACTCTGCTATTCTGAAATTTCTGGCGACGCTGAGAAGGTGAAGAAATGGATGTTTCCGACGTTGTTGGTGGTGTGTGCCTGAGGAAGGGTCACTGGAACTGTGAAGACAGAAGTGATGGCTGTGGTGTTTGGATGGTGGTGTCGGTGAAGAATCGAGGAGCTAACGGAGGAGGAAGGTGACGGTGGTGATGGTGGATTCAACCTCTTCTTCCCCACTCTCCGATTCAAGATCCTCGCGGCCTCCCTCTCCAACAAAATCTCACAGTCCCCAGCTCACAGAGCTCCCTCTCTTGTCGGCTCAAAACTCTGAGCTCCCACTCTTGTCGGCTCCAGTCGGGTCTGTCCCAGCTTTCGGTTCCTCCTCTATTCCAAATTCCAAAATACCAGCTTAACTTTCTGACCTAATGGACCTGGTCAAAACGCAAGTTTTGCCCAGGACCATTTTAAAAATTTGAAAGTTCTGAGGAGGGAGTAACTTTAATCTCTTTGAAACATTGATGGGCAGAAATGAAATTTTTAGAACTTATGGGTCATTGATGTACTTTTCTCTGACCCCTTTTCTACACTATTTTGTGATTTTAAGAAATTATGGGGTTCTTTCTGTAATTTTCCCCAGTTCTCAAATTATTAATTCTAACCCTCCTAAATCTCCAATTTTCTTCTAAATCACCTAAAATACAAAATTAAGCATAAGGTGGCAACAAAAGTCCAAGAAACAATTGCACAAATTATGACTATTTTCCCCCTAGTTGCAATTAATTTAATACAATTGTCCTTAACTAAAATTAATACTTGATCATGCAATAATATCACAGAAAATGCATCAAAATCCCAATTTATATTTGACAATCATATATAAAAATATGGTTCAATCAATTCTTTCATACTTAAACCTTTGTACTCCTGAATAAAGGCAATTAATTACAATTTTCTAAGTTTCAATCATCAATGCAAATGAAATATGATCAATTTCATAATTAGAAAGCAATAGATCAATTAATCAAATTCTTCAAGCCAATATTGGTCATAGTCAAGCGATGCAAAGAAATTAGCTAACTACACAATCCAAAATACTAGAATGAAGCACTAGAGACTCTGAAGGTATTAGTGTTTCACTCACCTCACCCCATTGGAATAATTTCACTCTAGTTCACTTAATCAACACCCTTTCCATAGGCTTGTAACAACTCTAACATCTCCACTACTAATAGCAATAAATGCAATGAATCAAGAGGACTTAAAAGGCTTGTAATATCGGAAGAAAGCTAGATGGAATGGATTAATCAGAGAAAAGAAATAGTTGATATGCAAGTCAAAGTTATGAATAAGCTCATAACACCTAAATAACTTGAGAACTCTTGGTATTTCTTTTGCTTTTCTCTTATATACAAAACATTTTTCTATATATATATATATATATATTCTTTTCTTTCTAAGACTCTCTTTTTTTTCAATTCTTTTCTTTCTTTCTTTCTTTTTCAATTCTTTTTTTTTTCAAACTATACTCTCTCTCTTTTTTCCTTTTCCAAGCTATATACAATTTTTCTATATACATGGCATTTCAATATATACATTATTCAATTTTCTATTGACAAATTACTTTGATTTTAGAACACCATGAATACTAGGAGTAAATGACATACATACAACATAGGAATGACTCAAAGAGGAAACAAAGGTACGTGAATGTAGGTTTGTATTTGGTTGAAAGGGTTTAAAATTGAATGCCTCTTTTATTTCCATCGCACTAATACAAATGCTGTCTCAAAAGTGAGTAAAAACAAGTTCTCGAAGGTGAATAACTAAGTGAATATGCACACATGAAAAGAATTTAAGGCTCAAATAAACTTCTAACAAGGTTTTTCTCTAATACTCACTCCAACACAAGCAATTGCATAGGAAGCTAACTACAAAACATCTACTTAACTATTGTAAGTGCTAACCATACAAACATAATAATCAATCAAAATATTGCAATTAATAATAATAATGCTCAACTCTTAAATGCACTAATCATATAGAAACTCTCTTCTTTCAAAATAAGGAGCAAGCCAAAATCGAATTATGGGTTCATTTCTCTTCCCATTCACTTGAAAAGAAAAACATAATTTTAAAAAATTGCCAAAACACTAAATCTCATGAAAGCTCAAAGAATTTCTCACAAACCATATTTCCAAAGTAGCAAATGGGACCCTTTCTCACTTAGGACATGCATCAAAGTAAGTCATTCTTGAAAATTTTTTCTAGTTTAAGGTATTTTCTCATTTTAAAACAACCAATTAATGGGATTCAAAATGTATTCCCTCCCCCATACTTAATCAACACATTGTCCTCATGTGTAAAGTAACTCTATATTTTAACTTGTACCTTAGTTAAGTGTAAAGTTGTGACGTCCAATTATAATTGGAGCACAACACGTCAACATCACATAAAGAGATAGAAGGAGAAAGAACTCAGAATAACAGAGAAAATCAAGGTGAAGCACTAAATGTGAAAAGAATTGAGAGGAAAGATTCTGTTGGCTTTGGTAAGAGCAGGAATGAAGGTGGCAAACATCTGGAAAATAAACAATGGTGGAGACAGAGGAGGTTAACGGTGGTGGTAGAGTAAGAGAGATAGAGAGACGATCATATGGAGAAGGAGAATAGGAAGGTGATAGTAATGAAGATGAAGGAGGGGCTATGATGATGATGAACAGAGGATGTACGGTGATGAAGGTGAAATGAAGAGACTAGGAGAACTAATCTAGCGAAGTTGAGGGCAGAAATCTGAGTAAAGAAGGGTCACTAGGAAGCTCAGGATCTTGCCGAGAATTCCATAGTTTCCGCCTTCAAGCTTTGGAACTCGGCACTGGTTCAGCAACTCTCCCCCCGCAGCACACCAAGCTCCCAGCTCTCTCTCTAATGTTCAAACAAGCTTGCCTGAAATGGTGGTGGTGAGAGTGGAGATTCACTTGACAGAACAGGGGAGGTGCAACTCTGCTATTCCAAGACAAAAAAGTCAGTTTGGCATCACGTACCGTGATATCAAACAAGCTCTTAAACTATAGTATAGAGTTCAAATTGAAAAGTGATCAAAATATATCATGTAAAAATGATGAATATACAACTTTAATTTTCATTCTTTAATTGTAATTTTGGATGTACAGATGGGAAAGAAGTATTCAAGGAAAGATTTGAGGTGGATGAAGAAAACATGACTACAACTTACAATGCATTGGGAGGGAATGTAATGGAATTGTACAAGAGCTATTGCTTCATCATCAAAGCTGAGATTAATGGAACTGTCAAGTTAGGAATAGAATACGAGAAGATCAACGAGGAAGTCCCGCCTCCTCATAAATACCTTCACTTTTGCCTCAACGTTTTGAAAGAGATTGAACAGAAATTAGTTTGAGCGTTATTAGACTATAATGCTATAATCTTTGGATCTACGGAGACTCTTAGAAAAATGACGTCGTACTGTTTATGACCTATAAATAATATGACTTGTGTGAGCACTTTTATGCTTAAATAAAATAGGAATGATATATGGAATTTGTTTCTTGAGCTAGCGATGGTGTGTATTTTATGCATGAATGAATTCATTCTACTATAGATAATAGTTTTTAAGTTTGTGTTTAGTTTCTTATAGGTGCGTATGTAGTGTGCAAGATTAATCATTTTAGTCTGTATATGTGTGGAGAAAATGATGTATGTGCAACTTAAATAAAATCTTAGTATGTTTTTAATATTATGCTTTGTGTTAATATGTACTAGGTTGTTGTAGGTGTTATAGTTGTACCATGTAAAAGTTTCTTTGAAACTTGGAAATCTTAACACTACCTCATGTCCATGGTATAAAATCCGATCCACTTTATTCAATTTGAACTACAAAAATCCACTTTGATCTTATATTAAAGACTCGGGTTGTATTATTTTACATAATTTTTGAAAGATTTGCATATTTTATTCTATCTACCATATTTAATTGCCAGCCAACTGATTAGCCTTTCTCCCCATGTTTTGATGAAATATGCTTATTACAAGCTTCGTATCCATCTCTATTAATTATTCCGACATGTTATTCAATGATTTCACAATACTTAAAGTAATCATTATCTTACCAAACCTCATTTGGAATAAGCGAAATGCAACTCTATATAGAGGTTACATGCGCAATCCAAAAAAAGGTTATTTCAGAAATTTCGAGGCTCTTTTCAATACCTCTTGAATAGTTGCAATTGGCAAAGTCTTTCACACAATTCTTCAGCTTCTACTCCAACGCCTATCACTTTTCAACCTAGTTGTGATATTCACAATGTTCTCAAATTTGAATAGGGTTAGACAATTTTCATGAGAAAAAATAAAATTAGACAACACACCTCTTGCTTTGCTTCAATTTATCTAGATCATAATGACGAAGTTCAATATTTCAATTAGATAAAGTTACATTTTACATATCCTTCTCTTTTTTGTATTTCCTGCTTGAGACTGATGTTGCATTAAATTATCCAAGTAGCTTCAACTCTTGCTACTTCCTTGAACCACATCACAATTGCTACATGTAAGAATTCAAAAAAAAAACTGCTCATAATGGTATTATTCATTATAACCTTGGAGGCACCTTCGGCAAAAAGGCACAAGCTCGCTATTCTTATCTCTTTCCAATTAACCTTTATATAAAACCGATGTATTATATTACTAATTCTCCATTCCCTAGACCTTCCTCTTTTAACTCTATCTGTTTGGTGTGAGGGATTTAGAGGGGAGGGGAGGGGAGGGAAAATTTTTATAAGTTGAATTTTAAAAGATTGAAGAAGTGGGGTAATAAAATTTTAATAAAGAGAATATATAAGATAAAAGAGTAAGAAAAATTAATTAAAACTTTTTAACCCCACTTCTCTAATTTTTTTTAAAATTCAACTCAAATAAATTTTCCCTCCGCCCACTTTCCCTCTCCTTCCCTCAGACCAAACAAGCCTTAACGGAATAAAGTCCTTTATTTACATAAAATTGACCATTTTATCAAAAATTAGAAAAATGAAAATAATTGGATGCTTATTTTTTTCCAAGTTTAAAAATAATGATGAAACTTTTATTATTATTATTATTATTATTATTATTATTATTATTATTAGATATAGATATAAAGCCAATTTATTCAAAGATATAATGATGAAACAAACATGTGTTGGTTTTAACCGTTTAAGTATGATATCTTAAATTTATAGAAGAGGAGGGTGAAAGGGGAGTGAAGAGAGAGAGAGGGTGAAGAGAGAGGAGTTGTCTCTTGGAATTTGTGCCAGCTTGAGTTTGCTTCTTGATGGATGACCCCGGTGACTGAGTAATGCCACAGGCAAGTTCGTTTTGGGAAACAAAGGGAGTGCTGATATGGCTATGAACTCGAAGAAAGTATCCAAAGGGAGTGCTATTTTTGTCTATGTGGTTGAAACCATTGATGAAGAAACTGATTGATAAATCCCAGATTTATTATATTTTATCCCACCTTATTCATTTATTTTGGGGATTATTTTAGGCTAATTTGGATTTATTAGATAATATTTGGATTATTAGCCAATTATAGGAAATAATATAAATTTGAATGGATTATGATATTTTTGGGCTTAAATTGATAATATTTTAATTGTTATATTATGATTGGAAAATATTTCCAATTATATGATAAATCAAAATTTTATTATATCTTGCAGGATAAGGAAAAGCAGATTGAAATATCCTACGGTGCAGAAATTTTCTGAAAAGCTAAAAGAATATCCAACGGTTGAATATTATTGGGCTTCTTAGATGTTAATGGGCTCGAGTTGATATCCAAAAAGCTCTCTTCTCCTCCTTTTTAATTACCCTAGCCGTCACATATGCGAGCGGACTGAGACACGGATAGAGAGGAGGCACACGGATACAGCCGCTGGTGTTGGGTGCTGGAACTGACGCTACAGGAACGTCAACCACAGAGAGATCATCATCAATTCCCATCCTCTTCTCCCACGGGCCCACCTCCATAATCCATCCAATAATTCATTCCATATATATATATTCCTTCATTGTATGCGTAGAAAGGGAGGCAATTGATACATCAATTCTTCTCAACTTTTCTTCATGGCTGTGACGTGTTTGGGGATTGGAGGGAGAACTAATTTCATGGAAGCTTAAATTCTCTTGGGAGGCAACTTAGGAGGAACATGGAGGAAGCTAGAGCCTAGGAGCTTACACTTGAAGACTATAAGGGAGTGTCTTTCTTTTATCTTTTTGATTCAAGACTTAAGATTATTTAGTTTTAAATGATTTTGGGTTGTGTTAATTGAGAACAATCTAGTTTTAGATTGTAGACTTATTTTTTATTTGGATTGAATTGATAATTTGGATTTGATTTATTCTCAATCGATTATTGGGATTTTTGTTTGCAAACCTATGAGTGTCAATTAAATTATTAATCGAGTTTTCATTATTAATTTAATTGTCAATTTGGGTTTAATCTCTTGATTGTTTAATTAAGGTGATTAATTTTCGAATTGTTTAATTAGGTAATTGTGAACATAATTTCCAAATTATCTTAAACAGTTGTGATTGGTTTTTAATGGATTTAATTAACCACCATTTTTCCATTATGAGTTTTCTAGTGGATTAGATGTTATTGAGCTTGAGGGTTTCCCATGTCTTGATTAGGTGATTAAGTTTATTAATTCCAATTTTTCATGAACCTCCCTTTGGTCTAATAAATTAAATGGCTAAGAAAGCTAAATCCATGTGAATCCTGAGTTGTCCCCTTCATCATCATAATTGAATTAAATCCTTGTTGGTTGTCTTACTTTTGATTATTTTCTTTGCTTAGCATCTTAATTCCTTTTTCATAAAACCCCCCCCCCAAAGATTGCATTCCAATTCATTTAGGTTAGTTTCATTCTCATATAGGTTTTAGAGTCTTTTACATTTTGCATTTAGGTAGTGGAGTCTTGCATTTTAGTTTAGGTTCATTCTATTGCATTTTTTATCACCTAAATTCAATTCTAGAGAAAACCCACATATTGCTCCTTGGGAGAATGACCTAGGTTGCCACTATATTGCATTAGTAGGTTGTCCTAGTTATTAATTGATTGCTTTAGCGACAGAAGCACGCATCACTGATCAAGCAATGACGTTAATGAATTCATCTCTGAGTAAAACAGGGAATGCTCTGTCATACAAGGACAAGCTTACAGGCTTTAAGGGATCAGATTATAACGGTGTTGCTTATGGCAGCTCCACTATGGAAGAAGATGCCATCCTTTTTTATTTATTGGATCAGTCCTGGGAAATTCCTGAACCCTCAGAAGAACTAAAGCGCCTTATGGATGTTTATCCAACAATGCAATTGTCACAGGAGGAATATAATCGGTGGGCTAAACTATGGAACAACTCTCTTATTATCACAGTCCTAGGTGCAAAATTAAATCTCCCTAGATTAAAAGAGCATCTATGCAGAATTTGGTAGACAGGTTGCTTTGAGCTAATTGATTTACCCAATAATTACTATGTTGTTAAATTTAAAGTTCAAGAAAATTGGGACAAACACTACAAAAAAATCCTATTTGGAGGGCCAAGGACAATAGCTCAACACACCATCCTTATGCAATGGTAGTCTCCTTACTTTGATCCTTTTCACAACCCTTTAGGAAGAGTAGCCACTTGGATCAGAATTCCTCATGTACCGCTATTGTGCTACAATAAAGAATGTTTGTGGAGGTTAGGAGATATGGTTGGGAAGACTCTTAAGGTCGATATGAACTCCTTTAAGAATCTGGAAAATGAAGAAATAAAAATTTGCAGGGGACGTTATGCCAGAATCTGTGTAGAATTGGAATTACAGAAAAAATTGATACCTCAAATTATTTCAGCCTCAAAGCTCTTCAACGTTGAGTATGAAGGATTGGGACTTATTTGCTTCACCTGTGGGAGGTACAATCATAGAAAAGAGCAGTGCCAATGGATTTTAAACCATGATGGTGGGTCTCAAGTGATCGATCCAAAGGGAATAGCATCTTTGGCTGCGCAAAACACGTTGGGAAAATCAGAGGGTTGCTCTCAGGTGATAGGTCCAACGGAAATAATGAGCAAGGCAGCACCACCAAAGTCGTCGGAAAAAGCTCTTCCGGCTAAAGATGACCAGTTTGGGCCGTGAATGCTCGTGCGTAGGCCTGCTAGAGCGCAAATTCCTAGGAAAAATGAAGACAGGGGTGGAGTGGGTGACAAAGGCTATTTCAGACCTGTAGAAGGTATGGCTGGAACCATATCATCCAGATTCGCCATTTTAGCCAGTACGGAAGGTGAAGGAAATGGGAATCTCGAGCCGAGTTTGAAATCGGAGCAAGGAAATGGGAAAGGTGGTAAAGTCGGTGAAGAGAAGTTATAAAAGGGTGAGGTGCATTTTGGAAATAATATGCATCAGCTTAAAAGTGATGGTCAAACCAATATGAAAAAAGGCTTCCACGTGGGTGTTAAGAGGTGGGCCGAAGTGAAGAAGAAGAAAGAAGCAATCAAGCCCATTTGTATTGTCAACAAAGAAGAAAGCATGGCATTGAGTTTGGGCCTAAAGGAGGTGATAGATTTGGGAAAAGATCAAACAATAAAGCCCAAAAAGTGAATGAGCCAAAGATCCCATAATTTAATTTGAGGAAGTATGCAGGATGGTGGGCCTCACCTTTGGAAAAAGTCTTGCGAGATGCAAATCCCAGCCCAAGTTATGCAAAGTGGGATGCAAGTTGCTGCTGGAACCAAACCTCATCAAGGAAATAGAAAAGAAACTGTCAAAGCTACAGTGGATGATGGAAAATAGGGGACCAACTCTTCTTCGAACGCCATGAGTATGGCGATGATTCCTCTGCATGTTGCCATCAAAAATCATGATTCTCATCAGTAAAGTTCTGACATGCACTCAGTTGCCCAGCTCGAAGTGGTTGTCATGATGGAAAGAAAGCCGCCAGACAAGTGAGTCTCATAATTCTATTCTGCTATGTTTTGTATATGTATTTTATCTATGATAGTTTCAACCTAGAACTGTCATGGGATGGGTGGTAGTGCTTTTCCTCGGATGTTGCATGACGTGGTTAAGAAATATGATATAAATGTTATGTGTTTAATTGAACCAAGGATCAGTGGTTATCAAGCAGATAAAGTGGTCAGGAAAATAGGTTTCAATAACTGGTTGAGAATCAAAGCCACTGGATTTGCAGGAGGTATCTGGGTGTTATTGAATAGTTGTGAGTTCCAAATAGATTATTTAACATCAAATAGTCAATTACTGCACTACAAAATTTCAAATATCAATAACTAGAACCCTATGCTTGTGACTTTTGTTTATGGGGATACTAATGTCCTGAAGAGAAAGGATCTCTGGTAATCTCTGTATGCCATTAAGGAAACGGTGTCCATTCCCTGGTTGGTATTAGGTGACTTCAATGCTATTCTTAATCCTAGTGATAAAGAAGGAGGAGTACCTGCCAGTAATATCTCTATGCATAATTTCCATAATTGTATTGACTGCTGTAATCTTATCGAAGTGCCAACTGTTGGTGATAGATATAGGGTGTGTTTGGAACAGCGATTGTCAATTGGGCTTGTTTCAATTGGGCTTGTTGTGATATTACTTTTAATAAAAGCTAAATTATGTAATGTGATTTGTGTTTGGATTGGCGATTGTCAATTGGGCTTTTGCAATCATGAAAAAAATGATGTGTTTGGAACAGCGATTGTCAATTGGGCTTTTGTGATAATGATAAAAAAATACATTAAAGATAAAATTGTAGTCGGTCTCCTAAGACTAGGTACAACTAAAAAATTATTTTAAAGAGCTAAAAGCACAAAAAAAAAAATTTTAAAGTAATCTTTGGAGCTGAAAAAGTACTTTAAAAGTAAAATTATAATAAGTTTGATAACACACTAGGTGCAACTTGAAAAATATTTTAAGGGTTTAAAAACATCAAAAAAATATTTTAAAGTAATTTTTGGAGCTGAAAAACTACATTAAAGGTAAAATTGAAATCAGTCTGATAACTCACTGGGTACATCTGAAAAAATATTTTAAGAGATTAAAAACACAAAAAAAAAATATTTTAAGGGGTTAAAAACACTCAAATTTTTTTTTTGAGTGTACAACTAGAAAGTGGGTAAAATTGCAATCAGTCTGTTAGCACACTAGGTAGTGGGTATAACTAGAAAAATATTTTAAGGGGTTAAAAACACTCAAAAAATATTTTTTGATACTACATACTATTTAAAAAATATTTATGGGAAAATTCAATATCATATAACTAATTTCCAGACAACCCAATCTAGCATAAAATGTCATTAGCTTTTAACAAAAGCTCCATTTTCTAGCTTCTCCCAATTGAGCTTTCACCAATTGGGCTTTGGCAAAAGCTCAATTGCCAATTGGTCTCTCCAAACACTCAAATTTAAATTCTCAATTGGTAATTGAACTTATGGCCTCCAATTGGGCTTAAAAAGGGTCTCCAAACACACACATACTTGGGAAAAAATTGTGGTTAAGGAAAGGCTAGACTGGGTCTTCTGTAACTTTGATTGGGAAATTCTGAACCCTCAAGTTAAAGCTTATCACAATCTTATGTTTGAATCCGATCACCGGGTTGTTGTTATTGCTAATAGAACCAATAATACACGCAATAGAAAGGGAAGTAGTTTTCATTACCAAGCTACATGGTGTATTGAAGAGGGATTTAGTGATGTGGTTAAAGAAGCGTGGCAGGGAAAAAATTGGCTTCGAGGACAGGTACTGTTTGGTAAAGAGGCTTTTGAGTGGAATGACAGAGTAGTTGGGAATGTCGTAACAAAGAAGAGAGAAATCATCAGAAAACTAGAAGGGATTGACCATGTCAGGCATACTTCAGGTTTTCAGAATGGTGTTTTCAAGATCTAAAAGCAACTTTGGAATATGTATCAAAAACTTGCCATGCAAGAAGAATTGATAGAAACAAGATGCAAGTGGCTTAGCGGAGGTGATAGAAACATGAAATACTTTCATGCCAATGTAATTGCTAGGAGAAAAAGATGTAAAATCGAAGCTTTGCAAGACAATAATGGTCATTGGATCACCGATGAAAATATGTTGAGAGATATAGCCCTTGATTACTTTCAGAATCTTTATTCAGCGGACCACATAAATTCAACCTTTTCTCCCTGGCCAGCCCGGTTCGCAACCTTAAAACCTCAACAACTACAATTCATTCAAACACAAGTAACCCCAATTGAGATCAAGAATGTAGCATTTGAGATGGGCGCCTTTAAAGCACAGGGCCCCGATGGGTTGAACCCTCATTTCTTCTAATCCCAATGGAATTTGGTAGGTGAGAAGATATGCGATATAGTGATCAGCATCTTTGCCAATCCGGAGCATCTTCAGGGGATAAATCAGACTAACATCATTCTTATTCCAAAGATTGATCAACCTACATCATTGAAGGATCTTAGACCTGTTTCTTTATGTAATGTAAGCTACAAAATTGTTAGGAAGGTTATTGCTAACCACTTTAAAGGTGTCATGAGTAGTCTTATGGCAGAGAATTAGTGTAGCTTTATTACAGGCAGATAGGGTGTGGATAACATCATTATAGCTTAGGATGCAATCCATTCCATGAGAATCAAGAGAGGCAAGAAGGGTTACATAGCAGTGAAAGTAGATATGGAAAAGGCTTTCGACAGGCTAGACTGGAGTTTCTTGGAATTCACTCTTCACAGCCTATGACTGGGATCTGAATTTGTAAAATTGATCATGAGTTGTGTTTCATCTACTTCCATGTGCATTTTCTGGAATGGTGCAACTTCTGATAGCTTTAGTCCTTCAAGGGGGTGAGATAGGGTGACCCATTAAGTCAGTATCTGTTCGTTCTTTGCATGGAATTACTCGGGCAGCTCATCTACCAGGAGGTTGAATTAGGGAACTGGTGCCCCTTAAGACTAAGCACCTTTAGACGACAGGTTTCCCACCTTTTCTTTATAGATGATCTGATTCTTTTTGGTGAAGCCTCAATGGAGCAAGTGGAAGAGATTCGGAATGTCATGGAGCTGTTTTGCCGAATTTCGGGCCACAAGATCAATCTAAATAAATCTAAATTGTTTGTGTCCAAGAATGTCCATTTTAATAGGGCATATGAGATGAGTCATATTGTGGGGATTGGTTTGACGGTTGACCTTAAGAAATACTAGGGAGTTCTTCTGCTTCATAAATGTATGGTTAAGATGACTTTTGCACCGATTCTCCAAAAGGTTTGCTCGAAATTAAGTAACTGAAAGGGAAGGCATCTAAGCATGGCGGGCTGCACAGTCCTCATCAATTCAGTCCTATTTGCTATTTCACAGTACCAAATGCAGTCCACTCTTATTCCAAAAGGGGTGTTATCAATAATTGAAAAACTAAGTAGAGACTTCTTTTGGAACCAGCATGATGATTCCAGGAAATTGCATCTAGTAACATGGGATGTGCTAAAACAGAAGAAGTACAAGGGAGACTTGGGAATCAAAGACCTGTACTTCCAAAACAAAGCTTTTCTAATGATGTTGTGCTAGGGTCCAATCACTAAGCCAGAAGTCTTATGGGTCAGATGTCTTCGTGTGAAATACTCGTGTGGGTTGGCCTTGGTTCCACACATGCAGAGATGGCGTAATCAGTTGGCTATAAGGAATGGAGTGTTGGTGGTCTGGGAGGATTTCTAAAAGGGCCTAGGGAAAAAATTGAGTAGTAGAAACACATTAGCTTGGCAGGAATGTTGGGCCCCAGTAGACAAGCCCCTAAAATATTTTATAGACAGGAATATACACCTGATTGATATGGATGCCCAGGTTACCTCCTTTATATCACAGACGGGGAATTAGGATAGAGCAAAATAGGAAGCCTTCCTTCCCATTTAGGTAGTAGATAAGATATTAATGGTGCCCCCTCCTTCAAGCACTGAGGATGATGTAGTTTGTTGGCGGAATGCCCCTAATTGTAACTTTAGTGTCAAGTCGGCTTATGAAAGGATCTACCACCAGCATACCCACAGTTTTCAATCTCACTGGCAGTATTTATGGCATTGGGGAATTCTTGAAAGAGTCAAGCTCTTTATGTGGCAAGTATTCCATGAGAGGCTACCAACTAATGAAATCAGAGCAAGACATAATCCGAGCATTCTAACACTTGTCCATTTTAGTGTGAGAGTGTCGAGAGTATTCTTCATGTGATAAGAGATTGTGAGCATGATCAGATAGTGTGGTCTTCTTTAACTAAACCCTTATATTATCATATGTTTTTCTCTGGTAATTTGCAAGAATGGCTCCAATGGAACTTACATTCTACACCAGGAAATAGGAGGATGGCTCGATGGTCATGGCAAAGAGTATTCAGCATCACATGCTGGCTCTTATGGAAGAACCGATGTAATCAAGCATTCAAAGGGAAACCAGATAATGCAAAGGAAATAGTACACAGATGCTTACATAATCTCTCGGAAGGAGTGGAGAGCGAATGTTTTCATCCTCAGATTTTCTAATTTCAGGACAGAGGGGTTCTTCACTGGTAGCTACCAAAGCCAGGCTTTATTCGTATAGATGTTGATGGCTCCATACTCAGTGGAGGTCAGGCAGCTTGTAGAGGTGTCATTCGGGACCAACATGGTAATTGGATACGTGGATTTCAACAGAAGTTGGGACGTACTTTCCCAACTACTGTGGAATCCATGCAATCCATATAGGACTTTGTTTATGCAAACATATGGGCCTATAAAAAATCAGGCTCTTCTCAGATTCTCTCCAGGCTATTCATTTATTATTGTCAAGCTGTGGGCCTGATCACCCATTATATAATGTCATCTTGGATACTATATCTCTCATTTATAGGGACTGGGACTTAGAGATCTCTCACTCGTACAGGGAAGGCGCACATCAACAGTCAGGATTATGTGGAAATAGGGACCTCTCCTACGGAATGTAATCATCTTTTTGCCCTAGAGTGTGGTATGCTATCACAGGACCACAGCATAGAACCTAGTCTATAGGTTTTTACCCTTCAAGCTTTGCTTGCCTTTGTAATAAAAAAGTATGATATCTTAAATTTAAATTCATGTGAATACAGAGAACATATTTGGAGAGCTACCCAAATTTTAGAAAGTGATTTTGATTTTTTATTACTTACTATTCCGGTCATTAATATAAAACATATTTGAGGAGTTGATTTTGGTCTTAAATATAAGACATAGTTTTCATATTTGTTAATCTTTTCCTAATTTACCCCTATTGATGCTCCCTCAACAATAATCAAGAAGGAGAGGAAATGGGGGAATTAAACAAGATGGCTAGGGTATTTTAGAAAATACATGTCATATTAACTAATTTCCTTAATCTAATCATATTAAATAAATATGTCTTATATTAAGGACTAAGGGAGTATTAATATTTTTTTTTCATATATACCTTGTCTTATATGTAATTTTTTTACCCATAATATGTAAATTGATTGAAAGTAATAGCTCACAATCTCGCATGGATTACACCTCTGTTATGTCGTCTTTGTTGAGATTCTATCATTCCCTATCTGTTAAGGGATTGAAAGGCAAATATTTGATCTTATGCTCTTATAGGGACTTACCTTATAAACTACTAATTGACGCCGGGAAGGAGGGTTGGCCACTGGAATAAGGCAGGAAGAATGTTGCGGCTTTTGCTCTTTACTTTGCGGCATATCACTGCTAAGTTTTCAAATTTCGCTGCCACTGTTGATCAACAATTTCTGGGTTTGTCTTAATCTCTTACTTCTTGAGCTTCTGAATTAGCTATAGGGATTATGATAATGTCAAAACTGCTTCTAGCTCCCCGTATTGGCGGTTCTATTTCCCGAAATGCTTATGTCTTTCATATTTATTTCAAGTCTTGGTCTTCAATTTCTTCATCTACTTTAGTGAACGAAGTAAAGTCACAATTAAGATCTCTACTTGAAAACCCTACTACTCAATTCTCCGAGGTAGTTTTCCTTTGTCACTGAGCCGTTGATTCTAATTTGGTGCCTTCTGAGTCAGCATGTATCTTTTTCATTGATAATTTAAGGAGGGTGAAGCTATATTCCATGGTCTTTTCGATTTATTCGAAGATGAGCATTGTCGGCGTCTTGCCGAGGTTTACATCATTAAGTAGTTTGATTGATAGTTTTGTGAATAACCATTGGCCTGACTTAGCATTGGGGGTCCTGGGGAAGATGATCAAGCATGGTTTTAAAATTCAAGTGTCTAATGCAAACCAAACATTGAAGGGCTTTTGCATAAGTAATGATATTGGGAAGGTGATATGCTTATTTAGTGAAATGAGAAAGAATGGTGTCCTACCGAATAGCTGTAGCTACAATATACTTATTAATGGACATTGTAAGGCAGAGATTTGAAAGAAGCAGTGAATTTGTTCATGGAAATGAAGCAGTATTGCCTGCCTGATTTGGTGACCTTTGCCACTTTGATAGATGGTTTCTGTAAAGATGGGGTAGTGGATGAGACATTGGCTTTGTTGGAGGAGATTGAGAAGAAAGGTTGGAATGCAAATGTATTCATGTATAATTCACTCATCAGTGGATTTTGTAATAAAGGAGAACTTGAAAGGGCCAAAGAATGTTTTATAATATGTTGAGAAAGGGAATTGCTCCAGATGCAATTACCTATAACTTCCTAATTCATAATTTTTCCAAGAATGGACAGGGCCAAGAAGCCTCTAACTTGTTGAGAGAAATGACAAGCCATGGAATTTGTATTGATCTCGTTGCTTATACAGCTTTGATTGATGGACTTTGCAAAACTGGGAAATCTTCCAGTGCCATGGAGCTGTTGAATTTGATGCAAAAAAATGGTGAAGAGCCAAATACCATTACATATAATGTCATGATCAATGGACTTTGCAAGGAAGGTCAGGTAGACAAAAAGGTATCAGGTGAGACAACAAAGGGTCCCACAGAAACTTTGGTAGTTAAGGCGAAAGAGGATTTTGGTCATCTTGTCAACCACAAGAAAGATTCTCCAATCAGTGATCAAGTTGTTTTGGCTACACCAGTAAAAGTGCCACCATCTGACATCATAACTATCAAGGATCAACTTCATCATGAGTCCACTCCAATGCAAGCTATATCACCCAGGACTATTCCATTATCTAATGGGTCTCTCCATGAGTATCTCGTCTATTGGAAAGGCTTTCCAGACATTACTAATGGAGCTAACAGTGAAATGATTAAAAAGCAAGACAAAGGGGCTTAATCAAAGGAAATCTCTATGGAGTATGCAGGAAATGGTCGTGAATTGAATCAATCTTTTGAGTTAACGACCGAATGTCACAAACTATAGGCTATAGAGATATATCTTGTTGGGAATCTTGACAAGACAGGTGTTCAAATCCAGCAGATTTCTCCTGCACATGGCCCTCCCATTCTTCAAACACATCAAATTTATGCCATATATCATCCTAAAGTTGTTGGGGCTATGAAAGAGTACATTGTTTTCCTATTCATTGATAGCCTACAACTACCTTGTTCATTGGAAATGTCTTCCAAATCATCAATGTCCCATTTTTCACTATTTTGTTCATTGGAAAGGATTTCCGGATTAAAGTGCCTTACCGAATTGTACCATTACCTCTCCAAATTGTTGCTTCCATTTTAACTCGTCAGGAGCCGAGTTCATCAAGCAAGGGAGAAATGATGGAATATAAGAATGATATCTTGAAGAAACCAATAGAAAACATATCTTGTGATAGGAGATTTGGAAGGAAATACGCTAGAAAAAAATAATTTAGCTTTTTGTTAATTATTATATCTTTAAGTTGTGCTTTTCACTTTTGCAAGTTGTTTATGTATTCTTTTACAGGCTATTTTTGTACCCACTTTTGCAAGTTGTTTATGTATTTTTATGATTAATGTCACTACAACCAATAGCTTTGTGGTTGCAAGTTGTATTGAGTTTCCTTTATGGCAAGGGAATCTCTTCTATAAATAGGGAGCAAAGCAGTATATGTAAGCAGACTTGATGAATGAAAATTACGATGGCTTAGTTGCTTTCTCTATTTCCCCTTTGGTTCTGTCTCACCTCCTCTCTATTTCTATTCTGCTTCTCGTCCCCCCTCTCTCTTAGTCTTCCCCCTCCCTTCTCTGTTTTAGATCTGTCCTCCCCTTTTCCTCACTGATCCTACATGTTTTCTCCTAAAATCAAATTTTACTCCATTATATTAAATCAGTGTGTGTGAGTGTTTTACATCAATTTGGATCAAAGCCTCGGTTCCTACACTCTCAATGAGTTGCTCATGAAATTCTTCGTGTTGATAAGATTCAACATATTTATATCGATTATGACTAACATATTCATGTTGATCAACATATGTATAATGAAAACAATCCATATGCTCAAAATGTTGATGCTCAATGTACTGAAATCGATTCGAATATTCATATGTTCCACAATAATCAGAGACATTTGAAACTTGCTTTGAATTAAAGGGCTTGCCAAACAATTGACTCCCATAATGAGTTGGAACATACTTCTCCTTTAACTTTTCATTCATCTCATCTCATCTCAATATTGGAGGTTGATCTAGCCGTTCAAGGTTTCTTTCTACATTATGCCATTACTTTCTTGCAGATCCCACAAGCATCAACTTTATGAATCGGACTCTTTCAACATCATTCATGTCATACCCTTCAAAGTATTCTTCCATCTTTGACAACCAGTCTAGGAACACATTAGGAGCTAATCTTCCATAAATTTTGGGGTTTCCTAAACCTTGGTGATAGGACTAGTATGATTGATTTTGAAGTTTTCTCAAAATTTCCTTTAGGATTCTTCAAGATATCATTCTTATATTCCATCATTAGGATTGAATCCAAACTCTGTGACTTATAGTATTATGATTAATGGTCTGTGCAAAATGCATTTACTCAGCATGGCAAAAGGAATTTTTAATAAAATGAAGATTGCTAGGATTAGGCCATCAGTATATGACCACAATGTACTACTAAAATCTCTATGCGGGGAAGGTAGTTTGGAGCAGGCTAAAGTCTTATTTCAACACGAGAAATGTGAACCATGAACCAGATGTTTTCTCCTTGAATACAATAATTAATGGAACTCTCAAAGCAGGAGATCTTGAATCTGCCAATGAATTGCTAGTGGATATGGTTAAAATGGATTTAGTTCCTGATGCAATTACATTTTCAATATTAATAAAGGAGTTTTCCAAACGTGGGCATTTGGATGAGGCAAATTCACTATTTAAGAGGATGATTGCTAGTGGTCATATGCCAGATGCCTTTGTATATATATGATTCCTTACTAAAGGGCTATAGTTCAGTGGAAAATACAAAAAAAATCTTTTACTTGCTCCACCACATGGCAGATAAGGGTATTGTTTTGGATTCAAAACTAACTTGTACTATCTTAGCTTGCCTTTGCGATTGCTCAAAAGATTTAAATATAATGAAAATTCTCTCAAATTTTTCACGGGAAACATCAAAAGGAGCAAGTGCTACATGCAATGAGCTCTTAATGAAACTGAACAAGGCTCATCCAAAGATTCTTCAATTACAAACTTTGATATATCATGCTTTCAAGAGTGCTTGTTGATCCTATGTTTAGCTCTGCCATGGTGCTCTTCAGCAAGGATCCTATTGTCCTTTTTTCAAAGAAAAAAGGTTATGCATGCACTATCTGCTTTTCTTTGTTGAAATAACCATATTCTTGACGTGGTTAGGTTGTTGATTTATCTTTGTCTTTATTTTCTTGCTTCTATCCTAGTCTTCCTCTTCTCCTTTTTATTCTTCATGTGTTATTTTTTTCTTCTTTATCCTATATTTCAAAAGTTTTGTTGAGGGTGACATATCATCTTAGGAGCCATTGAAGAATTTTGGAACTTAATTTCAGTAGATCTCGTTTGTCATGCATTTTTAGGTGATTGCTGTTAACTTCATGAAATTCTTGTTAGAATTTCACATTTCATCTTGTTTTTACCTCACTTTGGGTATATAGTGGGCGTTCGAGAGTGTTAAAGTGATGAAATGTTTTTTTCTCATGCTAGGCACAGCAGAATGCAAATGTGGAGGACATTATTCACTAACTGCTATGAAAGTTTAACTATGTTTGTGAGTCCTTTGTGTGAACTAATACAGATTCAGTCATAGCCGGCCCAGAGGAAGCCACATGCAGTAAGAAGGAGGTGAAGGAAGTTGAAGCCATCAACCATTCCAAGGAAAGGCAAGCTGGGAGGAGAACAGAGCAAAAAAAGAGAAGGAGATGAACTCTGGAAGGTGCTTGGCCGTGGCCAACCTACTTATGGGCCGTGGCCAAGAGGGACCAACAGGAGAACAGAAAGGCATGGGCCGCGGCCAAGATGAGCCAACAGGAGGTCAGATGCTCACTGGCTGCAGCCAGGCACTCATGGGCCGCGGCCCAAAGATGAATAGAAGCTTGTTGGCCGCGGCCCACAGAGTGGCTGGCCGCGGCCAACCCCCGCAAATGATGTTGTGCGTTCTGTCATTTGAGGAGCTATAAAAAGCAAAACCCAGGGTTTGAAGGGGGGATCCCCGATTTGGCAAGACTGAGGAAGCGGCTACAAACGTCCTTGGAGCTTGGGTTTGCTTTAAACCAAGGAGAATCAAGTGGGATTGAAGATTAGAAGAGATTTCAACTCCATTTATCTTGATCTTTCTGTATTCATTCCCTTCCTCCATTGTGATTCTTATATGGCTACGCTGAATGCTGATATCTGTAATTTGTTTTCGAACATGAGTAGCTAGGTTTTTCATTCTAGGATTGTTCTAAACCTTTGTATGGATTAAACTTGATGATGTCCTTCTTTTAGTAGCTAATGGTATATATGTGTTAATTCTCCCCTGTTTTCACTGATATTCGTGACTGGCCAGCACAATGGATAATCTGTTCAATTAGATTAAGCTTGAGAAAGTTAGTTTAATTGGAGAACTTGGGTAGAATTATGCTAGACTTGAAGTTTAAGAATTAAATGGATGGTTTGTTAATAACATACAGATATAGTTATTAACCTTGCATTGCCAAATTAAGGAGGCTATGTAAGGAATATTTTCCCTTAACTATAGCAAGAGATTGTGTATGTTAATGTAGGATATAAGTTTGGTTATGACTTGAGAGAGCTTAATCAATTGCTAGTGAACCTTAGGCTGACATATATATTTTCCATGCAAGTATTATTGGAGAGGAAGGAAGTTAAGTTTATGAAATACAAAGGGAACGAACAATCCTAGGTTTATTATAATTGATTGAATTCACAAGAATCATAGTTTTGTTCGGTAATTTTTAGTTGTTATCAAAATATCTTTTGAAATTCCTTTTTCCACACTGATAAGCTCATTTTATTACCACACTTTCTATGGATCTTATTGTTGATTAGAGCATTTTCATGAGTTAAAAATATGTAATTTGTCATAATATGAGAACATGGATGCTGCTTGATATTTTTGCTAAAATGCAGGGATAAAATGAAGGAAATATCAAGAGTTGAAAATTGGTCAAAAGGGACAGAAAGAGGGCTGAATTAATTTTAAAGGAAAGCATTCAAAAACTCAATGGAAATAATAATATGGAAGGCCTTACTACACACGTGGAATTGGAGAAATGCTAACTTGGTGAAAAGAGTAAAAATTCTTGGTGGGGCCCGGCATGGGTTTTGTTTTTGGAGAAAAAGAAGAAAAGACGGACAGAACGGGAGGATTAGAAAAGAAAAGAAGGAAATCGAGGGGAATAATTGATTCATCTCAGAGGTTCACAGACGGACACCTCGGGAATAATTGATTCATCTCAGAGCTTCACGGACGGACACCTCGAGGATTTTCGCATCTGGAGCCCTTCGACTTCTCCATCTCTGATTCTTCTCCGTGCTATTCTTCAAGACTCTGCCATGGCTGAAGAAGATTTTCAGATCGCTGAAGCTGATTCCAAATCCATGAGCAGCTAGATTTTAATTCTTCCCTAAGAGAGAAGCCAGAGCCTGAGTCATCGATCTACAAGGGAGTTGATTCAATCTTTGTATCTAGATTAGGATTCATTTTGCTCTGTTTGGAAATCGTGGATTTTAATCGATGATGCTATAGATTCTGAACTTCACTGTGATTGTTAAATCAGAATTGATAGGATGTTAATTGCTTAGGTGTTTAATACTCTCTGATTCAAAGTAAATTCAGTGATGACCTTTGATTCGTTTGAACTGATTGTTGTTACCGAGTTGATTAATCTACAATGAATGTTGTTTAATGTTCATTTAGGAGTTTTAAGCAATGTCATTCTCTGTTAAATTCTTGAAGTCAGAATCTGAACTTCTTTTGGATTAATTCATTCAATTAGTGGCAATGAAGGTTAGGCAAGACTCTTAGGGAAGGCTTTCCATTTGTGATACTCTATTTCACATCTCTCTATTTTCTGTCATTTTCGCTCCTTAACTCTGAAAAAATCCATAAATAATAGATAATAGGATAATGATCCCAGCAAGGCCATTTTTGTTCATCTAATTTGTTTAGAGCTCTTACAATTGAGATTTAAGGATTTCTAGCTCCTCAAGAGAATCGACATAGGTTGCACTACTATATTGCATATTTAGTGTCCTAGTATTTTGATAAACTCACACGACAGGGTTAATCAAATTTGTTTTGGTTCAACTTAATCAAACACATTAAGCCCATTGTTTGACTAATTTGTTATTCAAATCCTCGAGGGAATGATCTTACTTATCACTTTATTACTTGACGCAATCCATGCACTTGCGGAGGCGAACAATTGCCCATTCAATAATTTCTAAACTAACTTGTACTATCTTAGCTTGCCTTTGCATGACAAGCCTTCTTTCTGTGAGAATAATGTCATCCATTTACACAATTAGGATGGTTGTCAAGCCTTCTTTATGCAGAATAAACACATTTAGCATTAAGATCAACTCCTCAAATATGTCTTATATTAAGGACCAGAGGGAGTACTTCATTTTTTCCCTACTGCACCAATTGAGTAATTAGCTCTCAATTTAACACTGTTAATCAATTTATCATTGGGTTAAGGAGCAAATTTACCAACAAAGTTTTATCCGAGGAGCGTCTGGCACAAATATGTTTTAGAAAGGGCAAAAATACCAATGAACAATTAAAAAGGGGCATCCAACTCAAAAATCGTTAAATCCGTACTAATGCCGTTAGGGTTTTCTTCTCTTATAATTTAATGCTGCTAGTACGGATTTAACGGTTTTTGTGCTGGATGCCCCTTTTTAATTGCTTATTGGTATTTTTGCTCCTTTTAAAACATATTTGTGCCATACGCTCCTCGGACAAAACTTCATTGGTAAATTTGCTCCTTAACCCTTTACATTTTTAATTCCTGAAATTCCCTAATGTATGGTTTTTCTAACTGAAAACTCAGCCTTTATTGTGTCATATTTTCCAATTGGGTGGCAGCCGTCAATGTTGCCGGTTGCCTTATTCACTCTGTTTGCCCATATTTCCTATGCCCACTCACTTTTGTTTGGTATTTGGCAGCAGGGAAAGTTAGGGCTAACTAATTTTTTTTTTTCTGGTTTCTTTGTTGTTGTCTAAGGCTATTCTTGTACCATAGCATGAATAGGTTGGTTCTTAATGAAAACTTTTATTGTTTCTTTAATACGTTACCACTACTATCACATGCTTAGTTTGATCTAATCAACTCATTTCTGTAGGATATTTACTATATTTTCATTTAATTGCTTTTTTGTAATATTCTGGACACACTGGCATAAATACAAAATCAGGCTACATCTCATACCACTACAAAAAAAATCACTTTCAGCGGTGACATTTGGTGGCGACTTTTAATGTCGCCGCTGAAAGTGAGACTTTCAGCGGCGACTTTTAATGTCGCCGCTGAAGGTGCCACTTTCAGCGGCGACACTTTTGTCGCCGCTGAAAGTCAGACTTTCAGCGGCGACATTGTTTTGTCGCCGCTGAAAGTGAGTTTCAGCGGCGACAAAGTGTCGCCGCTGAAAGACTTTTCCGAAAATTTAAAAAAAAAAAAAATTTTAAACACTTTCAGCGGTGACTATTAAAAGTCGCCGCTGAAAGTGAGTTTCAGCGGCGACAAAAAGTGTTGCCGCTGAAAGTCTTTTCCGAAAATTTAAAAAAAAAAAAAATTTTAAACACTTTCAGCGGCGACTATTAAAAGTCGCCGCTGAAAGTGAGTTTCAGCGGCGACTTTAGTGTCGCCGCTGAAAGTCTTTTTCAAAAATAAAAAAAAATAAAAAAATTTTTAAACACTTTCAGCGGCGACTATTAAAAGTCGCCGCTGAAAGTGAGTTTCAGCGGCGACAAAAGTGTCGCCGCTGAAAGTGAGTTTCAGTGGCGACAAAAGACTTTTCCGAAAATTTAAAAAAAAAAAAAATTTTAAACACTTTCAGCGGCGACTATTAAAAGTCGCAGCTCAAAGTGAGTTTCAGCGGTGACAAAAGTGTCGCCGCTGAAAGTCTTTTTCGAAAATAAAAAAATAAAAAAAAAATTTAAACACTTTCAGCGGCGACTATTAAAAGTCGCCGCTGAAAGTGAGTTTCAGCGGCGACAAAAGTGTCGCCGCTGAAAGTCTTTTCCAAAAATTTTTAAAAAAAAAAATTTTAAACACTTTTAGCGGCGACTATTAAAAGTCGCCGCTGAAAGTGAGTTTCAGCGGCGACAAAAGTGTTGCCGCTGAAAGTCTTTTTCATATTTTTTTATTAATATTTTTTAAAAATAATATTTATAAAGTTTAACTATTAATTATTAAATAATTCTATTTAACCTTAATTGTTAAAATTATATTATTATTTATTAATATTAGATTTATAATTTTTTATTAAAAATAATATTTATGATATTAAATTATTATTTATTAAGTAATTTTAATTAAAAAAATTTTAAATTTAAATATATCAATATTTTTTTCGTTTTTATTTAATTTTTCATTACTTTTAATAATATTATATTTAATTAATAATTAATTATATGTATATAATTAATTAATTATATGTATTTATGTTGATATATATGATAATATTATATATATATAATAATATGTAATAGTATGACATAAGTTCATTCCGGCACAACTGGTAGAGACTCGCGCGCTAAGGCATCGGCTCTCTGAGGTCGCGGGTTCGAACTGGAAGAGAGTCACATGGAGGAATTATGAGGAGGCGACACGTGGCAGCACGGCGAGGCGACACGTGGCAGCACGGCGAGGCGACACATGTTAGCACGGGGAGGAGACACGTGGCAATTGTAAATTAAATTTTTTATAAAAAAATTCGAATTTTTTTAATAAAAAATTGAATTTTTTGAAATTTTTTTTTAAAAAATTAACACGTTCAGCGGCGACAAGAGTCGCCGCTGAAAGTCACCTTCAGCGGCGACTTTTGTCGCCGCTGAAACTATACCTTCAGCGGCGACACAAATGTCGCCGCTGAAAGTCACATTTAGCGGCGACAAAAGTCGCCGCTGAAAGTTTACTTTCAGCGGCGACAAAAATTGTCGCCGCTAAAACTTTCAGCGACAGCCGCATAGGCGGCGACTTTTTGTCGCCGCTGAAAGTCTTTCAGCGGCCACAAAAGTCGCCGCTGAAAGTCTTTTTTTTTGTAGTGATACTGTTGCTGTATAGTGTTGGAGATGTGCAAAATATATAAAAGTTAATAACCTAAGGCAGAACTTGATTGTTTTGTTGGCTTCCCAATTATTTATATATATATATATATATATTTAAGAAAAACAGGAAAATTTCCCTAAGGGACAGCGATACAATACCTACCAACGCAATAATGAATTTGCAGCAAGTTGATAACGGAGACTTATCTTTTATGACAGATTTGCTTCATTCTTCAATAATCTTCGTTGCATTATTCACTACTAGAAAAAAGGGTTTTAACGTCCCTTTTTTTGGCCTTTCAACGTCTGAAAACAGAGGGACGTCTATGTGAGGGTCGTAGAAAAAAACGTCATTAAAGTCTGTACAGCTGGGGTCGTAGAAGGCAGACTTTAGACGTCCCCAGTGGACTGGGGACGTCTAAAGTGGGACCTTAGACGTCCCCAGTTCATTGGGGACGTCTAAGGTCCACCTTAGACGTCCCCAGGGTCAACTGGGGACGTCTAAGGTGGCCCTTAGATGTCCCCAGAAGACCTGGGGACGTCTAAGGTGGACCTTAGACGTCCCCAGCTCTTCTGGGGACGTCTAATGTGTACCTTAGACGTCCCCAGTTGACCCTGGGGACGTCTAAAGTGTCGTCAACAGTACTTTCCACGTCCCTTGTTTATTAAGGACGTTGAAAGATTTTTTTTTTTTTAAAATGGACCTTTTATACATATTGCACTGTCTGGAAAATATGTAAACTGCAGAAATAGAATTCCAACAACAGAGTAAAACAACAGTAGTTCAGCAGAATGAAAACAGCAACAAACACAGTGATCAACCCAAGGCAGTACATGCCACACAAACTACACAACAATCTATATCTAAGTCTACTACATGCCACACAAACTTTCTAACCATACAAACTACACAGCAATCTATATCCAAGTCCCCAGTTTGTACAATAACCAAGACTAAAATCCAATCCATATCCAACAACAATAACGCTAATTATATGTACTACCACAAAAGTATGTCCTACACAAACTACTAAAGACTTTACTCTTCTGGTACACGTTGAAGAAGATGTCCAGCCATAAAGTCTCTGATCATATTTAAGTCTTCATATGAGTAGGCATCTTCCGTGTCAAAAATCTGTAAATTAGAAAATAAGCTTAGATGAAATAATGAATGAAGTGAATGAATTCCCATTGAATCACAACACCAAGAATATTATCCTCAGAGAATGAAGAAGCGATTACTTGTTCAAAATCTTTCGTAATGCCACTCTGAATGATGTTAAACATATAAAGCAAGACATAATATCCACATTCCCAGCCGCCAGGTTGTCGAGGGCACTATAAATCAAAAGCAAATGGTTAAAATCAATAAAGGCATATCTAAAACGACCGTCAATCAAAAGAACTTGATTTGAAACTACGTACCTTTGGAAACAACCATCTCGGATCTTTGCCACCTCTACGGTCGCGTGGCCCGCCAAGCGCTCGATACGTCGTGCATGCGCTATCATGAAAATGAAAATCAACATAAATTAGAATAATTCATTAAGTCAAGAATCAAGAAGCAATGAAAGACAAAAAAATAACTTACTGGTTGAAGACGCTTTTAGTTTCTTTGTCTGGTCTTCTATTTAAGGAATCAAACCAGTAAACAACGTGGGACCGAGGACAGACAACACACAAACTCCAATGATAACTATCACAACATATACAGATTAAAATGAAGTTAGATGGCAAGGCAATTATTTACTAAAAATCTCAAATACACAAAATTAAAATGAGTACCCTTGAACAATCGGTGCTAGATAACAAGTATACTCATCCTCTGACAATGTAAAGCCCACATAGTTCGTCCTTCGTTTCAATGTATTCTCAACCCTTGTCGTATGTGCAGGAGACAAGAATCCATATAAATCAACTTTCTGAGAGTCAACGCATATACGACGGAAGGAGCTATAATAGAATTAAAATGATGAATGTATTAGCTAGTTAAAATCAACTTAACTAAATGAATCAAAAAATGGGAAATAAAAAACTTACAGGATTGCAAATTTGCCCCATCCAATATCTAGCTCCTCAAACTTCATGAACTGTTTAAGATCTTGTTTATCAATTGTGAAGTGATACTCTGTATTCTGGCCCACAAACCCTGGAGGCATATACAAATCAATCTGGCGAATGCCTTTATAGATATGCTGCAATCGTGCTAAGAAGGGCCATTTCTCTGCTTCCTGCTCGTTCTTTTAGAATATAAAAACACATAATGTTAGTAGGATGCCAACACATCTTAAGTAAAAGTAAGGTAGTTCCATACCATTGGAGGTGTTTGTGGTAACAAGCCAATAAGATGTACAGGCCAAAGGATGAAAGATCCTCTCGCCTGAGCTATCGTGGCAACCTCGGCATCAGGAATAGGGATCGCTGTACCTTCTTCCCCCGCTCGAACACACGTCACAGTCACCCTACGCAAATGCTGTGGAATTTGCTGATGATGGTGGGTAGTAGCTTCTGTGTGAACGGGAGCATCTGCAACTACACGCAGCACTGGGGCATCCAAAGAGAGGATGGCAGGTTCTCCCGGCGCTGGAGTATGAGAAGGTTCGCCAAGTGGTTCCTCCGCCGGGTTGTAACTTCCTTTGGTGCTGTGGAAGGCCGGGGATGAATGGGTTCTACGCTCGGTAGTAGCCATCTGCGATTCAAACATCTTCTGCATTTCAGCTCGTATCTCAGGCATCAGCTCAAGACGTAGCTCTGGCAACAGCTCTTGTCGGAGCTTGTCGCGAAGGTTGGCCTCGAGCTCTTGTGAGACTTCCTGACGAATCTTGGCCATAAGCTCCCTACTGGGTTCACCTTGTGACGAATAAGGATGTGAGGCTAGGCCAAAATACTTCGTGACACGAACTCCCACTGCCTCCCCTCGAACATGACCAGGGTGATCTGGCTTCCCAATCGCCGTTGACAAGATGTCCATCCGTCCACTTGGAGTGAACGAACCTTGGCTACTACGATCTTCCAGTTCATCCTGCAGCATAAAAGTTATCGTAAGCACTCCCAATATGAAAAAATAAGTTTGTACTTATGCTCTAACTACTTACAATTCTTGCGGCAACGTCAGCAACAGTCGGATTTACGTACTTCCCACCCTTAAGCCTCCCTGCTTTCCATTTTTTGTGACATGGTGGAGGTGGCGAGGGCTGGACCACAACGGTAGGATCAGATGTGGCTGCTTCCTTCAATTTCTCCAACCCTTCTGCCATCATCTGTCGCTGAAGCTTCCGATAACCACCATGAGACATGCAATGTTGATAGTTATTAGCTGCTTGCCTCTCTGCATTTGCTGCACTTAATGCCTTTTAAAGGAAAAGAACGAACACCGAATCAATAATGTCAACTATATTCAAATAAAACACTATGATTACAGAAATCTTACCAAAAAGTTTGGATCTTCTCGTGATGCCATAAACAACCTCCAGTCCTCTGGAGACAAAAATGGATACTCATGACATGGATCCTGACCCCTCAAGTCCCCTCGAATGAAATCTCGTGTGAGCCTGTTCTTGAAATCTTTCCATCGTAGACGAACCTCCGTCATCCACTCCTTATACATCTCCGCGGTGTCAGGGACATCATAGGTTTGCTGCAAGGTAAAAACATACGTTAATTATATTTGAAGCGATAGGAATAAAGATATAATGCAGATGTATTGAAACTTATATACCAAAAGTTGTTGCCAAATCAAGTCTTTGGTTTTTGGTGGAACCAACTTCCAATTAGCATAGGTAATGCGAACTTTGCTTCGAGCCAAAAAACCTACGTAGCTAATGAAATGGTCTTCCTCCGGACCAATTGGTTTCATATCTTGATCAAAGTCAATATGCAACCTCTCCTGTTGATGGTTATGACGTGCTACCAATGCAGGCATTTTTGTACTGCCTCTAACCCTTCGTCTCGCAACTGGTTCACGTGTCGCATCACCTTCAGGCCTATTCATTTCATTGTCCCTATCACTTGGAGAGTCACCAGAGTCGTCCATATTCCTGTAAGCACAAAAAGCATTGTCAGATAGGTGAATAAATTGTAAGTAAATGAATAAACTGAGACGTAATAAAACAAACAGCACACATTACTATTTTGCCTAATTAAACTCTTACTCTAGATTGTTTCCCATATTCCTTCACCATGATCATTTCTCACAACATATTCTTCATCATCTACCAATTCTCTTTCTTCAATTGTTGTAGGTGGATTAATTGTGAAAGGTGGTGTGTCGTCAAGGTTGAAGGTCGGATCACCATGCTTCTGTTTTTTACTCTGAAGTACAATGGACATTTTCTTATTTGCAGGATCTGTGACATAGAACACTTGTTTCGCCTGGCTTGCTAGAATGAAGGGCTCATCCCTATAACCTACTCTTTCAAGATCAACTGAGAGAAATCCAAATTGTTGATCTAGTACCATAGCATTATTGCTAACCCACTTACATTTGAATAAAGCAACTTTGAACTTGTTGTAAGTGATTTCCCATATTTCTTCTATCACTCCATAATAGGCCATGGATGCTAATATGGGGTTTTTGTCTTTCGAACTGGAAAAGTGCATGGCTTCAGCTTCTACCATCACCCCACTATTTTGCATGGTACTCCTGTCATCTTGGTCTTTTGTGTAGAAAGAATACCCGTTTATATCATAACCGCTCCAAGTAATGATCTGAAACGAAGGCCCCCAGGCTAGCCACTCTATTGTCCCAGACACACCGGACTCATGCAAAACCTTTTCCTCAAACCACTGAATGAATGTCTTGTTTTGCTCAATAGTAATCTGCATGTCATTCTTCCTCGGATTCTCTTTCTTCAATCTGTTTCTGTGTTCCTCTATGTACGGTTGCACTTCTGCCATGTTATTAAGGATATAAAGATGTGCTTGCAACACCTCTTCACGAGGCATAGTCTTCACTTTCAGTCCTTGTGTTCCCTTGCTCCTCCCCTCTTCATGCCGAGATTGTTCCTTCTTCCCTGATAGATAATCGCTGCAGAAGTCCATAGCCTCTTCAACAACATACCTTTCAACTATTGAGGCTTCTGGTCGATAGGGATTTTTAGAGTACCCTTTTAAGATCTTCATGTATCGCTCGAAAGGGTACATCCACCTCAGGTAAACTGGACCGCAGAGCCTTACCTCCCTTACCAAATGAACTATCAAATGGACCATTATATCAAAAAAAGAAGGAGGAAAGTGCATCTCTAATTGGGACAATATGATATAACCCTCGGCTTCCAGTTCATCCAGCTTTTCAGTGTCAATGACTTTGTTACAGATAGCATTAAAGAAAACACACAATCTTGTCACAGTGTTTCGAACTTCATCTTTCATAATCCCTCTAATAGCTACTGGTAACAGTTGTTGCATCAACACATGGTAATCATGGGACTTCATTCCCACTAACTTCAAATCGTCCATTGACACACACCTTCTCACATTCGAAGAATATCCTTGTGGTACCTTAATTTCATGCAAACACCCACACAAACTTCTTTTCTCCGCTTTTGATAGTGTATGCGCTGCTGGCTCCATGTATGCCCTCCTACCATCATCTCTTAGCTGTGGATGTAACCGTTCTCTTATTCCCATATCAACAAGGTCTAGTCTCGCATTAATCCCATCCTTGGTCTTCCCTGGAATGTGCAAAAGTGTACTGACAAGGCTATCACAAACGTTTTTCTCCACGTGCATTACATCAATACTGTGCCTCACGTCAAGACTACGCCAATATGGAAGATCAAAGAAAATTGATCTCTTCTTCCATATGTTCCTCTCACCCGAAGTCTTATGATTCTTACCGAGTAAGACATTGATACGTTCAACCCGACTGTAAACGTCCTCTCTGGTTAATGCCTTTGGAGCCATTCCATGCTCCGGCAAGCCGTTAAAACGCTTTCTTAACCTACGATACGGGTGGAATCTAGGAAGGAACCTCCTGTGACCTAGGTAGACCGTTTTTCTTCCATGTTTCAGTTGGTGGAAGTGAGTGTCTGCTTCACAGATCGGACATGCTTTATGCCCCTTCACACTGTACCCTGAGAGGTTTCCGTAGGCAGGGAAGTCATTTATGGTGGTGAACAGCATTGCACGTAGCTTGAATGACTCATTCTTATACGCATCAAACACATCTACGCCTTCCTCCCACAACTTCTTCAAGTCCTCAATCAAAGGCGCCAGGTAGACATCGATATCGTTTCCTGGCTGTTTTGGTCCAGAAATCATCATAGAAAGCATCACATACTTGCGTTTCATACAAAGCCAGGGAGGCAAGTTGTATATTACAAGGAGTACTGGCCACGCACTGTGTGTGCTATTAAGAGTTCCATACGGATTGATGCCATATGTACAGAGCCCAAGCCGAAGGTTTCTCGGCTCGCTGCCAAATTCAGGGAACATTTCATCTACTTTCTTCCACTGTGGAGAGTCAGCCGGGTGCCGAAGATATTTTCCGTCGGATATTCTGTCATCCGAATGCCATCTCAACTTCTTCGCCTTTTTTGCAGTACCAAATAAACGCTTAAAGCGCGGTATTATTGGAAGATACCATAAAACTTTTACAGGTTGCCTTTTAGTCTTCCCATCGCCACAACCACCATCTTTCTTCACTTTGTATCGTGCGGTTTGACACTTAGGGCACTCACTCAGGCCTTCATACTCCTTTCTGTACAGTACACAGTCATTAGGGCAAGCGTGTATCTTTTTATACTCCATACCCATTGTCGATAGGATTTTCTTGGCCTCATACATACGATTTGGAAGTACATTATCGTCTGGAAACATATCACACAACAGTTCAAGCAGCAATGTGAAACTACTATCGGTCCACCCACAAGTTGCTTTTAAGTTAACCAAATGTAATGTTCCTGTGAGCCGTGTGTACTTACTCCCAGGGTACAACGGTGTCTCTGCATCACTCCGCAGGCTGTCATATTCATGCGACTGTGCAAACGATTCTACCTCAACATCATGAATCATTCTCTCCATTGTATCTTCATCTATGACATCCACAGCTTCCTTCTTGTGTGACGGACAATCAGTTACTTCCTCACCATGCCATATCCACCTTGTGTATCGAAGATTTATTCCATCACAAAGTAGGTGATCCCTTATAACTTCAACATCCCGTTTTCTCTCATTTAAACAATTGACACAGGGACAAAAATACATCCCATTTTTTGCTGGAACGTTTCTCCTAGCAAATTCAATAAAGTTTTCAACCCCATTCTCATATTCTTCACTTGTTCTCAGAGCATTCATCCAACTATGATCCATTTTATTACCACCTATGCCATTTCCATTTACACTCAAGTTTAGAATAATTGAAAACACGGGGAATTGCCTTTTACAAGCATGTTTTTCAAAATTTGGCAGCATTTCCCCTTAAAATTGAGACATCCCAAAATCAAAATAACAAACCATCTCAGCTTAATTTAAATGAAACAAAACTTTAGCTTCTAGCACCAAGCACAAACATAATACACTTATATTTTAGCAACCAAATTATTAAATCAAGTACGCGAATTTAATGAAAAATTGTAAAAAAAAAAATGCAAGTACGCGAATTTCTTATATTAATGTCTACGTACACTAAGTTACAATAAAATTGCCTAATTCTAGCACTAAATATATATATTAATGCGTGTGTCTTATGGAAAAAAAAAATATTGTGTGTCTACAAGATAATTTTTTTTGTATTTTTTTACTTTCTTTTTATTCTTTATTCTTTTCTCATTTCTTTTCCTTTCCCTACTAATTAAAAGCATGTGCCAAAACTAATAGTTACCATCATCAACCTAATCAAAATGCATAAACAGAGTAATAAAATAAACCTCTAACTAATACTAAAAATATATATACTAAAAATATAAAAAATTAAACACTTATTATTCAATTCATCATACAAAACTAATAATAAGAAGAATAATAAAACGCCCTGCATTTCTTTTCCTTCCCCTACTAATTAAAAGCAATTATCATGTGCCAAAACTAATAGTTACCATCATCAACCTAATCAAAATGCATAAACAGAATAATAAGATAAATCTCTAACTAATACTAAAAATATAAAAAATTAAACACTTATTCAATTCATACAAAACTAATAATAAAACGCCCTGTCATCTTGTTCAAAACGAAAATGCATGCTAACCTGAAAATTTCTCACAGCTTTGGAGGAGGCCGACGGTGGTGGAGAATCTGCAAACCAAGAATCTCAAAAACTGCAGCAGGGGAGCAAAGAAGATGGCCTGGTGACGGAACTGAGGAAGCTTTGGAGAAAGAAATTAAAAAACCAAGAAAGGGAGAGGAGACCGATCAATGGGGATGGAGTGATGAATTTGGGAGGAGATGCAGCAGGGGAGTGGAATGGGAAAGGAGAAACAATGAAAAAACTGCAGCAATGGCGCGCGGAGTCTAACGGAGATGGGAGTGAAGGAGTAAAGTTGGGAGGAGGAGAGATAGATGGGAGGAAGAAGAGCTCTCTGACATAATCACATGTACAAGTCACTTCATAACAGGCGCATGTGATGGTTTTATACGTCCCCAGCTGGGCTGGGGACGTCTATACATACCTTTAGACGTCCCCAGCTGGGCTGGGGACGTCTAAAGGTAGTGTTTAGACGTCCCCAGCAGGGCTGGGGACGTCTAAAGTTTGTGTTTAGACGTCCCCAGCAGGGCTGGGGACGTCTAAAGGTTGTGTTTAGACGTCCCCAGCCCAGATGGGGACGTCTAAAGGTACCTTTAGACGTCCCCAGCTGGGCTGGGGACGTCTAAAGGATTTCTTTTTTTATTTTTTTATTTTTTTATGACGTTTAATGGTAATCAGACGCGCCAAAAGATAAAATTTGAACCTGACCATATTTTGGGCGTCCCTTTTTCAAAAAGGGACGTCCTTTAGGGACTTTATAAGTATCTTCTGTAGTAGTGATTGGCAAGTATTACAATTTTTTTTGGCAGAAATAATAATAATCAATTTTATCCGATACACGATGCCAATAAAATATTACATTGTTAAATATAAAATATGGTAAGGTACAACTATTTGTCCATTTTGGGGGAAAAATAGGTATGGGCTGTCGGATAAATGCTACATTATTGACAAGTGCTGACTACTCATATGGAAAAAGACTTTGATCTTGATCATGAACTTGATTTTCTTTTATTTTATTTTTGTATTTTATTTTGTATTAACACCATAAACAAATCACACGGGAATCTTGACAAACACGACCATTCTCCACGTCATTTGAATATATATATATATATATATTATATTCACATAAGTTTAAGGCGTAAATTTGAATTTTTTCTTTCAAACAAATTTAATAACTTAAGCATCCAGTGAGATAGTTGGAAATACCTTAAAAATTATAATAGAATTATAGGGATCAAATGGATCATATAATTTAACAATAGGCTAAAGTATGCTTTTAATCTTTTAAATTTTACATGAGGTATACTTTTAGTCCCTTAACTTTATAAATTATACTTTTTATCCTATATTGCTAATACCGTTGATATTGCTATTGAAAAATGTTAATGTAGCAAACTCAAGTAATGAATATGCATATGACAAAGCCTATTTAAGATTAAATTTTATAATATAATATATTTAGATTATTAAATTAAAATAAACTGACAAATCGTAGCAAATGAAATTGAGGTTTTGCTATTCAGATTATTAAAATAATATAATTTTTTAATACAATTGAGATTTTGATATTGACTATTTCATTAGGTTTTTAGATATATTTTAAATTTAAGATCAATAACATTCAATTACATAGTCATCACTTGACTTTGTTGCGGTAGTGGTTTTCCATTAGCAACATTAACTGTGTTATAATTATAGGACCAAAAATATACTTTAAAGTTAAGGGACCAAAAATATAACTCATATAAACTTAAAAGACTAAAAGTATACTTTAAAAATACCAATTAGTTGCATTATTCTCTTTTTTTTAATAATAATCAAATGCATTAATAAGTATCAAATGAGTTACATAATGGTTCAACAGTCAAACATGGGCAAGACTGTATCAACCTGTAGACAGAAGGTTAACATTAGAAATTGTAATTAATTGGTTAAAACTAAAAAGCGGAAGCAGATTTCCTATATCTCGGAGGACCACATTTGATGAAGAAGACCATTTGTCAACTTGGAAAAACCACTTCTGCTTGACGCAGATAATCCGCAGAGATCCCTTTGTTGTGGCATTGAAAAAGGGACATTGTGAGATCCAATAAAGGGAAGCCCTTAAGCAAATATGAGTGATATTTCTTTTTGATGTTACTTTCCTCCAAAGAAAAGCCTGTATAGGTTGCCCTTGATAACCAAGGAATGAACGGATGAAGCAAGAACTTCTTGCGTAATATTTCTCAATAATGATACTCCAACTAGCTTGAGGAATGGTATTTAGAGAACATACTTCCTGTGTATAGGCAAAATGTTTGTTAATATCATCTTCATGATGCAGAAAGGCAATAGTAGTTATGGAGGTTTAGAAAGTAATATCTTTGATGACTGTTACTGGATCCAACCGTTTACCCTCATGAAGAGCTTGATTTCTTTTCATCCATATGATGGAGATTAATTTAACTATTTGAATCATTGATCAAGAAGACCCTCTTTAGAGTTGCATTATTCATTAACCATAAATAAAGCAAGTCATCATTAATATTCTCCGTGTAATGCACAATTATTATATTGCACATGATCGCAGCATTAAGTTTCTATAAAAGGCATAAAACATTATCTTCCTTCCATAAGTGAAGAGATCATATATTATTATTAGTTATCTGTCATCGTTCGTCTGAGAAGGCATGGCTCTCACAGGGAAGCTTGAGGGTGAGAATGAGATTCAGATTCCTGCTTCAGAGTTCTCCACATTTTCACCAAGAAGCTTCACAATCTTCAGAACATCACTGATCATGTCCACGAAGCTCAGCTTCATGAAGGAGAAAACTGGCACACCATTGGATCTGTTAAGCAATGGATTCTTATTGTTGGTGAGCTTTTAATTATTCAGTTCCAAGTGCCTCCTCGTAATTATAATTCAATTTTCCTATATACTTCCTCCCTCTTATATTTTGGTTCTAAATATAATACATCAAGCTACTTTTTCTTTTAAATTTGTAGTTTCTTTTCTAAACTCTCCCTACCGATGACACATATTAAGACGGTTTTTATCAAGGGAGTGGTATCTAATGCAAATGATGTAAGAGCTAGTTAGAGGTGGGATTTGGTTTTCAGTATAACACCTTAATCTACGTTTTCCCCCCTATTTATTACTACCCATGTTCCTTAATATGAGACTTAGTTGACTAATTTGGAGAGATTAAATAAGCTAAATAAATTACTTAATTATAGTATATGTTACATGATTTCTCTGAAATATACTTATATGTATCATTAGATTATGTATCAGTTTATTAGTCAGACAAATAAGTTTGAAGAAAAGTGATAAATATTAATACTTTAAAGTAATTTATTTGGCTTCCTAAATCTCTCCAAATTAGTGAATTGGGTCTTGTATTAAAGATAGAAGTTAGTATATTTTTCTTTTAAAAAATCTCTATTTATCGCACGTGTTAAGGAGTTTGCATCAAGCTAGTTTCAATGCATATGATTGAAGAGGGTATTTTAAAGAAATCGGCACATATTTTTATCAAATAACTAATTTCCCTAATCTACCCAAATTAATTAATTTGATCTTATATTAAAGAATGGAGATAGTAACTAAGTAATTAACAAATTTCTTTAATCTCTACAAATGAGTTACCTAGTTCTTATATTTAAGATCAGATAGATCATAGGACTTTTTTATATATCTTTAGCAATTGTCAAACATTTTGTGTGCTTGCTTCGAGGCCCTAACTTGGTGTTCACGTAACGTACGTACAGGTGGCAAGGCAGTGAAATGCAAGGAGAGAATTGAAGCATATGATGAAGAAAACAATGTAGTCACATTCGACCTGTTTGAAGGAGATATTCAAGAGCAATACAAGATTTTGAAGGTCACTCTCAAAGTCACCGACAAAGATGAGGGTGGCAGCGGCGGAGCAGTGGCCAAGTGGATTATTGAATATGAGAAGCTCAATGAGGGAATCCCAGATCCAACGGCCTACGTGGACCTTGTCACAAACATTGGCAAAGATGTCTATGCTGTTGGTCCTCCCCCCTAATTCAACCAAATTAATTATAAATAAATAAATAAATCATATTAAGTTAAATTATTCCCGTCTAGTGGAAATCTTTAATGGTTTGTGCTTTGCGCTGCATTGGCTGGGTCGAAGTTATTTTAACTTTTCAGCCTTTGGTCTTTTCTGTACGTGTTGCTCTGTTTCTAGTTTCTTTCAAGTGTATGGGTTTGTTTGTTTTATGTTTATGTGGTTTATGGATTTGGCTCTTGTTTATGCTTCCAGTTATAACCTGTTGTAAGCTAGCCCAATCTTTTTAGTGTATCTTTTTACTACTTTTCTTTGAATAAAATTGCCTTATTATATAAAAAAATTGGGAGAATTACACTAAGGTCCCATGGAAGAAGAGAAATGAAAAAATGGTCCCAATAGATTGCAAAATGAAAAAATGGTCTCATAGAGTTGTCAATACAGGCTCATGGAGTTGTTAATGGAACCATTTTTTCATTTTGTAATCTACAGGGACTATTTCTTCATTTTTTTTCCTTGTTGGGACCTCATTGTAATTCTCCCAAAAAAATTCCCATAAAGAGTGTGGGCACTAAGTACTGAATAATTTGCTTAGTTGTGTGTTGCTTACTGATTAATGAATGTGTCCATTATCATTTAATCATGTGTATTAGAAGCACTAAGAGTGCTTGTATAATGTATTTAATAGTTGGTCTGTCAAAATAGCAACAACCAATATTATTTTATTAAATGGGGTTGATTATATAAATCGTAAGATGCTATTGTACTTTATCAACAACCAAATCGTTAAGAAAATTGTTAACCAATATATAGACATTTACCAAATGGGAGAAGACATGACGTCAAAATAATATTTGTGTCTCTGTGTGTTAAAAATAAAGTTTCAGCTAAATGGAACAAGGAATATATCTATTTGATCAAGATTAAACAAGGATGTGAGCTACTCCTTTTGGTCCTCAATATAAGATATATTTACGTAATTTGATTAGATCAAGAAAGTTGGTTGAGTTAGTTAATATGACATGTATTTTTTAAAATATCCTAGTCATCCTCTCAATTCACTCGTTCCCTCTTCTCCTTAATTATTATTGAGGAAGCATCAATAGGGGTAAATTAGAAAAATGTTGACAAATATAAAATTTTATCTTATATTTAAGACCAAAATCAATTATCTAAATATGTCTTATATTTAGTACATGAGGGAGTATTGTTTATATCAAATTTGCGTTACTTCAAGAGCTCCAATGGCCTATCACATCTTCTAGAAACTTCCGCTCCATCGTCTCTATGATAAAAAACACATAGATCCAAAAATAGGTTATGCTTATGCTGAAGGCTATGCCCTAGGCTATTTTGAACCTAACCTAGTAAGGCATGTTTAGGGTTTAGGCTCAAACTTATTATCAGGCCTAGTTTAATATACAGATCAGACCTATTTTTATAAAACATTTAGCTAACTTACAAGCCTATAGGCTTGAACTATTTAGTTTTTTGGGTTAAGAAGCAAATTTATCAATAAAGTTTAAGAAAGTAGCGCTTAACACAATTATGTTTTATAGGGGGCATAAATATACATAAGAAATTAAAAGTGGAGCATCTAGCACAAAACCGTTAAATTCGATCTAACGGCGTTAAATTATAAGAGAAGAAAACTCCTAACGGCATTAGGTCAAATTTAATGGTTTTGTGTTGGATGCTCCACTTTTAATTCCTTATGTGTATTTTTGCCTTATTTAAAACATAATTGTGACAAGCGCTCCTTTCTTAAAAGTTTGTTAGTAAATTTACTCCTTAACACTAGTTTTTTTTTTTAATGTGCACCATTATATATAATTATATATAGTATAATGCAGATCAATTTTATAAATTATTTATAAAATTACTAACTTAGCCTTAACCATAAGTTTCATATCTATTTATTCTCATAGAGACTCAATCCTTTCATTCAAAAGTCATTCACCTCTATATCCCTCCTCCTTCGATCGATCAAGATAGCAAAGCTAACTCACTCCCTCTCCCCTGATTTATTTTGTTTTCTAAAGCATAATAGTTGCTGAGTTTATTTTAGTGATACCTAAATGAAATATTATAATATTAGTAGGAGGAGTTTGTCATAGTTTATATTCGAAAGCAAAAGATGTTAAATCCAAATTTATATGTCGCTTGTTGCTCTTGGTTGATTTTAAAAAATATATCTCATTAGTCAACATATAATTGGTTTTTCTTATTCCTACTTGCTTGGATAATTGTTGTCATTAAGCATTCTTTTTCCCCCTTACTAAACTCTTATACTATAGATGAAAATGGATCCTAGGCATGTAAGATATAATGTAGACTTTTAAGTTTTAAATACATCATTTAAAGGATTATATATGAATTTAGATGTATAAGCTTAAAATTTTATTTAAAGTAATCCTTTAAAAAGTTTGCAGATCCTTGAAAGGCTTGAACATGAGCCTAAAAAAAAAACTTACATATTTGCTTGGGTTTTATATCTTTGCCCTGGTTCATGCCTAGAAGCCTAATCTAACATTACGTATTTCCACCCTGTTGACTCATTCATGATCAAATGGCATATTGCTCATCTTTATTAGTATAAATAGTATTAGGTCGAAAGTTTAATCTCACGTGGCACCACCTATAATATCAAAAGATGCTCAGGCAACATACAAACTACTTGTAATTAAAAATACATCTGCATAATGTATGGGTTAATTAATATTATACAGTTGTGTGAAAAATCTTCAAATTAATTTCAACGGGAGACCATATCTGGCTTAACCTCTCGAGGTAATTTAAAATCATCAACTCCTTTCAGAATTATCACTTTGGTCCTCTTAATAAGTTCTTTTAAACTAAATCTCACATATTAAGGAGAGTTAGTTAACTCAATGATTATGGGGTCAATTTTCAACTATGCCTTCATTTATGAATGAGTACTTTTTAACTATTTCTTCTCTATCTATTTTTAAATTATTTCTTTATTGGTACAATTAATAGGGACAAAATTGTCACAATCTCATTTACTACATTGAAACTGGACTTATAAATATAATCAAATTTTTTTTTATAAAAAATGACTTATAAATAAAACCATGTTAGTATATGGCCAAGGTATCATCACATCATCGTCAACAATAGCATGGATTCTCATATTAAATGTTCCTGGTGATGGTTCAGACAAATCGCGGTTGGAGTAGTTATACTTATATGTCAAACATCAATTTTAAAATGATGTGAATCAACTTTATATCACATGAAAATTCATTTTAAAAATAGGGCTTTTACAATTTCATTTTGTCGTGTGGGTAACAGGAGAGCTTTCATCATTGAGCAAGTAATTATTAATTAGGGATATATATTCAATTCAAAATTCTGATATAATCCTCCGCTTCTATTTATAAAATAGAAATATAAGACTTTTTTTCTTATTTTTTTATTCATGTAAAATATATTAAAAATGACTTATAAATAGAAATCGATGATATTCTATATCCTCTTCTTTATTATAAACTATTTCTATTCCTCTCATCAATATTAAAAAAGAGAAGTAGTTAAATCATTAATTTCTTATAAAACTTAAATTAAAATTTTTTTAAACTTATCCATACCTAATATAGTGAATTACCTTCAATAAGTCATAGAAGTTATTGTAATAAATAAAATTTTAAATAGAGACAATTTTAGAAAAATGTAATTAATACCCTATATTAATGATATAATGGCCATCTATCTAAAAACAAGATACTCCCTTCTGTTCATAATATAGGGCAATTGAACTAATTTACGGAAAATAAAAAGTGACAGTGAACTCATTAAATATATTCTAAATTAATTTTTTTTTTTCACTTTTACCCTTATTGAAAAATGAGTTTGACAATTTAATGAGTGGGAAAATTAGAAATGAGCATTAGTTACATGGACAAAATTGAAAAATGAGCATTAATATCTTACAAGTGACTTATTTTTTTCTTCTAGAAGCGTACTATATTGTGGACTAGAGGGGTTTATACCAATTATAAATGAGAATATAATTTAAAAATTACAATTAATGTTGCAAAATTTTTTGTCTTAATTCACATGTTCATTATATCTTTTAGAGAATATAATTTAAATTCACGATTCAACTCTCTGAGTTTACTGATTTTACATTTCTGGCTTACAAAATCGAGTCAGATTGTATTTAAACTCGTATTAGCCATAAACTCACGATTTTACACATCGAATTTACCTTTTTTAAGTCTTTATCTTACAAAATCATGCCAACTCGCTCTTAAACTTATATTATTTTGTTTATTTTGATCATATTCAGTGACTTTATATATAAACTTTATCAAATTTTTTTTATTGAATATGAAAAATTATAAATGTCGATGGATTTAATTTCAGTTATTCATTTTAAAATATATTTAAATTAAACTATTATAATTTTTATATTTCTATTATTTTATTATATATTTTTAACACCTATTTATTAATAAAAATAAACTCTTACGAGTTTATTGTTCAAGTTCACAATCCGATTTTATATTCTTGTCATGAGTTTACCTAAATTCGGGAGTTTAACAACCTTGACCTACACAATTAATGTCGCACATTGAACTTTTGAAATGAGATATAAATGGACACAAAATATTAATGCTAATTCTGTTAAGTCATTTCTATAGTTGGGATATGAGATGCAATTCTACTTATTTATTGAGTTATCACATAGATTATGAAAAATATATATATGATGTAGATACTTTTAAATATTTTATACTGTTTAGTGTGTATCAAAAGAAGCAGAGTGAATGGAAATATATTATTAATAATTAACACAATTCTTGTGATATAGTTCCTGAAGAACTAATACAAATTTTTCTATGGGTGGATTAAAAATAGATAATGAAAATTATGACTTGTAGATCTACATCAGAACGTTGGTTCGCCAAAGGGTCTGGAGGTCATAGCCCAATTGGAATGAAATCCATGAATGTTAGTGAGATATGAAGTATATATTTGAGCTTTGAAGCAAAAAATAGGTTATTGGCCTACTATATACTAGTATGTATTTGAATACAAAAATAAAGGAAGTATGTTTATATGACTCACACTTGAGGGGAAAATTGTTAGACTACAAGTGTGAGTTAATTTTTGAAAATTTATACTCATATACTTCCTACACAAAGCCTAATAGATCTCCCAAAATGGATGTCAGATTACGATTTAAATCAATATGTTATGGAAATTGAAAATTTTATGGTTGGTTGAGACATATGTTATAGTAAACCAAATGTTTACTAATCCAAACAAATTTATTGTTAACATGAGTTATTTGATCATCCAAGTCATATACATGAGGCAACAAATTATAAAAGATTACGTATTGACATCCATTGAAGAATCAAAAGATTCTTCATGATTATGGCCAACATATTATTCAAGAATTATTATGTGCTGCTTGTTCTTAAAAAATTGACAATGAGAATATCATTGGTCATGATTAGCAATGGATCTCTGCATTTCTAGAAATATATCAAATAGAATAATATGGACCCATTGAAATAGCATGTAAACTATGCAATGGTTCGATAAATTTGAAAGATGCATCTACAAGATGGTTACATGTGAGATTGTTATCACTTGCAACCTGAACTCTGCAATAATGTTTGAATAAATTAAGAGCGCAATTTTCAAATTATACGATTCATAAATCATGTATCAAATCCTCCATAAATAGCTAGATAAATTTTTATGAGGACAAAATTTTGTATTTCAATATTGGTATATTCCATCTTATATATTGCAGTATTTATACAAGCCAACAAAATTCTCCTGATAAAATTGGCTTTTAGTTAGGAGCTAGACATATTCCATTTTAAAAGTCTTAAATGTGGAATGCTTATTAATCCATCACAGTGCACATAGATGGATATAGAAAGAAAGTTGAGATAAATTTTGGGTAAGGACCTCCTCCTTCTTGTTAGTTTCTAAATGAAACAAAAGGATGTTTCTAAAGGAAACAAACGGATTTAGGAGACTTATACTGCATGATTAGTTAATTATCATTTGACAATGTTTTCCTAATATAAGGGGGAGAAATTGAATATATAGCTGGAAAAGAGAACACATGGAATGCATTATTACCATTAAGTATATATCCTCAAATATAGAAGTATGAACCAAAAGTTCATCAATATTAAGGAGGCAGGTACTCAAAGAAAGATATGAATAAAAGAAGATATGCCTGAAGCATGAGAAACTATTCGGTTCCAAATATAAATATTATGGATAAATTGGAGCACATAATTAAGATGATTATATTAAGGAGGCAGGTACTCAAGAAGAGTACCGAGACAGAACTAAATTGCAAAAACCTCAAGAGAGTTTCAGGTACCTGAAAAGTAATGTAGATCTTGTTAAGTTATGTCACAACTGGAAAAATGGAACCAAAAAAATAAAGTTGTCGACAACAAATTTGAAAATGATATCACGTGATCAAATGAAGATCTTATATAAAGATATGTCATAAGAACTAGACATAAAGTTGATTGACCAAAAGGAAAAGTGAAAAATGAAAAAAGACGCAATGAAATATGATTATATTGTGATAGTTAAGGACCTACAGTTCGAACACTAGAAATATTATAGTATTTTGGGATATATGAATGTTTATGTGTATGGGTGAAAAGAAAGATTTTCACAAAGTCTAATATGATTATGATGAGACATGATTTTGTGGTGGATACAATAATTTTATATATTATTAGTATGGCAGTTAAAGAAAAATATGCATATGTTAGATATTGATATATATATATATATATAGCCTATATATATGGCTCACTAAATAGTGAATTTTACATAAGAATCTTCTAATGATCCAAAATGCCAGAAGCATGCCTAAAGATAATTTTGCTTGCAAAATATATATTGAATTTGATATTCTAGAAGTACCTTATAATTATGAGAAAATTTAGAGATCATGTTAATATTGTATTCATTGTGATTTTACTAGTAAAAGTTAGTTCTTGTTGGTACATAGTGGATAATGAAAATAAGATTGGGTGATTTTCATGTTAAATCTTTTATTGTTCCACAATGAACAATATAATATTTGAAGGCTAAAAGGAAGATATGCTCAAAAAGACATTCTAAGTGATGTTGTCATTATGGGGAGTATTGTTCCACAATGAACATTATTGTTCAATATAAAGTTGATGCACGCCGTACTTTCTTTCCCTTATCTAGGTTTTGTCCCATTAGGCTTTCCTAGAAAGCTTTTTAATGAGGCAGCATTGAACATTGTATCAATGAATGATGTGCTCTTTTGTTTAGCTAGGTTTTTGTCCCACTGGGTTTTTCCTAGTTAAAGTTTTTAATGAGACACATTCATTATGGACATCCAAGGGGGAGTGTTTTGAAAATTAATTATGTAGATGTATATCGACTCATATCTTAGTCAGTATTCTTAAATACATTGTTGAGAAACTAAAATATTATTTAATAATATGAAGGGTCATATAGTATTAATTGTACTATTTATTGTATATTAATTGTGACCCTTGGTAGTGACTCTTGGAGGCTATAAATAGAGGCATTGTACATAGCATTGTAATCACAAGAAACATGAGTGAATGAGAATTGCTCCCTTTCCTTTCTCTCGCCATTTTCTCTATCGTTTTGTTCTTCTCTATCTCTTATCCCATTTATCTTTTATTTTCACAACAGTTCTTATTTTTTACCCTAATTGAACACCACATGTCAACTTATGGAAATTTCAACCAACACACACCCCTCTCTCCACGTCGTTTGAACATATATCCACATATATAAATCTCCATAAGAATATTTGACTTTAACCCATAACCCGTACTGCATAATAAATCTTTAAAAACAAACATGCTTTTCATTCCAAATAGTCCTTGCGAATATATCTGTATATTTTAATGCAAGTAATCAAATATACAACTAATTATAGTATCAATGTTATCAAACAATCATTAAAATAAAATATAAATTAAAAGCCATATAAAATGTTATTGTATATATATTCACTAATCATAAATAGATCAATTAATTTTTTTAATTTATATATTATATGAGGTTATACCAGACACACACACACACATATATATATGATAATAAAAAAAATACTTACAAGTTGCGTTTGTTCGTCAACCTAACCATAAATGATGCAATTAATTATTCCGTGTAATGCGCAGAGCACACAAATAATTTTCTATAAAAGGCATAAGGCATTCATGTTCCTTGCATATAGAATGTTATTCTGTACTCTTCTAATCCTACTTATAGGACATTTCTAACTTTTTTCACATACATCAAGAAAAACTTTAAACTTCATTAACTTTACTATAAAATTCAACTTTCCAATTCTACCCTTACTTAATATATATCACTCTAGTCCTATTTATAAGTCCCTTTTAACTAAATCTCACATACTAAGGAGAGATAGTTAACTCAATGATTATGGGGTAAATTTTCAACTATGCCCTCATTTATGAATGAATATTTTTCAACTCTTTCTTATCTATCTATGTTTAAATTATTTCTTCATTGGTATAATACCTAGGGGCGAAATTGTCATAATCTCATTTACCATACTAAAACTGGACTTATAAATAAGACTAATTTTTTTTTGTCAAAAATGACTTATATATAGGATTAGAGTGGTATACATAAAATCACAAAGTCAACACAATGATAAGTGAAGGGTTAAACTATACATTCACCTAAAAATTTTAATGAGGTGCCTTATAAATAGGACAAAAAATATCATCTCCCTTTGCTATATAAATAGGACTAGAGGAGTATTCACTAATCATAAATAGCACAATTAATTTTTTAATCTATATATTTTATGAGGTTATACCAGTCATATATCTATATTCATACTCCCTTTGATCCTTAATATAAGAGACATTTAACTTTTTTTATAGAGATTAATAAAACTAAATAAGTTATATTAAAGTATTTATACATATCATTACTCATCAAACTAATTTGCTTCCTTAATATTTTCAAAAAAAAGTCAACTGGCTCTTATTTGAGAGCTGGAGGTAATATAAAAATACTAACAATTTGCATTTATCCATTAACCTAACCATAACTAATGCAATTTATTATTCACGTGTAATCCACATAACATACACTAGCTTAATTTTCTATAAAAGGCATAAGGCATTCATGTTCCTTGCATCTAGAACCACAAATTGAGAAATACTATTAGATATCTGTGATCACTGAACAAGAGAGAAGGCAAATGGCTCTCAAAGGGAAGCTGGAGATTGAGAATGAGGTTCAGACGCCTGCTTCAAAGTTCTTCCATTTCTTCACAAAGCAACTTCACCATGTTCAGAATATCACTGATCACGTCCACGCAGCTGAGCTTCATGAAGGAGAAGACTGGCACAGCGTTGGATCTGTTAAGCAATGGTCTTATACTATTGGTAAGCTTTTTAATTCAATTCCAAGTGCTTCATCATAATTGTAATTCAATGATCTTCTACTGTCGCATATAACGCTCGGGCCCTTATTATAAGTCCCTTGTAGATGATGTTTGGAAAAATTGCAACTAGATCCCAATTAATAGACTTACTAGTAACCATATCCCTTGAAATCATCAAATTGCAATGAAGTCTCAAGGGACCTGGGTGCAATTAATTTAAAATGTGAAAATACAGTTTGGCCCCGTAGTGAATTTGAAAAAAAAACTGGAATTTGTGGGTTCAGTCATGTTCGAAAAAGTCAAGCTCTTCTCCCTCACTCTGATGTGAGGCACGAGCATGGTGAGGTGAGAGAGAAAACCTTGACTTTTTCGAACATGATTGAACTCTATAAATTCCAGCATTTTTTTCCAAATTCAATAAAAGGCAAAATTGTATTTTCACGTTTAGAATTAATTGCACTCAAGTCCCTTGGGACTTCACTGCAATTTGATGATTTTAAGGACTTAGTTGCAATTAAGTCTTTTAATTGGAACTTGGATGCAGTTTTCCCAAGATATTTTTCCTCTTAGATATAATAAGTACACTTAGGTGGTTATTATGTCTGTTTTCTAATTTTACTCCTATTTAATTTTCATTAAAAAGAGAGAAAGGGGAGTGAGATGAGAATTATTTGTAAATATAAAGAGAAATAATTTTAATAAGGGCAAACTCGAAAAATGTTATCAATTTAAGACCTATTTAATGACTTAACTGTCATTCCTAAATATGTGAGAATTAATTGAAAAAGCCTTATAATAGGGCCCAGAGTGGTATATCTTTAGGCATAGAAGGTTTGATTTTCCGGAAATTGGTGATAGTTCCTTTTAAAAATTTAATTAGACCGACTGACCTGAATTTCAGCACTACTACTTTTTATGTATAAAATCTTGTAGAGTACCAGTACTTTCGAGATATAAAAATGTATCAAGTCCTCCTGATGAATAAAATTTTCAAATAGGGACTTTTATCCAAGGTTCTGAAACGCAGACCGGTCACTAGACCGGTCGGGGTACTGGGTCAAATGTCAGTGGATTAGACCAAGGTCAAACCGGAGCTAAGCCGAGGCCAAACCGGTGAGAAATTGAATATTTTAGGCTTATTAATATGAAATTCTAAAAAAAATATAAAAAAAAAATCCTGGACCAGACTAGTTCCTAGTCTGGACCGTCAGGTCTGGTTCCCGGCGGTCCGGACCAGGTTTAAGAACCTGCCTTTTAACTTATTTTCCCTTGATTTTATGCAAGTTTCTCGGAGGAGAAGTCTGGAGATGTAGATCTAGCTATTCGTTATATTCGGATGGCATTATATATAAAGCTTTTTGGTGGTCTCGATGCTACGATAATTTATTTGAAATTTTAATAAATCAGGCAGATGGCTTTGTTTGTTTGTGAAAATTACATAAACTTCCTCTATTTTGGTTATGATGTTACACAAATCTCTTGTTTTCTTTTTAAAAAATAGACACAACCCTCTACTTTAATTTCAAACTATGAATTTTAATTTCTTTGAAATAATGAATATATTACCTAGCTACATATAAGAGATAGACAGGTTTGTTTTAAGTTCTAAATATAAGAACTTAATCTACCTTATCTCGCAAAAATATATCCCCCCCCCCCCCCCCCAAAAGTATCCTTATTAAGGGGTTTTCTATTAAGGAGTAGTTCCAATGTTATATATCCCCCTCCCCCCCCCCCCCCCCAAAAAAAAGTATCCTTATTAAGGGGTTTTCTATTAAGGAGTAGTTCCAATGTTATATAATTCAAATAAGGCTTTTTTGTTTTGTGCATGCATGCTTCAAGGCCTTACACTCACACAAACATACTTGTTTTAACTTTTTGTTCACATACAGATGGTAAGGCAGTAAAATGCAAGGAAAGAATCGAAGTATATGACGAAGCAAACAATATAATCACATTCGACCTGTTCGAAGGAGATGTTATGGAGCAATTCAAGAGTTTCAAGATGACTCTTAAAGTCTCCGACAAGGTCACAGGTGGTGGTGCTGTCGCCAAGTGGATCATTGAATATGAGAAGCTCAATGGGGCAATCCCAGATCCTAAAGGCTACTTGGACTATGTCACTTACGTCACCAAAGATGCCGATGCTCATCTTCTCACTGCATAATTATTATTCACAAATAATAAATAAATAAATCATATTAAGTTAAATAATTCCGATCAAGTTGGTGTGGTTACGTCGTATCTGGATGTACTACCGAATAATTAGCTACTTTGTGTGTTGCTTTTGCTGATTGTGCGTGCATTATCATGTGATCATGTGTATAAGAAAGGATGTGAGTGCCTTTATAATGTATTTAATGGTTGGTGTGTCTTAGTTGTATGTTCTATTAGCATTAAATAAAATTTGGAAGTTATTTATATTTATTTAGTATGTTTTATCTCAGCCCAACCTTTAACTGCAGGCCGTTGGCACTAGCTTCTTTGAAATTAGGTCTGTTGCACACATTCATATCAATGCCACCTTATTATGAATGTGGAGGACTCTAGAAACGTCCCACAATCATATCGATTATCCATATTAGAAAAATTTAGCAGATATTATTTATCAAGGGGTTTCCATATACTCCCTCTCGATTTTAATATAAGACATATTTGAAGAGTTGATATTGGTCCTAAATATAAGATGTATTTTTTATATTTGTCAATCTTTTCCTAATTTATTTATAATGATGATCCCTCCACAATAATCACGGAGAATAGGGAATGAGACAATTAAGGAAGATGATTATTAGATTGTTTTAGAAAATAAATATCATGTTGCTGAATTAGTTTTCTTAATTTAATCAAATTAGTTAAATATGGTTTATATTAAAGTTTGGAGGGAGTAGTTTCCTATGTAAATGATTAATGGAGTATTTTAAAAAAATTAATACACATTTCTTACAAGTAATTAAGCTAACTTTTTTAATCTCTACAATATAATTATCCAACTCTTATATTTAGAACCAAAAGGAGTATTATTTTACTGACACTCAGGACCATGTCCCTCAAAAATAATTTTTTTCGAAGCATTAGTGTGGCATGATTAACTATGTTTTGAAAAGAAAAATGCAGTTTGGTGGCTTTCACCACATACTAAAGGGACCCAAACATAAATAATCCCCAAAAATTACTTGATGCTGATAAAGCACTGCAGGGAGCCACATAGCGGCTGGTGTACGATACTTTTCAGTCATTAATTCAAGACCCAAATACATACCCCCATTAAGACATGTTTATTTATTTATAATATTTTACATTAAATTGAATTTAAACCCCCTAAACATAAAGGCCTTCAATATTTATTGAAGTTATTATTTTTCCCATTAAATCAGCAATGTTTTATAGAGGTAAAGGTTGGATTTTGAAAGTACAATGAGAGAATAAAGTGAAGGTAGCCGAGGATATTGATATGTGTGTGTGGGGTCATATAAGATAGGATAAGGTTCCTAATAAACATATTCGCGTAAGGTTGAAGTGGTATCTATTGGAGAAAAAATGCTAGAAAATCATTTTGGGTGGTTTGGACATGCTTAAAGAAGGGCATTGAATACGTTAGTGAGATGAGTTGATTAAGTAGTATGGAGTTCTTTGAAAAGGGTAGAGGAAAATCGAAGAAAACACTCAATGAAGTTATATTGAGTAAGATCTTTTAGTTAACAAACTATCTAAAGATTTGGTTGTTAATAGAGTATAATAGCGCTATGCAATTCATGTAGCCGATCCTACATATAGTGGAAAAAGGTTTTGTTGTTGTTGTTGTTGTATTCTTTTAAGCCATTGTATCCTGATAAGTTTACGCTAATAACTAACTTTAAGAGATGCGTTTAGTGTGATTTGGGCTAGAACAACGGAATGTCTTGATAATACTCCCTCTAGTCATTTTTATAAGTAAACACTATTAAAATCACGCAGTTCAAAATGTTATTTAAAAATAATAAATCTGTAATTTTTATGCCTTTTTTTTTTACAATTATACCATTTGTTTAGAAAGAGTGTGTATAAGAGATAATGTGTGTTTTAAGAAAATCCAAAAAGAATCTTCATTGATAGTAAAAGATTGTTTACAAGATACAAATCAACCCACTTGGGTTCAACCATGATCATCCCTCACTTGAGGGTGATTAACTACAAACCCTAACTCTAGGGATCTTGGAGGGAGACCCAAGTTATCCTCCCTCTCTTTGCTGAGGAGTTTATAGTACACACACTTTTATCCATACAATTAGACCTCTATTTATAGGATTTTACAATAATGAACTATCTCGTTAAATTCTTAACTAACAAGAATAGGGATCTCAACTAACTAATGAGGGATTTCAACTAACTAGTGATTTTATATCTCCAATAGTGTAGAAATTTATTTTAGAGAGATAATGAGTAACATATATCTAATGAGGGTAAAAATGGTAAAATCAGTTTAAAATTTTAAACAAAGTGGATTTGTTCTTATATTAAGAACCATCTCTATGAGAGATAATGTTCCTTATAAAAAGGACACGAGGGAGTAATTCTCAAGAAAATATCAGAGGTGCGATGTTAAGTAATGAACACGAGTATCGATTCAAGCTGATGTGATTTATGTTCTTGTTTTTATAAATGTAGACGACACTATCAAGGAACCCCGCAATCATCCGAGAAAGTTTAGCAGACAGCAAATTGGTCCAATGGGGGCCACTATATATCTGTGAGCGTGTACATGTATCATCCAAATCTTGGCATTATATTTTCATTTCTATCATCCACCGTTTCAACAGGGAGAGGGTATATCTGCTAACCCTTCTCTTCACTTCCCCTCCACTTAATGTCATAACTATTGGATCATATTTTAATAAATGAGATTTAATTGTAGATTTTTATTACATGTAATATAGCAATAATATTTTTTACCTAACATTAAAACCTACCTATTAAAACATGATTCAATGGTTAAGATACTTAATGGAGAGGAAGTGGAGAGAGAATTTTGGGGAGACACCCCTTCCCCGTTTCAACAACACCAGCAATCATTCTGTAAGGAGCATAATCTATGTAAGTATATGTATGTGTTTGTGTGTGTGAGAGAGAGAGAGAGAGAGAGAGCTCCCATATATTTTGTGAGAAATGTTTCAGAAAAGATCTATCATTATATAATTTTTTAATTAAATTAATGAGTTATAAACAGTGATAATTTTTTGATAATTTTAATGAATATGATTTATTTAAAATGTATGCTTTTTTTAGCATGCTAGAATGTGCGATTAGTTTGTTCATATTATATTTTTTGAAATATTTATTGTATTAGTAATTATAATTATTACGCCAATAGGTTTCTCACACATGTTAAATTTCACAAGGTAGCCTATAAAATACTACGTCCGGTCCTTAATATAAGAGTTAGTTGACTAATTTTAATAGATTAAGGAAGTTAGTTATATTAGTTATTTGTAACAAATATAGGTTGGTTTTCCTAAAATACCATCTTTATTATGACTACGCATAGATAGAAACTCCTTAATGTGTACAATCAATAAGGATACTTCGAAAATGTATCCAAACAAAATAAGGATGCTTGGAAAAAAATTATAAATTTGGGAGACAAAATAGATTGAGGTCTTATATTTAGAACCGAATCAAATCCCCAACTAAATCTTATATTAAGTACCGGAGGTAGTATGTACATATGTTCATAGTCTTATGATCTAGCTAGTGGCATATTGTTCGCTTTTATTAGCATCACATCCTGCGTAGATCGTAGATTCAATCTCACATGCGTGGTCTTAAAATATGTCTATGCAATGTATAAACTAGTAATTTAAAATGGATCTGCAAAATGTACGGGTTAATATTATAGTTGAGTGAAAAATCTTGAAATTTCTAAGGAAAGTCATATGTTAGCATAACCTCTGCAGGCAATTTCAAATGATCAATACTTTCGGAATTATATTATATGGTAAAATATCATAATTGTCTTGTGCATCTCCTTAAACCTCGCTCCTAAATCTTGTGTCCTATCAGTAATACTTTAAAGATACAATCATCACATGCCATTGATTGCACTATAAAAAAAAAAGGCAGGTAATTAGCGATTGAATTCGGCAATGGATTGTAGCCACGGAATTTGTGACAAAATTCTATCACTTGGCTATTTCTTTTGTAGTGTTGCTATGACACATGGTAACGGGACCCAAACAGAAATAATCCACAAAAATATATAATATAATTTTTATAAAATAATATCCTTTTGACAGCATTGACAGTGGCCCTTTTGCATGATCATAAAACATGAATTCATGTAGAGAACACGTGTATGGTAAGCAATTAATTTCTTAAATTAAATTTCATCTGTGAGTTAGAGTCTTGTCGAAATCGAATCCTATGATCATTCAAGAGTGATACGAATATGGGATACGAATATGGGACACTCATCATAAATCTTCAGGCCATCTACGTTGAATTTCAACCATCTAAATTAGATTTAAACGGTTCAGATCTCATCATTTGTAGTAAGCAGTAGGGTCTTGATTCTTACCTTTGTATTCACTATTCCCATAGATTGTCTACAAAAGTGAATGAAGTTAGTGTTCGCTTCCCACACCAGTCCCATTATTTCATATATTATCAATATTTTGATCTGATTTCAAGATCAGTGTGTTTTATTGAAGCTATGGCTCTTAATGGGAAATTGGAGATTGAAATTGAGACCAAGTCATCTGCCATTGAGGTATTCCACTTCTTCACTAAGCAACTTCCAATCTTCCCAACATTGCTGGTTGTATCCATGTAGTAGAGCTTCATCAAGGAGATGATTGGCACGCCATTGGATCTGTTAAGCACTGGACTTATACTGTTGGTAAGATTCTATATTGCTTATGTTTCGATTATTGGTGGCCCATTTTGATTTGGATTTGAACCAAATTAATTAGGAAAAATCGGTGAAAAGTCCATGTTTGAAAATTTTACTAGCTAGGAGGACCTGAATTGGAGTACTGGTACTTTTTATATATGAAATTTGGTTGAGAACTGATACTTTCTATGTATGAAATTTGGTAGAGTACTGATACTTTATCTTTGTAGGAAAAAATAAGGAGAGAGAACTAACATACCGGGGCGAATCCATGTTCGAATCCGAGTCAAAGCTCCAATGCTCCATAATAGTGCCCACACAATTATTAGATTACTAGAGCCTAATTGTGATTTGCACAGCAGATCACCAGAAGAAGAAAGATGGTAGGAGAGAATAGATTGCTAGAAAACTCAATAGCAGGGGTTATTTGCAATTAAGGAGGCACACCCTATTTATAGTAGTTTAGAGTGGCCACTAATAGGAAACATGTGCACTCCTTCTTGCTCTCTAAGACAGTAATTAAAATTAATTGATTCTCAATTAATTTTCTAATTATGGTGACTTGTTCCTCAATTAACAATCTCATAATTAATACTGACTTATTCCCCAATCTGCAATTAATGCTGATTTAATTCTTATTTGATTAGGCTACTTGTATCCTAATCAAATAGTCCGGCCCATCAAGGGCGGACTTGGATCCAAAGTCCAATATCTCCCACTCGCACTTGATGGGCCTCCCATCGTTCATTCGTTACTCTTTCCTATTTCATACTTGGCATTTGCCGTGACCGCGTGGGCAAAAATGTCTTCAAGATTTGGTGTTTGTGATACTAGAAATCCCTCATATCGGATTACCATCCAAGGACACCCTTTATATATATATATATATATATCTGTAAGCTATATATTCATTGCCTCATATGCTCCAGATTCTTCCGTACATATTACTCATGGCATATCTAATCCCTCTCAAGTTAATATGTTGATTAACTTAGATTGCCTTCCCTGCATATTGTATCCGCACTTACAAGCTACACATAGAGCTAGTAAGGGGTCGACCACAGACACTAGCACATCTTATGTATCTAGGAGTAAATCTTCCTTTTTTACTAAACATCAGTCCATCTTGACTTGGTTGTTTTCTTAGTTTTCACTCGTCTGACCGAATCGTGTGTGATCATAAGGCTTCAGCTAAAGTAGCTGTCACCAAAACCAAGCTTTCATGATGCTGCTTGAGTCTTAAGGGCATCATGGAAGGATTCTTCCTTTTTGGAACTCACATTGTAGTGAACTAGGGATCTTTCACCTATATCCCATGTTTTAGTCTAACTCTTAAGCACATGTAGTATGAATTGCATGCTACGGTGTACGTTGATTTCTTTCTCTTTCACCTGACAGACATTAGTTCCAAAATGTATTCAACATTCGAATAAGAACTCTCTTTTTCACAATATCTCTTTCACAATCTCATTTGTGAAAAAAAGTTCTTTGCCTGGCTACATGTCTATATTCATGTTTCAATCCATTTTCTGTGTATATGCACACATGTGGATCTCATCTCAGTCAAACTGAGGTAACTCAAACGTAAAGATTCTTCTTAACCATCTCATGGTCATCATTTGCTTGTCTTACCCTCTCATGCCCCTACAAAACATGTGAAGACGGTTGTTTGTGTGAGTAAACGAACCTCTTCGGACCTATACGACATGCAAAATTGTATACCTTATATGTATTTACTCATAACATACATACTATTTCTTTTATCTGCATATAAAAGAAGTTCACGACCTTATATTTTATTTGCGCCCCAAGATTTTCATTAACTCAATAAATATCAAGCAATAGGCTCAGTAAGGGGAATTACCAACATTCCGTTAGCAGAAGGTCATTGAACTGTCGCTTTCCCTCTTTGAAAGCATATCTCTCATAGAGATATATCAAATGTATGTTTCACCTTGCTGTGATACTTAGGATCCTTATCATAAGATGCTATAGTTTGGATCCTTCTATCCACCATTTTTTCCCAATCACTCATAGGAACTTCTCTAGCCATATGGCACCTTGAATGATGGCATAACATACTTTGTGTTCTAATTCCATGGATAATAGAAATACATTGTATTTTTCTTTACTCCATTATCATTTGCCTAGGCCTTGTGTTGGAGTATCCTTTCAAAGGAAATCTGTTGCCTTGACAACTTAATCCATGGTTATTCTCATAATCTATTTCACAGTAGGACCAAAAATAGCTTCCAATTCAGAGCAAAACCATTTGGTCTTATATACACCAATGTGTACATTCATATTACCAACCATAGTCTTACTATGGGACTCTATCCACGTTTTCTATGTTGAATCCCTCATAGGACATGTAACCTCTCTAGGTTTGTGCCTTTGACTTCAGGGGTGTCTATGGGTTTGCAGTTTGGCATCCTAAGCTGCCTAAGGATCACACTTGTACATGTCTTAGGTGGCAAATACTGTATCTTGTGCAATCTCTGTTTACCTTGTCATTCAAGATATTATTTGTTTAACCCATGATTTTTCAACTTAGAATTTAAGGATTTTCTGATCCTTTATTCCTTTAACTTCCTTGACACTTGTTTCAGCTAAACATATGTTATTTGACAAAGGATGACTTCACAAAGAATCATCACTAGACCGTTTGGTACTCATGTAGTGTTCTTCGATTATCTCGAAGTTGGTGAGGCTTTCACCGTGTGAAACCTCATATACTACTATATAGGTGATTGTTTCTACAAAGCCCTTAAGTAGTTTCATATAGAGTTCATCATCTAATTTCTAAATTGAAAAGTGGCCTTCACATCATCTTGATGTAATTTCAAGACTAAGCTTGTTGTCATAGCCAAAGTTCAGACTTAAAATGCACAATGGACAACCTTTCATTGTAGTACCCCTTAGCCATTAAGTGTTTAGGTTTTATATGCCCCTGACAGACTTGAGAACCTACTTGTTCTCAATCGCCTCCTGACTAGGTGACAAATTGCCTAAACATATACTTGGCTAGTTCCAAAAAAAACCATATCCTCCTGCTTAACACTTTGCAGTTCTTCTTAGCAGGTCCTTCTAGTGTCTTTCAAAAACTTATAGGTAGTTATCATCACCTTCTAAATGATGAAGAGAGCATTTAATCCATTAAGGAATCTATCCCCTTATAGTCATTCGCTGGATGACAATTTGCTTCAAGGTGGATTTTATAGGATTCTTTTCCTATATATGAGTGAGATAATTCTCTTGTAACTTACCTCTTACCTCTTTCGTTGTGAAAATGGTCTCAACCCTCCCACTCGGATCAGTGAACTTAGGAATACTTGGTTATTCCTTGTTACTGTGAACCTCTTAAAGAGATTCAACATGATTAATGCTAATTTCCTGCTAGGAAATATGGGCTTTATGAATGTTGTGTCCCTCAGCTCTCTCGCAGTCACTGAGCTACCATCATTTTTACTAATAAAGACATGTCTTGTCAAGTTCTCATATCATCTCACAAAGAGATACCTTGTATACCTTGACCCCAATCTTCCTTACTTATAGGAAGAATTGTGGATATGAAGTTGCTGACCCTTATGGTCTGAACGATGTTGGGCCTGATCTAAGGCCTATCCACGATTCATAGGGTAAGGTCATGACTGACATAAAGGGCATTTGGTTAAGTGAGAAGATAATAGCATATAGCTGATAGTTTCACTTATGCCATTATTTACTCAACCACGTCAAGGAGAGGTCTATCTCTCCATTTCAACAACTCTATTATGTTAAAGGGTCCTAGGTATTGATAGTTGCCTAAGAAATCCCTTTCTTATATACAAAGCAGCTTGAACTAATCACATGGGTATCCTTAACCCTTGTTAGTTTGAAAGGTCTTATTCTTTAAGTTTAACTGATTCCTGACTAGATTTAGCCATTATCTAACAACTTCGCACTTGCCAAGAATCAAGTAAACATAATTGTATTTCAAGTAAAAGTCCATGACATTAATGAAACACGAAGCTTTGTGTTTTGCCCTTACGTTCATTTGGTTTATAAACGTCATAGTTTTCCAATTGCAGAGGATATCTTCTCAAAATGTTTTTTTGTCTTTCTTGCTAGGTAGATTAAGTTCTTAACTTACTCACAAGAGTGTTAACCCTTTAGCACACATTATGTAGCAAATTCTCTTTTGCTAGTTTGATCATTTCTTTTGATCAATATGTGCATGCGACAAGAAATGGATTTATTATCCCCAAAAAGAAACATCAAAATCCAATAAAGGATTTGAGAGTCACAGTCCCATCGATCCTTAAATTAAGAGATAGCAAAGATGTGATTTTGTCTGTTGCAATTGCATAGAGTGAATCAGGGTGGTTTATCTATGCAGAGTTAATGTGAAAGTCCCAATCCCTTGATTCTTTCTCTTTCTTGCTTTGCATCTAACATGAAGCCATATGCTTCTGTGAAACATCCACTACTCATGTGGATTGCTCCTTCTACAACCCTTAAAGGATTATCAATGCAACCTTTCATATTTGTAGAAACCATTGACCTCCTCTAGATCAAGTTTGCCTTATAGGTTTCTTGCCCCTAGGCTTAGAGGATGATCCTTCTACTCTTTAGCTAAGTTTGTCTAATTGATAGATCTTGGATCCTTCAGTCTTTCACACTCAAGTTCAATGTGGCGAATCATATTGCTGAAGGTCACAATATGTATATCAGGTGTAATATTTGCTTTCGTATATGCCCACTCACTGAAAGACATGGCTTGCTCTTACTCATTGGGAGATATAGCTTATTCCCACTCACCAGGAGATGTCTTATCACAACATACACTTGTTGTTTGTTAGAAAGAGCTTGACATTGTATTTGTGTCAACTTCTTAGTTTGACATTTACCTCAAGTGTTGCCTAAACGACATGTTAGAACTCAATACACTATGTTAAAACTTAACTTAGTTTAACTTTATGGAAGAAGATAATCTATTTCACTATCTTTCAACACTATCCAAATAGGTTGGATAAAGTTACATTGCTCGTACCATCATAAGTCTGAGCAATGCTGTTCTTTCTACACTTGATAGAATAAACTTTTTGTATCCTTTGGTTACTTCAGCCTCTAAATGCTGAAGACTAGTTGGTAGGATGTTCTTGACATCTCAATCTTCTTGAATAAAAGAAATTTTAGAGTTTCTAACTCCATAGATATATCTTCGGAGCTTGTTTTCATAAGCTCAGTCAAATAGACTTGGTCATAATTGGTCACTTAGACAATTATGGTATACAAATCATATTTGTTCAAATAAGACAAATGATAATTAGATAATAAGTTCACTAGTTTTATGTTCAGGAGACAACTATGTTGACTCCCATCCTAATCATGCTAGTTAGCTCATCACCCTTTTAACCACAGTCTTCACTGAACACATTCGCCTTTGGATTTCTAGACACATTCTAAAAACTCCCACTCAATCAAAGACAGTTATATTGAGAAGATAATAACACAATATCATCTAATTAACATGAATGTTCATGGAGAAAGAAGATAATATGCTTAATTCAATTCTAAAAAACAAAGAATTTAATAATATATTCAATGGAAAAAGAACATTCAAAAAATTTATAAAAAACTTTACCTCATATTGTTGTCTCTTAACTAGGTTCTCCTTTTCATAGGCCCTTCTGACCACATGAATCATGTAGCATCTAGCTACAATGTCAAGCTCGTCTTTTGCCATGTTTACATCCACTCAGTTGGATGTATTTGCAGCATGACTCCCACTTGATGAGATGATTCTCACATCTCTATCTGCCTTGTCCTTTATCATCATAACATTGGTGATAAAGGGTTGACTTTTAGAAGTCACTGCTTCAATCCCAATTGAATCAACGTGGTTAGAAGCATAGGAAGACTTGTTATTATTCAATAATTTCAATTTGCTGCAATTTTCAGGTTTTATCTCTAAGAGTTTGAGTAAAGGTTGGATAGGAACTTATATTCAAAAACTCATTTGAATAATTTCTTACTTTAAAGAATCTTTCAGCATTAACCTTATGTTGTAGCTGAAATACTCTTAATAAGTATGCCAACCTATCCCAAAAATTATAGAATCATCATTGACTCAATTTTAACGTTTTCGGGAATCTCTAAGTGCACATAAGCACCTTTTTGACTCAAATCAAATCCAAACGTGCTTTAAATATATGAAAATTATATATCAAATTGAAGCTCTCGAATTTATGGATTTTTAGGAACAAACCGTGTCTCAAATGGAGGTCCCATGCACCCACACACACCCCTAGAATGTGTCTGGATCATAAAATCCTAAAAAATTGGACAATTCCAACAAAGGCCACTCTTAGCGGCGGCACATGAACTCTACACGCTAACTTACGGCCATCTGCCGGTGACATGTACCGGCTTCACGACTCCACGAGCCATCCTTTCTCCAACAGTGCTTGCCACTTATCAAACAGTGGCCCCAGTGAGCCCCAAGTGCCATCTGTCCTCTTTTTTTTTTAATTTCAAAAAAAATCCATTTAATGTATTTGACTATTGACTTTGACCAGTTAACGGTCAACGCTTGACCGAGACCAAGCTTACATGGCATGACTATCTCTGAACGCTGATGTGGCACTCTCTTATTGGTGCAACGTGGCTTTGGTTGATCAATGACGTGGCAGTCATCATCTTCAACCTCCAGCCGGGTCAACTAGACCTGGTTGTAGCTCCGGTGGGTCATCACGACCCTCCAACTTTGGAAGGCCATATCTCCGTTGTTTTAGATCTGTTTTTCGCGTTCTTCGTGTCGTTAGAATCGTAGTTCAATGAACTACGAATCTATGGCTTTTATTTGATCTAAAAATGTCTTTTTCATTGATTAAATCATGGCTGAAATGGCGGCGGCGACAAATGACCCGCCAACTTCTTTCCTTCGTCTTTCCCTCATCCGAACTCTGTTCAACACCCAATTTTTTCTCAACGTCGACGGCACTGCGTAACGTGACTTGGATGTGTGTCCTCTGTGTTTCAAAAAAACTTTCCTATCTTTTGAGGTTAAAGTCTCTTATTTTTGGTTCCACATAGGTTCCATAAACACGCAACTTGGAAGAGATCAAAAAAGTGAGAAGAAGAAGAGAAACTAGGCTTTGACATGAATTATATATAATTAGAGGAGCAAACAATCAAGAACCCAGTAACATATGTGTGCATATTAAGCTCAGGTCGAATAGAAAATATGAGAAGAGGAGTTCGATGCACACAGAGAACACAGACACGTATATATCGTTGTTCATATAGTATATACCACATCTTGCATTTCCGAAAGAGAACATGCATGGTGTATTGAAAAATGGATCATATATTTATCGGGTACATATACATAAATATTCCATAGGAGCATATGGATGCAGCCAACACTACTACAAAAAGATGATTCAACGACACCAATTCACGACTGTTTTGAAAAAACAGTAGTAGAAAATAACGCGGTGGCATGGATGTAAATATAGGAGAAAGATTCAATGAATGGTTTTGAAAACCAGTCGTTGTAAGTGGGATTCAACAACTGGTTTTCAAAACCAGTCACTGAATCTTTTATATTCAATGACTGTTTTTCAAATCCAGTCGTTGTAAGTGGGATTCAACGACTGGTTTCGAAAACCAGTCATTGAAACTTTGCCATATAATCCCCAAATCAGACCATTCTCGCCTCTGTTTAGCTCACATTGTGTCGCGTCGATCCTATAAAGAGCTCACGTTGTGTTGTGCCTCCCTATCTAACCCAGACTTCCCCTTTGCCTCTTGCTCACACATTGCTCTCTGATGACTTCTCCGACCATCGTCCTTGCTCTCTGCTCTTTGCCATCCTCCATTGGTTTTTTGAGTGCGGCTAAAGGCGTGAACTTTTAGTTTTTTGAGTCGATTTCATTAAGGAGATGACTAGGGATCTTCTCAACAATGATCTTTACAAGCAAAAGGTATTATTTTTCTCAATTTAATCTACGAATGAAACTGTATCTGTTTGTGATTCTCTCCGTATCCCTTGCCTTGTCTTACAAAATATTGTCGCCTCTTCCTTTTAGGTATTCTCTGTTTTACCTTCTTATTTAAAGCGTGTTCTCCTGCATCCTTTTATCTTTCACAATTTAATAGAGAATATGTTATTGCTAATGATAATATGTTTAATGTATGAATTTGATTTTTCCTCTACAATTAAAAAGAAATCTTTCTGGGAATCTTGATTATTAATTGTGTGTATATATATAGTTAAATCTATTATGGGCCAATGGAACTCAATTTGATTTATATAATTGGTAGACAAAGATCTATAAAGATATAACCGATGAAAAGCAAACAACATTTTTTTTAAAAAAAAAGAGGGATACAACGACTGGTTTTCTAAAAACAGTCGTTGTATCTCAAGATACAACGATTGGTTTTGAAAAACCAGTCGTTGTATCTTGAGATACAACGACTGGTTTTTCAAAAACAGTCGTTGTAACTCTCTTCCAACGACCGTTTTAAAATGGTCGTCTATTTCAAAACTTTCCACGAGACTCACATACATGTCCCCTTAAAAACGGTCGTCTAAAGGGCATAAAAACGGTCGTTGAAAGTGCCTTCTGTAGTAGTGCAATAAAGAAACATATTTATGCTCGAATATAATCATATATTCATACGTGAAAAATCATGCTAGAGACATAGCATATAAAAATTATCATCATATAATACTCATGTATATGATAGCACATCAGAATAAAATAGAAAAAAAATGATTGAGATATAAACAAATTATATCATTTAATTATTCACAAAGAATAAATCACAGCCATATGATTAACATGCTCTGATACCAATGTAGGAAAAAATAAGGAGAGAGAACTGGCGTATAGGGGCAAATCCATGTTCAGATCCGGGTCAAAGCTCTAATGCTCCATAATAGTGCTCACAATATTTTTAGACTACTAGAGCTTAATTGTGATTTGCACAGCAGATCACCAAAACAAGAAAGATGGTAGGAGAGAAGAGATTGATAGAAAACTCAATAGGGGTCATTTGCAAATGAGGAGGCACACCCTATTTATAGTGGTTTAGAGTGGTCACTAATTAGGAAATGTGTGCACTCCTTCTTGCCTTTCAAGACAGTAATTAAAATTAATTGATTCTCAATTAATTTTCTAATTATGGTGACTTGTTCATCAATTAACAATCCATAATTAATACTGACTTATTCCCCAATCTACAGTTAATGCTGATTTGATTCTTATTTAATTAGGCTACTTGTATCCTAATCAAATAGTCGGGCCCATCAAGGACGGATTTGGGCCCAAAGTCCAACACTCTGTGTGTATATCGTGTCATTCTGAGAAATAAAATTTTCAAATAAATTTTTTTTACCAATTTTCTCAATTATGATTTGGATACATAAAATGTTAAGACTTCGGATCAAATCCAAATCAAACAAAATATTTTATTACAATTTTTGCATAATGTCAAATGCCTAATAATTATCTGTGCAAATTATTACAAATCTCAATTATCATCTTTCAATAGTAGAGAAACATGTTGACAACTCACATAAGAAAGGAAGGTAACTCATTTTTATTGGTTATTGGTCTGAATATTTAATTAAGCGACCCGAACCAATGATTTTAAATGTGATATTTTAAATCTAAAATTTAAATCCAAATCCATGTATTCAAATGCTCGCTTTCCTAAATTTAAAGGAAATTATGGTGATAATTCTAAACTTTGTATATCTTTTTGGTTATGATTGGTGCTGGATTTATGTACTATCCGTGAATGAAAAATAAATATTACTTATGGCAATTGATTAAATCATTGGATACTTGTGTTCTTCTTAAAATATAAACACTTGGAATATAAGTAAATGGGAATAAAACAGACAGAAAGGTGGTGACATGTAAGGAGAGATTTGAAGAGATTGATGAAGAGAATAAATCATTAAAAGTGGACTTTTTCGAAGGAGATGTTAAGGAAGAATTCAAGAGTTTTACGTTCATAATAAAAGTCACGGACAAGGAAGGAGGTGGTGCCATTACAAAGTGGAGCTTCCTCTATGAGAAGATCCATGAGGGAATCCTAGATCCCAAAGGCTACTTGGATATTGTTACTACCATGACAAAAGATTTTGATGCTTATCTTCGATCTCAGTGCACAAAAGGCAAAATGAATTAAAACAAGTTTAAAACATCGATCGATGCAAAGCACATACGTACGAGATTACTAAGTAAACTAAATTGAGGATTAAGGCTGTGTATATGTGCTGTTGATTGTGTGCGATGAACTAAAGAATAAGGTCTATTCTGTTGATCATTTTATGCATTATAATGTGTAATCATATGTCATAAGTGTGCGAGTGTGGTTTTGTGATCGTTGTATTTCAAGAAATTATGTGAAATTGTGTTGAATAATTAATGCTTGGTCTTTGAGATGAATAAGCGGGTATTCAACCTTCATATGTTGAAGCAAGGCCAATGTCTAAAGATTGTCTTTGCAAACCTAGATTTTCCAAAAGTAAGTTTATAAACATCATATTATATAAATATGACATCCAAAAGTAAGTTTCCGACGGAATATTTTTCATGGCTAATTCTGTGGCAAATTTTGCGATGGAAGAAATTCCGTTGGAAAATTTTCCAGTGGAATTTGCGACGGAATTAAATTCCGTCACAAATTCCATGTTTTTTTGTAGTGATAGTGTAACCATTACTAAAATGCGAAAAAATTTGGAGAGATCATACTACATAGAGAAGTTATAAACACTACTAATTCACACACTCAAAATAGAAAGTCTCCCACACGACCTGTGTCGGAAAGAACCTATCATTCCCTTCCCGCACTAAATAGTTCCATATATTTGATAGATCAATTGTACTATTCACATAGATATATATATATATATATATATATATATATGGCTCTTACCGGTATAATGGAGATTGAAATTGAGATCCAGTCACTAGCAATTGAGTTAAAAAATCTGTCTCCATTTTTATAATATTGGATTGAATACTTTATTATTTAAGTAGTTTAGCTGATAGTCGTTATTATTTAAAAAGAATGATTACATTAAGTTGGATAAGTATAAACTTTATATAGGTAATATTGTCAAGTAAATTTAGGTAATAAGAAATTATTATGTTGTCTACTATATGCTTAACATTATGGAAGGAATATTGAAAGTGGTGAGGAAATGTCCTTCAATTTCTACAAAAAAGAAAAATAATGAGAATAAATATTATATGAGGAAAAAATGTTGAAATGAAAGAATTAAATTTTTTTTACTATATTTCATCACCTTGTTCAGCTCCTCAGCTCTTATAAAAGAACTTCTAAATGAGAGAGAATGAAAGAGAGGAAGGGTTGAAAGAAATGGGGGAGTGTTTGAAATGAGGTTTTGTGAGAATATTTTGTAGAGATCTGCATAGCACTTGTAGCAGTTTTTACATTTGTAGCGGTTTTAGTTGATTTTGTAGCTGTTATAAAACCGCTACATATATTGTTTTGAATTTATTTTTTTAAAAAAGATACATTAAGGTTTACAAGAACAAAAGCATAATTTGTTAAATCATTCTTCGTCATCACCCCTACAAAAATTTTGTCAAGAAAATGTTAGTGTAGTATTATTTTGTACAAAAATTAAATTTAAATGATGTGAACTTAAAAGAAGACACCGAACTATAGATAAATTGTCATTACCTTCAGGGAAGAAGTTTTCGAAATTGACTACCTGGAATGGCTCACTCTCGTAGGCAATGTTATCACCATCACCCATATCATAATGGTCTCCAGGCTTTAAATGAATGACCGTGTTCCAATCTTTGTGCTTCTTGTCCTTGACATAATAAACCTAGTGTGCCTCTGAGGTAAGAATATATGATTCATCATCTTTAGATTGACTAGTGTGAATTGGCCGGGAGAAATTGACTGATGTAATGCCTAAATTGTCAGTTTGTGAGTCCTCGAGAACATGTCGTATTTACCCACAAACACTTGAACATCGTCATGGTGAAACAACCTTGGTCATTTAGTTTGATGACATCAAGAAGCTTTCCATAGTAAGGGACGCCTCCGAGCTGCATGTTGCCGTCACTACAGCTCACACTAAAAAGCCATGAAATCATGAACATCCATACGCCATAATGTTTAAATTATAAATTGGCACTATATTAAAATTTTAAAATGACCAATAATTACCTTTTTATCTATTTGATTTCATATATCACTCATGCTGATATCACAATATCAAATAATAATTTCTCTCTCACAAATTAATCACAATCAATTTAAATTTAAATTTAAACACTACTCAGAATCAAAATCATATAGTTTTCAGGGCTTACAATTATTTCTTTTGGCTTTACAAGTTGGTCTTCTTTCTCCATGGCTTATTGCTTTAAGCAATATAACTACTTTTGGTATTTTTCACAATATCTCATGGTCTTCTTCTTTATTTTCAATATTTTGATACATATGAGTCTATATGACTTCTAGCCATATTATACCATTTTTTCTATCCATATGACTTCTAGTCATTGTATAACATTTGCTCATAATTTTAATCATATTAGAAATGTTATTATTTCCACTATTGTAGTTCAATGACCAAGACAAAGTATTCTTGGCTCTCACCTATCAATTCAACCAATGTAATGTGATCATGTTCATTTTCACTCTTATAGATATGTTCTTTGCTTTCAAAAGCACATAATCAATTTCTCCAAATATTGGTCTTTAGGACAATAGCAAAAATCTTGTAAAGCTATTTTTTTTTAGTTTGATATTTTAGCCTTTAGCCTTTAGGGCTTTGATATTTGTAATAATGAAATCATCAAAATGCCAACATTTTTTTCTTATCAATCTTGCCATTGAATGAAACTAAAAGCATTATTTCAAATAAGAATTACTACAAAAGCGATACGACTTCTAGTCATCTGATCATGAAATTTAGAATATTATGGCTTCTGGCCTTTCGATAAAATTAAAATACAGTAAAATAAATTAAGTAAATTTAAATTCATAATCAAATATAAATAATAGATAAGCCTATGATCATATATAATACTATTATATATCAATGTAATAATAAACAAAAAAAAAGATTGACTTAATGATATAACAATAATATATTAATATAAATAAATGAAATGTAAATAAAATAACAATAAAACAAGATGAAATAAATAACATTAAGTAAAGAAACATAAACAATATAACATAAAATGTAAATAAAATAAAGAAATATAAATGTTAAATAAGTAAATAAATAAATGAAATGTAAAAAAAAATGAAAGAACATAATATAACAACATAAAATGTAAAGAATACTGAAATATAAAATAAAGAAATATAAATATTCCATAATAAAAAATTCTAGAAAAATGATAAATAAAAGTAAAAAATCTTGCAAATGAGAGAATAAAGTACTAATAATATCCAATCTTAGCCATGGAACTCGATTTATAAAACAATCGGTAAAGGTGTCTCTTTAATTCCATATAATCACTTAGATTATCCCAGATATACATGTACAAGATAACAACATAAAAGATAAAAGCGTAAAATAAAAATAATAAAGAACAACATATCGATAATGCAAACTAGAAAGATATATAAAATAACATAGAGAATGAACAACATAAAATATAGTATGGAAATGAGAAAATTAGATAGGAGAAGAAATAGAAAAATAGACCATAGGTCTTCTGAGTGAACTCGTGCTAATAAAAGAATACATTGGAAGTGATATGCTCAAAAATACATTGGAAGTAATGTTCTTATCAAGGGGAGTAAAACTAGTGTTATTATTAGGGGGAGTAAATATGATATTATCATCGTGCGAAATAGAGACCATGCTGTACTCTATTCCTTAACCAAGGTTTTGTCCCACGGGGTTTTCCTGGTAAGTTTTTCAATGAGGCAGCTTCAATTTATATTATGTACTCTTTTTCCTTTACTAGGTTTTTATCCCACAAGGTTTTTCCTAGTAAGGTTTTAATGAGGCACAATTTTTGTTCATGGACATCCAAGGGAGAGTGTTATAAAAATACTAGATGATGTGGATATTCATAAACTCCCAACTCTTGGCCTTTCACTTTCTATACTCCACAACCTCTCTAATGAATAGTCTTTAGAAGTCTTTATGCCCATGACTCAAAGGTTACAATTTGTGCACTCAGGAGAATTAACTTTACTATTTACTTTATGTAACTCTTGGTTGAGGTTGAGGGCCTATAAATACAGTACTATGTGCTACACTTTTGTAGTATCCAAATGAACAAGATATTGCTCCACCTTTCTCTCCAATTCTCTCTTCATATCTCTTCATCTCTTTCATCTCAATCTCTTATATCTCCTTGATTTCATAGGAAATCCAAAAAAAAAAAAAACTTATTACAATTTCTACATAATGTCAAATACCTAATAATTATCTGTGCTAATTATTACAAATCTCAATTATCATCATTCAATATAACTGAAACATGTGGACAACTCACATAATTAAGGAAGATAACTCATTTTTATTGGTTATTGATGTGAATATTATGCTACCCGAACAAATGATTTTAAATGTGATATTTTAAATCTAAATTTTAAATCCAAATCCATGTATTCAAACGCGCCCCCTCCTAAATTTAAAGGAAATTATGGTGAAAGTTCTAAACTGTGTATATCTTTTAGGTTATGATAGGTGCTGGATTTATTTACTGTCCGTGAATGAAAAATAAATATCTCTTATGGCGATTGATTAAATCATTGGATACTTGTATTCTTTTTAAAATATAAACAATTGGAATATGAGTAAATATTTGTTGTTATGACTGATTATTATTGTGAATTTGTGTAAATTGGAATAAAATAGACGGTAAGGTGGTGGCATGTAAGGAGAGATTTGAAGAGATTGATGAAGAGAACAATTCGTTAAAAGTGGATTTATTCGAAGGAGATGTTAAGGAAGAATTCAAGAGTTTTAAGTTCATGATAAAAGTCACAGACAAGGAAGTAGGAGGTGGTGCCATTACAAAGTGGAGCTTCCTTTATGAGAAGATCCATGAGGGAATCCTGTTAGACCAAACGTTTCACCCAAGAGGGGGGTGAATTGGGTGATACTAAAAATTCGTTGCAAATATAAAAACTTGATGATGAAATTAAATCAGTAAAGAGTAAGGAGAAATATCACTGCAGTGTACACCGGGAGTTATACTGGTTCGGCCACAACCACTTTGACCTACGTCCAGTCCTCAAAGCTTCTCTGAGAGTTTCACTATAACTTCCAAGATTCAGTGGGTTCTTGGCACCTCAGTACAAGCAATTTCCTTCACCTGGACACTCACTCCCCCTTACAAGTTGTAATCCAATCCCAACTCAAGGTTCCACAACCTTAAGTTATCTCAATAACAAATATTGAGTTTGAATGAAATATCTCTCTCTCAGAGTGAATAAGAATCACTGAAGTATAGAATCACTAAAATGAGTAAAACAGAGTAATAAACTTGATGATACGTTCGTGTGTGTTCTTCTTATTTCTCTGTTTGGATGTTCCCATATATAGATATGTTGGTGATGATCGTTGAAACATTTTCTACTCGTCCATTGGAGAGTGCGCAGCCACTGTTGACTTTTCCAGTATTTAAAAACTATCCGTTGGCGGTAGGTAATATTTGAACGTTGCATTTGACTTTCTTTGTTTGATAAGATATCTTCATTGTTTATCTGTAAATATGCTAAGAATACTAATACAATGAAAGGTTAATCATATAGGAAACAAATCAATGAACGTTGGAATGATTTCTAAATTTCTAGACTTGCATACTCAAGTAGCTACTCGAGTATTCATTAAAGTTTACTCGAGTACTTACTCAAGTATCATCGGGAAAACTTTGATGAACTGCAAGTCAACAAACAAATATAAGATTACTCGGGTAGTGCATAGAATAAACAAAATATCAAACTTTTGGAAATGCATGTTTACTCGGGTACCTACTCAGGTATTGCACTCTTTATTTGATAGGTTACTCGGATACCAACTCGAGTAAACCTTCAAATAAACTTTAGGTTACTCGATGCTTTACTCCAGTAATGTTGGCAGGATTTCAAGGCCGAGAGCATTTCAAGTTTGATTACCTTGTTACTCAAGTAAACATAAATTTTCTGCATAGCTTACTCGGGTAATGACTTGAGGTTTTTCTTCAAAAATAACTCTGGATACTCAAGTACTTACTCGATTAATCCACTTTTAAATAAGTCATCCAATACCTGCATACTTGAGTAACACCTCGAGTGAAGTGAGATAAAACCAGATCAAGTTATTCGAGTATTACCTTCAGGTTTTTGCTTACCACAGTGAGTTACTCGAGTAGCTCCTCGAGTAATGTTGGCAGGGTTGAAAATGCCGAGAGCAACATATTTCTTGAAACAGGGGATTCGAGTACATACTCGAGTATCATTGGCAGGCTGAGGGCAACTTAAAGTGAATTACCTGGTTACTCGAGTAGCTACTCGAGTAACATTGGTAGGCCGACAGCAACTTGAAAACATTTACATTATTACTCGAGTACTTACTCGAGTAACGTTGGTAGGTTACTCGAAGGTGTCTCTGATTACTTCAAGTTTCTGTCCCTTTACTCAAGTACATACTCGAGTAATGCCTTAGAAAACTTGCTTTTGATCAAGTTTCTCAGCTTTTTCTCTTGGCCTTTCTTCATTACTCCAATGCTTACTTCAAGTGATGCTTTTCCCTGTTATCACTTTGTTCAAACTTATTTATTAATCAAATCTTTTTTTTTTTTCATAATATTCTTTGTTATCATCAAAACATGAGATCTAACAAATCCCATATCCCAAAGGCTACTTGGACATTGCTACTACCATGACAAAAGATGTTGATGCTTATCTTCTCAGTGCACAAAAGGCAAAATGAATCGAAACAAGTTTAAAACATCGATCGATCTAAAGCATGTACGAATGAGAATATTGAGTTTACTAAATTTAAGAATAAGGTTGGGTATATGTGCTGTTGAGTTCATTATATGCATTGTGTGTGATAAATAAACTAAAGAATAAGGTCTATTCTATTGATCATTTTATTCATTGTACGTGTAATAATCATATGTGAAAATTGTGTGAGTGTGATTTTGTGATCGTTGTAGTTTAAGGCATATGTCAAAAAGTGTTGAATAATTAATGCTTGGTTTTTGAGATCAAGAAGTGATGGTTTTCAATTCAACCTTCATATGTTGAATTATAAAGACCCACATCTAAAGATTGTATTTGCAAAGCTAGATTTTCAACAACAGTAAGCTTTGTAAAGGGGGAATTACTATCTAAGGTCACAAAGAGAAGATTTAGTAACCAAAAAGTCCAAAAATAGCAAGTGAGAAGTATAGACCTATTGTCAGTTCTTATACTAGAACTTGTTATTACATCATACTCCTTGGTTGTTATGAATTTTTGGATGATTAAATATCTTCTTTGTGGCCTATAGTAATTTCGCCTTTTGTATATAATCATCATTTTCCCAATACATGGCAAATAACATATGGTATAGTATTGACCAAAAACAACCACATGCCCAGATATCCATAATAGTACACCATTACTAAAATGTAAAGTGATTTGGACGGTCGCACCACGTAGAGAAGTTACAAACATATTTCACACATTCAAATCAGAACCGGTTTCCATACTCATCAAGTTGATTTTGGCGAGATCTATATCGTCCAAATACAATTTCAATGGTTCATAGTTAAAATTTTCCATTGATAATTTTTAAATAAAAATTTAATTTTTGAAAAACTGATCTTGTTAAACGATTATCTTTTTTTTTTTAGATTATGTACCCATTAAAACTTCATGATGAGCACCATAACTAGATCCATAAATAGTCACTAATGATCTATAGAGAGAAAAAAAGAGAAAAACATTTGAAAAGTTTGGGCATTTTGAGGAGCATAAAAGAGCATTAGTGTCACACCTTTATCTCATTTTAACCTTTTTCAGAATATTTGTAGAAAACAATATGCAGTTCGGTAGGTAACATAGAAATAGCATAATTATACTGTTAATATGTGCATGATTACATAAATTCTCTATAAGGGTTCGTACATGATCATTACCATCAATGTAGCCACATAGGTCTACTTGGGTATCTAAAACCATCCCAGTGAAATAGAGACATCTTCTCGTCTTCGTTCCACCACTGCAATCCTCTCATATGGTTCTCTGTATTGTTCTCAGAATATCTTCTGTCTTCTCCTGTCTAAATTGTTGGTAGGAGAGGGTGAGATTCGAGAGAATGTCAGTAGGAAAACAATACCAATATGCATGTACGATAAATGTTTAATGCATGACATGCTTGCATCACATAACTCATGCTTACACAATGACAAATCTATAAGCTCAATGCTTCAAACAATATACTTATGGTCATATCATAAATTGAAACATAGTTTCAAATTATTCATACATGTTTCACATAATCAAGCAAAGAAATAACATGCATCAACACACAAACACAAATATTATATACTTGCAGGAGAGGTAAGTTCCCTACCTTAACCCTTTTCCGCCTTGAAACGTGTGCCTCGTAACGCGTGCTTATAACTCGGGCCCCATATTCGATCCTACAATGCCAAAGGTACCATTCAGACACTTCCATAGTGTTTATGGAGATTATATGAGCTTATTATGAAAATTTACAAATATGCCCCCAAGGACCTAGCCCAGCCACTCTGTACCCGGTTCGGCTGTACTTTTCCTGAAATTCTATCCTGGGCTACCCTGGCATATTTTCATCTGAGGAATCCATTTCCGGAATCGGAATCATCAAATTTATTGTCAAATTACAAATTTACCCTTGGCAGCCCCACTTTAAGTGTTTTAGGGGCGTTTTCGTAATTATGCTTTTTCGGCCTTTTCCTAAAAGTGACCAACTGTAACCGCACCTAATTTTCGATCCTAAACTCAATGGAACTATTAAATCATTGAAAATCCAACTATAAACCCTCCAAACTAGCCTTGGCCAAAATTCTCAATTGCCCGAGAAAATTTGGGTTTTTCGGTTTTGGCTGTGTAAACACGTTCCTTTCTACTCCTAACCACTTTTGACTATTCCATTAGGTTACAACTATCATTTAGTACCAATTTGGGCAGTATAATAGCCCCATACATCCATTTCCCATTTTTAAAACCAATGACAATCCGGCGAAATTTCACCAATTAAATTGTCCACAACAGCCAGAATAGTCAATATACAAAAGTTTGGAAGTTACCTCAAGCTCCCAATAGCTTTTCCTTGACTTGGCTGAAAAACCTAAGTATTCAACAACAGATTTTGAGCTTCCAAACCTTAAAAAACATAGAAGAGTAGCTTAGGGGCGGAGTTATACGTGTTAGGAGCTAGATCGTCAGAGAAATCGGCTTACCTTGCAAGTTCTCTTCTCATTCTATCTCTAAAATTTCTCACACCTTCTCTCTCTTGTTGTAGCTGAATGGCACAGTTTTTGGCTCATGGAGGAGGTGGATGATGATTTAATATAATATAATATTATTTTCTAATTATTTACTAAATTTCCAACAATTTTGGATTTTTATAAAATTTTGGCAGATTTTTGCCCAAACTTTGAAAAATCGTAACTAATTCTAGAAAAATCGAATTGGAGTGATTCCAATGCATATAGAACCCTTATTAAGTCTAGTTTCAAGGAAAAATATAGAAGTTTTCTAGATCAAATCACAAAATTCTCAGAATTTCAATCTTTGCATACTGTTCTAGAAATTTCACAGGTTTTTTATGCTAACTTCAAAAATTCATACTCCCTCCGGTCCTAAATATAGGACATAGTTTTTAGTTCAATTTGCACTACAAACTATGTCCTATATTTAGGACTGGAGGTAGTAACATTTTGTATATAGCTCTAATTGTGTCATATGATCATGACCTGTCAAATTAAAGCTTAGGATGTCTACTTTCATCCTGTAAAATTTCATAATTTTTTCTCACCATTTGGTCATACAAAATCGCATCACAATCTCACTACCTCATAGGCAATTTCACCAAAAACATAATGACTTTCTCCAACATTCACTACTTTACTTTCTTTAATACCCTAAAGATATAAGAATCATTAGGGAATAAATTTGGGCTCCTGCTAAATTGGGGCTTAGCAGTCCACTTATTTCAGGCTTATTTTCTAGCCTCAAATCTCAAAATTCAGGGTATTACAATTAGGGTGGGGCATTAGAAGCCTTTACGGGACCATTGCAGAGAAGGTACTCCTTTCGATCCTTAATATAAGATATACTTACCTAATTTGATTAGATTAAATAAGGTAGCTAGTTAAGTTAGTTAATATAACATTTATTTTCTAAAATACCATGGTCATCTTTCTTAATTCCTTTATTCCCCCTCTTTCTTAATTATTATTGAGGGAGCATCAATAAATGAAAATTAGGAAAATATTGGCAAATATAAAAAATAAGTATTCAATTTAGGACCAATATCAACTCCCTAAATGTAATTACTCTTAATCTCAATTTATTACGAGAAAGGCAGTTTAAGATCAATAACTATGTCAAAATCCCCAAATACAGTATGAAAATATATAATAAAATTATATTTGGGAATTGACAAATGGCTTTTTATATATTTTCATACTTTATTTGGGGATTTTGATATAGTTATTGAGCTTAAAATGCCTTTCTTGTAATAAATTAAGATTAAGAGTAAATATATTAAATTAGAACAAAAAAGGGAAAAATTGTCATAAAAATTATGATTACCCTTAATCATTGATTTTTGAGAAGATTTGATATTGGTTCAATTGTTTTTAATTGTAAGTGCATGAAAAATTGGATAAAAGCTTAAAATGGCAGTTTGGGGCTTGAATTTCATAAATGATAGTTTGGACCCACGAATTTTAAAAATGTCAGTCTAGTCTACCGTAAAAAACTGTAGCATTTTGGTTCAGTGAATGAGGTCAGAACAGAGCAGCTAGAGGAGGGTTTCAGACCCGAGGCAACCGAAAATGCCTGGACCTTTGCCTTCCTTTCCTTTGATTGCATCCACCTCAAACCATCCACTATCATCCATCATCTTCATTACCTCCATCCCACCTTCCATTACCATCTCCATCTTGCATCCACCTTCTCCCTTCATCCACCTTCATCATTCAAACTCGACTGAGTTTGGGGGAAAAAATAGAGTAGCAGCCACGAAAACTAGGGGACCTTGGAGGTCTACCACCACGGGCTTCATCTTCGCTCGCATTTTCTTCCATCAAATCGACACTCCCGTAAGCTTCCATGGTGATTTTGAATCATTGTGGAAAACCAAATGTCATTGTGACACCTGTTTTTGTTTTGAATCATGTGGTTCTGATATGAGAACAGTTTTTAGGTCACTTGGATAAATTTGTTTAGTGATTAAAAAAACAGTTTTTGTTTAAGGTTCCAATAATTGTTTGTCAAAAAATAAATAATAAATAAAATAAATCTGTGCCCTTTTATTTTTCTCATGATTTTGAACTGATCCACTCTTAAATTCAAATTCTTCATTTGGTTTACCACAATGAAATGAAGTTGACAACTTAAGTCTAAGTGATGGATCTCACAGTTTAAAAACTAATTTCAGAACTTATAAAGGAAGTGAGGATAGGTTTAGGTATGGAATTCTGTTGGTAGCTTGGCATTCGTAGATATTAAGTTTGGGGGGAAATCTCTTGCTTTAGTTTAGGATTTTGTTTTCTTAGGATTTTGTTTTCTAGTTTCCTTATTGGGGTTGCATGCTTGCTTTTCCATGTGAATAATTGCTTTATGGTTGTGGTGGGCTATTTCTCTACTTCTTGCCTTATTGTACATATATACTCTCATAGGCCCTAAATTTTCCCTTGTGACAGTGAGGACATTGTCCATCTTAGGTTTGGGGGTAATTTTTGATGATTTGTGTTCTTGTTTGACAAGAATTTTTCAAGTGTGTAAATTTTGACTATTTCTCGTCCTTTGGTTTGAAAGTTGAGTTAAATTGATTAATTATCTGTGATAGTAAGTGCATGTTCCAATGATAGAAGGGATGCTTGGATTTTATGTTTTATAAGACATGATGGTTAATATACTTGAATGCTTGATTTATATCTTAAAGCATTATTTCCTGACAATTTTTAGAATGAACATTTTGCACTGGAGTTGGGAATGATTTAATTGTTTTGATAGGAAACTTTGGTAGCAATTTGGTGTGTATATTCTTTCTTGATTAAAGGACTTTAGAACGTATATTGGAATCTCTTGAAATGAGTAAATGAAGTCACACATTTTTGAAAAAAGATTTGGGCATTCTTTTAATTGCGTTTGTGCCTTTCAAGCCTACCAATAACAATCGACAAATTTGCACCCCATTTGAGCCATATACAGAAGAAAAACCATTTCGATTATCTCTTATAAATTCCTACTCAATTTTTTATATTCGATAAAAAATTCTGTTTAATGTGCATTGATGGATGCATTGTAGAGATGAAGCATGTTATTCAGGAATTTTTAAGCTAAGAAAGCATCATTGGAGTTGGATGTGTTTTGGAAGTTCTTGTTGAAGATATTTATGACAAATTAGGTTATATACTTTTGTTTCAAATGGTTAATTGCAAAATAATCTTTTGACTTCTTCAAAGCTTTTGATTTGTTTCATACGATTTGAAGAAAGGATTAGGGCACTTCATAAAATGCAATTGAGCCTTTCAAGCCTACCTAATTGATTTGATTCCTCTTTTGAACCCTTATTTTGAGCCTAATTGAAAAACCAATTAGAAAATTCTTTTTGAAAACCTAACATCTACCTAGCTTAGCCAATGTGAAAAACCATGTTTCCCTTGCTTTGAGATAGATGATAAGGATTAGGGTGTGGAATGTGGTGATGTGTAGAGTGTTATATGATTGGAAAAAGGAGCGTAGAAAGAAAAAAGGGTTCACATTGTATAGAGATCAAGCCAAAAATATGAAAAAAAGAAAGAAAAATAAAAAGAAGAAGGAAAAAAAATATATATACAATAAGGCTTGAATTGGAAAAGATCAATTTGGTTCAAGTTTGGGGGAGTATGTTTAATGAGAAAAGGAAGAAACCCCTTGAGTGATTATCATCTATCTTGAGGTATTTGTTGAGTATCCTTTGCCTTTTCTTATAAATACCTTAACCCCTGGCCCCGTTACAAGCTGAAAAGTCCCTTTGATTTTTAAGTCAATTGGAGTAAATTAGAAGAAAAGGGGAAGAAATTAGATAATGATGTAATTGATCGTTTGAATATGGGTATATGACTTGACGTGTGGCTTATAACTTTGACAAGTGCAAAAGGAATACATGTTGACTCCGTTCACACACTCACTTAGAAATTCTTGAAAAACATATTTTAAATCTATAAGGTGTTCATCTTTGTATATTTTCTGAGTTTCTTGTTTTATATAATTCTTTGAGCAGCTGATGAGGACAAATGTGGATAAGTGCTTTGTTTCTTGAGAGAGAATTATGTGTAAAACAAAGAGAGGAAGTGTGTATGGTCATCATTCTCTTGAGATTTGAATCTTCTCTGTTTCCCCATTCTTTCAATGAACATGAACAGTGGCCAAATCACAGGCTTATAAAGTCCCATTGATTCTGAAATAGTGTGGAATTGTTTATTAATGGAAGGAGAGGAGAATGCAGGTATATGAAGACCTGAGACTAAGGTTGATTTTTACATGCTTAATGGCTACATTTGATCTTGACATTTACAGGAAAACTTGTTCTTTAACTCTCCTCACACACACACATTTTGAAAATTGTAAGGAAGGATGCTTTAAGTTGTAAACCTTGCATTCTTTAATATTTCATTGTGTTCCTATTGAATATAACATCTTGAGCAACCAATGAGGAAATCGTCATGCCTGTGTACTGAGTTAATGGTTATTTAATCTAGCTCTTTCACTGTTGAACTTGTTTTACTCGAGGACGAGTAAAAGTTTAAGTTTTGGGGTGTGTTAGCCTTGTGAAATGCATATCAAAATGGTACATTTACACTCAATTTATCACACTTTCTGATTGATTAATGGGTATATGAGGATTGAAGTGCAAAGGAAATGTGCCCAATGAGTGTTTGGTTAAAAAGGGAATAATTCTTTGATTAAATGTGAATATTTTGCTATCATACATCACCCTTTGCTTTGTATAGACTTTCTTGTGTTGATAGGATCACAATTGAGATGCACAAAGAGCCATTGGAAGCACAAATCATGGATTAAGAAATTAGGAAGAAGAGTAGAACACCATTGCATCATTGGAAAAAGATGGAAGAGTTGAAGACAAATGCTTGGCTGCAGCCAAGAAATTGGCTGGCTACAGCCAGATGACCTCCAGAAAGTTTTGGGCTACAGCCAGAAATTTCTGGCTGCAGCCAGACGACAAACAGAGGCAAGACAGCATTTTCTGGCTACAACCAGAATGCGAAAACAGCAGCTGTGCGTTTTGTTTCTAGGTCATTTAAAAGGCAAAATGCTGAAACAAAAGGGGGAGTTCGACATTCAGAGGTTTTGTGAGGCGGCTAAGGAGCATTTGCAAGCAAAGGAGAGGGGTTTTCTCAAGGAAATCAAGAGGGATTGAAGATTGAAAGAGATTCCAACTCCATTTCTCTTGGTTTTTCTGTACTTATTCCCTTTCTCCTTTGTAATTCTGATATGGCTGCACTAAATGTTGACATATATGATTCGTTTTTGAACATGGGTAACTAAGGTGTTCATTCTAGGATTGTTTCTGAACCTTTGTATGGATTAAACTTGATTCCTTCTCTCTTTTAGTATCTAATAGTATATATATGTTAATTCTACCCTGTTTTTGCTGATATTCATGACTGGCCATCACTATGGATAATTTGTTCAATTAAATTAAGCTTGAGAGAGTTAATTGAATTGTAGAACTTGGATAGAATTATGCTAGACTTACAGTTTAAGAACTAAACGGATGGTTTGTTAATAACATAGAGATATAGTTATTAACCTAGCATTGTCAAATTAAGGTGGCTATTTAATGATTATTTTCCCTTAACTGTATCAAGATATTGTGCTTGTTAATGGAGGATATAAATTTGGTTATGACTTGAGAGAGCTTAATCAATTGCTTGTGAACCTTAGACTGACATATATATATCCCATGAAAGTATTCTTGGAGAGGAAGGAAATTAAGTTTATGAAATACAAAGGGAATGAACAATCATAGGCTTATTATAATTGATTGAATTCACAAGAATCATAGTTTTGTTCAGTAATTCTTAGTTTTTATCAAAATATCTTTTGAAAATTTTCTTTTCCCACACAACATGTTTGGCTCAACGTAATTGATTTCAAATGAATCTATTCAACCTAATTGAACACATAATTGCATTCGTTAGTTCGCTTTCGTCTTAGTCCTCATGGGAACGATCTTTACTCATCACTTTATTACTTGCGACCCGTATACTTACAGAAGTTAAACGGCAAACAAGAGCAAAAACCAAAACACTGTGGAGGAGGGGGAGGTGTATACATCATCATCAATGGAAAGGAGGTGCAGGAAAAAATCAAGAAGGTGTGAAGGAGGGGTGTGGGTCGACGGCCTACAATGGAAGAAGAAGGGAGGAGGAAGAGTAAAGTTGAAGAAGGGAGGGGTGTGCGTCGATAGTCAAGAATGATGAATGTAAGAGGGAGTTGTTTGGTCAAAAAGGAGGGAAGGTGGGTGAAGATTGGAGAAGACGCATGTCAGACAAGTGTCTAACATGCGTAGGGACTCCTTTAGGCTCCCAAATGGCATTTGGGACACCTAAAGGTGACTTTAGGCCTCCCAAAATAATTTTGGAACATCTAAACCCAGCTCCTGGTGCTAAAACAAATTTGCAAAATTTATTTTTCTCGCCGGGAAGAACTTTAAGCGTCCCAAATTCAAATTTGAGACGTCTAAAGGTTTCCCTATATAAATATAATTATAAAAATGCCACTGACTTCCTTTTTAACCACCCAAATTTAAATTTGGGACATCCTTTGGGGTGGTTATATCCTAATTCTGTAGTAGTGAATGGAGGTTGAAATTGAGATCTAGTCAGCAGCGATTGAGTTCGTCAACTTCGTCACTAAGCAACTTCACAACCTTCCCAACACCACTAGTTGTATGCATGTTGGCGAGCTTCATCAAGGATATGACTGGCACACCATTGGATCTGTTAAGCACTGGTCTTATACTGTTGGTAAGATTATATATATGTTTGGATTAATGGGGATTTGGAATTAGGTCAAATATACCTAATCATAAACAAATTTTTTTTGTTGATTCAACTCCTTTAAAATTTCAAATACCTAATCAACCTTAATTATTTGAAATCATCATCTTTCAATATTACCTAAACATATGGACAAGTCACACAGGTAGGACGTACAACTCATTCTTATTTGTATGAGTTTTTTATATTACCCAAATTGTTAGAAAATAAAGTAGGGAAGGAAGCATAACAGGTCGTATTCATGTTTGGATATGGGTCAAACCTCCAAAATCTTCCGAGCTGAATTACCAATGCTCATACAAGGTTTAGACTACTAGAGCCTAAACCTGAGGGGCACAGCATATACACCCCACACGAGAGAAAGAGATAGCGCGAATACTCCTATTTAGAGGGTCAAGACTACCACTATTTAGGAAGGTGGGATCTCTTCCATTTATTGCATAGTTCTTACCTGCCCTTCATTTAACAATCGGCGAATTAAATCGTTAAAAACTAGTATCTGCTGAAAATATGAATAATTGGAATATAAATAATTAAATTGTTGTTATGCTTGGTTGTTAACTTGTGTAAATGGGGACAGCGTAACAGATGGTAAGCTGGAGACATGTAAAGAGAGATTTGAAGAGGTTGATGAAGAGAGAAAATCACTGAAAGTGGACATATTCGATGGAGATGTGAAGGAACGATACAAGAGTTTTAAGTTCATAATAAAAGCCACAGACAAGGAAGGAGGTGGTGGGGCCAATGCAAAGTGGAGCTTTCTTTATGAGAAGATACATGAGGGAATCCCAGATCCAAAAGGCTACTTGGACATGGCAGCTAGCCAGCTACCATGATAAAAGATGTTGATGCTTATCTTATCAGTGCACAAAAGGCAAAATGAACTATAACAAGTGAAAAAATCAATCCAAAGTGCATATATATATATATATGAGATTAATGAGTAAACTTTAAAGAACAAGGTCTGCGCTATCGTTAATGATTTCATGCATTGTGCAATCATATGTCAAAAGTGTGTTTGAATTCTTTTATTTAAGGTCTTCTATGTCGTCAAAAGTGTTGAATTAATGTTTTTATGATGTAGTAGTATTACTTACGGGTTCGTCTTTGAGATGAACGAGTGCTATTGAATCTTCATATCTTGAATTAAGGTATACTCTTGATTCTATATATTTATGTCACTTCTAACATATCTCATGAGAATTTTTAAAGGGAGTTGATTTCTTGTGTCCCTGCTACAATTCTTATGCTTTCAAATCAATTTTTAACGATATAAATTAAATTATACTTTTGAAACTTATCAATTTTAAATAATCATCAAATGCAATTTAGTAATCTACAATTGCAATAAACACTCCACTAAGAGGAGGGAAAACATTTCCGTGTTGGACATAATCTTACGTTCATTCTTACACACATTTACTCATGATATTTTTAAAAGTGAAGGAGTTATCTTGCTTCTCTGAGGCCTTGTTTTATAACAAATAAACACTTTTTATGGAATGAGAAGTTGAGAACAACGAAAGGTAATGGAAATATATTTTAAAAACATGTTTTACGTGTCATAAAAAATCCATAACTTCTCAAATTAATTTTGTTCAGTATTTTTTTTAAAAGAGAATTTTACAACGAGACAGTGATACTATTGTTTTTTCTTCTTCCAAAAGCAGACAGAATCAATATAAAAATTCCGGCGAAAATTTATCACGAAAACACATACATATTCCTCCAATTCTTCTTCCTCATCATTAAAACATCGATTCGAATATATGGTCAATGTAACACCAAGACTGCCTTCCACTTGCTTCTGTCTGATATTATTACGGAGCATTTATTTCTTGTCTATCCTTTTTGCCTGAGCTGTGTGGTTTGGGGTTGCTTCTACTCAATCGATAGAAGTGAGTTAATTTATGGATCCTTTTACTTTATATATATATATATATATTTTATGCTCAAACTCCAGCTTTTATTATGACTTTGTTCTTGTGAGTTGTAAATTATGATCATGACAAGGTCAAAGAGTGAATACCATAACATCTACTACTAATTGATTCATATATTAAATATTTAAAAAATCATTATAATATTCAAATAAAAAATAAACAAATTTAAATCTCCATTCCTTGACAAGACCCAGGGCACGCACATTTTTTGTGTCTCTAAGTATATCACATTATTCATCTTTTATTAATTATCGTAACTACTCCATTGTTTGGACTAAAGATATCCTTCATATATATATTTTTTGGTCAAAGATATCCTGCATATATAAATAAAGAAGACTAATATATTTTAAAGTATAAAAGAGAAAAATGTAAACTTTTTTAATTAGATTTGCTCAACAATAGTTGGAACCGGCTACGTACATGAATTGCACGGCATTATTGTATTTTATTAATATCCAAATCTTTGAATAAATTGTTGACCAAGAGGTCACACTAGATTAGTGACTTCATTAAGTGTTCTCTTTGTTACCCTTTACGTCTTTACCATAGAACTTCATACTTTTTTATTTATCCTTCTTATCAGCGCATCTTATAGCTAGACTTCTTTGTATGTGTACGAATCACTTTTGATGATTTTCTATCATTTGTTCTTTAATATCACCTCAACTCTTTTTTGTATATAGTCAGCATAAATCTTATCATTTCTTGGTAACCTACATATTCATCTCCTTATGCTCAAAACAAAAGTTGACAATCAGACTTTTTACTATAGTTACTTAAAGGGTACAATTTTTGGTATCTCAAGTTTGTCTTCATTTTGGTTTTGGTCCCTCAAATTTTAAACCATAGATTTTGGTCCCTTAAGTTTCATTCCATTTAAAACATGCTAGTCACTATAATGTAATGAAAGCTTAGACCATTTTGCTTCTTTAAGTATCAAAACCTATAAGTTCAAATTTGAGGGATCAAAATTAAAATAAGGATAAATTTGAGCAACTAAACATTACATTAACCTTTACTTGAAAACGGGCCTAATTATTTATGTCACTTTAAATTGCTAACCCACTCTTGTCCTTGATACCAAAGCTTTTGAGATGATCAAGAGATATGCAATTAATGATAATCAATTTTGATATTGACATCTGACAAATGGCTTCTTGACTTGTTCTGAGGATAATTTTGTTTAATATATCAGGATGGGCAAACTTTGATGGTGATTAGCATTATTAAACTTATCTCCATTGTCTAGATGAATAGCAATAAGATTATTTATCAGGGGAAAGCCATAACACCGACAGTTGTAATTAATGAAATCATGCATGCTTCATCTCTAGTGGATTTAGTTTTTAGGTTTGAAACATCAAAGGCCTCAATTTCTTCATGTGGGTGATCTTTGATTAACTCAATTTCAAGTATTCCTAGCATTGGATGGATAATTATATTGCAGAAGCAAAAGGAAAACCATATACCTTACGGTAAAGCGTGGATATATTGCCAAGGAGAGTCATTGCAATCTTTCAAATGGAGAAACATCTCATCTAAGGCTTCTTTTGGTTTGTTGAGCACTCTTGAATAAGATCATATCAATGCATCTCCTTTCTTCATCAACTCAACAAAGGAGCAACGTAACTACAAAGTTTTTTGCTTGAAAATATAGTTCCTTCCTCCAGAATGAGAAAAATCTAGATCTAGAAATATTGTTTATCAGGATATCAACATTCTTCTTAGTCATTTTACTTTTAATGATATTTTAACATTCAACATCTTAGAAAGTAGGTTTTTTTTACCAGTACGAAAGTAGGCTTTTACATTCACTAAACTTATATTACTGTATGGTGTTATACATCTAATGTAAAATCTTTAGTTTTAATGCATTTGACTTTTATAAAAAAAGGAAGATAAGGCTATAAAAGCGACACCAAATCTATTTGTGCAGACTAAAATGATTTTCATTCTTCTTTAAGAAATTGTTGCGTTGCACTGCATTGTTGTTTATATAAATAATGTGTGGCTGGGAGAGGGAATAAGCAGGTGAAGGCGAGGTTAACGGAAGGAGAAGGAGTGGGAGGTGACGGGGGTGAAAACACAGAGGGGATCAAGGCACGTTCGTATAAGGCCTCTCTGTTGGAGGCAGAGCCAGAAAACTGCTCTCTGGATGCCTGAGGAAGCAATGTGTTCGATAAGGCATGGAAGGGATATATTGAGAGCCTCCAAGAGTTTTTCTTGGAGAGGAGAAAGACCAGATTGAGAATGGGGGAACGACGGATGGAGCAGATCCGATTCTCACCCTGGTAAATCACAAGAATAGTATAAAAGGTGGTGTGCGCCTTGGAAAGAAATCGCTGATAATCAAACTACTGGGTAAAACCATCAATCTGCGACTGTTACAGGTCAAGCTTCAGCGTATCTAGAAGACAAAAGAATGATACACAGTGCGAGATATAGACAATGGCTATTTTGTTGTTTCGTTTAATAGTGAGGAGGATCTCAATTATGTTTATGTGGAGGGACCGTGGATAATATCAGATCATTACCTGCTAGTACAAAGATGGAGATCGAATTTCGATCCATGGAATGCTTCTCAACAAAAAAGAATATAAGAGTGGATTCGTATCCCTTTGCTCCCTCTGGAGTTCTTCAATGCCGAAAGTTTGAACTTAATCAGCAATCTCATAGGGCTCACTCTTAAGGTGGACTTAATAACATACTTGACTGAAAGGGGCCGGTTTGCCCGTCTTTGTATGGAACTCGACTTGATGAAACGCTTGATACCTGCAGTAAGGATCTTTGGGAGGGAAAGGCAGGTTGAGTATGAAGGTCTCCACCTAATATTCTTTCATTGTGGTAAATATGGGCACCATCGTGATGTATTCCCGGAAGCCATTTTATTAGGAAAACAGAGTATGGAGGTTGCTGAGGAGTGTTTGGCAGTCGATGGGCAGCAGTCACAACAACTAGTGGAGAAGGAAATGGAGCCCAGGGCAGACATAAGGAGGGATGAGAGAGTGGAATTAAAGCGGGGAAGAGAACCAATCGCGATGGAGGTAGTTAGCGGCGGCGCACCAACTCAGAAGGTGGTGTGGAGATGTGGAACTTGGTGCGACGGCCGGTTTGTAGAATGCAAATTGCTCTAGTGATATCGGGATCAAGAGAGATTCATGGGAATAATCCAGGGAAACCAAATCCGGTGAATTTTCCACGGTGGGATTCTCGATCAGCAGTTAATATTGACATTAATCACAACGGTTTGAAAGCTAAGTTCTCAGCTGGTGCAAATTCAGAATCCCGTAAATTTGGTAAGGAGATAACAAACTCTAAAAGGTGGGTCCCGGTGGACCAAGTCAAAAGAATGGGAAGGATGCAGCTGGCTAAAGGAAAAGACAATAGTGGTGAATTAGATAATTGTTGGGAGAATAAACACGTGGGCCCATCGCAACAAAGTAATAAAGATGGAGGATTTATGCTTTCCAAAAATCCTTTTGAGTCTTTGGCCCACCTTGACGAGGAGAGAGGAATAATCCCTACTGAACACGCATGTGGAATGGAGGTGGAAGACGAAAAGCAAGGCTCACACCAAAGTGTACCACTAGTACAAAAAAGGTGATTTAGACTGGCACATTTAAACCGGTTATAGTAAATGAGGTCTAAAAGAAATGTGTGGTGGCATTTACGTAATTATAAAGAATTTGGGAGACCGGTTATTATAATAACCGGTCTAAAAATACAATTTAGACCGGTTGCACACTAACCGGTCTAAAAAGATTAATTTTAAGACCGGTTATTATAATAACCGGTTTAAAAATTAATCTTTTTAAGACTGGTTTCTAGAGAACCGGTCTAAAATGAAGCTTTTTAAGACCGGTGCTCTAACAACCGGTCTTAAAAGGTGATTTTAAAACCGGTTGTTAGACAACCGGTCTTAAAAAGCTTGATTTTAGACCCGTTAATCTACTTAACCGGTCTTAAAAAGTTCCCCAAATTTTCCCCCCTCACTTGCCCGCGCGCCCTCTCCATTTCTGAAATTTTTCATCCCAATCATTTCTCTTCTCAGTGCTCAACTCCCCGTCCCTTACCTGATCTTTGAATTGGAACAATCGAATCCGGCCGGTTGCTGCTAATTGTTGTCGCTGTTGGGTCACCGTCTTCGTTTGCTTCTGGTTTTTGAGCTCCGTCCATCATTCACGGCGACTAAAGGAGGTCTTCGTCTTCATCGTCTTGTTTGAGGTATGCTTCCTCGTCCTCGATCTACATTTACCCCTCAAAAATGCTTCCTCGTCCGCATACTCAAGTTCTTGTTGCTTCTTCTTCTTCCATGGCCTACTTGAAGTACCTGTTGTTTGTTTCAAATTGAAATAATGTTTCAAGTGAGAGAGAAAAAACAGATGTGAAATCCAGAAACTGCTATATCTTTTTTTTTAAATGTAACTTTTTGAAAAGGGAAAGAGACACGCTAGCTGGATTCATATCGTGACTGATTAATTATAGCCCCACAACTTTTCCCCCCTTCCCTTCTCCCCATTCGTTTGGCTTATGAATTCTGTGGCGCACACACACATATATACACATACACTCCATTACCCCAATTGTATAAGAATCACTACTACAAGAAGGTTGAAAGGTGGCGCACATATTGTGGCCCTTCCATAATGAAGTGCCACAGCTGCTCATTTATTATTTTTGTTATATTTTTTGTTTTTTTTACCAGCTGTGGCGCCTGAAAGGGTAGGCGCCACAGCTGGTATGGTTAAGTGTGGCGCCTGGCCAGGCAGGTGCCACACTTAACTTGCTAGCACCAGCTGTGGCGCCTGACACGCCAGGCGCCACACTAGCTTCTGGGTCAGGTGTGGCGCCTGACCAGGCAGGCGCCACCCCTGACCCTTTTTTTTGAAAAAAAAAATTTGTTAAGGGTGGCGCCTGCCTAGTCAGGCGCCACCCCTAACCCTTTTTCAAAAAAAAAAATTTTTTAATCAGGGGTGGCGCCTGCCTGGTCAGGCGCCACCCCTGACCCTTTTTTTTTTTAATTTTTTAAAAAAAAATCTTGATTTTCTATCCCTTCCCCACCAATTAGAACCCACCCCGCCCCACCCCCTTATCCTATATTGTTTCCCGCCTCCCTCCCCCCAATCTCTTTCATTTCCCGCGTGCCACTCCCCCCCTTCTCTTTCTTTAACTTTTTCACTATCTTTAATCATTCCCTCTCTCATTTTCACTTTCATGTATCTTAGTATCTGTGCGTGCTCTCCCCCTCCTTCCATTTTCTTATCTTCACTTCTTAAAACGACACTCACACGAGCACACGTCTTTGTTTTATCCCAACTGCTGTAACACCCTGCTTTTAAACACGTGATTATAACTCGATATTAGGTAATTAAATTAGATTAGAGACCGTCGTATGGTTTAAAACTCATTTAAACTTCCCTCTAGTAGTAGGGACTTTACGAAATTTTCAAAACTTCATTCCTCTTCCAGTCTCAAGTTCAATTTATCGAATATAATCACCTGCGCAGTTTATGTACATTTACGAATAACAGAGTGTATAACCAAACTCCCGGCAACCCCCGGGTTCAACTACATACCTAGAATTCCAAATCCTGTTTAGGGACTACAACCAAGTATTTCAAACTATATACATCTCCAAAACATAATACAGTAATCCCTATCCAAATGAATAAACCAACAAAACTATACTAATGTCCCTAAGAAACTCTAACCACTTCGGGTCACGCGCTTCTCCTTGGAGCCAGTCGCCCTGTCTGAAAGGTTAGTTTAAAGGAAAGAATGAGATTCTAAAGAATCCCAGTAGTAACTAAGCATTTATACCACACATAAGTACATAGCATGTAAGTAAATCATCATACAGCAGCAACACATATCACACTCCAGCCTCCTCCCCTTTCTCCGCCGGGAAGGCACACTGCCTAACCCGAACCGTTGTTAGCTACTCAGGGACTATTGGCGTGGCAATGCATACATATAGCCTTATAGCACATAGCTATCCGGCTTCACAAACGGCTCGTCAGCCTCACAAATAGCCTTTCGGCTCATAATCGACCTTTCGGCCCACAATCAGCCTCTCGGCTTTCATGTCACATAATCACACCTCATCCTCATCCCCTTTTTCCGCCGGAAAGACACACAGTCTTTATCCGAACCGTTGTTAGCTACTCAGGGACTATTGGACTGACGGTGCTCACATATATCCACATAAGTCGCAGCATACGAACTTATCGCAAAGCAATGAAAGTACACACATACGATGCATCACAAGTGGTACGAAAGAAAAGTCACTACCTGATCCTTTCCTGATGTCTCTGGGCACAGTAGGCTCACGAGGATAGCAGATATCAAATCCTATAATCAAAATAGGGACATTTGGTTAATTTCCTTTTCCAAGTTCTTACTTCAATAACACTCTAAGTTGGTATTCATTCGGACTCTTTAGATAGCCATAATATGCCTAAACATATGCCTAAAGGGTTGGGATAACTATCCCCAAAGATCCCTCTTTAGAAAGCTAAGATCTGATTTTTGGACCCCTCACTCGCACCCCTCACTCGAGCACAGAAGGCCGTGCTCGAGCACAACTCCCCCTCACTCGCGAGTGAGACGCAGGAAGTGCTTGCCCGAGAGCAACTCCCGCGACCAACCTACACTCTCACTCGAGAATTCACACCAGATACCCAAAACGCAGAAACTGACATGGTTTACCAGAATTCACCAAATGAATTCCAATGGTTCCCTAACTCATACCATTACTCATTCTCTCATATATCATCACAAGGAACCCATTGACAACCATAAACAACCCAAATTTCCACTCAACAACAAGATCTCATCTCTAAACCATAAATCCACCAAAACCACAACTTAACACATTTCCCTTATTCAACTTCAAATCAATTTCTAATCACTCCCAAGTGTCAAAACTGACCAAATGAACAGTGACACTCTCATCAAAGACTATCCTTCATTTAACATCATAATTAGGTCAAATTTCCAGAATTTTCATTGATCATGAAAACATCCTAACATATATACCACAATTCCTCAAAAGCCTACCTCTTTCACTTGCTGATTTCAGAACTTGGATTCCTCCACTTTCAAAATCCCTCACTTTGCCACACACCACCAATCACAAGTCTGAAAACATGGAAGTAGAGCTCTTAACCTTTTGAACAATATCAATAAATAGTGTTTGAGCTTATAAGGTCATTTACCTATCTTAATTTCAGACTCTTCCTTTCTCTTTCTTGCCAAGCTCGCCGGAAATGGAGGAAAATGGAGAGAGAAATGAGTTGGTGAGATATGATCATTTGCTTCTCTTTTCCCCATGCATACCAACGAGTTGAAGGAAGAGAGAAGAGTGTTTGAAAACTTTGACTCATCCAATGGTCCAAAGCTTGCCACTTGGCATCATCTTACTCTTCCCACAATGCTTTCACCTAAGCTTGCTTGCATCAAATTCCACCCCTTGGTCTTTCAATCTCAACCATTGATCTTGATTACTAAGGGGTTTTTCTCATCATTAGCTAACCAGACAGTTGGTAAATTTACCGTTTTACCCCTGATTGGTTCTTGACTCATGAAATCATCACTAATCATCCTTATATCATAACACACAACATATACTCAAATATGCTTAATTAACATTAATTACATCATTTGAAGCTACTAATCCTTGATTACAAATCAGGATATTACAACTGCCAACCCCACTCCTGTCCCTATTATTCCCTTTTCTTTGTATTGTCTACAAGTTTTTGGTCCCCACTCCATTTGGTAGCTCAAATTTCTTCCTTCCCTCACTGAAGATTGCGTCACCAACGGCAATTACGTGGTCCCCCACTCCACTGCACTGATCAACCTGTAAGTTAAAGTTGCGTTTTGTTTTTATTAATTTTTTTTTCAGGTTGTTCTGCTGTTTTTTTTTATGTCATGCTTGCTATGGTTTTTCCCCCCTCTACTTTCTATCGTTGAGGCAATGTAAATATGTTAATTTGGAAAAAACTAATATATGTGTGCGAAATAGGTCTTATATTTAGGATCAGAATTAATCCTAATTAGGTCCTAAAATAAGGACCAGAGGAGTATATTAAGTTTTGTTTATTATTTACCTGCAAATAGTTATAGTTTAAGGGGTTTATCTACATATAACTTAAATTTTGAAGGGTTATATTCGTAAAAAATAAATTTTAAGAGGTTATAAAATTGATGGTCTGGGGTTATCTGCATAGATGGTTTTTAAAAAGGTTAGGGGTTTTTTATTAAGTTTTAAAGGGTAAGAAGATTATTTGTAAGTAGTTTTAATTAAGTTTAGGAAAGTTTGATGCAATGGACCCTAAAAAAATAAAACTGGCATACAATTTGAAAAACCTTCATGTGGAACGAAATTATGTGTTTCTACCTTGAAAAAATTAAAGTGAATAAACATATTTTTTTTGCCTTCAAATACAAATATTTAAAAAAAATGTAATTACTCCCTTTTCCTTAACATAATTTATGCTATTGATTGAAATTTGAGAGCGCCCAACAAATTGCTTGGATCGGTCGGTGGTGGGTCATTTCAACTTAACAAGTGATATTGTACTCAAATCATTCTAATAAGATAGAGATGATAGGATAAAACAAAAACATTTATGACACTCACTTTTCTCATTCGTTATTTTTTTGTAACTTTAATATAGTGCATGATAATATTTTTGTTATAGTATATATAAAATATTGTTTTCGATATTAGAAATATATTTTATTTATAGCTAAACGTAGTAGCACAACCAGACAAAAACACGCCCCATCTCATGACAAGAAAAACCTCATTGTAAAGCTTAATTTAATTTTTAATTAGGTAATTGTAAATTCAAATTATATTAATTATTTGTTCATTAGGTTTTTATCTTTTCAGTTATAACCTTTTTATTAAAAAAAGGAATAATTAATTTGATCTAGGGAGATCGATGAAGTAATAAAAAAAAAGACTTTATATAAAAGGAGAAGAAAGTGATTTATGACTCATCTCCTTATAAAAATTGATATATGTGATCCCCAACTTTACAGGTTTATTGGGGGGTCAAGTATGGGAACAAAGCCGCAATCATGCCCAGATGCACGCTTGTTATATTCGTAAACGGAAATTATAAAATTATTTTACATTTATACTTGCAATTTTTTATTAAAACATGTATGGCTATTATATATAATATTTTGAATACGTATTTTAATTTTTTTATTTAGTCATATAGGAAAATTTTCTTTTTTGTTTTGAAATTAAAAAATATGCATGGTATCCTAGTTAACTTCATTCACCTATAATTAGAGCCGGGAATTCGGGCCGAGCCCGACGGGTCGGCCTGTTTAGGCCCGAGCCCGTCAAGGGCCGGGCCTATGATTTAGAGGCTGAAAATGGAAGCGGGCCTAAAAGGGCAGGCCCTGTAGGGCCGCAAGCCCTGTAGGGCCGGCCCTTTTAGGCCCGTTTAACCTTTTTTTTAAAAAACAAAAAAAAAATGGGCACAAGGCAATGGGCAACAAGCATTAGTCAGAGGGTAGAGTTAACCTAACCTAACCCTCATATTAGAAATACTCTCACACTAACTTAGACCTCATTTGAAGCTTCTCTTCTTTGATTTTCTTTTTTCTTTTTTTGCATGTATACGCCAAAATCCAAATTAGGTGTTATATTATTACTAACATTTGAAGCTTGTAGGCTTGTTTGATTGTGGCTGTGAACTTATTTAATTGGTTATGAATATTAATTATGGTTTGGACATAAGTTTTAGTGTTTGTATTCTATTAAACTTGGATAATATTTATGTTTTAAATTAGTGTTGATGATATTTATGTTTTAAATTAGGTGTTTTAATCTTTATGAGAATAAAAAATAAAAAAGGAATAGCAAAAAAAAAAGGAAAAAACATAAACGGGCCTAAAGCCCGTCGGGCCGGCCCGCGGGCTTACCTTAAACGGGCCGGGCCGCTTCAAACGTGTACGGATTTGAACTCGGGCCTAAACGGGCCGGCCCGTTTAGGCCCGAGCCCGTCACGGGCCGGCCCGTTTTCCCAGTACTACCTGTAATAAAAAGTTATAATTCCATACCGGAAAAAAGTTATAATTGAACTTATTTTTGTCTTATATGTATATATTTTAGAAAGAAGTCAACCTTATATTTATTACTTAATAATATAGCAAGTGGCGTCTATCAGTATATATATATAATATACAAATGTGTTTGTTGTTTGTAGGCGTGTGTGTATTGTAGCTAGGCGTGTGTACATATATATTCCCATTACTAGAGACTTATCCGATCCCCATTGTAGGTGTGTGTACTGTGTTTTAGCTCTCACTAGTTCTAAGAAATTAATGCAACAAGTTACAAGAACAATGAAAGAATTGAATTTATATGTTATATATAACCATAAATTTGAACAATAGTAATTAATATACAAGTGACTTGAAATTAGATAATCAAATTAACTTTTAATAATATTGCTATTTCTTTTAAAACTTCTTCAAATTATTTGTTTTCCAAAAATCAAAATCATTTATTTAATATTATTTCACGTATTTAATATATATTTGTGTTAGTGCTATTTTGTAGAGGTAAGAAAATAATTTTTTGTATTATCTTATTAAACTATAATAGAGAAAATCCTATATAAACCCAATGAAAATAGGAAAAATTGAAATCAACATAATAAATTGAATAATTCGTTAATTGAGTCATTAACTTATTTAAAGATTTTAAAATATGAATAAAATGACTTTAATATGTCAATGTTAATATTTAATAAAATAAAATATAATTTGTCTATATTGTTTAACTTTAAATATATTAACTAAAACCGTAAGGGGAAAAACATACAATAAGGAGATAATTAATGTTGGGATTATGCTTTCTTTTTCATTTTATTTTATTTTCTTTATTTTTTTTTCTGAATCATATTTTTTGATTTAAGCTAATCATATTTGATTTTATTATATTTTGATGTTTATTACACATATTATTATTTAAAAAAATAACTTAGAACCTCAAATATTTTATTGATTTGTTTATGTTTAATTTGTGTTTGTAGTTTCAGTTCATCAGTCTATTGAAGCTTCTATTTACAGTATGTTTTTTAAATTTTGAGCTTATAAATGTGATTTTAGTTAAATTTAATAGTTATAATTTGTAGGTGTTCTAATGATTGTTATTGATTAATTTGTTATTGATTAATTGCATAAGCAAAATAATTATTTATATATTCTTAACACTTGTATTTTATTTAATTATTGACTTGTAATGTTTTCTAATTTAACTATGATATATTATTGTGGCAAATATGGTTTCTTTTGTTATGAGTTGTAAAATTTTATTATAATGCCTGGGAATAATTAATGAATTATTTGGCAATTTAAATATTCAGTTTAAGACTTAGAAAGCTTCAATTATGAAGATTCATGTGGTGTATGTTATTTTAAATTTAAATTGGTAAGAGAATATAAAAGTAATTAGTAAATGCAATAGTTATACAACTAACCACGTAATTTTTTAAAAAAATATATTGAAGCCCATAGATGGATTATAAATGGATGTCATCTAATCGATGTTCAAGGGAATATATAGATGGGGTGAAGGATTTTATTACATTTGCAACTGAGCACACAAAAGATCCTGGCAAAATCTTATGTCCTTGCTTATCCTGTTGTTTTGGAAAGTGGATTAGTCAACTTGATTTGCTAGATCATCTAGTGTGTTATGGTATTGATCAAACATATATACGATGGACAAGGCATGGTGAGACCAACGATTCATATAGTGATCGGGTGCATACCACGGGTGGTGCCTCGGATGAATTTGATCAAAGCATGTTTGATGAAGATGATGGTCTTGAAGAAATGGTAAATATGGTTGAAGGGGTGCTTCATAACTGCCCGAACGAATATGAGAAGTTGAAAGGTGATGCAGAGAAACCATTATATGTCGGAAGTACTAAATACACAAGATTGCTAGCAGTGTTGAAGTTGTACAACTTTAAAGCTCGCTACGGATTGAGTGATTCGGGTTTTACCGCATTGCTTGAACTGTTGCAAGATATGCTTCCAGAAGAAAATGTACTTCCTACCAAGACATATGAGGCAAAGCGAATTCTTTGCTCTACAACCGGTATGGGATATGAGAAGATACATGCATGTCCTAACGATTGCGTATTATTTCGAAATCAGTATGCAATGTAGGAGAAGTGCCCTAAATGCAACGCATCTTGATATAGGAAGAAGAAAGGAAAAAGTCCTTTGAAGGTGCTATGGTATTTTCCCATTGTTCCGAGATTCAGGCGACTGTATAGTAATGCAAAGATTGCTAAGCATTTGACATGGCATGCAGATGAAAGGATTAAAGACATGAAGCTTAGGCACCCTGCAGATGCTCCTCAATGGAAAAAAATTGATCATGAGTACCCTGACTTTGCTGATGAAGTCAGGAACCTTCGCCTTGCACTGTCAACTGATGGAATTAATCCGCACGGTGTTCAGAGTAGCACACATAGCACGTGGTCGGTGATATTGATGATTTATAACCTTCCTCCACACTTAATCATAAAACACAAGTTTATGATGTTGTCCATGTTAATTTCTGGGCCAAGGCAACCTGGGAATGATATAGATGTATACTTGGCTCCTTTAATTGATGACTTGAAGCTGCTTTGGGATGAAGGCGTTAGTGTGTATGACGGGTACATAGAAGAAAGTTTCACTTTGAAAGCCATGTTGTTTAGCACAATTAATGATTTCCCTGCTTATGGAAATTTGTCAGGATACAGCGTCAAAGGATATGGTGCATGCCCTATATGTGAAGATGACACTCATTCAATGTGACTTCATCATTGTAAGAAAAATGTTTACATGGGGCATCGAAGATTCTTACCATCACAACATCATTGGAGGAAGTGGAAAAAGCCTTTCAATGGTGATGCAGAAGAAGGTAGCCCGCCGAAGATGTTGACCGGTTCCCAGGTGTATTCCAAGGTAAAAAACTTTGAGAACAATTTTGGCAGACCTTTTGCAAAACAAATCGAGACAAGCGGTTGGAAGAAAAAGTCTATTTTCTTTGAAATTCCATATTGGAAGTCTTTATATGTGAGGCATTTTCTTGATGTGATGCACATAGAAAAAAATATCTGTGATAGCCTAATTGGCACGTTGCTTAATATCCAAGGAAAAAGCAAGGACAATGTCAATTCGAGGTTGGATTTAGTGAACTTGGGAATTAGAGAAGAGTTGGCACCGATTGAGCAAGGGTCTCGTACCTATCTACCGCCAGCGGCATACACTCTGTCGAGGAAAGAGAAGAAATTGTTTTGTGAGTTTCTGCAAGGAATTAAAGTTTCCGAGGGCTACTCTTCAAATATAAAGAACCTTATATCAGTAAAAGAGTTGAAGTTAAAGAACCTTAAATCTCATTATTGTCATGTGCTCATGCAAAATTTCCTACCGGTTGGTATACGATCCATTTTACCCAAAACATTAAGGAACACTATCACAAAACTTTGCGTGTTTTTCAAGTTGATCTGCAGTAAAGTGGTTGATTCAACCAGGTTACAAGATTTGTAAAGGCTGATTGTGTGTACTCTGTGTGAACTTGAAATGTATTTTCTGCCTTCTTTTTTTGACATTATGGTACATCTAATTGTACACTTGGTCAAAAAAACTCAATTGTACGGTCCAGTGTACTTGAGATGGATGTACCCAAATGAACGATTCATGAAAATATTAAAGGGGTATGTGAAAAATAGATACCGTCCAGAGGGTTGTATCGCTGAAAGTTACATGGTTGAAGAAGCAAGTGACTTCTGTGTTGATTTTCTATCAAATGTTGACCCTGTAGGGATCCCCAAGTCCCGTCATGATGGCCGAAGATCAGGGAAAGGAACAACGGGGAGTGATGTAATAACGATATTAGCGACTGAACGGGATCAAGCCCACTTGTATGTCCTACATAACACTGATGAGGTCGAACCGTATGTAGAAGAACACAAGGATGCTCTCCGATTGGTACATGGTGATGGGAATGAAAATTTATTAACAACAGAACACAATAAACAATTTGCAGGCTGGTTGAAAAATCGTATTAACGATGAGATGGAGAGGAATCCTGATTCAGTTTCCGAAAAATTGAAGTGCTTGTCGAAGGGACCGAGCTTACATGTATTATCTTACAATGGTTATGCAATCAACGGTTACACATTTTATACACAAGACCATGATAAACAGAGCACGATGCAGAATAGTAGGGTAACACTTGTTGCTGATTCTTGGCATAGATCCAGTGCTAAAGATACACACCCTATCTATGCATCAATGTCATACTTTGATGTCATTGAACGCATATGGGAGTTAGATTACTCTATGTTCAGGGTCCCTGTCTTCAAATGTCAGTGGGTTAACAACAACAGTGGATTGCGGATAGATGACTTAGGCTTTGTGCAAGTGGACCTTTCTAAGGTTTTGTATGAAGATGATCCTTTTATTTTAGCAGCACAGGCAGAACAAGCATTTTACATTCCTGATCTTGTTAAGAAGAATTGGTCTATTGTACTTCCATCCAACAAGAATCATCAAGCACAAGTTGATTTTGAAAGTAATGAATATTTGAACATCAATAATGATGATCCTTCGTTTGAGAATTTGTGGTTAGCAGAGATTGATATAGATGGAGATGCAGATGAAGATGAAGATGGAGATGGGCCCCTATACGTGAGACATGATCATAAAGAGGGAACTTGGGTCAAGAGGAACACAATTCTCAATCCAACGCGAATTTTGAAGAATAAAATTTTAAATCAGACAAGAAAAAGGAAAAGATAATGATTGCCTTGACTCATTTACTTGTACGTATGTTTTTATAAATTTCAAAATAATTTGCTTTCGTTGACATACAAGACCATTGTGCACTGATGTTTTGATTTGGTTTATTTCACTTGCAGGAGTATGGACTCACCACATGATGACATTGATGACGTTCCCAGTCTCGTACCTAATGACATTGATGACGTTCCCAGGCACATTGGTAGACAGAGATTTGAGGCGAACATCAGACGTGGCAGGACAATTATGGCGAGGTTGATCAGACTGAGAAGTAACGGAATCAAGTTACAACTGGAGTGGAATGAAAATGGAAACCCGTTTGGGGAGAACAGTACCTCCTTAAATAACTTCATCGGGACTACGGTTCGAGACAGAGTCCCTATTACAGTTCAAAATTGGAAAATGGTAAAGAAAAGTTATGAGGATGTGATCTGGGCTGAAATATAGGTAACACCTTAATTATATATTTATTCGGTTTGCTTTGTTTCACTTCATTTCAATCTTACATATGATATATGTTTTTTGACTTGTTTACAGAGTATTTTTATTATTGATGATGATCGGAAGAACTTCGTAATGAGAAAAGCCGGAAAACTTATGCGAAAGTTTTGTTCTGATCTCGTCAAATATTTCTTGAGGGATGATAATGATTATATCATTACTACACCGCCTTATCCATTGTACGAAGGAATCATCACTCAAGCAATGTGGGATGTGTTTATCAAAACACATACAACTCCTGATTTCCTGGTAAGGGGATTTGTTTATTTTTCCCTATTACGTGTAATGTACGTATTTGTAAGTAACATTTATATATTTATATGAATCATTTTGATCTAACTAGGAGTTGAGTGAGAAAAATCGAGCTAATGCGACCAACATGCCATACCGGTACACACAAGGACCTGTTTCATACGCAACTTTAGAAAGAAAAATGGTACGAACTGATGATTATTTCATTCATAATAAAAATTATATGAATATCATTTAACTTCGACTAACTTTGATGTGCAAATACAAGAATCAGGCTCAGATATTACACAGGTTCCACGACATGAGCTGTGGGTCCAGGGTGTCACAAATAAGAAAGGTGAAATTCCTAGTGAGGAAGCAAGAAGAGTAGCCGAATATTGTGTAAGTATTCAATTATATTATGCGTTCAATAAATAATTGGCTTTACTTAAATGAACTCCATTTATAATAACTAATTTTCATTGTAATTCTTTTTGGGAAAGCGACAAATGACACAGGAGGATCCTGCGTTGGCGACCTATATTGGTCGGGACGATTTATTGAGCAGATCGTTACCAGTACCCGAGTATGATGGTCGTGTTCGGGGTACTGGTTTTGCAGTCACCCCATCAGCATACTTCGGACGTCAGAAGCGCTCGAGTAGAAGTGATGTTTCCTACCTACGTGACGAGATGTCTAGCTTTAAGCATCAAATGCAAGAACTTCAACAACAAATGCGCTACAAGGAACAACGAGAAGAACAATTCACCGAACAAATGCGTTTGCTGTAAGAACATAATGCGTTGTTAACAACGCAAATACAACAGTTGGTCCAGGGTAGGCCAACACCAAATGTTCCGTTCTGTAATAGCCCAAGTTTTAGAGATAGCTGCAATTCCATGCCTAAAGTCCCTTTTCCTTCGGTAATTAATTTCTTTTCTACTTAACTTTATGTTAAATTATAATTAAGCGAATTTAACATATTAACTCTATTTTCCGTAGGGTGAATTTCAATGCAAGCTATATGTCGAGCAAGCATCCAAGCATGCGGTTGCAGTAGGTGTTGCCTACAACACTGGTGAGGACATACTGCACAATTCACCGTTGCCCGATAACACACTCCGGGTTAGGGTTGACGTCTGCACGAACGAAGACGCCCTCTTACCGATCCCGTCTCAGGATGAACAAAATAAGGTGGCAGATGTTGTAGGTGGCTATGTTGCTTGGCCAATAGGTCTTATCGAGCCATGTGGAAAGGTCGTTCATTCAAAATTCCCTGCACTTTTCCTTCGAACTTTCATCTCGAACTGTGATTTAATTTTCTGATTTGCGCAGGGTAAGATTTCAAAGTCTTCAACAACACAACCCAAGTCAAAAGCATCGGCCAGCCAACAGAGCAGAAGAAGACATACCTCATATCTCGATCAATTAATATCGATTGCACCACAATTGATCGGTGAGGGAGTAGTGCCATTACGTATTCCAAGACATATCTACAGTATTGATGGTCTAGTTGATTATATTACTGCCGAGGTCGTGCAAGAAATATGTGCTCGTGATTGGGTTAGTGCTTCGGCTATCAACATCTGGATAAGGTACTTCACTATCATCGTTTATCACTGTTATTAATATATCTCGTTCCATTTCTTTTGTTTCTCATGACACTGTATGTTTTATACCAGGCATTTGGACCAGGACGTTTTAATGGATACACACAGGGTCCAATTCGCATTTGTCAACCCTTTTCTCGTTGGTCATCATGAGGGTAAAATAGATGTGACTGCGCAGTCTAATGAGCTGCAAGATTACTTTAGCAAGAAAGCGACAGCAAATACATTATTTTTAGTGCCGTATAATGCAGGGTAAGTTATTATTGGTACAATTTTTGTTTTTATTGTTTAACTTCTATCATAACATGATTGTTCAAAAAATATTTTTAAAATATATTTTAGGCGCCATTGGATATTGATCGTTATCAATCCAGTGGAACCTGGCCCTCGCATTTATTATGTGGTTCCTCTGAAAAATGGTCTTCCACAAGACTGTTTTGATATGATGCTATTGATTAGTAGGTAAGTATACGTGCCTATGTATAAATATTTGCGAACGTGATCGAATAATCAAAAGTAATCATTTTCTGTTTCTTTTGTTAGCGCGTTGACTGCATATCGGTCGTCTGTCTCGTTAAACTATTCTAAAGCTACTGACCCCCGCCTTAGCTATCCTTGGAAGAAGATACAGGTATTGATATTTGACTTTACTTAGACTTTGTTAGTAAACACTTTTTATTCATGAACAGAGTTAAATATTGCATTATATTATTGCAGTGCCCTTTCCAACCTAATGACAATGATTGTGGGTACTATATCATGAAATTTATGAACGATGTTATTATGCATGATCAACCATTTATTCCTCAAAAAGTAAGTCATTTAGTTGTACTTCATATTGTGTTGTAATGAAATTGAATTAGTGCCTGACAGTTATGTTTTACTGATTTTAATTCGTTCTAACTTGTGTCTGATTGTATATATTTGTAGTATTATGAAGATCAACATTGTGACGCTTTGACAGACCATCAGGTTAATGAAGTGATCGAGGAATGGTGTGAATATGTGTTTAGGAAAATCCCTAGGTAGCTATATTTACTATTAAATTCACTAGCTGGTTTTTTTTGTGTTGTTTCTAATTGCCAATATAATTGTTGTGTCATGCATGTTTGTTCAAGTTGAATTTGTTGTATTATATTTCATTCAGCTAGGTTTACAGTATATTGTATAACAATTTTCATTACTACTTTAGCTAATCAATCATTTGTTGGTATCATTTTAAAGTTATCTATTATTGTTCTTATTAAACCTTGCAGACTATAATTATATATGCATGGGATAATTATATATGCATGAGGAAAAAATATGCTAAAAAAAACAATACAAAAACCCAAAAAAATATGAGGAAAAAATATGCTAAAAAAAACCAGAACGAAAAAGAAAAAAAGACCTACTGTGGCGCCTGACCGGCCAAGCGCCACAGAAGGCCCACCCACCTGTGGCTCCTGGCCGGCCAGGCGCCACAGGAGGTAAGCTTCCTATGGCGCCTGGCAGGTCAGGCGGCACAGGAAGTTATTTTTAAAAAAAAAAAATTTAAAAATCTGTGGCGCTTCCAAGCACCACAGCTTTTTTTAGTAGCGTTAAGATAGGTGGCATTTCGCAAGTGCCACAACTAATGCAATTATAAGCGCCACAGATTTGGTTTTTTGTAGTAGTGAATGTCAAGATTGAATCTTTTAAAAAAAATATTCAGGTGCATATAATAATATATAATGTATCATGTGATTGTATAAATAATGTTTATTGACGTATTAGACACCTTAATGGACAAATTGGAGACAAGAGGGAATCCTATGCACAGAGGTTACCTAACAGTCAAAGGAATTGGGCCCTTTGATGTGCTCAAGAAACGGTGAAACTAGAAAACAAAGTTTGGTTGTTGCAGTACAGTTTTCTGCTATTGAAATCCAGAAAGATAGGTAGAAAATTGAAGCATAGATATATATATAATTTGAAGCCCATGAGAAGAACTCAGTGCTCGTTTGGCTAACGAGTCTGCCATACTATTGTCGTCTCTGTCAATATATTGGAATTCTACATTCCAGCTTCGTTCCAACATGCTTTAATCTCTGTAAGCAGCTGCCATTTTTCATGCATATCTGGGATCTCATTTTGAAGTAGGTCGATAACCTCATAGGAGTCGCACCTAATCAACACTTCTCTGAACCCCCCATCCCAAACTCTTTTCATGCCCATAAGGCAACCCCAAATTTCAGTACTCAGAGCATCACCAGTACTGAGCCTCAACATAAATCCCTCAACTTATAGTTCTTTTTGCTTTGTTTAACTAGTTACCTTTTATTAGTTTCCAACGGTATTGCTTGGATATTATTAGTCGAAGGACCAAAGTCACCCTAAAAAATATATCCAGGGACAAATAATATAATAATAGATCTAGCGTGTGCAGGCATTAGACATTAAAAGAATATATATCCAAGTCACTTTCTCTGACGAACGCGCATTCTTTCCTTCCTCTTTCCACCTCCATTCCTCATTCCCTCACTCCTTCTCCATTCCACTTTCCCTCATTCCATTTTTTCCTCACACGCTACTCTAAATCACGATCTTCTTTATTTAATTCTAGTTACACTATGTACTTGGGTGTAATGATTGCATGCTCTCATCATTCTCCTACCTTTTCCAGGGAAAAAGTATAAAACAAAAAAAAAGGTGTTAGAATATATGGATCGTAGTTGGATACAAGCTAAACGAACGAGTGTTGAATATGATGGTGGTGTCAAGGGTTTTTTAGACTTTGCAAAAAGAAATGCCGATGATGATAGTGGGATGTTTTATTGCCCTTGTGTAAAATGTTTGAATGAGAAGCGACTAAGTGCTGCAGATATATATACACATTTAATTTGTGAAGGGTTTTGTAAGACGTATGTAGTATGGGTATGGCATGGTGAACAATTAGAAATGCCAAGTGCATCTCAACAGGGGGAAGTGACTTGTGATGATAATGACACAGATATGGATGATCGGATAGAGGATATTATTCGTGATGTAGGAGAAGAGGCTTTTGAACAATCACATGCATATGGTAATATGTGCAGTGATGCTGAGAAACCGCTATACCCGGGGTGTAAAAAATACCAATTGCTGAATGCTGTATTGAAATTGGTAAGCTTGAAAGCACGGCATGGATGGAGCGATAAGAGTTTTTCAGAAATGCTTGAGGCCTTTAAAGATATACTTCCTGATAATAATGTGTTGCCTTGTCGATACTATGATGCTAAGGAAATAATGTGTCCACTAGGGATGAAGTATAAAAAGATCCATGCTTGCCCTAATGATTGCATATTGTATAGAAAAGATCATGAAGAGAAGGAGCAATGTCCGATATGTGAAACTCTGAGGTATAAATCAAATAAGGGCCCTGTAAAAGTGTTGTGGTATCTTCCAATCATTCCAAGGTTCAAGCACCTGTTTGCTAATGAAATTGATGCCAAAAATTTGAGATGGCATACAGATGAGCGGATTTCTGATGGAAAGCTTCGACATCCAGCTGATTGTTCTCAATGGCAGAAAATCGATCAATTATTTCCTACCTTCAGTGAAGAACCTAGGAATCTCAGGCTTGGGCTTAGCACAGATGGTATGAATCCTTGGGGTAGCCTAAGCAGTATATATAGTTCATGGCCTGTTCTGTTGGTAATTTACAACTTATCTCCTTTGTTATGTATGAAACGAAAGTACATTATGTTGTCTATGTTGATTTCGGGACCAAAGCAACCCGGAAATGACATAGATGTTTATCTAGAACCCTTGATCGAAGACTTGAAAGAGTTGTAGGATAAAGGTGTCGATGTTTTTGATGCAAACAAGAAGGAGACTTTTAATATGCGAGCAATGATCTTTTGTACTATAAATGACTTCCCTGCATATAGGAACTTGTTAGGATATAGCGTTAAAGGCCACAAAGCTTGTCCGATATGTGAAGAAGGCACATGTTACCATCAACTTCAACATGGAAGAAAGACGGTTTACCTTGGCCATAGGCGATTTCTAAGACGAAGCCACCCTTATCGTAGATTAAAAAAAGCTTTTTTCGGTGGCCAAGAGTTTGAAGATGCTCCAGAGGCATTGACTGGGGAGAAAATTTATGAAAAGGTGAAAAATATCAATACTATGTTTGGTAAGTCACCAAAGAGTAGAAATGAGAAAAATATATGGAAAAAAAAGTCTGTCTTCTTCGATCTTCCATATTGGCGTAATCTTGACGTCAGACACTGTATTGATTTCATGCATGTGGAGAAGAACTTATGTGATAGTATTGTTAGGACACTGCTCAACATACAAGGAAGTTCTAAGGATGGCTTGAAGGCAAGATTAGACTTGCAAGAAATGAGAATACGAGAAGATTTACATCCAAGGCCATACGGTAATAGAACTTTTTGTCCTCCAGCTGCTCATACTTTGTCTAAGGTTGAGAAAAGAAGCTTTTGAAAGTGTTTACATGGCGCTAAAGTTCCCTCAGGGAATTATTCAAATTTTTAAAAGCTTGTATCGATGAAAGACTTGAAGTTAATAGGGCTAAAGTCTCATGATTGTCATGTCTTAATGCAACAACTACTCCCAATAGCTATTCGAGGCATTGCCGAATATGATCTTCAACACATATTGACTAGACTTTGTTTCTTCTTCAATGCCATTTGTTGTAAAGTCATTGACGCAGAAAGATTGGAGGAATTGGAAAATGAAGGATATATGATCTTATGCCAGCTTGAGAAGCTTTTTCTTCCTTCCTTTTTTGATATCATGGTACACTTGATTGTTCATCTAGTGAGGGAGATAAAGTTGTGGGCCCTATCTATTTTTGGTGGATGTACCCGATCGAAAGAACTATGAAAATACTAAAAGGGTATGTGAAGAACCCTAATCAGCCTGAAGCATCTATTGTTCAAAAATATGTTTCTGAAGAAGCTATGGAATTTTGTCAACATTATTTGTCAAATGTACGACATATTGGCCTTCCTAAACGTCATGATCAAGAAGGGGGTAGACGCGGGGCAACAGTAAAGAGCATAGATGCTGATGAATTGCAACAAGTCCACTTGTACATCTTGAACAATGTTGATGAAGTTCAATATTACATGAATGCCCATAAAGAAATTGTACAGAAACAAAATAGTCGAATGACTGAACAAAGGTTAATCAGGGAGCATAACAGAACTTTCGCACATTGGTTCAAACAAAAGGTTGATGGAGAAGAATGTGTTTCTAATACAATAAATTGGTTAGCACGTGGTCCTGAAGTTGATGTCATAAGTTGGACTTCATTTGTGATCAATGGTTATACCTTTTACACGAAGTCCCTAGATGATAAGAGCACCGTCCAGAACAGTGGTATTGTATTAGTGGCTGAATCTATGCACTTCTCTAGTTCAAAAGATAAGAACCCTAAATTGGCTGCCATACCTTATTATGGGGTGATTAAAGAGATTTGGGTGGTTGACTATGTTAAAATTAGATTTCCCATTTTCAAATACAAGTGGGTTGATGTCAATAATGGTGTGAAGATCGATAGGTTAGGATTTACATTAGTAGATTTGAATAGTAGAAGTTTTGGAGATGAACATTTCATTATGGCAGATCAGGCGCAACAAGTGTTCTATATCACTGATCAGGCAAATAAAATGTGGTCTGTAGCTCTCCAAGAAAAAAGGGTCGTTGATATTGACGAGAAAAGTCACTCAAATTATGATCTTCTTGAGACTCCTTCTTTTTCCAAGGGTCTACCAGAACTAAACGAAGAAGATGAAGCAGATAATGCGCATGGCACAAGAAATGATCATCACAAGGGAATATGGGAGGATATCTCTTTATGATACTACTTTGACGTTAACTAACTAAAGTAATTATGATTATGATTTATATCCGAAGAATATGTTTAGTTATTTTATCGATATAGTCTTCACATGTCATAGCTTAGGATTTATCTTTCTTTGTTGTCGTTACAGGCAAATGACGAATCCCCAGCGTCCTAGTACAGAGGATCAGCCACCTCATACACCTCTGAGTCAGCCACCTAGTGCTCAGGAGAGTCAGCCAGCTAGTGTTAACCAGGGCGAGCCTAGCAATGCTCCGAGCTAGGGTCATAGTGAGAGCAGTAGCCAGTCTGTACGGAGGGGTAGACGTGGCACACGGTTGACAGATGTTTCCCTCAGTCGAAGTGCAGGCCAAAAGATACCGATTGAGTTTGATAGACATTGGAAACCAATCGGGCCTAATGCACAACGATATAGGAGTTTCGTCGGCCTCCTTGCACATAACAAGCCGAGCATCTTGATAGAGGAGTGGAGAAATGTCAATGCAAAGGTGAAGCAGCATATTTGGGACACTATTCAGGTATACAATTCTCGTCTATATGTAATTAATTATTATCAAATGTCACAAATTTGTCACTTACTCCTTCAATGCATGAATTTCAGCTCACCTACGACGTTCCTCAGAGTGAGATCTTGTACAACAAGACGATGACGTATTGTTATGAGCGCTGGAGCAAGTTTAAGACAAATCTGACCAACAATTACATTCATATTGAGGTGAAAGATGGTCAGCCTCGTCCTAATCTGTGCGACCAGTATACATTTCTTGATCAAACGACGTGGCAAGAATTTGTTAGGCTTCGGAATACTCCAGAATCTTTGGTTAGTTGACTTATTTTTCGTTTTATTTACTTAGCAATTATCTTTATTGATTCTAACACTTTCCTTTTATATCATTTCTTATTCGTAGGCAAAAAGGCAAAAAGAACAAGAAAGTGGAAAAAAGAATGATTGCCCTAAAACAATGTCTCGTGGGGGTTATGCAAAGGCTGAAAGAGACTTGTTGGTGGCCAAACAGAAGAGATTGGAAGAAGCATCTCAATCCGATCCTTCTGTTCTTTCTCCACCTTCTCCGATTCGTCGAGAAGAAAAATGGCAATTTGCCCACCAAAAGAGGAGTGGGACTTATACGAGTGAACAATCTCGTATAGTTGGTGAAAGAATTGTAAGTATATATCGTTATTGTAATTAATTACATAAGAAACATACATTATTACTTATGTTTGTTATTTTGTATTATGTTACAGGATGAACTTAGAAAGCAACAAGCTGATGGCTCTTTTAAGTCGGAGGGCAGGAATGACATCCTAACAGTTGCTACTGGCAAACATGAGAATCCAGGCCGTGTCAGGGGAGTTGGAGGAGGGGTAGGGATACGGGATTACTTTGGAGCCCCCGTACGCCATTCCTCAAACATCGTGACTAGGGAGGAATTGGAGACTATGTTGGCCATTGCAAGAGCAGAAGCAAAGGCCGAGGCTGAAGCATCATTTGATGCACTATTAGAGACCCGGTTGAGCAAGATGAAAGAGGAAATGATAGTGTTTATGAGCTCAAGTAGAGATACCAGTGCTCCCCAGCCACAATCGATTGATCCTAATAAGCAGAGCACTAAAGTTAGTTGTTGCAACATCGGGCAGTCATCATAGGGTCCTAACCCAGAAATTACTGAGCTTTGTGATCTTTTTGTCGAGGATCCTCTGAGACTGTTAGTTGCACGGGGTAGTGTGCATAACTTGGGATCAACTGTCTACCACCGACAAGTGGAAGGTGATCAAGTCCGAGTGTCAGTTGACGAGGTGATTATTGCAGATGCACCTGTCCCTATCCCTTCTGATGAATTCAAGATCGTTAGCGATGTCTTGGGCACATTCATCTTGTGGCCAACGAACCTTGTTTCTGGTCTAGCCGAGGAAAGTCCGATCAAAGCCCCACCTTTACTCAGCAAGAAGTTTCACAGCCTCCATTGAATATCATGCAGCAAGTGATTCTGATGGCATATGATACATCATTCAAAACAAGAGAGTGGCCTACGGATTCAGTTGTTGGACAGTCAGGAGTGGCATGCTATCTTGAGAGGGATAATTTGATGTCCCTGGTAGCTCCTGGACAAAATCTTACGATTGGGATTGTCCAACTGTTCTTAATGTAAGTAGCTTCTGCAATTCAAAGTAAATATTTTAAAAGTTTCACCATTTACGTTTTATTTATGTACTTCCGTTATTGTAGGTACATGCATCGTAGGTTGGTCTCGTCTGGCAAAAGCCAAAAATTTGGATTCTTATGCCCCCATCACATCCAAGAGAAAGGGACCACTGCTGCTAGTAGACATAGATACTTGTCAGAGAGGCTTAGTGAAACTGGAATTGAGTGTTTCTTGGCTCCATATGTGCATAGGTAAGAAACAAACTGATATTTTATAATTTATATAATGTTTTATGTTTGCTTAATATTCTTCTATTTTTTTTCAGTGATCATTGGCAGTTGCTTCTTCTATGCAAGAGTAGTTACACTGTCATCCTCTTATGTTCCCTCCACTTCAAACCAGGGAATGATTTGAAAAAGACCAAGAATTCGTTAGTTTTCTTGCATTATTACCTTTTGTATGCAAAGTTTATGGAATTTGTGTAAAACCAATAACCTTGGTCATTGTGATAATCATAGGGCTATGCGGACATTCCTACACAGTGCTTGTGGTAAGCATGTTCGTGACTTAAAGGACCCTACATGGATCATGCCAAAGGTTAGTACATATAGATTTGTTTAAAGAATGTAATAAGACATGCCTTTATATTTGTTTTAATGATATCATATTTTTTCTCAAAGCCGTCGGCAACCAAATGGGTCCAACTTATGTGGTTTTTATGTTTTGAGACACATTTACAATATTATCACTCTAGGCACGACTAATTTTACTCAAGAGGTAAATTTATATTTCAGAACTTTTGTTTTACTTTATTGTTTTTAAGTTACTATGTCAATGTTTCGTCTGGTTTTGGTGTTACAGATGTTTGATCTTGCTGATCCCTTTCCTGAAAAAGATATTGATTTCATTCGCACATGTTGTGCTGAATTCATCCATGAGCTATTACAAAAATAGTGAGTTTTTGAATCCAATGTTACATTGTACATTATTGTTCTCATATTATTGCTAACATCAGGTGAATCAATAGGGACTTGTAGATCAATTATATCCCTAGTTTACTCTTGTTGAATTGTGATGGCTGTGTCCTGGTGTTTTTGCCTTCAAATGAAGCATAGAAAAAGCAAGCACATGAAACCCGTTTTTCTGACAAAGAGAAGATAGAATAACCTTAGGCTCCTGAAATTCTTCATAGAATGATATCTCAAATCTTTAATATTTGGCATGTTTGTTTGCGGGACTTGCATCTTCCATTTCCATTCTCTCAGATTGTGTATTCACATAATCCCCCTCCACTTTCATTCTGTATGTATTTGGCTCTGATTTGTATGTTTTATTTTATTTTTGTGATTGCTTGGTTTCATTTATTTGAAGCAATTTTTGTTATATGATCTTGTCTTCTATAATGTGAAAATGTTTGTTTCTTCTCACGGACTGTTTCATTCCTTATGTATTATCTCTCTCTCTCTCTCACCCTCTGTTCCACAAAATTGCATTCTGTGTGCATCACAATGCTTCAATAGTTGTATTGATGATATAAGCGATTTCTTTCCTTCACAAAGCACTCATTTCCAAATATTATTTTCTAGCAGGGAGAAATTAACATGTTCTAATTTTGATGAGTAATGAAGTGAGTGAATTGGTGATATATACAGGGATTATGGATTCTTCATATTCGTCAAAGGGAAAGAAGAAGGGCTTGGCAGATCAAGCAGGTTATGCAATGCAATATGGTTCTGATGATAATAACAATGGACCAAAGGGCATGTTCATTTCTTTGCATGTTCATTGGTTTTGTTTTACTGCTGTCATTTGGTCATCCTTACTGTCTAATTACAAATGAATCATCAATGTATGACTGTACTGGCTTGTATGAACATTAATTTGTTGCTGCTATAGACTGGTGCTTTTGAATTTTGAAATTGAAATAAGTGATTGTTATGTACTGCTGTTTAAAATTGGAGCATTCTATGCGTGTATATATAATAAAAGGGACGTTTAAAAAAACGAAGCTTTAAGATCAGTTGTAGTCACAACCGGTCTTAAAAAGTACTTTAAGATCGGTTGTGGAACAACCGGTCTTAAAGGCTAGACATTTAAGACTGGTTGTTCCCACAACCGGTCTTAAATGTCTCACTTTTAAGACCGGTTGTTCCCACAACCGGTCTTAAATGTCTCACTTTTAAGACCGGTTGTTCCCACAACCGGTCTTAAATGTGGATTTTTTAGACCGGTTGTGGGCACAACCGGTCTTAAAAGTGTGACTTTTAAGACCGGTTATAATAACCGGTCTAAAAAATAACAGACTTTTTAGACCTGCTGTATCAAGACCTAATACAGAACCGGTCTAAAAAGTCATTTTTAACCGGTCTAAAAAGTCATTTTTCTACTAGTGTACATGTCGTTTCTACATATGAAGGTATGACCCAGGGCCCTGAAAGCCCCACTCAACATATTATAGTTTCTCTATGAATAGTATATTTTGGAATTGCAGAGGAGTTGGGGCGAGGACCTTCCCAGGTTTGATTAGGGAGTTGACTAGAATGTATAAATTGGATATATTAGCTTTATTTGAAACTAAAGCCAGTAGAGGAAAAGCTAGGAAAATTGCGACTAAATTGGGCTTCCAAAATTTCCATATTGTGGATGCTATGGGTTACAGTGGTGGTATATGGGTTTTATGGAATAAAGGTGAATGGAGTGTGAATGTACTAGAGTCATCCAGTCAGTTTATTCACTTACTTTTGCAATTGGGTACTAACAAAATTTTCCTTACATGTGTTTATGCTAGCCTACATATTATTAAACGACGTGAGTTGTGGACTCGGTTATTTGGTTTAATAGATATGGTAGACGTGGCATAGTGTATCAGAGGGGATTTTAATAGCACTTTGTTCGAACATGAAAGAAGATCTCAATCTCAGGTTGGCACAGGTATGGATTGAGGGTTTGTTATATGGTTTGAAAATTCTAGTTTCTCAGAAATTCATATGGTGGGTCCTTTTTTCACTTGGAGTCGAGAGGGCTGCTCAAGTAAATTAGATAGGGTCATTATAAATGATACCTTCATAGATTTGTATCCACAAGCAATGGCTAAAGTTCTTTATCAATTTAAATAAGATCATAGGCCTGTACTTCTTCAATTAGAAGATTGTCCTCGCTTGGTCATGTAGGAACGTCCGTTTCGCTTTGTTGCCTCCTGGATCTTACATGATCAGTTTGAGGAACTCATGAAATCGACGTGTCCAACGATGCCACTTGGGAAGTGAACACGAAGAAGTTTACTAAAGAAGTGGGAATTTGGAGTAGAGAGGTATATGGTCACTTGGGGTGCCAAAAGAGATGGATCTTTAATAGGCTTGATGGTTTAAATAGAAGTATACAAAATGAAGGGCTATCATCGTCTCTTTCTTCTCTCCAGAGGAAACTATGGTGCGAGCTTGAGGAGATTTTATTACATGAGGATATTTTATGGGCATAAAAGGCTCGTTGTGATTGGTTTGCTTTAGGGGATAAAAATTCAAAATTTTTCCACAAGCGTGCTAATGCTAGGAGAAAAAGGAACAAGATTGAAGTACTCAAAAATGCTGATGGTGTGTGGATATACAATCAAGAGACAATAAAACAAATTACGGTGGAATTTTATTCATCCCTGTTTACTGAAGATGAGGATGATAACATGTATTAATTCCTCAGTGCTCATTCCCTCCTCTATTGCCAGAAGCCGTTCAAAGTATGGGAGGATATGCTACTATTGAAGAAGTTGAACATGCTCTTTGGAGCATGGGACCTTTGAAAGCTCTGGGTCCTGATGGCCTCAATTCGCTCTTCTTCCAATCCCAATGGCAACAGGTTAGCTCAGTGGTATTCAATTTTATTACTAATGTGTTTAATTTTCCTCATGAAATTCAGAGCATAAACTAAACTTATCTGGTGCTTATACTGAAGATTGATATACCAGAATGGGTGAAAGATTTCCGCCCTATCAGCCTATGCAACGTAATATACAAATTAATTACAAAAATTGTGGCCAATTGGATTAAACCTATTCTCGATAGTGTGATATCACCTAACCAATGTAGCTTTGTTCTGGGTCGTCTTAGCTCGGATAATATTCTCATGGCGCAGGAAGTTATCCACTCTATGAAAAATATGAAGGGTAAGAAAGGATTTATGGCAATCAAGATTGATCTTGAAAAAGCCTATGATAGAGTTCGCTGGTCGTTTGTCATTGATTGTTTACGTGTTCTCTCCCTACCGGAAAATATAATTAAATTCGTGGAATCATGCATCTGTTCCTCGAGCATGAGGGTCTTATGGAATAGAAGTAAATTGGAGACCTTCACTCCAACCAGAGGTATTCAGCAAGGAGATCGTCTCTCCCCATATTTATTTGTTATATGCATGGAGCGGCTTGCACACCTGATTCAAGATCAAATTTCTCTAGGGCTTTGGCGACCCATCCGGCTCAATAAGGATGGCCCACCAATATCACATCTATTCATTGCAAATGACTTGGTCTTATTTGCAAAAGTTAGGTTGGATCAAGTTAATGCTATCAAAGATTGTCTTCAATCCTTCTGTAATGCTTCAAGACAAAAAGTAAATGTGGCCAAAACGAGGGTCTTCTTATCTCGGAATGTGAATCACAATGTTCGAGCTCAACTAAGTGAGACTTTAGGGTTTACAATGGTAGCTGACCTAGGAAAGTACCTCGGGGTACCTCTTCATCATGAGAGGGTTACAAAGACTATGTATCAATATGTAGTGGATAGTGTCTGCAAACGATTATCAAATTGGAAGGGCCATTCACTCTCCATGGCTGGTAGGAACACACTAATTAAGTCGGTGGCTTTGGCTATCCCGAATCATGTTATGCAGGCATCCCTCATTCCTGCCCCTTGTTGTGATGAAATTGATAGAAGTGTGCACAATTTTCTTTGGGGCTCTAATCAAGATAAGAAGAAGGTATATTTAGTGGCATGGGATATGGTATGTTCCAAGAAGGCCAGTGGTGGTTTAGGCTTGAGGCACTCAGCTATCCAAAACTGCGCTTTCATGATGAAAGTGGGTTGGGGCTTAGTAACAAGGAAGGACTCATTGTGGGTTAAAGTAGTTCGGAGTAAATACAAATATGGGAATGACCTATTACCCCAAATATATACTCAACGACCTGGATCTCAAGTATGGAGTGGAATCAAAGCCACATGGCCGAATGTACAAGACAGTATTGAGATGATAACCAGGCATGGAGAGAACAGAGTGAGATGGAAACATGAAAGGAGTGGACAATTCTCAGTTTCCTCAGCGTATGGGATTTTAGAGGGGACTCAACCTTGTGAATCACCAGATTGGACCAAGATATGGAAGTTACAAGCTCCACAGAAGTGCATAACTCATCTATGGTTAATGCGTCATAATAGGTTGCTCACCTATGAATCCTTGTTACATCACGGAATCCGTCAAAATGGTTTCTGCAGCTCTTGTTTGCAACTGATAGAGACTTCCCTTCATGTTACACGGGATTGCACTCATGCATGAGAATTCTGGGTACGTCTAGGTATTTCTCCAACAGATAGAAGATTTTAGGAGAGTAATATAAATGACGAGTTCTGCATGAATATCAGGAATAGTAAGAAGATAGCTATAGGTTGATGGAACTATGTATTTGGTGTTGCTTGTTGGTTATTGTGGCGACGTCGCAATGAGAGAGTACACTTAAGGCCTACCCCGTCAACTATTGAGAGCCTAGCTGAGATCAAAGGTATAGTTTAATATCTCGTCCGAGCTCAAACCTTTTCCCAAAAAAATAATTGTTGGAGAATCGGAGGACGTTCAAATGCTGGCATCTCTCACCAATTGGAAGGGGACCTATTTGTGGTGCATGTTAATGGGGCAATAACCCGGGATCAACAAACAGCGGGATGTGGAGGAATTGTATATCGTCCAAATGGAAGCATTATTAAATCATTCATCTGCCGTATAGAGGCACAGGATTGCCTAATGACAGAATTATGGGGGTGTTTATGGGGTCTTCGGCGTGCTTGGGACTATGGGTGCAGAAGTATAGAACTTTGATGTGATTCGCAAGCAGTGGTGTCCATCCTTGGTACCAGCTCGCTAGAGCTACATGCAGATAGGGAACTGATATTGGAAGTGAAAAACTATCTGAGTCGAGATTGGGATGCTTACGTTAGACTTATTGATCGACTAGAGAATGAGCAAGCTGATATGCTAGCTAAGGAAGCACTGCGTGCTGGTATGGAAATACAAATTATGTCGACAGAGTCAACCACGAGCCTCCTCATAGCGCGAGGAATTACTTAATTGTTTTCTCGTTTGTTTTATTTCTAGTTTTTGTCTATTGAATTCCCATGTATAAAAAAACAATGTGTATTACACGAACGATGTTTGGTGACGTGGACATAAAAACAGCATTGTTAGAGATAAGAAAAGATGCTTCTCGGTTCATGAGATCAAATCTCAGTGCTGGTGCCATGTGTTTCTTTCACCTAAATGTCGAGTATTTTGCAAAAACAAATGAGTCAGAAATTAAGTTGGAATTGATGCGGGAAAAATAAGGAAACTCCTCCATAAAATTGAGCTGAAAAAGAATTATATGTGTAAAAATATGTATTCTTGAATTCAAATTTTGATTTTAAATTAAAATGTGATATTGCATCAGTCATTGTAATAATAAAATTACTTGTTGGCATGATCTTATCAAAGCAGTTTTAAATCTTCAATTATATTAATTAGAAAATATCGTTGTTACTTTTGAATTGTAAGGGCAAATTATTAAAAATATTACTGCTCCATTCGAGACTTAAATAACTATTCTATACATATTAAAAATATAATTTAATTTTTTAATCAATTGGTTAAGTTGATTATTTATAAAAACATGTGTTTATTTTTCTAAAATCTCACCTCTTTTAGTCATTACTACGTTAGGAGGGAGGGAAAATCTTCTGTCCTCGCAATAATACTTTAATCCACAGTCATTACCTGCTATTAATACTTTTTTTACAATATTTTAATCAACACATATTGATAGTCGAAAAGCATGATTTATGGCACTCAAAAATAAATATTTCCTTTTTTTTGGTAAAAAAATAAATAAATATTTCTTAGATACATTATTTCCACTAAAGACAAATATAATTGATATTGGGAGATTTGAATTTTATAAAATATGCCTATCGATCGCTATCGCCAGATACTATTGGAGAGAGGGGTGTCTCCATTGATTTCTCTCTCCATTTACTCTCTATTGAATGTATTTACCGTTATATCAACTTTGAATGGTTGAAATTTAATAATATTAAATAATATTATTATAATAAAAATCTATAATAATAAATCTCAACCATTGAAAGTTGATCTAATGGTAGATACATTCAATAGAGAGTAAATGGAGAGGAAAATCAATGGAGACACCCCTCCCCCATAATATTATTGGGACCCGAACAGAAATAATAAGGGAAATTTATTCGAAGAAGTTTGTGGATCCTGTATTAGCATGGATTATGTATATAAGACCAACGAAGCCAACATTCACTTCCCACAAATATCGATTCACAGTAGTTACTTTATATATTGTATATTTTGATCTTCAGATTAGTGTATAATATAAGATTATCATTGAGGCATGGCTCTTACTGGTAATTTGGAGGTTGAAATTGAGATCCAATCACCTACGATTAAGTTCTTCAACTTCTTCACCAAGCAACTTCACAATCTTCCCAACGCCACTAGTAATGTCCATTTTGGTGAGATTCATGATGGACCTGACTGGCATTCCATTGGCTCTGTTAAGCACTGGTCTTATACTGTTGGTAAGATTCTTTAAAGATTCCAAGATTAGTGTTTGATTCATGCCTCTAATCGAAAAGATGTGAGTGGATTAGGGTTTCTTCCTTTGAATAGAGAGCACACCATCCCTTCTAGTGTTACGCTTTACATGACAAAACTTATTTTGCATATTTATTTTCCAGTAGTGTAAATCACTTAAAATAAGCTGAAAGAAATATGATTGAAACTCAACCAATAAAATTTTTCCTTGTATTGATTTTGATAATTTATGAAATAATTGTAGACTTCGATGCTGCTTAAATATTAAACATTGTTAATGAGTAAATTATAGTAGCCAGGAAGGCAGAAAAAAAAGTTTATAAGGAATATCAAAATTAAGATACTCTCTCTTGTGCTTAGTATAGGAGGTAGATAACTAATTAATATATATTAAGGAAACTATTTAAGTTAGTTATTTATAACAAATATGCGTTAGTTTTCCTAAAACGATTAAGGCACAATTTTGCACTGGAAGTAACTGTTCGCTACCACAAGTGCACGGATCGCGTCAAGTAATAAAGTGATAAGTAAGATCGTTCCCTCGAGGATTTGAGTAACAAATTAGTTGAGCAATAGTCTTAGTGAGTTTGATTAAGGTGCGCCAAAACAAAGTGTTGAGTGTGGAAAAAGAACTTTCAAAAGATATTTTGATAAAGACTAAAAATTACTGAACAATAATCTATTTCTTGTGAATTCAATCAATTTTAATAAACCTAGGATTGTTCATCCCATTTGCACTTCATAAACTTAATTTCCTTCCTCTATAAGAATACTTTCATGGGTTATATATATGTCAGCCTAAGATTCACTAGCAAGTGATTAAGCTCTCTCAAGTCATAACCACATTTATACCTTCCATTAACATACACAATCTCTTGCTATAGTTAATGGAAAATAATCTTTAAATAACCACCTTAATTTTGGCAATGCTAGGTCAATAAATATATCTCTATGTTATTAACTAACCATCCATTTAATTCTTAAACTTCAAGTCTAGCATAACTCTCCCCAAGTTCTACAATTAAACTAACTCTCCCGAGCTTAATCTAATTGAACAAATAATCCATTGTGCTGGCCAGTCACGGATATCAGCAAAAACAAGGGAAAATTAACATATATATACCATTGGGTACCAAAAGAAAGAAGGAATTAAGTTCAATCCATACAAAGGTTTAGAACAATCCTAGAATGAAAAACCTAGCTACTCATGTTCAAAAACAAATCACAAATGTCAACATTCAGTCCAACCATATCAGAATTACAATGGAGAAAGGGAATGAGTACAGAAAAACCAAGAGAATCGGAGTTGGAATCTCTTTCAATCTTCAATCCTCCTTGATTTCCTTGAGAAAACCCTTCTCCTTTGCTTGAAAATACTCCTTAGCCGCCTCCCAAAACCTCTGAATGTCGGCTCTCCCTTTGCACTTCAGCCTTTTTGCCTTTTTAAATGACCTAGAACAAAACGCACAGCTGCTGTTTTTCGCGTTTTGGCTGCAGCCAGAAATTATTTGCTGCAGCCAGAAAACGCATTCTTGTCTCTGTCTGTCGTCTGGCTGCAGCCAGAAACTTTCTGGAGGTCTTCTGGCTGCAGCCAGCCAATTTCTTGGCTGCAGCCAAGCATCTGTTTTCAACTTTTTCAGCTTTTCCCAAGGACGCACTCATTGCACTGGTGTTTTGCTTTCTTCCCAACTTCTTGATCAATGATTTGTGCTTCCATTGGCTCTTTGAGTGTCTCAAGTGTGACCCTATAAACACAATGAAGTCTATACAAAACAAAGGGTGATGTATGATAGCAAAATACTCACATTTAATCAAAGAATTATTCTCCTTTTAACCAAACACTCATTGGGCACATTTTCTTCACACTTCAATCCTCATAAACCCATTAATAAATCAGAAAGTGTGATAAATTGAGTGTAAATGTGCCATTTTGATATGCATTTCACCAGGCTAACAGTAACTACTTAGGGCGTTGGATATTTGAAAGTTTTTCAAGGAGCAGTTTTGTCCCGGAAGTGTTAATAGAGGAGAAAATTTTCACTAACCATTAAAAAAATAAAGAGAAAATTAGCCGTGACCGTAAAAAAAAACTAGTATGGCCCGTTCACATATTTAATGGCAAGAGCTAAAATTACTAGGTTGTGGTAATTACTTCCAGGGCAAAATTCCTCATCAAAAAACTTCAAGATACTCAACATTCTTGAATGGTTACTTCTGAGGTGAAATTGCACCTTAATCCTTCCTAAAATATCCCTTTTAATCATGACTACCCTTGAATAAAAACTCTATTGATATGTGCAATCAATATAAATACTTTGAGAAAAATTATAAATTTGGACGGTAAAATACATTGGGATATTATATTTAGGACCAAATATCCAATCCCCAATTAACTAAAACCTATATTAGGGACTAGAGGGAGTAACTCAAGTATTCTCATTCTTCATCTTGCATGCCAAATTGTTTTTCTTTTTTTGACACTGATACTTATTTTGTACAAATGGGAACAAGTATATGGTAAGGTGGTGATTGAACCATGTTTTTATATGATTTTTTCATAATTAAATTGGGATTTTTAATGCATTTCATGGGACATTATTGCATAATTAAGTACTAATTTGAGTTCGGGATAATTGTATTGAATTAATTGCAATTAGGAGTAAAATGGTCACAATTTGTTAATTATTTTGTACAATTGTTTCTTAAACTTTTGATGCTATCTGGTGCTTAATGTTATATTACAGGTTTATTTTGGAAGAAATTGAAGATTTTTGGATAGTGAGAATTAAATTTTGACCACTGGAAAAACTAATAGAAAAGGCCCCATAATTTTTGGAAATTTCAAATTATTGAAGAAAACATTATCAGGAAAATTATAGAAAGGTACCCACATGTTCAGAATTTTTTTTAAACCCTAAAACATTTCAAAAGTGTCCAATTAGTCCCTCCTCATGACTTGTAAAATTTTCGGAGTCGTCAACCATTAGGTCTTCCTTCAGCTAAAACGCAGATTCGAGAGGCGAGCTGAGATTGAAAAATCAGAGTAACAGCGCCGTGCAAGCTTCTTCATCTCTGCACCTTGGCCTTCTTCTTCCTTCCTCGCCGTCGACTTAGTTCTCCTCCATGGTCGTCAGCGTGCATCCTTCCTCCATTACCACGGAGCTACAACCACCACTCCTCCCTCATTGCACCACCTGCTTCTGCATCGAGACTGCGAGAGCGATCCGAGAGTTAAGATCTTCAGCTGGGAAGGAAATAGTGGCGAGAAAGCTTCATCCAACCTCCTCCGTCTTCTCTCTCCATTCTCAACATCTCACTGCCGCGAACTAGAGGGCTTCGGTGACGTCCAACTTTTACCGACCAGATCCTTGCTCATAAACACCAAGAGCCGGAGCTTGACAGAATGAAGAGAAAAGAGATAGGAGCTGGGAGTTTTTGAGCTGAAATCACAGTTTGAGGCCGCGGACGATGGAAGGAATTTCATAGCTCAGAATCACTTGAAACCACTGGACCTTTACTTCCTCCATGATTCGACCTTCTTTCATCATTTTTTTTCTCTTCCACCATCGCTGTTACTCTGCCTTCACCGCCGATGCTTCTCTGTCCTCATAGCCAGAGTTCTCTGTCTCTCTCTTTCACTCCATTACCATTAGTTCTTTTTTTTTCCATCACCATTCAATCACCTTCACCATTACAGATCCTCTTCCCTTCAATTTCCCACTAAACCCGACAGCCTTCCTCTGTTTTTGTCTCTACAATTTCGTTCCTTCAATTTCCATAAGGTTCTGGTGTTATTTTGAAGAAGCTGTGGTTATTCTTCAATAATTAGGAGTACCTGATTCATGTGATTCTTGGTGGCAATGAAGGTGCTAGAGTTTCAAAGTGCTGTAAAGGGGAGTTTATTAGTTTCTTATTAGCTCATTATATGTATTAATTGTGATCTGTTTGACTTAATTCTGAATTGATACATGTTTTTGAGACTTGGATAAGTGTTTATTTGTCTTTTTTGGTTAACAATTGTGCTGAATTTTGTGTTAATCCACTTGGACTATGTATTGAAATTATTTCCTTATGTTTTAAAGAGATTATGCATTGTATATGATTATTGTGGTGTGTAATTGCATTAATTCATATTGAGTGTAGCGATTGTACTCTTATTTAAGAAGAAACAAGTGCATCAAAATAATTTTCGAACATACTTCAAGTGGTTTTTTAACAATTTTTCTAAGAGATGACTACAAATGCGTTCGTAGAATTAGTCATTAATTAGGTAGATTGGACTCAACGCGATTGCTAGAAGTTTTCAATTTGACTTGATGATAAATGAACTCCCATATCATTTTAAGAAGCTAGGAAAGACATTTACTTTATTAGCAACTTTCATTTCTTCATATCTATCCAATTTTTATACAAAAACCAAAAACAATAGCTTAGCATTTAATTAAATTGCATCCTTCCTTTAGTCATTAATTTAAAAAATCAAACCCAATTTCCCCTTGTTTTCTTTTATTGCATTTGCATGGCATTTAGATTATTTAGGATTCAATAAAAGGCTCCTCAAGAAGAGAGAACGATCTTAGGTTTGCCTATACGCAATCCTTGGTAAATTTTTTATTGTGAACCCCAAGTCTAATGTATGAAAATAGTCCTAATCAGGTGGTGACATGTAAAGAGAAAATTGAAGCGATTGATGAAGAGAACAAATCACTAAATGTGGACTTCTCAGGAGGAGATATTAAGGATAAGTACAAAAGTTTCAAGTTCATAATGAAAGCCACAGATAAGGAAAGAGGTGGTGCTATTGCAAAGAGGAGCTTCACTTTTGAGAAGATCCATGAAGGAATCCCAGACACAAAAGGCCACCTGGACTTTGTAACCATCGTTACAAAAGAAGTTGATGCTTTCCTTCTGCGCTCACATGGAAAATGAATTGGAGCAAGCTAAACCGAAAATGCAAAGTACGAGGATGATGAATGAATTAATAATTAAAGAATAAGGTTATGTGTTGTTGAGTCCATGAATTGTGTTGTGAACTAAAGAATAAGGTTCTGTGTTGTTGAGTTAATTAACTATGTAATCATATGTAAAAACTGTGTATGAAGAATGCTTTTATGATCGGTGTATTTAAGGGCTGGTCTTTTAATGAATATGTTGTGTATTTCAATCTTTATCTTCTTATTTTTCTAAAAGTAACTAATATTACAACAAACATTCAATCAGCAACAATTAACATAATCCATTCACAAATCCTAATTGCCCAGAAATTAAATCACTAATCTATCTATTAATGAATCCTTAACAAAAATGCTACTGCTTAAAAATAATCCTTAATAATTTTTTTTTCCCGACAAAATGTCTCACGCGTACGAAAACAATCATGATGACAAATATACAATCATCATTGTCATAGAGGTGTTTTGTAGAGTTTAAAGGTGGGTTTAGTCCCAAACAAAAATTTTTTGATGGCAATGAAGAGAGAGTTACAGAGGAAGAAGCTATCCCATCAGGAGAATAAATGAAAGGAATGTCTCGAATCCCTATACTAAAGTATTCGATAGAAAAGGAGCTAAATACTGGTTGATAGTATTAAAAAAAAAAGACATTCAACATATATAATAACCGTCAAATAAGTCTTTGTTGCACTATAATCTTTTGTTATTTGACTCTTTTTCATTTTTTTTAGAAAAAAATAAATGGGAAAACACTAATGGCATAAGGTTATAAGTTGGATTCGTGACCTGCAACTTACAAGAAGATGTCATGCTAGTAGGTTACAATACTTCGACTTGATGCTTTTTGTATTTGAATCAAAAATAGTTGTCAACTTGCTCTTAAACTCGTGCTAGTCATAAGTTTGGTTAAACTCGCGAGTTTATGCACAAGATTTATGGTTTATACATTTCTACCTTACAAATTTGTGTCTACTCCCTTTAACATGTGCGAGCTTCTTCAATTTAATTTTGTTTAATGGCATTATATATAAACTTCATAGAAATTTCTTTGCTAGGTATTACAAATTATAAATATTGATGAAATTAATTTCAGATATTTAAAAATACTTAAATTAAATTATTTTCATTTTTTATATTTTTATTATTTAATCATATACTTTAAGATCTATTTATTATTAAAATTAAACTCTTACCACTACAAAAAAAAATGTGATTTAGTAGCGATTAAAAATGTGCCAATGAACCTACGAAGTAAAAAAGAGAAAATTGATGCTAAATGCTGAAAAGGACACTAGCAAACATAATAACTAACAATGAAGCACATATTTAAAATGAGTACCTCTCAATCGGATACATCCATCGATATTGTACTGGGCCAGTAAGCTTTGTTTCATGAATGAGGTGGACTGTAAGGTGAACCATCATAGTGAAAAAGTATGGAGGAAAGATCATCTTCAAATGACAAAGCGTAAGAATAATTTTGGACTGCAGCTGATCGAGCTTTTCAACGATCAAAACCTTAGAACACAACTTTCAAAAGAAAGAACAAAGTTTCACCAAAACGATGGACACATCGGGAGGAAGTGCATTCTTTATAGCCAAAGGGAGTAACTATTGCATAAGAACATGTGGTCATGATTCTTCAGGCCAGCAACCTTTTGAGCCTGTAAGTCAACACATCGAGAAATGTTGCTTGAATACCCATCAGGAACTTTTAATTTCTTCAACGTCGCGAGGAAGACTTCCTTGTTTGGTTTTGTGAGGGTAAACTTTGCTAGCTGAAATTTGTCATGCTCATCTGGCCAAGCGTCTTCACGAACTCCCATAGCGCGTAAATCTTTCCTCGCTTGAAAGTGATCTTTTATCTTACCGGGTTTGTTAAGCAGTATATATAGTACATTATCGCAAACATTTTTTTCAATATGCATGACATCAAGACTGTAGTGAAGTAAATTAGATTTTTAACATGGAAGAGTGAATAAAATACTTATCTTCTTTCATTGCTAAGGCGTCAAAGTCTTGCGCGTCTTTTGGTGAGCTTGTACTGAATCATCGGTTTTTCCGAACTCGAACTCAACATTTTCAAGCTGCTGTAAGATTTCTATACCAGACAAAGTCTGAGGTGGTCCTCTTTTTTCTGGTTTCCCATTGAAGCGGATTCCACTACAATATGAACTTGTGCCTTCCATCGATAAACCTCTGATAGCCCATAAAGCACTACTTTCAGCTATGGGGAAGGCGTACTGCGTCAGAGTTAAAATTACAAGCTGGACACGCCAACCTAATATGCACATTCCAACCAGATAATGTACAAAGGCTAGGAAAGTCACTAATCATGCACATCAAGGCTGCACGCAAGTTGAACAATGTCTTCCTGAAAGTGTTGTACGTCTTGATGCCGACATTCCACAGGTCAAGCAATTCCACAATAAGCGGTTGGAGATACATATCGATGTCATTACCCGATACCTTTTTGCCTGGAATAATCATAGACATAATAAAGGAGCTTTGTTTTATACACATCCAGGGCGGCAAGTTGTAGGGAACCAAGACTATCTGCCAAATATTGTAACTTGTGTTAAGATTCCTAAATGGATTGAAACTGTCGATCACCAAAGCAAGCCGAACATTTCTAAGGTTAGCCACGAAAGATGGAAAGTCATTGTCAAATGTTTTCCAGGCATCTACATCCCAGGGATGTCTTACTTTACCATCTTCATTCTTATCAACGTCATGCCACCTCATGTGCTCCGCTGTTTTGGACGTCATAAATAATCTTTGTAAGCGAGGTTTCAAAGGGAAGTACCTGAGAATCTTTGCAGGTTTCTTCTTCTGCTTTTTCCCCTTCTGGATTGTCTTGTACCTCGATGTGTGGCATCTCTTACAAGTGTCCCTGCTGAAATCGTGTCCCCAATATAGCATACAATCGTTAGGGCATGCATCAATCTTTAGATAGTTCAACCCCAACATGTTGATAATCTTCTTGGCCTCATAGAATGTTATGGGAATCTCAGCATCAAAGAATGCATCTTGTAATAATTCGAGCAACATCGACATTCCCTTATCTGTGATTCCACACAAGCACTTGATATGATACAATTTAGTCATGAAAGATAATTTAGAATATTTTCGACAACCTTGATATAAAGGACGATATGCTTCATCCATCAAGCTGAAAAAATCCTGAGCAACTTCATTTCACATAAACACCGGCTTTGAGCCTTGCACTTCTTCATTGAAGTTGTCATCATGAACACCAATTGAATCACGCACAGCATCATTCATAGGATCATCTTCATCTAGTTGAACTCTTACTTGCAAACTTCGAGGAAGAGCATCATCATATCTCATGCCGGCCTTCTCACCATGACTTGCCAAGAACGTATAGTCCTTCGGGAAAGGCTTCAGAAGCAAATGTTCCTTAACAACATTTCGTGCATGCCACTTCTTGAACTTGCATCTCCGACACGGACAGACGATCTTACCGTTACAACTAGCGTGAGTGAATGCAAAATCCAAGAAATTGTTTAATCCATACAAATATTCCGAAGAATTGCGTGGCAACGTGATCCATGACTTATCCATAGCTACTTGTGAGAGAGAAGAAAGTATAGTAAAGAAGATGAGTGAATATAGAATGACGAGTGCTTGCAACCTTATATTTTGGATTTCCAACGTTTAATATTTTGTAGCGGTTCATAAACCGCTAGAGTAACTACTACGGTACTACACATTTGTAGAGGTTATATGTCTTAAACCGCTTCTAATTTTCAAGCCGTTGGTAGTCAAATTGAAGAATTTGTTTTAATCTAGTAGCGGTTTTAGGAAAAAACCGCTACTAGTATATATTTGTAGCGGTTATAAATTAGTAACCGCTACAAATTTCTCGTAGTAGAAAATTTCAAATTTCCAATATTTTATGTTCGTAGTGGTTATTATAAAAAAATCGCTACAACCTATTTATGACTGTTTGAGAATTTGAAATAAAAAATTTGTACTCAATTTGTAGCGGTTATCTTCATAAATCGCTACAAATTTGCACAAAGTGGGGGAAATTCAAAATTGAAATGTTGAGTATCTGTAGCAGTTATTTATGTAACCGTTACAAATAGTCAACATTTCAATTTTGAATTTCCCGCGAACATGTCTTTACATTTGTAGCGGTTCTTGTATTAACCGCTACAAATATGGAACTATATTTGTAGCAGTTTTTATATTAACCGGTACAAATATATATAATTTAATTTTTTTTAGTTTTAGAAATATAAATAATACTGTTGCAATTAATTCACAAATTCAACAACGCGGTCTAAGAATATAAATATAACTATGGTAAATGCAATAAGAATTTAAGTTCTGAAATAAAAAATTATATATATTTATTTACAAATGTTTCAACAAGAAAAAATATGTCCTAAACTAAGTAGCAGAGGGCTGATCATCTGGCCCTCCCTTAGGTGGGCCTCCCTTAGGTGCTGTTGGATCGGGGCGCTGGGCAGAGTTAACAGCACCATCATCATCAGTCGGAGGAGGAGGAGGAGGAGGAGAGTAGGCTAGACAACGAACTGAGGGACAGGCACCTGTGGATACTACTTGCCCGGGAACAGGCGAGTGACTCCACGATTGCTCGAGCATGCTGTTCGTGATATCACACCACTGCGTCTGCTGAGCGTAGATGAAATTAGCCTGCTACCGCATCTGCTGAACCTGCTGCAGATGTAGCTGCTGCTGTTAAACCACTGCAGCCTGTGTCTGGGCTAAATCTAATCGCAGTTGCTCAACAGACTTGTCCCTCAGACATCTGACCTCTCTAGAGCTGCCAGCCTCAGAGGTGGTGCTCCTGCTGTAGACCATGCTAGGTCTAGTGTAGTCCCCATCCCTTGTACTCGTCCGGGCTGCTCAGATTGACCCAGACCCACCTTCAAAGGAGCCATGGGGTCTACTGACCCCTGTGACTCCTCAGCCTGGGTCTCTTGCAGCTCAGCCTACGACTGCTGCATCCGCTCCTGCCATTTTATGAAACAATTTCTTATTAGCATTTTTTGTAGTTTCATAAAAATGGGATGCTTATGAAGAAATGAATCTTGGTAGCAAAGTAAATGGCTTTCCTGGCTTCTTAAAATGATCTGGGAGTTAATTTAACATCAAGTGGAATTGAAAACCTCAAGAAAACGTATTGAGTCCAATTTATCTAATTAATTGTTAATCATACGATTGCATTCATAATCATCTCTAAGATAAATTATTAAAAACCACTTAATGTATGTTCAAAAATTATTTAATGCATTTTCTTTCTCTTAATTGAGAGCACAATCGTAACACTCAAATTGTAATAAATCCATCATACGCACTAGTTATCACATAGAATGCATAACTTCATTAATTCAAAACGAAATAAGTTCAATGAAATCCAAGTGCACCAATACAAAATGCAACACAAAAACAATCAATCTTAGATAAAAATAATCACTCATCTAAGTCTTCAAAAATACACATAAACCAATGCAAAATTAAACCAACTAGAACATTGTGCATAAATTAAGATAATGGAAATTAATGAACTCCCTTTTGTAGCTCATTGAAGCTCTAGCCACTTTCTCTACCACCAAGACTCAAGCAATTCAACTACACATAATATCAATAGTAGCTACAAACAGTTCAACACCTTAGAATTTAATAAAAATGAGTGAAGCACTAAATGTGAAAAGAATTGAGTGGAAAGATTCTGTTGGGTTTGGTAAGAGCAGGAATGAAGGTGGGAAACATCTGGAAAATAAACAATGGTGGAGACAGAAGAGGTTAACGGTGGTGGTAGAGTAAGAGAGATAGAGAGACGATTGTATGGAGAAGGAGAATAGGAAGGTGACAGTAATGAAGATGAAGGAGGGGTTATGATGATGATCAACAGAGGATGTACAGTGATGATGGTGAAATGAAGAGAATAGGAGAACTAATCTAGCGAAGTTAAGGGTAGAAATCTGAGTAAAGAAGGGTCACTAAGAAGCTCAGGATCTTGCCGAGAATTCCATAGTTTCCGCCTTCAAGCTTTGGAACTCAGCACTGGTTCAGCAACTCTCCCCTCGCAGCACACCAAGCTCCCAGCTCTCTCTCTAATGTTCAAACAAGCTTGCCTGAAATGGTGGTGGTGAGAGTGGAGATTCACTTGACAGAACAGGGGAGGTGCAACTCTGCTATTCCAAGACAAAAAAGTCACTTTGGCATTACGTACAGTGATATCAAACAAGCTCTTAAACTATAGTATAGAGTTCAAATTGAAAAGTGATCAAAATATATCATGTAAAAATGATGAATATACAACTTTAATTTTCATTCTTTAATTGTAATTTTGGATGTACAGATGGGAAATAAGTATTCAAGGAAAGAGTTGAGGTGGATGAAGAAAACATGACTACAACTTACAATGCATTGGGAGGGAATGTAATGGAATTGTACAAGAGCTATTGATTCATCATCAAATCTGAGATTAATGGAACTGTCAAGTTACGAATAGAATATGGGAAGATCAACGAGGAAGTCCCACCTCCCCATAAATACCTTCACTTTTGCCTCAACGTTTTGAAAGAGATTGAACATAAATTAGTTTAAGCGTTATTAGACCATAATGGTATAATCTTTGGATCTACGGAGACTCTTAGAAAAATGAAGTCGTACTGTTTATGACCTATAATAATATGACTTGTGTGAGAACTTTTATTTTTAAATAAAATAGGAATGATATATGGAATTTGTTTCTTGAGCTAGCGATGGTGTGTATTTTATGCATGAATGAATTCATTCTACTATAGACAATAGTTTTTAAGTTTGTGTTTAGTTTCTTATAGGTGCGTATGTAGTGTGCAAGATTAATCATTTTAGTCTGTATATGTGTGGAGAAAATGATGTATGTGCAACTTAAATAAAATCTTAGTATGTTTTTAATATTATGCTTTTGGGTTAATATGTACTAGGTTGTTGTAGGTGTTATAGTTGTACCATGTAAAAGTTTCTTTGAAACTTGGAAATCTTAACACTACCTCATGTCCATGGTATAAAATCCAATCCACTTTATTCAATTTGAACTACAAAAATCCACTTTGATCTTATATTAAAGACTCGGGTTGTATTATTTTACATAATTTTTGAAATATTTTCATATTTTATTCTATCTACCATATTTAATTGCCAGCTAACTGATTAGCCTTTCTCCCCATGTTTTGATGAAATATGCTTATTACAAGCTTCGTATCCATCTCTATTAATTATTCCGACATGTTATTCAATGATTTCACAATACTTAAAGTAATCATTATCTTACCAAACCACATTTGGAATAAGCGCAATGCAACTCTATATAGAGGTTACATGCGCAATCCAAAAAAAGGTTGTTCCAGAAATTTCGAGGCTCTTTTCAATACCTCATGAATAGTTGCAATTGGCAAAGTCTTTCACACAATTCTTCAGCTTCTATTCCAACGCCTATCACTTTTCAACCTAGTTGTGATATTCACAATGTTCTCAAATTTGAATAGGGTTAGACAATTTTCATGAGAAAAAATAAAATTAGACAACACACCTCTTGCTTTGCTTCAATTTATCTAGATCATAATGACGAAGTTCAATATTTAAATTAGATAAAGTTACATTTTACATATCTTTCTCTTTTTTGTATTTCCTGCTTGAGACTGATGGTGCATTAAATTATCCAAGTAGCTTCAACACGTGCTACTTCCTTGAACCACATCACAATTGCTACATGTAAGAATTAAAAAAAAAAACTGCTTATAATGGTATTATTCATTATAACCTTTGAGGCACCTTCGGCAAAAAGGCACAAGCTCGCTATTCTTATCTCTTTCCAATGAACCTTTATATAAAACTGATGTATTATATTACTAATTCCCCATTCCCTATACCTTCCTCTTTTAACTCTACGGGTCTGTTTGGTGTGAGGGATTTAGAGGGGAGGGGAGGGGAGGGAAAATTTTTATAAGTTGAATTTTAAAAGATTGAAGAAGTGGGGTAATAAAATTTTAATAAAGAGAATATATAAGATAAACGAGTAAGAAAAATGAATTAAAAATTTTTAACCCCACTTCTCTATTTTTTTTTAAATTCAACTCAAATAAATTTTCCCTCCTCCCACTTTCCCTCCCCTTCCCTCAGACCAAACAAGCCTTAATGGAATAAAGTCCTTTATTTACATAAAATTGACCATTTTATCAAAAATTTAAAAAATGAAAATAATTGGATGCTTAATTTTTTCCAAGTTTAAAAATAATGATGAAACTTTTATTGTTATTATTATTATTATTATTATTATTATTAGATATAAAGCCAATTTATTCAAAGATATAATGATTAAACAAACATATGTTGGTTTTAACCGTTTAAGTATGATATCTTAAATTTATAGAAGAGGAGTGTGAAAGGGGAGTGAAGAGAGAGGAGTTGTCCCTTGGAATTTGTGCCAGCTTGAGTTTGCTTCTTGATGGATGACCCCAGTGACCGAGTAATGCCACAGGCAAGTTCGTTGGGAAACAAGGGGAGTGCTGATATGGCTATGAACTAGAAGAAAGTATCCAAAGGGAGTGCTATTTTTGTCTATGTGGTTGAAACCATTGATGAAGAAACTAATCAAGCAATGATGTTAATGAATTCATCTCTGAGTAAAATAGGGAATGCTTTGTCATACAAGGACAAGCTTACAGGCTTTAAGGGATCAGATTATAACGGTGTTGCTTATGGCAGCTCCACTATGGAAGAAGATGCCACCCTTTCTGATTTATTGGATCAGTCCTGGGAAATTCCTGAACCCTCAGAAGAACTAAAGCGCCTTATGGATGTTTATCCAATAATGCAATTGTCACAGGAGAAATATAACCGGTGGGCTAAACTATGAAACAACTCTCTTATTATCACAGTCCTAGGTGCAAAATTCAATCTCCCCAGATTAAAAGAGCATCTATGCAGAATTTGGTAGACATGTTGCTTTGAGCTAATTGATTTACCCAATAATTACTATGTTGTTAAATTTAAAGTTCAAGAAAATTGGGACAAATACTACAAAAAAATCCTATTTGGTGGGCCAAGGACAATAGCTCAACACACCATCCTTGTGCAACGGTAGTCTCCTTACTTTGATCCTTTTCACAACCCTTTGGGAAGAGTAGCCACTTAGATCAGAATTCCTCATGTACCGCTATTATGCTACAATAAAGAACGCTTGTGGAGGTTAGGAGATATGGTTAGGAAGACTCTTAAGGTCGATATGAACACCTTTGAGAATCTGGAAAATGAAGAAATAAAAATTTACAGGGGACGTTATGCCAGAATCTGTGTAGAATTGGAATTACAGAAAAATTGATGCCTCAAATTATTACTGCCTCAGAGCTCTTCAACGTTGAGTATGAAGGATTGGGACTTATTTGCTTTGCCTGTGGGAGGTACGGTCACAGAAAAGAGTAGTGCCAATGGTTTTTAAACCACGATGGTAGGTCTCAAGTGATCGATCCGAAGGGAATAGCATCTCTGGCTGTGCAAAATGCATTGGGAAAAATCGGAGGGTTGCTCTCAGGTGATAGGTCTAATGGAAATAAAGTCGTCGAAAAAAGCCCTTCCGGTTAAAGATGACCAGTTTGGGTCGTGGATGTTTGTGTGTAGGCCCGCTAGAGTGCAAATTCCTAGGAAAAATGAAGACAGGGGTGGAGTGGGTGACAGAAGCCATTTCAGACTTGTAAAAGGTATGGCTGGAACCATAGCATCCAAATTCACAGTTTTAGCCAGTACAGAATGTGAAGGAAATAGGAAACTCGAGCCGAGTTTGAAATCAGAGCAAGGAAATGGGAAAGATGGTAAAGTCTGTGAAGAGAAGTTAGAAAAGGGTGAGGTGCGTTTTGGAAATAATATGTATCAGCTTAAAAGTGATAGTGAAACCAATATGAAAAAAGGGTTCCACGTGGGTATTAAGAGGTGGGCTGAAGTGAAGAAGAAGAAAGAAGCAATCAAGCCTATTTGTATTGTTGATAAAGAAGAAAGCATGGCGTTAAGTTTGGGCCTAAAGGAGGTGATAGATTTGGGAAAAGATCAACCAATAAAGCCCAAAAAGGGAATGAGCCAAAGATCCCATAATTTAATTTGAGGAAGTATGCAGGATGGTGGGCCTCACCTTTGGAAAAAGTCTTGCGATATGCAAATCCCAGCCCAAGTTATGCAAAGTGGGACGCAAGTTGCTGCTAGAACCAAACCTCATTAAGGAAATGGAAAAGAAACTGTCAAAGCTACAGAGGATGATGGAAAATAGGGGACCAACTCTTCTTCAAACGCCATGAGTATGGCGATGATTCCTCTGGATGTTGCCATAAAAAATCATGATTCTCATCAGAAAAGTTCTAACATGCACTCAGTTGCCCAGCTCGAAGTGGTTGTCATGATGGAAGGAAAGCCGCCAGACAAGTAAGTCTCGTAATTCCATTCTGCTATGTTTTGTATATGTATTTTATCTATAATAGTTTCAACCTGGAACTGTCATGGGACGGGTGGTAGTGGTTTTCCTCGGATATTGCATGACATGGTTAAGAAATATGATATAAATGTTATGTGTTTAATTGAATCAAGGATCAGTGGTTATCGAGCAGATAAAGTGGCCAGGAAAATGGGTTTCAATGACTGGTTAAGAATCGAAGCCACTGGATTTGCAGGAGGTATCTGGGTGTTATTGAATAGTTGTGAGTTCCAAATAGATTATTTAACATCAAATAGTCAATTACTGCACTGCAAAATTTCAAATATCAATAACCAGAACCCTAGGCTTGTGACTTTTGTTTATGGGGATACTAGCGTCCTGAAGAGAAAGGATCTCTGGTCGTCTCTGTATGGCATTAAGCAAACGGTGTCCATTCCCTGGTTGGTATTAGGTGACTTCAATGCTATTCTTAATCCTAGTGATAAAGAAGGAGGAGTACCTGCCAGTAATAACTCTATGCATGATTTCCATAATTATATTGACTGCTGTAATCTTATCAAAGCGCCAACTGTTGGTGATAGATTTACTTGGGAAAAAACTGTGGTTAAGGAAAGGCAAGACTGGGTCTTCTGTAACTTTGATTGGGAATTTTTTAACCCTCAAGCTAAAGCTTATCATAATCTCATATTCGAATATGATCACCGAGTTGTTGTTGTTGCTGATAGAACTAATAATACACGCAGTACAAAGGGAAGTAGTTTTCATTACCAAGCTGCATGGTGTATTGAAGAGGGATTTAGTGATGTGGTTAAAGAAGAGTGGCAGGGAAAAAATTGGCTTCAAGGACAGGTACTGTTTTCTAAAGAGGCTTTTGAGTGGAATGACAGAGTGGTTGGGAATGTCATAAAAAAGAAGAGAAATCATCAAAAGACTAGAAGGGATTGACCATGTCAGGCATACTTCAGGTTTTCAGAATGGTCTTTTCAAGATCAAAAAGCAACTTTGGAATATGTATCAAAAATTTTCCATGCAAGAAGAATTGATAGAAACAAGATGCAAGTGGCTTAGCGGGGGTGATAGAAACATGAAATACTTTCATGCCAATGTAATTGCTAGGAGAAAAAGATGTAAAATCGAAGCTTTACAAGACAATAATGGTCATTGAATAACTGATGAAAATATGTTGAGAGATATGGCCCTTTATTACTTTCAGAATCTTTATTCAGCGGACAACATAAATTCAACCTTTACTCCCTGGCCAGCCCGGTTCCCAACCTTAAAACCTCAACAACTACAATTCATTCAAAGACAAGTAACCCCAATTGAGATCAAGAATGCAACATTTGAGATGGGTGCCTTTAAAGTACCGGGCCTCGATGGGTTGAACTTTCATTTCTTCTAATCCCAATGGAATTTGGTAGGGGAGAAGATATGCGATCTAGTGATTAGTATCTTTGCCAATCCAGAGCATCTTCAGGGGATAAATCAGATTAACATCATTCTTATTCCAAAGATTGATCAACCTATATAATTGAAGGATCTTAGACCTATTTCTTTATGTAATGTAAGCTACAAAATTGTTAGGAAGGTTATTGCTAACCACTTTAAAGGTGTCATGAGAAGTCTTGTGGCAGAGAATCAATGTAGCTTTATTGCAGGCAGACAGGGTGTGGATAACATCATTATAGCTCAGGAGGCAATCCATTCCATGAGAATCAAGAGAGGCAAGAAGCATTACATAGCAGTAAAAGTAGATATGGAAAAGGCTTTCGATAGGCTAGACTGGCGTTTCTTGGAATTCACTCTAGAAAACCTATGCCTGGGAGCTAAATTTGTAAAATTGATCATGAGTTATGTTTCGTCTGTTAGATCTCATGTTTTGATGATAACAAAGAATAGTATGAAAAAGATTTGATAAACAAATAAGTTTGAACAAAGTAATAACAGGGAAAATCATCACTTGAAGTAAGCATTGGAGTAATGAAGAAAGGCCAAGAGAAAAAGCTGAGAAACTTCATTGTTGGCAAATTTTCTAAAGGGTTACTCGAGTAGCTACTCGAGTAATAAGACAGAAACTTGAAGTAACTAGGTCAACCTTCAAGTAACCTGCCAACGTTACTCGAGTAAGCACTCGAGTAATAAGGTAAATGTTTTCTAGTTGCTCTCGGCCTGCCAACGTTACTCTAGTACCCATGTCAAAGACTTCCAGTTGCTCTCGCCAATTTCAACCCTGCCAATGATACTCGAGTCTGTACTCGAGTTACTGTGTTTCAGGAAATGTGTTGCTCTCGGTATTTTCAACCTTGCCAATGTTACTGGAGGAGCTACTCGAGTAACTCACTGTGGTAAGCAAAACCTGAAGGTATTACTCAAATAACATGAAATGTTTTTCTCACTCTTAACTTCAAGTTACTACTCGAGTATGTAGAATTACTTAGAAGAAAAACTTCAAGTTACTACTCGAGTATGCAGAATTACTTAGAAGAAAAACTTCAAGTCACTACTCGAGTATGCAGAGTTAGTTGGAAGAGAACTTCAAGTCACTACGCGAGTATGCAGAGTTAGTTGGAAGAGAACTTCAAGTCACTACCCGAGTAAGCTATGCAGAAAATTTATGTTTACTCGAGTAAGGACTCGAGTAACAAGGTAATCAAACTTGAAGTGTTCTCGGCCTTGAAATCCTGCCAATATTATTGGAGTGAAGCATCGAGTAACCTAAAGTTTATTTGAAGGTTTACTCGAGTTGCTACTCGAGTAACCTATGAAGAAAAGGGAGCCATACTCAAGTAAGTACCCGAGTAAACAGGTATTTCCAAAGGTTTGAAATTTTGTTTACTTCATGTACTACCCGAGTAATGTTATGTTTGCTTATTGACTTGCAGTTTATCAAAGTTTTCCCGATGATACTCGAGTATGTACTCGAGTAACCTTTAATGAATACTCGAGTAACTACTCGAGTATGCAAGTTCAGATTTTGAGAATTCATTCCAACATTCATTGATTTATTTCCTGTATGATTAACCTTTCATTGTATTAGTATTCTTAGCATATCCACAGATAAACAATGAAGAGATCTTACCAAATAAGGAAAGTCAAAAGCAACATTCAAATGTCACCTACCGCTACCTACCGCAAACGGATATTTTTCAAATACTGGAAAAGTCAACAGTGGCTATGTACTCTCTAACGGACGAGAAGAAAATGTTCCAACGGTCATTACCAACACACCTATATATATGGGAACATCCAAATAGAGAAGTAGAACAAGATAACACACACGAACGCATTATCAAGCTCATTACTCTATTTTACATTATACTTGTAATTCTATGCTTCAGCGATTCTTATTCACTCTGTGAGAGAGATATTTCATTCGAACTCAATAATTGTTATTGAGATAACTTAAGGTTGTGGAACCTTGAGTTGGGATTGGATTACAACTTGTAAGGTGGAGCGAGTGTCCAGGCGAAGGAGCTTGCTTGTACTGAGGTGCCAAGAACCCACTGAATCTTGGAAGTTATAGTCAAACTCTCAGAGAAGCTCTGAGGACTGGACGTAGGTCAAAGTGGTTGTTGCCAAACCAGTATAAATCTCGGTCTACACTTCGGTGATATTTCTTATTATTCTTTATTGCTTTATATTAACCGTCAAATTTTTATATTTGTAACGAAATTTTAGTATCACCCAATTCACCCCCCTCTTGGGTGAAACACTTGCTCTAACATTTGGTATCAGAGTGTAGGTCTTCTTGTTAAGGTATAACAACCTAAGAAGGATCCAATGGCAAGCATTGGTGAAGGAATTCTTCCCGACGGAGCATCCATCACTAGACCTCCAGGTTTCAATGGCGAACACTTTTCTTTCTAGAAAGCAAAGTTCAGAGTATTCGTGATGGCTACTGAATATGGGCTATGGGATGTGATTGAGAGTGGAAACTATCAACCTACAAAGATTGTAGATTCTCAGAAAATTCTCAAGACACCAGCGGAATATGATGAGAATGACAAGAAACTTATCACTCTCAATAGCAAGGCAATTCTGATGTTACAAAGTGCCTTGAGTCAAAGTGAATATTTCAGAATTTGCACACTTCCAACAGTAAATTAAATGTGGGAAGCTCTGGAAATAGCTCATGAAAGAACTTCGGGAATAAAGGAGAATCGGATCAATACCTTGGTCACTGAATTCGATCTACTTTGAATGAAATCAGGTGAATCAATATCTGAATTTGAACTTAGATATACTCATCTTACTAATCAACTTGCAGCACTTGGGAAAGTTTATGATCAGCATACCTAAGTACGAAATATTTTGAATATTCGTTCTAAAGAGTGGTAGGCCAAAGTCACTGCAATAGAAGAAGCAAAAGGAGAATCAATAAGATCAGTTGCTTCTCTATTTGGAAGTCTTTCTAAATATGAAAGCAAACTAAAGTTCAAACGGGAACTAGATGACATTGGTGACAAGAAAAAGAAAGGTCTAGCACTAAAAACAAAAGAAGATAATCAAGATGAGGATAAGGAATTTGACGATGATGAAATAGGCCTAATCATAAAATGATTTAGAAAGTTTTACAAGAAAGGTCAAGGATTCAAATACTTTCAGAAAGGAGGACCTAGCAGCAAAGATCATATCATTTGCTACGAATGTGGAAAACCAGGGCATATCAAATCAGAATGTCCATAGCTGAATCAAAAGAGCAAAGAACAGAGAAAAGGCAAATTCTTCAACAAAAAGAAGGCCTTCGTATCTGCTAAATGGGGTGATAGCTCCTCTGAAGAAGAAAGTGATGAAGAAGAAGTAGCCAATATATGTCTTGTTGCTCAAGAAGAAATAGAAGAAGAGGTAAAAGATTCTAATCCTACCTATGATGAATTACTCTCTGAATATAATGCTTTACATTCTGAATTCATCAAAGTAGTTAAAGAATTAATTGTTTTCAAAAAGAAAAACAAAGCTCTTGAAATTGAACTTAAAGAAAGTTCAGAAAAGAATTGTGAAAATTGCTTTTCTTTGAAAAAGAAAAACACTGATCTTACAAAAACTCTTGAAAAATTTACACAAGGAAGTGAGATGCTAAATGTTATTTTAAAAGCTCAACGATTTGTAAATGACCGATCTGGAATTGGATATGATCCAAAATCAGATAAAAGGAAAGGTAGAAAGAAAGCAGGAGGTAAGTCATATTTGAATTATTTCCAGCATTCTATGCATACATCGAATCCTTTTGCATTTTGTAATTACTGTAATAGAAAAGGTCATTATACCTCTTCATGCATTCATAAGAAGAAAGGAAACATAGGAACCTACAAATGGGTACCTAAAGGCTCATACTTTTAGAAAATTATTTGTACTAACCCAAAAGGACCCACAAAGATGTGGGTACCTAAGACTTAGTCATTTGATTGCAGATATGTCTTAAAGCATCCAAAAACAACAAATGGTACATAGACAGTGGATGCTCTAAACATATGACCGGAGATTTTGAAAGTTTTACCACATTGCAACCTAAGGAAGGTGGAAAGGTAAAATTTGGAGGAAATCAATCTGGAAAGATAGCAGGAATTGGTGAAATCCAAAATGACAAAGGAATACAAGTCAAAGATGTATATTATGTTGAAGGCTTGTGTCACAATTTGCTGAGTGTAAGTCAAAGTGCAGATAAAGACAACTGGATAATATTTGATTCAGAGGAATGTCTGATTGTCAACAAGAAAGACTTACTACTTGATAAGAAGAATATTAAGGCTAAACTCAGAGCAAAAAGGGAAGGTAACTGCTATACTCTAGATATTAGTATAAATGAATCTGAAAATTGTTTTCTGAGTAATGTTGATGAAAGTTGGCTATGGCATAAGAGATTGGCTCATGTCAATATTCATCAATTAGGCAAACTACTCAAAAAGGATTTAGTTCTTGGATTACCCAAAGTAAATTTCAAAAATGACTTGATTTGTGATGTATGTCAAAAGGGTAAACAAACTAAATCATCTTTCAAATTGAAAAATGAGATTTCAATAAGTAGACAACTACAATTGTTGCATATGGATTTAGTTGGCCCAGCAAGAGTAAAGAGTCTTGGTGGCAACTTATATTCATTAGTCATTGTTGATGATTTCTCCAGATTTACATGGGTTATTTTTCTATCATCAAAAGATGAAAACTTTGAAGAATTTATTGTTTTTGCCAAGAAAGTGCAAAATGAGAAAGGTATGTCCATTGCAGGTATTAAGACTGATCATGGTGGAGAATTTGAAAATCAAGCCTTTAAAGAATATTGTGATACTAATGGCATTGATCACAATTTCTTTGCTCCAAGGACGCCTCAACAAAATGGAGTCATGGAACGCAAGAATAGAGTGCTAACTGAAATGGCGAGAGCAATGTTGAATGAAAAGAATGTGTCTTGAGTGTTCTAGGCTGACGTTATGAGTACAGCATGCTATATTTCAAATAGAGCATATATTAGAACAAAACTTGGAAAGACACCATACGAGTTGTATAAAGGAAGGAAGCCAAACATTGTTCATCTACACATCTTCGGTTGTAAGTGTTTCATTCATAATAATGGTAAAGATAACTTGGGAAAATTTGATTCTAAAACTGATGAAGGAATTTTCCTAGGATATTCTAACCGAAGTAAAGCATATAGAGTTTTTAATAAAAGAACATGTGTTGTTGAAGAATCAATTCATATTGTATTTGATGAATTTGAATCCTCTGACAAAACCATTGATGAATAACAGGAAGTTGTTTTAAATCAAGAGAATGGTCAATCTATTTCTAAATCTCTTATTCCAGAGGTTGATGAAACCAAGGAAGAAGAACAAACACTAGGACAACCTAGAGCCTGGAAATACAATAAAAGTCATCCCTTAGATCAAGTCATAGGAGATGTGAATGAAGGGATCAAAACTAGAAATAGAATTTTCAAAGAAGTAAATTTTTCTGCATTCATTTCTGAGATTGAACCTTCTAACATTGATGAAGCCCTATCAGACAATGATTGGGTTATAGCAATGCAAGAAGAATTAAATCAATTTGAAAGAAATCAAGTTTTGGACTTGGTACCCCGACCCAAGGATTATCCGATCATTGGTACTAAATGGGTATTCAAGAACAAACTTGATGAATCCACAATTATTGTCAGAAACAAGGCAAGATTGGTGGCCAAAGGCTATAATCAGGAAAAAGGGATTGATTATGAGGAAACTTATGCTCCAGTGGCTAGATTGGAAGCTAGACGCTTACTATTAGCCTTTGCATACATCAAAGGATTCAAACTCTATCAAATGGATGTAAAAAATGCATTTCTAAATGGCTACATTATGGAAGAAGTATATGTAGAACAACCTCCAGGTTTTGAGGATGTAACTAAACCTGACCATGTTTTCAAACTCAAAAAGGCTTTATATGGTTTAAAACAAGCTCCTAGAGCATAGTACGAAAGGCTCAGTAAATTTCTTATTGATCAAGGTTTTGTACGGGAAATTTTCTGAGATAATGCAGGGAGAGTTTGAGATGTCAATGATGGGGAATTGAATTTCTTTCTTGGTTTGCAAATCAAACAAAGAAAGAATGGAATCTTCATATCTTAAACAAAGTATTTGAAAGAATTGTTGAAGAAGTATGGAATGGATGAACCAAATGGAACGGACACACCTATGAGCTGAACTACGTTGCTTGATCCTGATGTCAAAGGGAAAGACTACAACATCACAAAATACATAGGAATGATTGGATCATTACTCTATCTCACGGCAAGTAGACCAGACATCCAATTTAGTGTTGGCATATGTGCAAGATATCAATCAGCACCAAAGGAATCACATGCTGAAACTGTCAAACGAATCTTTAGATACCTTGCTGACACACCCGAATTGGGTCTGTGGTATCCCAAAGGAAGAAGTGAATATCTTGTTGCATATTCAGATTCAGATCATGGAGGATACAAAATAGACAGAAAGAGCACCAGTGGACAAGGAAAATTTCTTGGAGGATCTCTTGTCTCATGGTTCAGCAAGAAACAAAATACAGTGTCTCTTTCATCAACGAAAGCTGAATATGTTGTAGTCTCAAGTTGTTGTGTACAAGTGATATGGTTAAAACAACAACTACAAGATATTGGTATTTATCTCAAAGAAATACCAATCTATTGTGACAATACCAGTACGATAAGCTTAGCGAAAAATCCAGTTCAACATTCTAGAACCAAGCATATCGATGTTAGACATCACTTCATCAGGGATCATGTCCAAAAGAAAGATGTGAAAGTAATATTCATTCCTACTCATCTTCAACTAGCTGATATCTTCACTAAACCCCTTGCAAAAGATCAATTTCTATACATTAGAAGAGAATTGGTAATGAGTTGTAAGTTATTTCAATCTCTTATAATGTTAGATAAAGATATTTGATAATGTTTTTATGATTACTAATTTAAGCATCGGAGTATGTAGAAACTTGTTTTCCAGGAAGATTGAAACTCTGTTCTGAGAAATAAAAACAAAGGTTATCAGAGGACACCTTTACTGGAGTACCAACTTCAAGTAATGATTGACAGTGAAGCATTACCCGAGGAACAACTTGAAGTAAAAGAGCACTTTACTCGAGTAACTACTCGAGTAATGGTCTTCCAAAACTGGAAGTAACGTATCAAGTTTCTTGGAATTTGAATCAAATGATTCATTGGTGAGAACTGAACAGTCCAAACTGAAAATGAAAGGTTACCCGAGGCGAGCCTCGAGTAAACTTGAAGCTTACTTGAGTAAGCACTCGAGTAACTGCAAGTCCAGATCACCAATTTGATGAGAAACGAATCAAATCTGCTCTAAATTGGTTACAAAATGATCGAGGGAACATACATGGATAATTACAATATTATTCATGCTAGGTACGCAATTTAAATGAATTATTTTGAAAATTTTCTGTATGATCACTCGAGTATGGACTCGAGTAAACATGCAATTTACTCGAGTAAGGCCTCGAGTAATGTCGGGTTCTAGGTCTTTATCTGTCGCAAACTCAGTCATTTCCACAAAATCTCCTCGAGTAAATCACCCAGTCCTCTCTGAAAAACTTTTCACAATCACTTTCTTACTTGATTTCCATCAAAACCCATCAAATTTCAACCTCAAAAACCTCCTATTCTGCTTAGATTCACTATGCCCTATATCACGTTTTTCTTACCCTGTTTTCTGAAATTTCAAACTTTCACTGATTTAAGATTGTTAGAACCAAAAACCTTACTCCCACAGACTCTTCTGGATCTCCTCAACTCACTGATCCTCTTTCTTCTCCCCCCAGAAAGAGAAGAAAACTCACTCCTAGATCCAAAGCCAAAGTTCAACCCAAACATCAACCTTAACCGAAACTGAAAGGTGTTGTTATCAAAGAGCCAGTAGTTACAAGGGCTCATTCTAAGAAGAGCACCTCTACTGGGAGAGGCAAAAGTGCAAAGTCTCCTTCTCCTCTACCTTCTGATTCCTCAACTCCCTCTTTCACACCAAAACCCCCTAAAAAGCCTAAATATGATGTGAATGTGGCTAAGGCAATGGCTGGCATTCTAGATCAGCTTGAGAAGGGGCAGTCTTCAAAGAAATCAGAATTGCCAGAAGAGGAGATCACCAAACCTCCAAAGGGGTTTAATGTCAATAAGCTGGAGGAGTCCCAGAAATACCTCACTCAATTCTCCAGGAGAAAAGTATGCAAGACACACTATGTGGACCTTAAAGTACTTCAGGAGGTATTGAAGCATGATCTTAGTCCCTTTCTAGAACCATTTATGCCTTGGCTTTCTATTAGACTTCCTTTTTACACTAAAGTAGTCACACACTTTTACTGTAATCTTGAAATTCTTGATGAGCCTAATAGAAACTCAGCAGAGGAAGAGATGACTACTACTGTTAGAGGCCAAAAGATTCTCATCTTACCTTCTAGGCTCAATTTGTGGTTAGGAATAGAGAACCCTCCAGATGACATTTACTCCAAACTTGACTCAAACCAAATTTTCTCTGTCCTTAAACCTGGTGAGCTTGTAGGCCCCTTAAATTTCAAACCTAGTAATATGTGTGATCATCATAGGGTTCTATGGTATATCTACTCTAGATCCCTTATGAACAAGGCCAATAATTATACCCACTTTTCTAATAGGGACTATAGATGATTTGCTTCCTTACTACTGAAGGAACAGAAAGATTTGGGGGAATACATATTCTCTGAGATGAAGAGGTACAGAGTATATGGGAAAGCTACCACACCTATGCTATATCCTCATATTGTCTCACTCATTCTGAAGGAAAATAAGATATGGTATATGGAGAACAAAGAGTATATTGAGAGGATTACTCCAGTTGGGAGAAATCAAATTGGCAAGCTCAACATTGACATTCCTCTCAAGAGCCCTATGGAATCTGGATCTAAGAAGAAGAAGAAGACTGAGACTGAGACTAGCAAGATGGATGACACTCAGTCATCGTCTCCAACTGCCACTACATCATCACCTTCTTTCCTCAATGCCACACTTCAGCACTTTATGGAAAATATGCTCAGAGGATTCCATGTGGACATTGCCAACACAAATGCTGAGTTGATAACTCACATGAATGGAAAGATGGCTGAGTTGGTAGAGAAGATGGATAAGAGGCATGAAGAGTTGCTAGCTGAGTAACGTGCCCAGGGTGAGACCTTGAAATTGATTTTGGCACGATTGGATTCTTTGGGTCCCAGACCTTCTGCCAGTCCATCATCCTCTGCACATGAGACTTCTTCATCTCCAGAGCATATACCATCCCCAGAGCATATACCACTACCTCCAGATAACATCCCATCTAACCTTTATCACTCTGACATTGAGCCACTTATTCCTCCAGTCTCTAGTCCACCTAAGCCAAGACCCGAAGATATCCTATGCTCAGTGGATAACCCTGAAACCAATGAGACCATCCATATTGTTATTGAGGATTCACCGCCCAGAGCTCAGCCCCAACCTACTCCTACACCTATTCCTTCTCCTACTCATACAGAGGAGATATCTCCCTCATCCTCTGATCATCATACTCCAGAGGTTGAGACCACCACTATGATTATCTACTAGCCTTCACCTATTCCTCCCAGAGATGACATCCATATCCCTCCACTAAATCTTCCTGAACCAGAATCTTCTAGTTCTTTTGATTCTTCTAGTTCAAATGGTTATTTGGTTCTTCCAGTGAAGCCTATCTCTATGGTCAAGCCTTCCAATCCTCCTCTTGAATGATAAAGACAAAAAGGGGGAGAAGACTTGAGAGTGATTTTGAGGAAGTTTCTGTTTCTTTTTGGGTATATGGGTGTATATGGGATTTAAGGAGCCTTTTTAACTTATAACATTTTCATGTGCAATGTAACTTTAAGTTTAATGCAAGTTTACTTAAGTTATAAATTTATTTCAAGTCCATTTTAGCTTTTAAATTATAATACATTGTGGGACTAATGAGTTTGTTATGTATTCAAAGTGTATGTTATGACTTCAAAAACACTTTGAATTTACACTTAACAAAGTTTCTCAAAACAATCATTGAGAGTTCAAGAAGTGTTTATTTGATAATTTACTTTCAAAAATCTTGTTCAAAATCACCAAGTTTTGTCATCATTAAAAAGGGGGAGAATGTTAGATCTCATATTTTGATGATAACAAAGAATGGTATGAAAAAGATTTGATAAACAAATAAGTTTGAACAAAGTAATAACAGGGAAAATCATCACTTGAAGTAAGCATTGGAGTAATGAAGAAAGGCCAAGAGAAAAAGCTGAGAACTTCATTGTTGGCAAATTTTCTAAAGGGTTACTCGAGTAGCTACTCGGTAATAAGACAGAAACATGAAGTAACTAGGTCAACCTGCAAGTAACCTTCCAACGTTACTCGAGTAAGCACTCGAGTAATAAGGTAAATGTTTTCTAGTTGCTCTCGGCCTGCCAACGCTACTCGAGTAACCATGTCAAAGACTTCCAGTTGCTCTCTCCAATTTCAACCCTGCCAATGATACTCGAGTCTATACTCGAGTTACTGTGTTTCAGGAAATGTGTTGCTCTCGGCATTTTCAACCCTGCCAATATTACTCGAGGAGCTACTCGAGTAACTCACTGTGGTATGCAAAACCTGAAGGTATTACTAGAATAACATGAAATGTTTTTCTTACCCTTCACTTCAAGTTACTACTCGAGTATGTAGAATTACTTAGAAGAAAAACTTCAAGTTACTACTCGAGTATGCATAATTACTTAGAAGAAAAACTTCAAGTCACTACTCGAGTATGCAGAGTTAGTTGGAAGAAAACTTCAAGTCACTACCCGAGTAAGCTATGCAGAAAATTTATGTTTACTCGAGTAAGGACTCGAGTAACAAGGTAATCAAACTTGAAGTACTCTCGGCCTTGAAATCCTGCCAACATTACTGGAGTGAAGCATCGAGTAAACAAAAGTTTATTTGAAGGCTTACTCGAGTTGCTACTTGAGTAACCTATGAAGAAAAGGGAGCCATACTCGAGTAAGTACCCGAGTAAACAGGTATTTCCAAAGGTTTGAAATTTTGTTTACTTCAAGCACTACCTGAGTAATGTTATGTTTGCTTATTGACTTGCAGTTTATCAAAGTTTTCCCGATGATACTCGAGTATGTACTCGAGTAACCTTTAATGAATACTCGAGTAACTACTCGAGTATGCAAGTTCAGATTTTGAGAATTCATTCCAACATTCATTGATTTGTTTCCTATATGATTAACCTTTCATTGTATTAGTATTCTTAGCATATCCACAGATAAACAATAAAGAGATCTTACCAAATAAGGAAAGTCAAAAGCAATGTTCAAATGTCACCTACCGCTACCTACCACAAACGGATATTTTTCAAATACTGGAAAAGTCAACAGTGGTTGCGTACTCTCTAACGGATGAGAAGAAAATGTTCCAACAGTCATTACGAACACACCTATATATATGGGAACATCCAAACAGAGAAGTAGAACAAGAGAACACACACGAACGCATTATCAAGCTCATTACTCTGTTTTACATTATACTTGTAATTCTATGCTTCAGCGATTCTTATTCACTCTGTGAGAGAGATATTTCATTCAAACTCAATAATTGTTATAGAGATAACTTAAGGTTGTGGAACCTTGAGTTGAGATTGGATTACAACTTGTAAGGGGGAGCAAGTGTCCAGGCGAAGGAGCTTGCTTGTACTGAGGTGCCAAGAACCCACTGAATCTTGGAAGTTATAGTGAAACTCTCAGAGAAGCTCTGAGGACTGAATGTAGGTCAAAGTGGTTGTGGCCGAACCAGTATAACTCTTGGTGTACACTTCGGTGATATTTCTCCTTACTCTTTATTGCTTTATATTCACCGTCAAGTTTTTATATTTGCAACAAATTTTTGTATCACCCAATTCACCCCCGTCTTGGGTGAAACACTTGCTCTAACATCATCTACTTCCATGAGCATTATCTAGAATGGTGCAACTTCTGATAGCTTTAGTCCTTCAAGGGGGTGAGATAGGGAGACACACTAAGTCTGTATCTGTTCGTTCTTTGCATGGAATTACTCGGGCAGCTCATCCACCAGGAGGTTGAACTAGGGAACTGGTGCCCCTTAAGACTAAGCACCTTTAGACAGATTTCCCACCTTCTCTTTGTAGATGATCTGATTCTTGTTGGTTAAGCCTCAACGGAGCAGGTGGAAGAGATTCGGAATGTCATGGAGCTGTTTTGCCAAATTTCGGGCCACATGATCAATCTAAATTGTTTGTGTCCAAGAATGTCCATTTTAATAAGGCATATGAGATGAGTCATATTGTGGGGATTGGTCTGACGGTTGACCTTAAGAAATACTTGGGAGTTCTTCTGCTTCATAAACGTATGGTTAAGATGACTTTTGCACCGATTCTCTAAAAGGTTTGATTGAAATTAAGTAACTGAAAGGGAATACATCTAAGCATGGCGGGCCGCATAGTCCTCATCAATTCAATCCTATTTGCTATTCCACAGTACCAAATGCAGTCCACTCTTATTCCAAAAGGGGTGTTATCCATAATTGAAAAACTAAGAAGAGACTTCTTTTGGAACCAGCATGATGATTCCAGGAACTTGCATCTAGTAGCATGGGATGGGCTAAAATGGAAGAAGTGCAAGGGAGACTTGGGAATCAAAGACCTATACTGCCAAAACAAAGCTTTTCTAATGAAGTTGTGCTAGGGTCTAATCACTAAGCCAGAAGTCTTATGGGTCAGATGTCTTCGTGCGAAATACTCATGTGGGTTGGCCTTGGTTCCACACATGCATAGATGGAGTAATCAATTGGCTATATGGAATGGAGTGTTGAAGGTCTGGGAGGATTTCTAAAAGGGCCTAGGGAAAAAATTAAGGAGTAGTAGAAACACACTAGCTTGGCAGGAATGTTGGGCCCCAGTAGACAAGCCCCTAAAATATTTTATAGACAGGAATATGCACCTGATTGATATGGATGCCCAAGTTACCTCCTTTATATCACAGACGGGCAATTGGGATAGAGCAAAATGGGAAGCCTTCCTTCCTATTTAGGTAGTAGATAAGATATTAATGGTGCCCCCTCCTTCAAGCACTAAGGATGATGTAGTTTGTTGGCGGAATGCCCCTGATGGTAACTTTAGTGTCAAGTCGGCTTATGAAAGGATCTACCACCAGCATACCCACAATTTTCAATCTCACTGGCGGTATTTATGATACTAGGGAATTCCTAAAAGAGTCAAGCTCTTTATGTGGTAAGTATTCCATGATAGGCTACCAACTAATGAAATCAGAGCAAGACATAATCCAAGTGTTCTAAACACTTATCCTTTCCAGTATGAGAGTGTCGAGAGTATTCTTCATGTGATAAGAGATTGTGAGCATGATCAAATAGTGTGGTGTTCTTTAACTAACCCCTTATATTATCCTATGTTTTCTCTGGTAATTTGCAGGAATGGCTCCAATGGAACTTACATTCTACACCAGGAAACAGGAGGATGGCTCGATGGTCATGGCAAAGAGTATTCAGCATCACATGCTGGCTCTTATGGAAGAACTGATGTAATCAAGCATTCAAAGGGAAACTGAATAATGCAAAGAAAATAGTACACAGATGCTTACATCATCTCTCGGAAGGAGTGGAGAGTGAATGTTTTCATCCTCAGATTTTCCAATTTCTGGACAGAGGGGTACTTCACTGGTAGCTACCAGAGCCAGGCTTCATTCATATAGATGTTGATGGCTCCATACTCAGTGGAGGTCAGGCAGCTTGTGGAGGTGTCATTCGGGACCAACATGGTAATTGGATACGTGGATTTCAACAAAAGTTGGGACATACTTTCCCAACTACTGCGGAAATCCATGCAATCTATATAGGACTTTGTTTATGCAAACATATGGGCCTATAAAAAATCAGGCTCTTCTCAGATTCTCTCCAGGCTATTCATTTATTATTGTCAAGCTGCAGGCCTGATCACCCATTATATGATGTCCACTTGGATTCTATATCTCTCATTTATAGGGACTGGGACTTGGAGATCTCTCACTCGTACAGGGAAGGCACACATCAACAGTTAGGATTATGTGGAAATAGGGACCTCTCCTACGGAATGTAATCATCTGTTTGCCCTAGAGTGTGGTATGCTATCGCAGGACCACAGCATAGAACCTAGTCTATAGGTTTTTACCCTTTCAAGCTTTGCTTGCCTTTGTAATCAAAAAGTATGATATCTTAAATTTAAATTCATGTGAATACAAGGAACATATTTGGAGAGCTACCCGAATTTTAGAAAGTGATTTTGATTTTTTATTACTTACTCTTCCGGTCATTAATATAAAACATATTTGAGGAGTTGATTTTGGTCTTAAATATAAGACATAGTTTTCATATTTGTCAATCTTTTCCTAATTTACCCCTATTGATGCTTTCTCAACAATAATCAAGAAGGAGAGGAAATTGGGGAATTAAACAAGATGGCTAGGGTATTTTAGAAAATACATGTCATATTAACTAATTTCCTTAATCAAATCATATTAAATAAATGTGTCTTATATTAAGAACCAAGGGAGTATTAATATTTTTTTTCATATATACCTTGTTTTATATGTAATTTTTTTACCCACAATATGTAAATTGATTGAAAGTAATAGCTCACAATCTCGCATGGATTACACCTCTGTTATGTCATCTTTATTGAGATTCTATTATTCCCTATCTGTTAAGGGATTGAAAGGCAAATATTTGAACTTATGCTCTTATAGGGACTTACCTTATAAACTACTAATTGACGTCGGGAAGGAGGGTTGGCCATTGGAATAAGGCAGGAAGAATGCTGCGGCTTTTGCTCTTTACTTTGTGGCATATCGCTGCTAAGTTTTCAAATTTCAATGCCACTGTTAATCAACAATTTCTAGGGTTGTCTTAATCTCTTACTTCTTGAGCTTCTGAATTAGCTATAGGGATTATGATAATGTCAAAACTGCTTCTAGCTCCCCGTATTGGCAATTCTATTTCCCGAAATGCTTATGTCTTTCATATTTATTTCAAGTCTTGGTCTTCAATTTCTTCATCTACTTTAGTGAACGAAGTAGAGTCACAGTTAAGATCTCTGCTTGAAAGGGAATTGCTTTGAGTCAGCATGCAATTTTCCTCTGTCACCGAGCCGTTGATTCTAATTTGGTGCCTTCTGAGTCAGCATGTAGCTTTCTCATTGATAATTTAAGGAGGTCGAAGCTATATTCCATGGTCTTCTCGTTTTATTCAAAGATGAGCATTTTCAGCGTCTTACCGAGGTTTACATCATTAAGTAGTTTGATTGAGAGTTTTGTGAATAACCATTGGCCTGACTTAGCATCGGGGGTCCTGGGGAAGATGATCAAGCGTGGTTTTAAAATTCACGTGTCTAATGCAAACCAACATTGAAGGGCTTTTTGCATAAGTAATGATATTGGGAAGGTGATGTGCTTATTTAGTGAAATGAGAAAGAATGGTGTCCTACCGAATAGCTGTAGCTACAATACACTTATTAATGGACATTGTAAGGCAGAGAATTTGAAAGAAGTAGTGAATTTGTTCATGGAAATAAAGCAGCAGGATTGCCCGCCTGATTTGGTGACCTTTGCCACTTTGATAGATGGTTTCTGTAAAGATGGGGTGGTGGATGAGACATTGGCTTTGTTGGAGGACATTGAGAAGAAGGGTTGGGATGCAAATGTATTCATGTATAATTCACTCATCAGTGGATTTTGTAATAAATGAGAACTTGAAAGGGCCAAAGAATGTTTTTATAATATGTTGAGAAAGGGAATTGCTCCAGATGCAATTACTTATAACTTCCTAATTCATAATTTTTCCAAGAATGGACAGGACCAAGAAGCCTCTAACTTGTTGAAAGAAATGACAAGCCGTGGAATTTGTATTGATGTCGTTGTTTATACAGCTTTGATTGATGGACTTTGCAAAACTGGGAAATCTTCCAGTACCATGGAGCTGTTGAATTTGATGCAAAAAAATGGTGAAGAGCCAAATACCATTACATATAATGTCATGATTAATGGACTTTGCAAGGAAGGTCAGGTAGACAAAAAGGTATCAAGTGAGACAATAAAGGGTCCCACAGACACTTTGGTAGTTAAGGCGAAAGAGGATTTTGGTCATCTTGTCAACCACAAGAAAGATTCTCCAATCAGTGATCAAGTTGTTTTGGCTACACCAGTAAAAGTGCCACCATCTGACATCATAACCATCAAGGATCAACTTCATCACGAGTCCACTCCAATGCAAGCTATATCACCTAGGGCCATTCCATTATCTAATGGGTCTCTCCATGAGTATCTCGTCTATTGGAAAGGCTTTCCAGACATTATTAATGGAGCTAACAGTGAAATGATTAAAAAGCAAGACAAAGGGGCTTAATCAAAGGAAATCTCTATGGAGTATGCAGGAAATGGTTTTGAATTGAATCAATCTTTTGAGTTGACGACCGAATGTCACAAACTATAGGCTATAGAGATGTATCGTGTTGGAAATCTTGACAAGACAGGTGTTTAAATCCAGCAGATTTCTCCTGCACATGGCCCTCCCATTCTTCAAACACATCAAATTTATGCCATATATGGGGCTATGAAGTAGCATATTGTTTTCCTATTCAATGATAGCCTACAACTACCTTGTTCATTGGAAATGTCTTCCAAATCATCAATGTCCCATTTTTCACTATTTTGTTCGTTGGAAAGGATTTCTGAATTAAAGTGCCTTACCGAATTGTACCATTACCTCTCCAAATTGTTGCTTCCATTTTAACTCGTCAGGAGCCGAGTTCATCAAGCAAGGGAGAAATGATGGAATATAAGAATGATATCTTGAAGAATCCAGTAGAAAACATATCTTGTGATAGGAGATTTGGAAGGAAATATGCTAGAAAAAAATGATTTAGCTTTTTGTTGATTATTATATCTTTAAGTAGTGCTTTTCACTTTTGCAAGTTGTTTATGTATTCTTTTACAAGCTATTTTTGTACCCACTTTTGCAAGTTGTTTATGTATTTTTATGATTGATGTCACTACAACCAATAGCTTTGTGGTTGCAAGTTGTATTGAGTTTCCTTTATGGCAAGGGAATCTCTTTTATAAAAAGGGAGCAAAGCAGTATGTGTAAGCAGACTTGATGAATGAAAATTACGATGGCTTAGTTGCTTTCTCTACTTCCCCTTTGGTTCTGTCTCACCTCCTCTCCATTTCTATTCTGCTTCTCGTCGCCCCTCTCTCTCAGTCTTCCCCCTCCGTTCTCTGTTTCAGATCTGTCCTCCCCTTTTCCTTACTGTTCCTACATGTTTTCTCCTAAAATTATATTTTACTCCATTATATTAAATCAGTGTGTGTGTGAGTGTTTTACAGCAATTTGGATCAAAGCCTCGGTTCCTACACTCTCAATGAGTTGCTCATGAACTTCTTCGTGTTGATAAGATTCAGCATATTTATATCGATTATGACTAACATATTCATGTTGATCAACATATGTATAATGACAACAATCCATATGCTCAAAATGCTAATGCTCAATGTACTGAAATCGATTCGAATATTCATATGCTCCACAATAATCAAAGACATTTGAAACTTGCTTTGAATTAAAGGGCATGTCAAACAATTGACTCCCATAATGAGTTGGAACATACTTCTCCTTTAACTTTTCGTTCATCTCATCTCATCTCAATATTGGAGGTTGATCTAGCTGTTGAAGGTTTCTTTCTACATTATGCCATTACTTTCTTGCAGATCCCACAAGCATCAACTTTCTGAATTGGACTCTTTCAACATCATTCATGTCATACCCTTCAAAGTATTCTTCCATCTTTGCCAACCAGTCTAGGAACACATTAGGATCTAATCTTCCATTAAATTCTGGGGTTTCCTTAACCTTAGTGATAGGACTAGTATGATTGATTTTGAAGTTTTCTCGAAATTTCCTTTAGGATTCTTCAAGATATCATTCTTATATTCCATCATTAGGATTGATTCCAAACTCTGTGACTTATAGTATTATGATTAATAGTCTGTGCAAAATGCATTTACTCAGCATGGCAAAAGGAACTTTAAATAAAATGAAGATTGCTAGGATTAGGCCATCAGTATATGACCACAATGTACTACTGAAATCTCTATGCGGGGAAGGTAGTTTGGAGCAGGCTAAAGTCTTGTTTCAACACCAGAAATGTGAACCATGAACCAGATGTTTTCTCCTTGAATACAATAATTAATGGAACTCTCAAAGCAGGAGATCTTGAATCTGCCAATGAATTGCTAGTGGATATGGTTAAAATGGATTTAGTTCCTGATGCAATTACATTTTCAATATTAATAAAGGAGTTTTCCAAACGTGGGCATTTGGATGAGGCAAATTCACTATTTAAGAGGATGATTGCTAGTGGCCATACGCCAGATGCCTTTGTATATATATGATTCCTTACTAAAGGGCTATAGTTCAATGGAAAATACAAAAAAAAAAATCTTTTACTTGCTCCACCACATGGCAGATAAGGGTGTTGTTTTGGATTCAAAACTAACTTATACTATCTTAGCTTGCCTTTGCGATTGCTCAAAAGATTTAAATATAATGAAAATTCTCTCAAATTTTTCACGGGAAACATCAAAAGGAGCAAGTGTTACAAGCAATGAGCTCTTAATGAAACTGAACAAGGCTCATCCAAAGATTCTTCAATTACAAACTTTGATGTATCATGCTTTCAAGAGTGCATGTTGATCCTATGTTTAGCTCTGCCATGGTGCTCTTCAGCAAGGATCCTATTGTCCTTTTTTCAAAGAAAAAAGGTTATGCATGCACTATCTGCTTTTCTTTGTTGAAATAACCATATTCTTGACGTGGTTAGGTTGTTGATTTATCTCTGTCTTTATTTTCTTGCTTCTATCCTAGTCTTCCTCTTCTCCTTTTTATTCTCCATGTGTTATTTTCTTCTTCTTTATCCTATATTTCAAAAGTTTTGTTGAGGGTGACATATCAGCTTAGGAGCCATTGAAGAATTTTGGAACTTAATTTCAGTAGATCTCGTTTGTCATGCATTTTTAGGTGATTGCCCATTCAATAATTTCTAAACTAACTTGTACTATCTTAGCTTGCCTTTGTATGACAAGCCTTCTTTCTGTGAGAATAATGTCATCCATTTACACAATTAGGATGGTTGTCAAGCCTTCTTTCTGCAGAATAAACACATTTAGCATTAAGATCAACTCCTCAAATATGTCTTATATTAAGGACCGGAGGGAGTACTTCATTTTGTCCCTATTGCACCAATTGAATAATTAACTCTCAATTTTTTTAATCAATTTATCATTGGGTTAAGGAGCAAATTTACCAACAAAGTTTTATCCGATGAGCGTCTGGGACAAATATGTTTTAGAAAGGGCAAAAATACCAATGAACAATTAAAAAGGGGCATCCAACACAAAAATCGTTAAATCCGTACTAATGCCGTTAGGGTTTTCTTCTCTTATAATTTAATGCCGTTAGTACGGATTTAACGGTTTTTGTGCCCTTTTTTAATTGTTTATTGGTATTTTTGCCCCTTTTAAAATATATTTGTGCCATACGCTCCTCGGACAAAACTTCATTGGTAAATTTGCAACTTAACCCTTTACATTTTTAATTCCTGAAATTCCCTAATGTATGGTTTTTCTAACTGAAAACCCAGCCTTTATTATGTCATATTTTCCCATTGGGTGGCAGCCGTCAATGTTGCCGGTTGCGGTATACGCTCTGTTTGCCCTTATTTCCTATGCCCACTCACTTTTGTTTGGTATTTGGCAGCAGGGAAAGTTAGGGCTAACTAATTTTTTTTTTCTGGTTTCTTTGTTGTTGTCTAATGCAATTCTTGTACCATAGCATGAATAGGTTGGTTCTTAATGAAAACTTTTATTGTTTCTTTAATACGTTACCACTACTACCACATGCTTAGTTTGATCTAATCAACTCATTTCTGTAGGATATTTACTATATTTTCATTTAATTGCTTTTTTGTAATATTCTGGACACACCGGCATAAATACAAAATCAGGCTACATCTCATACTGTTGCTGTATAGTGTTGGAGATGTGCAAAATATATAAAAGTTAATAACCTAAAGCAGAACTTGATTGTTTTGTTGGCTTCCCAATTATTTATATATGTATATATATATATATTTAAGAAAAACAGGAAAATTTCCCTAAGGGACAGCGATACAATACCTACCAACGCAATAATGAATTTGCAGCAAGTTGATAACGGAGACTTATCTTTTATGACAGATTTGCTTCATTCTTCAATAATCTTCGTTGCATTATTGGCAAGCATTACAAATTTTTTTTGTCAGAAATAATAATAATCAATTTTATCCGATACACGATGCCAACAAAATATTACATTGTTAAATATAAAATATGGTAAGGTACAACTATTTGTCCATTTTGGGGGAAAAATAGGCATGGGCTGTCGGATAAATGCTACATTATTGACAAGTGCTGACTACTCATATGGAAAAAGACTTTGATCTTGATCATGAACTTGATTTTATTTTTTATTAACACCATAAACAAATCACACGGGAATCTCGACAAACACGACCATTCTCCACGTCATTTGAATATATATATATATATATATATATTATATTCACATAAGTTTAAGGCGTATAAATTTCAATTTTTTCTTTCAAACAAATTTAATAACTTAAGCATCCCGTGAGATAGTTCGAAATACCTTAAAAATTATAATAGAATTATAGGGATCAAATGGATCATATAATTTAACAATAGGCTAAAGTATGCTTTTAATCTTTTAAATTTTACATGAGGTATACTTTTAGTCCTTTAATTTTATAAATTATACTTTTTATCCTATATTTCTAATACCGTTGATATTGCTAATGAAAAATGTTAATGTAGCAAACTCAAGTAATGAATATGCATCTGACAAAGCCTATTTAAGATTAAATTTTATAATATAATATATTTAGATGATTAAATTAAAATAAACTGACAAATCGTTGCAAATGAAATTGAGGTTTTGCTATTCAGATTATTAAAATAATATAATTTTTTAATACAATCGAGGTTTTGATATTGACTATTTCATTAGGTTTGTAGATATTTTTTAATTTACACATATTTTAAATATAATATTAATAACATTTAATTATATAGTCATCACTTAAGTTTACACAGTTATCACTTAAGTTTGTTGCGGCAGTGGTTTTCCGTTAACAACATTAACGGTGTTAGAATTATAGGACCAAAGTATACTTTAAAGTTAAGGGACCAAAAATAAAACTCATATAAACTTAAAGGACTAAAAGTATACTTTAGCCTTTAAAAATACTAATTAGTTGAATTATTCTTTTTTTTTAATAATAATCAAATGCATTAATAAATATCAAATGGTTACATATAATGGTTCAACAGTCAAACATGGGCAAGACTGTATCAACCTGTAGACCGAAGGTTAACATTAGAAATAGTAATTAATTGGTCAAAACTAAAAAGCTGAAGCAGATTTCCTATATCTTGGAGGACCACATTTGATGAAGAAGACCATTTGTCATTTTGGAAATACCACTTCTTCCTGACGCAGATAATGCGTGGAGATCCCTTTGTTGTGGCATTGAAAAAGGGACATTGAGAGATCCAATAAAGGGAAGCCCTTAAGCAAATATGAGTGATATTTCTTTGGGATGTTACTTTCCTCCAAAGCAAAGCCTGTATAGATTGCCCTTAATAATAAAGGAATGAATGGATGAAGCAAGAACTTCTTGAGTAATATTTATCAATAATGATACTCCAACTATATTGAGGAATGGTATTTAGAGAACATACTTCCTGTGCATAGGCAAAAGTTTTGTTAATATCATCTTCATGATGCAGAAAGGCAATAGTAGTTGTGGAGGTTGAGAAAGTAATCTCTTTGATGACTGTTACTGGATCCAACCGTTTACCCTCATGAAGAGCTTGATTTCTTTTCATCCATATGATGGAGATTAATTTAACTATTTGAATCATTTGATCAAGAAGACCCTCTTTATAGTTGCATTATTCATTAACCATAAATAAAGCAAGTCATCATTAATATTCTCCGTGTAATGCACAATTATTATATTGCACATGATCGCAGCATTAAGTTTCTATAAAAGGCATAGAACATTCATCTTCCTTCCATAAGTGAAGAGATCATATATTATTATTAGTCATCTATCATCGTTCGTCTGAGAAGGCATGGCTCTCACCGGGAAGCTTGAGGGTGAGAATGAGATTCAGATTCCTGCTTCAGAGTTCTCCACATTTTCACCAAGAAGCTTCACAATCTTCAGAACATCACTGATCATGTCCACGAAGCTCAGCTTCATGAAGGAGAAGACTGGCACACCATTGGATATGTTAAGCAATGGATTCTTATTGTTGGTGAGCTTTTAATTATTCAGTTCCAAGTGCCTCCTCGTAATCATAATTCAATTTTCCTATATACTTCCTCCCTCTTGTATTTTGTTTCTAAATATAATGCATCAAGCTACTTTATCTTTTAAATTTTTAGTTTCTTTTCTAAACTCTCCCTACCGATGATACATATTAAGACGGTTTTTATCAAGGGAGTGGCATCTAATGCAAATAATGTAAGAGCTAGTTAGAGGTGGGATTTGGTTTTGAGTATAACACCTTAATCTACTTTTTCCCCCCTATTTATTACTACCCATGTTCCTTAATATGAGACTTAGTTGACTAATTTGGAGAGATTACGTAAGCTAAATAAATTACTTAATTATAGTATATGTTACATGATTTCTCTTAAATATACTTATATGTATCATTAGATTATGTATCAGTTTATTAGTCAGACAAATAAGTTTGAAGAAAAGTGATAAATATAAATACTTTAAAGTAATTTATTTGGCTTCCTAAATCTCTCCAAATTAGTGAATTGGGTCTTGTATTAAAGATAGAAGTTAGTATATTTTTCTTTTAAAAAATCTCTATTTATCGCACGTGTTAAGGGAGTTTGTATCAAGCTAGTTTCAATGCATATGATTGAAGAGGGTATTTTAAAGAAATCGGCACATATTTTTATCAAATAGCTAATTTCCCTAATCTACCCAAATTAATTAATTTGATCATATATTAAAGAATGGAGATAGTAACTAAGTAATTAACAAATTTCTTTAATCTCTACAAATGAGTTACCTAGCTTTTATATTTAAGATCAGATAGATCATAGGACTTTTTTATATATCTTTAGCAATTGTCAAACATTTTGTGTGCTTGCTTCGAGGACCTAACTTGGTGTTCACGTAACGTACGTACAGGTGGCAAGGCAGTGAAATGCAAGGAGAGAATTGAAGCATATGATGAAGAAAACAATGTAGTCACATTCGACCTGTTTGAAGGAGATATTCAAGAGCAATACAAGAGTTTGAAGGTCACTCTCAAAGTCACCGACAAAGATGAGGGCAGCGGCGGCGGAGCCGTGGCGAAGTGGATTATTGAATATGAGAAGCTCAATGAGGGAATCCCACATCCAACAGCCTACGTGGACCTTGCCAAAAACATTGGCAAATATGTCTATGCTGTTGTTCCTCCCCCAAAATTCAACCAAATTAATTATAAATAAATAAATAAATCATATTAAGTCAAATTATTCCCGTCAAGTGGAAATCTTTAATGGTTTGTGCTTTGCGCTGCATTGGCTGGTTCGAAGTTTTTTTTTTTTTTTTTTTTTGGACATGGTTCGAAGTTATTTTAACTTTTCAGCCTTTGGTCTTTTCTGTACGTGTTGCTCTGTTTCTAGTTTCTTTCAAGTGTATGGGTTTGTTTGTTTTATGTTTATGTGGTTTATGGATTTGGCTCTTGTTTATGCTTCCAGTTATAATCTGTTGTAAGCTAGCCCAATCTTTTTAATGTATCTTTTTACTACTTTTCTTTGAATAAAATTGCCTTATTATATAAAAAAATTCCCATAAAGAGTGTGGGTACTAAGTACTGAATAATTTGCTTAGTTGTGTGTTGCTTACTGATTAATGAATGTGTGCATTATCATTTAATCATGTGTATTAGAAGCACTAAGAGTGCTTGTATAATGTATTTAATAGTTGGTCTGTCAAAATAGCAACAACCAATATTTTTTTATTAAATGGGGTTGATTATATAAATCGTAGAATGTTATTGTACTTTATCAACAACCAAATCGTTAAGAAAATTGTTAACCAATATATAGACATTTACCAAATGGGAGAAGACATGACGTCAAAATAATATTTGTGTCTCTGTGTCTGTTAAAAATAAAGTTTCAGCTAAATGGAACAAGGAATATATCTATTTGATCAAGATTAAACAAGGATGTGAGCTACTCCTTTTGGTCCTCAATATAAAATATATTTACGTAATTTGATTAGATTAAGAAAGTTGGTTGAGTTAATTAATATGACATGTATTTTCTAAAATACCCTAGTCATCTTCTCAATTCACTCGTTCCCTCTTCTCCTTAATTATTATTGAGGAAGCATCAATAGGGGTAAATTAGAAAAATGTTGACAAATATAAAATTTTATCTTATATTTAAGACCAAAATCAATTCTCTAAATATGTCTTATATTTATTACATGAGGGAGTATTGTTTATATCAAATTTGCGTTACTTCAAGAGCTCCAATGGCCTATCACATCTTCTAGAAACTTCCGCTCCATCGTCTCTATGATAAAAAACACATAGATCCAAAAATAGGTTATGCTTATGCTGAAGGCTATGCCCTAGGCTATTTTGAACCTAACCTAGTAAGGCATGTTTAGGGTTTAGGCTCAAACTTATTATCAGGCCTACTTCAATATACAAATCAGACCTATTTTTATAAAACCTTTAGCTAACTTACAAGCCTATAGGCTTGACCTATTTAGTTTTTTGGGTTAAGGAGCAAATTTACCAATAAAGTTTAAGAAAGGAGCGCTTAACACAATTATGTTTTATAGGGGGCATAAATATACATAAAAAATTAAAAGTGGAGCATGTAGCACAAAACCGTTAAATTCGATCTAATGGCGTTAAATTATAAGAGAAGAAAACTCCTAACGGTGTTAGGTCAAATTTAATGATTTTGTGTTGGATGCTCCACTTTTAATTCCTTATGTGTATTTTTGCCTCATTTAAAACATAATTGTGACAAGCGCTCTGTTGGACTTTGGGTCCAGGTCCGCCCTTGATGGGCCGGACTATTTGATTAGGAAATAAGTAGCCTAATCAAATAAGAATAAAATCAGCATAAGATGCAGATTTGGGAATATTTAGCAATAATTATGGATTTGTTAAAAGAGGAACAAATCACCATAATTAGGGAATTAAATGAGAGACAATTAATTCCTGTCTTGGAGGGCAAGAAGGAGTGCACACGTTTCCTAATTAGTGGCCTCCATAAACCACTATAAATAGGGTGTGCCTCCACAATTGCAACTCGCCCCGCCATTGAGTTTTCTGGCAATTCCCTTCTCTCCTACCATCTTTCTGGTTCTGGTGATCTGCTGTGCAAATCACAATTAGGCTCTAGTAGTCTAATAATTGTGTGGGCACAAGTATGGAGTATTGGAGCTTTGACCCGGATCCGAACATGGATTCGTCCAAGTACGCCTATTCTCCTTTCTTAGTTAAAATAATATTTTTCCTACACGCTCCTTCCTTGAAAGTTTGTTAGTAAATTTACTCCTTAACCCTAGTTTTTTTAATGTGCACCATTATATATAATTATATATAGTATAATCTAGATCAACTTTATAAATTATTTATAAAATTACTAACTTAGCCTTAACCATAAGTTTCATATCTATTTATTCTCATATAGACTCAATCCTTTCATTCAAAAGTCATTCACCTCTATATCCCTCCTCCTTCAATCGATCAAGATAGCAAAGCTGACTCACTCCCTCTCCCCTGATTTATTTTGTTTTCTAAAGCATAATAGTTGCTGAGTTTATTTTAGTGATACCTAAATGAAATATTATAATATTAGTAGGAGGAGTTTGTCATAGTTTATATTCGAAAGCAAAAGATGTTAAATCCAAATTTATATGTCGCTTGTTGCTCTTGGTTGATTTTAAAAAATATATCTCATTAGTCAACATATAATTGGTTTTTCTTATTCCTACTTGCTTGGATAATTGTTGTCATTAAGCATTCTTTTTTCCCCCTTACTAAACTCTTATACTAGAGATGAAAATGGATCCTAGGCATGTAAGATATAATGTAGACTTTTAAGTTTTAAATACATCATTTAAAGGATAATATATGAATTTAGATGTATAAGCTTAAAAGTTTATTTAAAGTAATCCTTTAAAAAGGTTGCAGATCCTTGAAAGGCTTGAACATGAGCCTAAAAAAAAAACTTACATATTTGCTTGGGTTTTATATCTTTGCCCTGGTTCATGCCTAGAAGCCTAATCTAACATTACGTATTTCCACCCTGTTGACTCATTCATGATCAAATGGCATATTGCTCATCTTTATTAGTATAAATAGTATTAGGTCGAAAGTTTAATCTCACGTGGCACCACCTATAATATCAAAAGATGCTCAGGCAACATACAAACTACTTGTAATTAAAAATACATCTGCATAATGTATGGGTTAATTAATATTATACAGTTGTGTGAAAAATCTTCAAATTAATTTCAACAGGAGACCATATCTGGCTTAACCTCTCGAGGTAATTTAAAATCATCAACTCCTTTCAGAATTATCACTTTGGTCCTCTTAATAAGTTCTTTTAAACTAAATCTCACATATTAAGGAGAGGTAGTTAACTCAATGATTATGGGGTCAATTTTCAACTATGCCTTCATTTATGAATGAGTACTTTTTAACTATTTCTTCTCTATCTATTTTTAAATTATTTCTTTATTGGTACAATTAATAGGGACAAAATTGTCACAATCTCATTTACTACATTGAAACTGGACTTATAAATATAATCAAATTTTTTTTATCAAAAATGACTTATAAATAAGACGATGTTAGTATATGGACAAGGTATCATCACATCATCGTCAACAATAGCATGGATTCTCATATTAAATGTTGATGGTGATGGTTCAGACAAATCGCGGTTGGAGTAGTTATACTTATATGTCAAACATCAATTTTAAAATGATGTGAATCAACTTTATTTCACATAAAAATTCATTTTAAAAATAGGGCTTTTACAATTTCATTTTGTCATGTGGGTAACAGGAGAGCTTTCATCATTGAGCAAGTAATTATTAATTAGGGATATATATTCAATTCAAAATTCTGATACACTCCTCCGCTTCTATTTATAAAACAAAAATATAAGACTTTTTTTTCTTATTTTTTTATTCATGTAAAATATATTAAAAATGACTTATAAATAGGAATCGATGATATTCTATATCCTCTTCTTTATTATAAAGTATTTCTATTCCTCTCATCAATATTAAAAAAGAGAAGTAGTTTAATCATTAATTTCTTATAAAACTTAAATTCAAAAATTTTTAAACTTATCCATACCTAATATAGTCATAAAAGTTATTGTAATAAATAAAATTTTAAATAGAGACAATTTTAGAAAAATGTAATTAATACCCTATATTAATGATATAATGGCCATCTATCTAAAAACAAGATACTCCCTTCCATTCATAATATAGGGCAATTGAACTAATTTATGGAAAATAAAAAGTGACAGTGAACTCATTAAATATATTCTAAATTAAAAATTTTTTTCACTTTTACCCTTATTGAAAAATGAGTTTGACAATTTAATGAGTGGGAAAATTAGAAATGAGCATTAGTTACATGAACAAAATTGAAAAATGAGCATTAATATCTTACAAGTGACTTATAATCTTCTAATGATCCAAAATGCCAGAAGCATGCCTAAAGATAATTTTGGTTGCAAAATATATATTGAATTTGATATTCTAGAAGTACCTTATAATTATGAGAAAATTTAGAGATCATGTTAATATTGTATTCATTGTGATTTTACTAGTAAAAGTTAGTTCTTGTTGGTACATAGTGGATAATGAAAATAAGATTGGGTGATTTTCATGTTAAATCTTTTATTGTTCCACAATGAACAATATAATATTTGGCGGCTAAAAGGAAGATCTACTCAAAAAGACATTCTAAGTGATGTTGTAATTATGGAGAGTATTGTTGCACAATGAACATTATTGTTCAATATAAAGTTGATGCACGCTGTACTTTTTTTCCCTTATCTAGGTTTTGTCCCACTAGGCTTTCCTAGAAAGCTTTTTAATGAGGCAGCATTGAACATTGTATCAATGAATGATGTACTCTTTTGTTTAGTTAGGTTTTTGTCCCACTGGGTTTTTCTTAGTTAAAGTTTTTAATGAGACACATTCATCATGGACATCCAAGGGGGAGTGTTTTGAAAATTAATTATGTGGATGTATATCGACTCATATCTTAGTCAGTATTCTTAAATACATTGTTGAGAATCTAAAATATTATTTAATAATATGAAGGGTCATATTGTATTAATTATACTATTTATTGTATATTAATTGTGAACCTTGGTAGTGACTCTTGGAGGCTATAAATAGAGGCATTGTACATAGCATTGTAATCACAAGAAACATGAGTGAATGAGAATTGCTCCCTTTCCTTTCTCTCGCCATTTTCTCTATCGTTTTGTTCTTCTCTATCTCTTATCCCATTTATCTTTTATTTTCACAACAGTTCTTATTTTTTACCCTAATTGAACACCACATGTCAACTTAAGGAAATTTCGACCAACACACACCCCTCTCTCCACGTCGTTTGAACATATATCCACATATATAAATCTCCATAAGAATATTTGACTTTAACCCATAACGCGTACTGCATAATAAATCTTTAAAAACAAACACGCTTTTCATTACAAATAGTCCTTGCGAATATATCTGTATATTTTAATGCAAGTAATCAAATATACAACTAATTATAGTATCAATGTTATCAAACAATCATTAAAATAAAATATAAATTAAAAGCCATATAAAATGTTATTGTATATATATATTCACTAATCATAAATAGATCAATTAATTTTTTTAATTTATATATTATATGAGGTTATACCAGACACACACACACACACACACATATATATATGATAATAAGAAAATACTTACAAGTTGCGTTTGTTCGTCAACCTAACCATAAATGATGCAATTAATTATTCCGTGTAATGCGCAGAGCACACAAATAATTTTCTATAAAAGGCATAAGGCATTCATGTTCCTTGCATATAGAATGTTATTCTGTACTCTTCTAATCCTATTTATAGGACATTTCTAACTTTTTTTACATAGATCAAGAAAAGTTTAAACTTCATTAACTTTACTATAAAATTCAACTTTCCAATTCTACCCTTACTTAATATATACCACTTTGGTCCTATTTATAAGTCCCTTTTAACTAAATCTCACATACCAAGGAGAGATAGTTAACTCAATGATTATGGGGTAAATTTTCAACTATGTCATCATTTATGAATGAGTATTTTTCAACTCTTTCTTATCTATCTATGTTTAAATTATTTCTTCATTGGTATAATACCTAGGGGCGAAATTGTCACAATCTCATTTACCATACTGAAACTGGACTTATAAATAAGACTAAATTTTTTTGTCAAAAATGACTTATATATAGGATTAGAGTGGTATACATAAAAGCACAAAGTCAACACAATGATAAGTGAAGGGTTAAACTATACATTCACCTAAAAATTTTAATGAGGTGCCTTATAAATAGGACAAAAAATATCATCTCCCTTTGCTATATAAATAGGACTAGAGGAGTATTCACTAATCATAAATAGCACAACTAATTTTTTAATCTATATATTTTATGAATTTATACCAGACATATATCTATATTCATACTCCCTTTGATCCTTAATATAAGAGACATTTAACTTTTTTTTATAGAGATTAATAAAACTAAATAAGTTATATTAAAGTATTTATACATATCATTACTCATCAAACTAATTTGCTTCCTTAATATTTTCAAAAAAAACTCAACTGGCTCTTATTTGAGGGCTGGAGGTAATATAAAAATACTAACAAGTTGCATTTATTCATTAACCTAACCATAACTAATGCAATTTATTATTCACGTGTAATCCACATAATATACACTAGCTTACTTTTCTATAAAAGGCATAAGGCATTCATGTTCCTTGCATCTAGAACCACAAATTGAGAAATACTATTAGATATCTGTGATCACTGAACAAGAGAGAAGGCAAATGGCTCTCAAAGGGAAGCTGGAGATTGAGAATGAGGTTCAGACGCCTGCTTCAAAGTTCTTCCATTTCTTCACAAAGCAACTTCACCATCTTCAGAATATCACTGATCACGTCCACGCAGCTGAGCTTCATGAAGGAGAAGACTGGCACAGCGTTGGATCTGTTAAGCAATGGTCTTATACTATTGGTAAGCTTTTTAATTCAATTCCAAGTGCTTCATCATAATTGTAATTCAATGATCTTCTACTGTCACATATAACGCTCAGGCCCCTATTATAAGTCCCTTGTAGATGATGTTTGGAAAAATTGCAACTAGATCCCAATTAATAGACTTACTAGCAACCATATCCCTTGAAATCATCAAATTGCAATGAAGTCTCAAGGGACCTGGGTGCAATTAATTTCAAATGTGAAAATACAGTTTGGCCCCTTAGTGAATTTGAAAAACAAACTGGAATTTGTGGGTTCAGTCATGTTCAAAAAAGTCAAGCTCTTCTCCCTCACTCTGATGTGAGTCACGAGCGTGGTGAGGTGAGAGAGAAAACCTTGACTTTTTCGAACATGATTGAACTCTATAAATTCCAGCATTTTTTTCCAAATTCAATAAAGGACAAAATTGTATTTTCACGTTTAGAATTAATTGCACTCAAGTCCCTTGGGACTTCACTGCAATTTGATGATTTTAAGGACTTAGTTGCAATTAAGTCTTTTAATTGGAACTTGGATGCAGTTTTCCCAAGATATTTTTCCTCTTAGATATAATAAGTACACTTAGGTGGTTATTATGTCTGTTTTCTAATTTTACTCCTATTTAATTTTCATTAAAAAGAGAGAAAGGGGAGTGAGATGAGAATTATTTGTAAATATAAAGAGAAATAATTTTAATAAGGGCAAACTTGAAAAATGTTATCAATTTAAGATGTATTTAATGACTTAACTGTCATTCCTAAATATGTGAGAATTAATTGAAAAAGCCTTATAATAGGGCCCAGAGTGGTATATCTTTAGGCATAGAAGGTTTGATTTTCCGGAAATTGGTGATAGTTCCATTTAAAAATTTAATTAGACCAACTGACCTGAATTTCAGCACTACTACTTTTTATGTACAAAATCTTGTAGAGTACCAGTACTTTCGAGATATAAAAATGTATCAAGTCCTCCTGATGAATAAAATTTTCAAATCGGGACTTTTAACCAAGGTTTTGAAACCCAGACCGGTCACTAGACTAGTCGAGGTACTGGGTCAAATGTCAGTGGATTAGACCAAGGTCAAACCGGAGCTAAGCCGAGGCCAAACCGGTGAGAAATTGAATATTTTAGGCTTATTAATATGTAATTCTAAAGAAAAATATAAAAGAAATTGAATTTTTTTAAAAAAAAATCCTGGACCAGACTAGTTCCTAGTCTGGACCGTCAGGTCTGGTTCCCGGCGGTCCGGACCAGGTTTAAGAACCTGCCTTTTAACTTATTTTCCCTTGATTTTATGCAAGTTTCTCGGAGGAGAAGTGTGGAGATGTAGATCTAGCTATTCGTTATATTCGGATGGCATTATACATCAAGCTTTTTGGTGGTCTCGATGCTATGATAATTTATTTGAAATTTTAATAAATCAGGCAGATGGCTTTGTTTGTTTGTTAAAATTACATAAACTTCCTCTATTTTGGTTATGATGTTACACAAATCTCTTGTTTTCTTTTAAAAAAATAGACACAACCCTCTACTTTAATTTCAAACTATGAACTTTAATTTCTTTGAAATAATGAATATATTACCTAGCTACATATAAGAGATAGACAGGTTTGTTTTAAGTTCTAAATATAAGAACTTAATCTACCTTATCTCGCAAAAATATATCCCCCTCCCCCCCCCCCCCCCCAAAAAGTATCCTAAGGGGTTTTCTATTAAGGAGTAGTTCCAATGTTATATAATTCAAAAAAGGCATTTTTCGGAAACCAACACACATTTATTCCAAATAACTAACTTAACTAATTTTTTTAATATAAGTAAATAAGCAGTTTTTTGTTTTGTTTGTGCATGCATGCTTCAAGGCCTTACACTCACACAAACATACTTGTTTTAACTTTTTGTTCACATACAGATGGTAAGGCATTAAAATGCAAGGAAAGAATCGAAGTATATGACGAAGCAAACAATATAATCACATTCGACCTGTTCGAAGGAGATGTTATGGAGCAATTCAAGAGTTTCAAGATGACTCTCAAAATTTCCGACAAGGTCGCAGGTGGTGGTGCCGTCGCCAAGTGGATCATTGAATATGAGAAGCTCAATGGGGCAATCCCAGATCCTAAAGGCTACTTGGACTATGTCACTTACATCACCAAAGATGCCGATGCTCATCTTCTCACTGCATAATTATTATTCACAAATAATAAATAAATAAATCATATTAAGTTAAATAATTCTGATCAAGTTGGTGTGGTTATGTCGTATGTGGATGTACTACCGAATAATTAGCTACTTTGTGTGTTGCTTTTGCTGATTGTGCGTGTATTATCATGTGATCATGTGTATAAGAAAGGATGTGATTGCCTTTATAATGTATTTAATGGTTGGTGTGTCTTAGTTGTATGTTCTATTAGCATTAAATAAAATTTGGAAGTTATTTATATTTATTTAGTATGTTTTATCTCAGCCCAACCTTTAACTGCAGGCCGTTGGCACTAGCTTCTTTGAAATTAGGTCTGTTGCACACATTCATATCAATGCCACCTTATTATGAATGTGGAGGACTCTAGAAACGTCCCACAATCATATCGATTATCCATATTAGAAAAATTTAGCAGATATTATTTATCAAGGGGTTTCCATATACTCCCTCTCGATTTTAATATAATACATATTTGAAGAGTTGATATTGGTCCTAAATATAAGATGTATTTTTTATATTTGTCAACATTTTCCTAATTTATTTATAATGATGATCCCTCCACAATAATCACGGAGAAGAGAGAATGAGTCAATCAAGGAAGATGATTATTAGATTGTTTTAGAAAATACATATCGTGTTGCTGAATTAGTTTTCTTAATTTAATCAAATTAGTTAAATATGGTTTATATTAAAGTCTAGAGGGAGTAGTTTCCTATGTAAATGATTAATGGATTATTTTAAAAAAATTAATACACATTTCTTATAAGTAATTAAGCTAACTTTTTTAATCTCTACAATATAATTATCCAACTCTTATATTTAGAACCAAAAGGAGTATTATTTTACTGACACTCAGGACCATGTCCCTCAAAAATAATTTTTTTCGAAGCATTAGTGTGGCATGATTAACTATGTTTTGAAAAGAAAAATGCAGTTTGGTGGCTTTCACCACATACTAAAGGGACCCAAACATAAATAATCCACAAAAATAACTTGATGCTGATAAAGCACTGCAGGGAGCCACATAGCGGCTGGTGTACGATACTTTTCAGTCATTAATTCAAGACCCAAATTCATACCCCCATTGATACGTGTTTATTTATTTATAGTATTTTACATTAAATTGAATTTAAAACCCCTAAACATAAAGGCCTTCAATATTTATTGAAGTTATTATTTTTCCCATTAAATCAGCAAAGTTTTATAGAGGTAAAGGTTGGATTTTGAAAGTACAATGAGAGAATAAAGTGAAGGTAGCCGAGGATATTGATATGTGTGTGTGGGGTCATATAAGATAGGACAAGGTTCCTAATAAACATATTCGCATAAGGTTGAAGTGGTATCTATTGAAGAAAAAATGCTAGAAAATCATTTTGGGTGGTTTGGACATGCTTAAAGAAGGGCATTGAATACGTTAGTGAGATGAGTTGATTAAGTAGAATGGAGTTCTTTGAAAAGGGTAGAGGAAAATCGAAGAAAACACTCAATGAAGTTATATTGAGTAAGATCTTTTAGTTAACAAACTATCTAAAGATTTGGTTGTTAATAGAGTATAATAGCGCTATGCGATTCATGTAGCCGATCCTACATATAGTGGAAAAAGATTTTGTTGTTGTTGTTGTATTCTTTTAAGCCATTGTATCCTGATAAGTTTACGCTAATAACTAATTTTAAGAGATGCGTTTAGTGTGATTAGGGCTAGAACAACGGAATATCTTGATAATACTCCCTCTAGTCATTTTTATAAGGAAACACTATTAAAATCACGTAGTTCAAAATGTTAGTTAAAAATGATAAATATGTAATTTTTATGCCTTTTTTTTTTGTTTTTACAATTATACCATTGTTTAGAAAGAGTGTGTATAAGAGATAATGTGTGTTTTAAGAAAATCCAAAAGAATCTTCATTGATAATAAATTATTGTTTACAAGATACAAATCAACCAACTTGGGTTCAATCATGATCATCCCTCACTTGAGGGTGATTAACTACAAACCCTAACTCTAGGGATCTTGGAGGGAGACCCAAGTTATCCTCCCTCTCTTTGCTGAGGGGTTCATAGCTCACACACTTTGATCCATACAATTAGACCTTTATTTATAGGATTTTACAATAATAAACTATCTCATTAAATTCTTAACCAACAAGAGTAGGGATCTCAACTAACTAATGAGGGATTTCAACTAACTAGTGATTTTATATCTCCAATAGTGTAGAAATTTATTTTAGAGAGATAATGAGTGACATATATCTAATGAGGGTAAAAATGGTAAAATCAGTTTAAAATTTTAAACAAAGTGGATTTGTTCTTATATTAAGAACCATCTCTATCAGAGATAATGTTCCTTATAAAAAGTACACGAGGGAGTAATTCTCAAGAAAATATCAGAGGTGCAATGTTAAGTAATGAACACGAATATCGATTCAAGCTGATGTGATTTATGTTCTTGTTTTTATAAATGTAGAGGACACTATCAAGGAACCCCGCAATCAACGGAGAAAGTTTAGCAGACAGCAAATTGGTCCAATGGGGGCCACTATATATCTGTGAGCGTGTACATTTATCATCCAAATCTTGGCATTATATTTTCATTTCTACCATCCACCGTTTCAACAGGGAGAGGGTATATCTGCTAACCCTTCTCTTCACTTCCTCTCCACTTAATGTCATAACTATTGGATCATATTTTAATAAATGAGATTTAATTATAGATTTTTATTACATGTAATATAGCAATAATATTTTTTACCTAACATTAAAACCTACCTATTAAAACATGATTCAATGGTTAAGATACTAAATGGAGAGGAAGTGGAGAGAGAATTTTGGGGAGACACCCCTTCCCCGTTTCAACAACACCAGCAATCATTCTGTAAGGAGCATAATCTATGTAAGTATATGTATGTGTTTGTGAGAGAGAGAGAGAGAGAGCTCCCATATATTTTGTGAGAAATGTTTCAAAAAAGATCTATCATTATATAATTTTTTTAATTAAATTAATGAGTTATAAACAGTGATAATTTTTTGATAATTTTAATGAATATGATTTATTTAAAATGTATGCTTTTTTTAGCATGCTAGAATGTGCGATTAGTTTGTTCATATTATATTTTTTGAAATATTTATTGTATTAGTAATTATAATTATTACGCCAATAGGTTTCTCACACATGTTAAATTTCACAAGGTAGCCTATAAAATACTACGTCCGGTCCTTAATATAAGAGTTAGTTGACTAATTTGAATAGATTAAGGAAGTTAGTTATATTAGTTATTTGTAACAAATATAGGTTGGTTTTTCTAAAATACTATCTTTATTATGACTACGCCTAGATAGAAACTCCTTAATGTGTACAATCAATAAGGATACTTCGAAAATGTATTAAAAAAAAATAAGGATGCTTGGAAAAAAATTATAAATTTGGGAGACAAAATAGATTGAGGTCTTATATTTAGAACCGAATCAAATCCCCAACTAAATCTTATATTAAGTACCGGAGGTAGTATGTACATATGTTCATAGTCTTATGATCTAGCTAGTGGCATATTGTTCGCTTTTATTAGCATCACATCCTGCTTAGATCGTAGATTCAATCTCACATGCGTGGTCTTAAAATATGTTTATGCAATGTAAAAACTAGTAATTTAAAATAGATCTGCAAAATGTACAGGTTAATATTATAGTTGAGTGAAAAATCTTGAAATTTCTAAGGAAAGTCATATGTTAGCATAACCTCTGCAGGCAATTTCAAATGATCAATACTTTCGGAATTATATTATATGGTAAAATATCATAATTGTCTTGTGCATCTCCTTAAACCTCGCTCCTAAATCTTGTGTCCTATCAGTAATACTTTAAACATACAATCATCACATGCCATTGATTGCACTATATAAAAAAAAAAGGCAGGTAATTAGCGATTGAATTCGGCAATGGATTGTAGCCACGGAATTTGTGACAAAATTCTATCACTTGGCTATTTCTTTTGTAGTGTTGCTATCACACATTGTAACGGGACCCAAACAGAAATAATCCACAAAAATATATAATATAATTTTTATAAAATAATATCCTTTCGACAGCACTGACAGTGGCCCTTTTGCATGATCATAAAACATGAATTCATGTAGAGAACACGTGTATGGTAAGAAATTAATTTCTTAAATTAAATTTCATCTGTGAGTTAGAGTCTTGTCGAAATCGAATCCTATTATCATTCAAGAGTGATACGAATATGGGACACTCATCATAAATCTTCAGGCCATCTACGTTGAATTTCAACCATCTAAATTAGATTTAAACGGTTCAGATCTCATCATTTGTAGTAAGCAGTAGGGTCTTCTATTCCCATAGATTGTCTACAAAAGTGAATGAAGTTAGTGTTCGCTTCCCACACCAGTCCCATTATTTCATATATTATCAATATTTTAATCTGATTTCAAGATCAGTGTGTTTTATTGAAGCTATGGCTCTTAGTGGGAAATTGGAGATTACAATTGAGACCAAGTCATCTGCCATTGAGGTATTCCACTTCTTCACTAAGCAACTTCCAATCTTCCCAACACTGCTGGTTGTATCCATGTAGTAGAGCTTCAACATTGGATCTGTTAAGCACTAGACTTATACTGTTGGTAAGATTCTATAATGCTTATGTTTCGATTATTGGTGGCCCATTTTGATTTGGATTTGAACCAAATTTATTATGAAATATCGGTGAAAAGTCCATGTTTGAAAATTTTACTAGCTAGGAGGACCTGAATTGGAGTACTAGTACTTTTTATATATGAAATTTGGTAGAGAACTGATACTTTCTATGTATGAAATTTGGTAGAGTACTGATACTTTCTCCCTGTAGGAAAAAATAAGGAGAGAGAACTAACATACCGGGGAGAATCCATGTTCGAATCCAAGTCAAAGCTCCAATGCTCCATAATAGTGCCCACACAATTATTTGATTACTAGAGCCTAATTGTGATTTGCACAGCAGATCACCAGAACAAGAAAGATGGTAGGAGAGAAGAGATTGCTAGAAAACTCAATAGTAGGGGTTATTTGCAATTGAGGAGGCACACCCTATTTATACTGGTTTAGAGTGGCCACTAATTAGGAAACATATGCACTCCTTCTTGCTCTCTAAGACAGTAATTAAAATTAATTGATTCTCAATTAATTTTCTAATTATGGTGACTTGTTCCTCAATTAACAATCCCATAATTAATACTGACTTATTCCCCAATCTGCAATTAATGCTGATTTGATTCTTATTTGATTAGGCTACTTGTATCCTAATCAAATAGTCTGGCCCATCAAGGGCAGACTTGGACCCAAAGTCAAACATCTCCCACTCGTACTTGATGGGCCTCCCATCGTTCATCCGTTACTCTTTCCTGTTTCATACTTGGCATCTGCCAAGACCGCGTGGGCAAAATTGTCTTCAAGATTTGGTGCTTGTGATACTAGAAATCCCTCATATCGGATTAGCATCCAAGGACACCCTTTATATATATATGTAAGCTTTATATTCATTGCCTCATATGCCCCTGATTCTTCCGTACGTATTACTCATGGCATATCTAATCCCTCTCAAGTTAATATGTTGATTAACTCAGATTGCCTTCCCTGCACATAGTATCTGCACTTACAAGCTACACATAGAGCTAGTAAGGGGTCTACCACAGACACTAGCACATCTTATGTATCTTGGAGTAAATCTTCCTTTTGTACTAAACATCAGTCTATCTTGGCTTGGTTGCTTTCTTAGTTTTCACTCGTCTGACTGAATCGTGTGTGATCATAAGACTTCAGCTAAAGTAGCTGTCACCAAAACCAAGCTTTCATGATGCTGCTTGAGTCTTAAGGGCATCGTGGAAGGATTCTTCCTTTTTGGAACTCACATTGTAGTGAACTAGGGATCTTTCACCTATATATATCCCATGTTGTAGTCTAACTCTTAAGCACATACAGTATGAATTGCATGCTACGGTGAATGGTTTGTGGTGTACATTGATTTCTTTCTCTTTCACCTTACAGACATTAGTTCCAAAATGTATTCAACATTCGAATAAGAACTCTCTTTTTCACAATATCTCTTTTACAATCTCATTTGTGAAAAAAAGTTCTTTGCTTGGCTACAGGTCTATATTCATGTTTCGATCCATTTTCTGTGTATATGCAGACATGTGGATCTCATCTCAGTCTAACTGAGGTAACTCAAACCCAAAAATTCTTCTTAATCATCTCATGGTCATCATTTGCTTGTCTTACCCTCTTATGCCCCTACAAAACATGGGAAGACGGTTGTTTGTGTGAGTGAACCAACCTCTTCGGACCTGTACGACATGCAAAATTGTATACCTTATATGTATTTACTCATAACATACATACTATTTCTTTTATTTTCATATAAAAGAAGTTCACGACCTTATATTTTATTTGTGCCCCAAGATTTTCATTAACTCAATAAATATCAAGCAACAGGCTCAGTAAGGGGAATTACCAACATTCCGTTAGCAGAAGGTCATTGAACTGTCTCTTTCCCTCTTTGAAAGCATACCTCTCATAGAGATATATCAAATGTATGTTTCACCTTGCATGATACTTAGGATCCTTATCATAAGATGCTATGGTTTGGATCCTTGTATCCACCATTTTTTCCCAATCACTCATAGGAACTTCTCTAGCCATATGGCACCTTGAATGATGGCATAACACACTTTGTGTTCTAATTCCATGGATAACAGAAATACATTGTATTTTTCTTTACTCCATTATCATTTGCCTAGGCCTTGTGTTGGAGTATCCTTTCAAAGGAAAGCAGTTGTCTTGACAACTTAATCCATAGTTATTCTCATAATCTATTTCACAGTAGGACCAAAAATAGCTTCCAATTCTGACAAAAACCATTTGGTCTTATATACACCAATGTGTACATTCATATTACCAACCATAGTCTTACTATGGGACTCTATCCACATTTTCTATGTTGAATCCCTCATAGGATATGTAACCTCTCTAGGTTTGTGCCTTTGACTTCAGGGGTGTCTATGGGTTTGCAGTTTGGCATCCTAAGATGCCTAAGGATCACACTTGTACATGTCTTAGGTGGCAAATACTGTATCTTGTGCCATCTCTGTTTACCTTGTCATTCAAGATATTATTTGTTCAACCCATGGTTTTTCAACTTAGAATTTAAGGATTTTTTGATACTTTATTCCTTTAACTTCCTTGACACTTGTTTCAGCTAAACATATGTTATTTGACAAAGGATGACTTCACAAAGAATCATCATTAGACCGTTTGGCACTCATGTAGTGTTCTTCGATTATCTCGAAGTTGGTGAGGCTTTCACCGTGTGACACCTCATATACTACTATATAGGTGATTGTTTCTACAAAGCCCTTAAGCTGTTTCATATAGAGTTCATCATCTAATTTCCAAATTGAAAAGCGGACTTCACATCATCTTGATGTAATATCAAGACTAAGCTTGTTGTCATAGCCAAAGTTCAGAGTTAAAATGCACAATGGACAACCTTCCATTGTAGTACCCCTTAGCCATTAAGTGTTTAGGTTTTATATGCCCCCGACAGACTTGAGAACCTACTTGTTCTCAATCGCCTCCTGACTAGGTGACAAATTGCCTAAACATATACTTGGCTAGTTCCAAAAAAAAACCACATCCTCCTGATTAACACTTTGCAGTTCTTTTTAGCAGGTCCTTCTAGTGTGTTTCAAAAACTTATAGGTAGTTATCATCACCTTCTAAATGATGAAGAGAGCATTTAATCCATTAAGGAATCTATCCCCTTATAGTCATTCACTAGATGACAATTTGCTCCGAGGTGGATTTTATAGGATTCTTTTCCTATGTATGAGTGAGATAATGCTCTTGTAACTTACCTCTTACCTCTTTCGTTGTGAAAATGGTCTCAACCCTCCCACTTGGATCAGTGATCTTAGGAATACTTGGTTATTCCTTGTTACTATGAACCTCTTAAAGAGTTTCAACATGATTAATGCTAATTTCCTGCTAGGAAATATGGGCTGTATGAATGTTGTGTCCCTCAGCTCTCTCGCAGTCACTGAGCCACCATCATTTTCACTAATAAAGACATGTCTTGTCAAGTTCTCATATCATCTCACAAAGAGATACCTTGTATACCTTGACCCCAATCTTCCTTACTTATAGGAAGAATTGTGGATATGAAGTTGCTGACCCATATGGTTTGAATGATGTTGGGCCTGATCTAAGGCCTATCCACGATTCATAGGGTAAGGTCATGACTGACATCAAGGGCATTTGGTTAAGTGAGAAGATAATAGCATATAGCTGATAGTGTCACTTATGCCATTATTTACTCAACCATGTCAAGGAGAGGTCTATCTCTCCATTTCAACAACTCTATTATGTTAAAGGGTTCTAGGTATTGATAGTTGCTTAAGAAATTCCTCTCTTATACCCAAAGCAACTTGAACTAATCACATGGGTATCCTTAACCCTTGTTAGTTTGAAAGGTCTTATTTTTTAAGTTTAACTGATTCCTGACTAGATTTAGCCATTATCTAACAACTTCGCACTTGCCAAGAATCAAGTAAACATAATTGTATTTCAAGTAAAAGTCCATGACGTTAATGAAACACGAAGCTTTGTGTTTTGCCCTTAAGTTCATTTGGTTCATAAACGTCATAGTTTGCCAATTGCAATGGATATCTTCTCAAAATGTTTTTTTTTCTTTCTTGCCAGGTAGATTAAGTTCTTAACTTACTCACAAGAGTGTTAACCCTTTAGCACACATTTTGTAGCAAATTCTCTTTTACTAGTTTGATCATTTCTTTGATCAATGTGTGCATGCAACAAGAAATGGATTTATTATCCCCAAAAAGAAACATCAAAATCCAATAAAGGATTTGAGAGTCACAGTCCCATCGATCCTTAACTTAAGAGATAGCAAAGATGTGATTTTGTCGGTTGTAATTGCATAGAGTGAATCAGGGTGGTTTATCTATGCAGAGTTAATGTGAAAGTCCAAATCCCTTGATTCTTTCTCTTTCTTGCTTTGCATCTAACATGAAGCCATATTCTTCTGTGAAACATCCACTACTCGTGTGGATTGCTCCTTCTACAACCCTTAAAGGATTATCAATGCAACCTTTCATATTTGTAGAAACCATTGACCCTCCAGATCAAGTTTGCCTTTTAGGTTTCTTGCCCCTAGGCTTAGAGGATGATCCTCCTACTCTTTATCTAAGTTCGTCTAATTGATAGATCTTGGATCCTTCAGTCTTTCACACTCAAGTTCAATATGGCGAATCATATTGCTGAAGGTCACAATATGTATATCAGGAGTAATATTTGCTTTCGTATATGCCCACTCACTGAAAGACGTGGCTTGCTCTTACTCATTGGGAGATATAGCTTATTCCCACTCACCAGGAGATGTCTTATCACAACATACACTTGTTGTTTGTTAGAAAGAGCTTGGCATTGTATTTGTGTCAACTTCTTAGTTTGACATTTACCTCAAGTATTGCCTAAATGACATGTTAGGACTTAATACACTATGTTAAAACTTAACTTAGTTTAACTTTATGGAAGAAGATCATCTACTTCACTATCTTTCAACACTATCCGAATAGGTTGGATAAAGTTACATTGCTCATACCATCATAAGTCTAAGCAATGTTGTTCTTTCTATACTTGATAGCATAAACTTTTTATATCCTTCGGTTGCTTCAGCCTCTAAATGCTGAAGACAAGTTGGTAGGATGTTCCTGACATCTCATTCTTCTTGAATAAAAGAGATTTTAGAGTTTCTAACTCCATAGATATATCTTTGGAGCTTGTCTTCATAAGCTCAGTCAAATAGACTTTGTCATAATTGGTCACTTAGATGATTATGGTATACAAATCATATTTGTTCAAATAAGACAAATGATAATTAGATAATAAGTTCACTAGTTTCATGTTCAGGAGACAACTATGTTGGCTCCCATCCTAATCATGCTAGTTGTCTCATCACCCTTTTAACCACAGTCTTCACTGAACACATTCACCTTTGGATTTCTAGACACATTCTAAAAACTCCCACTCAATCAAAGACAATTATACTGAGAAGATAATAACACAATATCATCTAATCAACATGAATGTTCATGGAAAAAGAAGAGAATATGCTTAATTCAATTCTAAAAAACAAAGAATTTAATAATATATTCAATGGAAAAAGAACATTCAAAAAATTTACAAAAAACTTTGCCTCATATTGTTGTCTCTTAACTAGGTTCTCCTTCTCATAGGCCCTTCTGACCACATGAATTATGTAGCATCTAGCTACAATGTCAAGCTCATCTTTTGCCATGTTTACATCCACTCACTTGGATGTATTTGCAGCATGCCTCCCACTTGATGAGATGATTCTCACATCTCTATCTGCCTTGTCCTTTATCACAACATTTGTGATAAAGGGTTGACTTTTAGAAGTCACTACTTCAATCCCAATTGAATCAACGTGGTCAGAAGCATGGGAAGACTTGTTATTATTCAATAATTTCAAGTTGCTACAATTTTCAGGTTTTATCTCTAAGAGTTTGAGTAAATGTTGGATAGGAACTTATATTCAAAAACTCATTTGAATAATTTCTTACTTTAAAGAATCTTTTAGCATTAACCTTATGTTGCAGCTGAAATACTCTTAATAAGTATGCCAACCTATCCCAAAAATTATAGAATCATCATTGACTCAATTTTAACGTTTTTGGGAATCTCTAAGTGCACATAAGTACCTTTTTGACTCAAATCAAATCCAAACGTGCTTCAAATATATGAAAATTATATATCAAATTAAAGCTCTCAAATTTAGGTATTTTTAGGAACAAACCGTGTCTCAAACGGAGGTCCCTCACCCCCACATGCGCCCCTAGAATGTGTCTGGATCATAAAATCCTAAAAAATTGGAAAATTCCAACAAAGGCCACTCTTAGCGGCGGCACATGAACTCCACACGCTACCTTACGGCCATCTGCCCGTGACACGTATTGGCTTCACGACTCCACAAGCCATCCTTTCTCTGACGATGCTTGCCACTTGTCAAACAGTGGCCCTAGTGAGCCCCAAGCGCCATCTGTCCTCTTTTTTTTTTGAAATTTCAAAAAAAAAATCCATTTAATGTATTTGACTATTGACTTTAACCAGTTAACGGTCAACGCTTAACTGAGACCAGGCTTAGGTGGCATGACTATCTCTGAATGCTGACGTGGCACTCTCTCATTGGTGCAACGTGGCTTTGGTTGATCGATGACGCGGCAGTCATCGTCTTCAACCTCCAGCCGGGTCAACTAGACCCGGTTGTAGCTCCGGCGGGTCATCACGACCCTCCAACTTTGAAAGGCCATATCTCCGTTGTTTTAGCTCTGTTTTTGGTGTTCTTCATGTCGTTAGAATCGTAGTTCAGTGAACTACGAATCTATGGCTTTTATTTGATCTGAAAATGTCTTTTTCATTAATTAAATCGTGGCTGAAATGGCGGTGGCGATAAATGACCCACCAACTTCTTTCCTTCATCTTTCCCTCATCCGAACTCTGTTTGACGCGTTCTAAGTGCTGTTGGAATCGTCTCTTCGAGCTCTACACATCCATGGCCCTTTTTGGGCCAAAACACTCAGTTTCGACACCCAATTTTTTCTCAACATCGACGGCGCTGCGTAACGTGACTTGGATGTGTGTCCTCTGTGTTTCAAAAAAACTTTCCTAGCTTTTGAGGTTAAAGTCTCTTATTTTTGGTTCCACATAGGTTCCATAAACACGCAACTTGAAAGAGATCAAAGAAGTGAGAAGAAGAAGAGAAACGAGGCTTTGACATGAATTATATATATAATTAGAGGAGCAAACAATCAAGAAACCAGTAACATATGTGTGCATATTAAGCTCAGGTCAAATATCAAATATGAGAAGAAGAGTTTGATGCACACAGAGAACACAGACACACATATATCGTTGTTCATATAGTATATACCACATCTTGCATTTCCGGAAGAGAACGTGCATGGTGTATTGAAAAATGGATCATACATTTATCAGGTACATATACATAAATATTCCATAGGAGCATATGGATGCAGCCAATAAAGAAAAATATTTATGCTCGAATATAATCATATATTCATACATGAAAAAAAATGCTAGAGACATAGTAAATAAAAATTATCATCATATAATACTCATGTATATGATAGCACATCGGAATAAAATAGAAAAAAAATGATTGAGATATAAACAAATTATATCATTTAATTATTCACAAAGAATAAATCACAGCCATAGGATCAACATGCTTTGATACCAATATAGGAAAAAATAAGGAGACAGAACTGGCGTATAGGGGCGAATCCATGTTCGGATCCGGGTCAAAGCTCTAATGCTCCATAATAGTGCTCACAATATTTTTAGACTACTAGAGCTTAATTGTGATTTGCACAGTAGATCACCAGAACAAGAAAGATGGTAGGAGACAAGAGATTGATAGAAAACTCAATAGGGGTCATTTGCAAATGAGAAGGCACACCCTATTTATAGTGGTTTAGAGTGGCCACTAATTAGGAAAAGTGTGCACTCCTTCTTGCCCTTCAAGACAGTAATTAAAATTAATTGATTCTCAATTAATTTTCTAATTATGGTGACTTGTTCATCAATTAACAATTCATAATTAATATTGACTTATTCCCCAATCTACAGTTAATGCTGATTTGATTCTTATTTAATTAGGCTACTTGTATCCTAATCAAATAGTCCGGCCCATCAAGGGCAGATTTAGACCCAAAGTCTAGCACTCTGTGTGTGTATATCGTGTCATTCTGAGAAATAAAATTTTCAAATAAATTTTTTTACCAATTTTCTCAATTATTTGGATACATAAAATTTTAAGACTTCGGATCAAATCCAAATCCAACAAAATATTTTATTACAATTTCTGCATAATGTCAAATGCCTAATAATTATCTGTGCTAATTATTACAAATCTCAATTATCATCTTTCAATATTAGAGAAACGTGTGGACAACTCACATAAGAAAGGAAGGTAACTCATTTTTATTGGTTATTGGTGTGAATATTTAATTAAGCGACCCGAACCAATGATTTTAAATGTGATATTTTAAATCTAAAATTTAAATCCAAATCCATGTATTCAAACGCTCGCCCTCCTAAATTTAAAGGAAATTATGGTGATAATTCTAAACTGTGTATATCTTTTAGGTTATGATTGGTGCTAGATTTATGTACTATCCGTAAATGAAAAATAAATATTACTTATGGAAATTGATTAAATCATTGGATACTTGTGTTCTTCTTAAAATATAAACACTTGGAATATAAGTAAATGGGAATAAAACAGACGGAAAGGTGGTGACATGTAAGGAGAGATTGATTAAGAGAACAAATCGTTGAAAGTGGACTTTTTCGAAGGAGATGTTAAGGAAGAATTCAAGAGTTTTACGTTCATAATAAAAGTCCCAGACAAGGAAGGAGGTGGTGCCATTACAAAGTGGAGCTTCCTCTATGAGAAGATCCATGAGGGAATCCCAGATCCCAAAGGCTACTTGGACATTGTTACTACCATGACAAAAGATTTTGATGCTTATCTTCGATCTCAGTGCACAAAAGGCAAAATGAATTAAAACAAGTTTAAAACATTGATTGATGCAAAGCACGTACGTACGAGATTACTGGGTAAACTAAATTAAGGATTAAGGCTGCGTATATGTGTTGTTGATTGTGTGCGATGAACTAAAGAATAAGGTTTGTTCTGTTGATCATTTTATGCATTATATTGTGTAATCATATGTCATAAGTGTGCGAGTGCGGTTTTGTGATCGTTGTATTTCAAGGAATTATGTCAAATTGTGTTGAATAATTAATGCTTGGTCTTTGAGATGAATAAGCGGTATTCAACCTTCATATGTTGAAGCAAGCCCAACAACATCTAAAGATTGTCTTTGCAAACATAGATTTTCCAAAAGTAAGTTTATAAACATCATAATATATAAATATGACATCCAAAAGTAAGTTTCCGACGGAATATTTTTCATGGCTAATTTTATGGCAAATTTTGCGATGGAAGAAATTCCGTCAGAAAATTTTCCAACGGAATTTGCGACGGAATTAAATTCGGTCGCAAATTCCATGTTTTTTTGTAGTGATAGTGTAACCATTACTATAATGCGAAAAAATTTGGAGGGATCATTCTACATAGAGAAGTTATAAACACTACTAATTCACACACTCAAAACAGAAAGTCTCCTACACGACCTGTGTCGGAAAGAAGCTATCATTCCCTTCCCGCACCAACCAGTTCCATATATTTGATAGATCAATTGTACTATTCACATAGATATATATATATATATATATATATATGGCTCTTACAGATATACTGGAGATTGAAATTGAGATCCAGTCACTAGCAATTGAGTTAAAAAATCTGTCTCCATTTTTATAATATTGGATTGAATACTTTATTATTTAAGTAGTTTAGATGATAGTTGTTATTATTTAAAAAGAATGATTACATTAAGTTGGATAAGTATAAACTTTATATAGGTAATATTGTCAAGTAAATTTAGGTAATAAGAAATTATTATGTTGTCTACTATATGCTTAACATTATGGAAGGAATATTGAAAGTGGTGAGGAAATGTCCTTCAATTTCTGCAAAAATGAAAAATAATGAGAATAAATATTATGTGAGGAAAAAATGTTGAAATGAAAGAATTAAATTTTTTTACTATATTTCATCACCTTGTTCAGCTCCTCAGCTCTTATAAAAGAATTTCTAAATGAGAGAGAATGAAAGAGAGGAAGGGTTGAAAGAAATGGAGGAGTATTTGAAATGAGGTATGGTGAGGATATTTTGTAGAGATCTGCATAGCACTTGTATCAGTTTTTACATTTGTAGCGGTTTTAGTTGATTTTGTAGCTGTTATAAAACCGCTACATATATTGTTTTGATTTTTTTAAAAAAAATATACATTAAGGATTACAAGAACAAAAGCATAATTTGTTTAATCATTCTTCGTCATCACCCCTACAAAAATTTTGTCAAGAAAATGTTAGTGTAGTATTATTTTGCACAAAAATTAAATTTAAATGATGTGAACATAAAAGACGACACCGAACTATAGATAAATTGTCATTACCTTCAGGGAAGAAGTTTTCGAAATTGACTGCCTGGAATGGCTCACTCTCGTAGGCAATGTTATGACCATCACCCATATCATAATGGTCTCCAGGCTTTAAATGAATGACCGTGTTCCAATCTTTGTGCTTCTCGTCCTCGACATAATAAACCTGGTGTGCCTCTGAGGCAAGAATATATGATTCATCATCTTTAGATTGACCAGGAGAAATTGACTGATATGATGCCTAAATTGTCAGTTTGTGAGTCCTCGAGAACTTGTCATATTTGCCCACAAACACTTGAACATCGTCATGGTGAAACAACCTTGGTCATTTAGTTCGATGACATCAAGAAGCTTTCCATAGTAAGGGACGCCTCCGAGCTGCATGTTGCCGTCACTACAGCTCGCACTAAAAAGCCATGAAATCATGAACATCCATACGCCATAATGTTTAAATTATAAATTGGCACTATATTAAAATTTTAAAATGACCAATAATTACCTTTTTATCTATTTGATTTCATATATCACTCATGCTGATATCACAATATCAAATAATAATTTCTCTCTCACAAATTAATCACAATCAATTTAAATTTAAATTTAAACACTACTCAGAATCAAAATCATATAGTTTTCAGGGCTTACAATTATTTCTTTTGGCTTTACAAGTTGGTCCTCTTTCTCCATGACTTATTGCTTTAAGCAACATAACTACTTTTGGTATTTTTCACAATATCTCATGGTCTTCTTTATTTTCAATATTTTGATACATATGAGTCTATATGACTTCTAGTCATTGTATAACATTTGCTCATAATTTTAATCATATTAGAAATGTTATTATTTCCACTATTGTGGTTCAATGACCAAGACAAAGTATTCTTGGCTTTCACCTATCAATTCAACCAATGTAATGTGATCATGTTCATTTTCACTCTTATAGATATGTTCTTTGCTTTCAAAAGCACATAATCAATTTCTCCAAATATTGGTCTTTAGGACAATAGCAAAAATCTTGTAAAGCTATTTTTTTTTGTTTGATATTTTAGCCTTTAGCCTTTAGAGCTTTGATATTTGTAATAATGAAATCATCAAAATGCCAACATTTTTTTCTTATCAATCTTGCCATTGAATGAAACTAATAGCATTATTTCATATAAGAATTACTACAAAAGCGATACGGCTTCTAGTCATCTGATCACAAAATTTAGAATATTATGGCTTCTGGCCTTTCGATAAAATTAAAATACTGTAAAATAAATTAAGTAAATTTAAATTCATAATCAAATATAAATAATAGATAAGCCTATGATCATATAGATCACATTATATGATCATATATAATACTACTATATATCAATGTAACAATAAACAAAAAAAAAGATTGACATAATGATATAACAATAATATATTAATATAAATAAATGAAATGTAAATAAAATAACAATAAAACAAGATGAAAAAAATAACATAAAGTAAAGAAACATAAACAATATAACATAAAATGCAATTACTGTCATTCTTACTGATGCACTCGAGCATTGTAACCAACACTCGAGCATGAAGCTGGTTTGCACTCAAGCACTAGCGAGTGAGGGACTGCAAGTTTTTGGCTGAGAGTCATGAAGAACAGAAAAGCAAAAGCATGCCTGAGTGAGAGTTCATATGCCCAAGTGATACATCAGCACTCGCGAGTGAGAAATCTAACTCTCTCAAATTTGATTCAAGTGCTGAAGACAAGAGTATATTACAAGAGAATATTCTTCTCACACGAGTAGGAGTATGTATGCTTGAGTGAAGGCCCACATCACCTGCGAGTGCAAAATCAAACTCTTGCTAAATTGGTATGCGAGTGTTGTCCAGAGACGGGTCTCTTAGTGTAAAGAACAATGATACTCTAGCAAAAGGAGTTGTGCTCAAGTGAGGCCCCACATCACTCGCAAGTGAGAAAATGCACTCTCTAAAATTATGTGGAAGTGCAAGTGTAAAACTGAAGCAAAAGGAGAAAATATGTGAGTTCACTCGAGTGAGCCCCCTCAGTACTCGAGTGATACTCTGCCAGAAGACAAAATGCACTAGTCTTATAGCGTTCAAACTGAATATGGTTTAATGATATTTATTTATCTTATTAGCACTTATTATTATTATTTAACATCATTTTGAATGTCTTATAAGTGTGATACAGGAGTTTGAACATTTGAAATAAACAAACGCAGAGGAAGTCAAACAATGGCATACAACATCATTACAAGCACGTACCTACCGCGTTCAAAGATTTCAAACGTATGCATGCCATTCCACAGTAACATGCCCCACTCCACAATGATCATTATTCAAACTGGCAAAATCGAATGTCTATAAATACAGAGTTCCAGAGATTATCAAGTATAACAAAACACAAGAATTCACATAAGCAAATTCACGAGTCTCAGTTATTCATATTTTCTCTGTATTCATATTGTTCTTCAGTGTTTATCATACTTGCTCTGTAAGAGAGTCTATATAGACTTCAAATTCTATTTTTATTTGATCTCAAGGTATTGGGACCTTGAGAGGGTATATATCCTTACGAGAGAAGCAGTTGAGAGAATTCCTAGTAAAAATTTCCACTTAAAAGACTTACAAAATACAAGTAGTAGAGAACGTTGCTGCTCGTAAGACTTACAGTGGTGTAAGCAAGAGAGAACGTTGTTGCTCATAAGACTTGTATAAGTAAGCAAGTGAGAAAGGTCATAGGTTGTTTTTCTGCGCATAAGACTTGTCGTAAGAGGGAGAGAAGTTTCTTAGTGTTAGAATATTTATGCTCGTAGTCCATTCGAGGATGATTGTTGTTTTGTGGCATTCTGAGAGCCCATTGAATCTTGGAAGCATAGTGAAAATCTCAGTAGGTCTTGATCTCTGAGGACTGGACGTAGGCCTGGTTTTTAGGCCGAACCAATATAACTCTCTGTGTACTAATCCTCTCAACTCTACTCTATCTACAACTACTTTCATATCACGACATCAAGCAAAAAATTTATCACATCACCCAATTCACCCCCTCTTGGGTAAAGCTTGCCTCTTTCATTTGGTATCAGAGCAAGGTCTTCTCTCAAGAGCATAACAGCTTGAGAAGGATACGCTAAATGGCAACAATGGGTGAAAACATTCTTCCAGACAGAGCTTTAATCACTAGACCACCTAGTTTTGCTGGAGAACATTTTTCATTCTGGAAAGCTAAGAGGAGAGTGTTCGTGATGGCTAATAAGTACGGTTTATGGAATGTAATACAAGATGGTGACTATGTTCCAATAAAGAAAATTGAAGATAGAGTCATTAAAAAGAGCCCAGAGGAGTTTGACGAATATGATAAAAGGTTAGTAATGTTAAATAGTAAAGCTATTTTAATGATACAGAGTGCTCTCAGTCAAAAGGAATATTTTCGAATCTACACTCTACCAACAGCCAAAGATATGTGGGACGCTCTTGAAATCTCTCATGAAGGTACATCCGGAATTAAAGAAAATAGAGTCAATACTCTAATTACAGAGTATGATCTATTTGGTATGAAACCTGGAGAAGGAATATCATAATTCAAACTCTGGTACACTTATCTAGTTAATCAACTATCTGTACTTGGAAAATCTTTTGACCAAAATTCCCAGGTAAGAAAGATTCTTAATATTCTTATGAAAGAATGGGAAGCGAAGGTAACGGCTATTGAAGAAGCTAAAGGAGAGTCAATGAGATCCGTAGCTACTCTCTTTGGTAGCCTTTTTGAGTATAAAGTAAAGTTGAGATTCAAGAAGGAACTAGAAGAGTTCGATGATAAAAAGAAAAAGGGAGTTGCACTTAAGGCTATCAAGGAAAAAGAATCTTCCAAAAATAAAGATATTCCTAATGATGATGATATGGGAATGATCGTGAAAAAATTCAAGAAGTTATATAAAAGAGGTCAAAAGAACTTTAAAAATTATCAAGGTGGACCAAGCAGGAAAGAAAACAAAGAGCAACAGATAGTATGCTATGAATGTGGGAAGCCTGGACACATCAAATCCAAATGCTTCAAAAATAAAGACAAAAAGAAGCAGAAAAAGAAAGCATACATATCATCTATCTGGGGTGATAGTTTGTCAGATGAAGAAAGTGACAATGACGAAGTAGCAAATCTATGCTTGGTAGCCAAAGAAGAAGAATCGGATTCTAACGTAAGTGATTCTGAACCTACTTATGATGAGTTATTATCTGAATATAATGCATTGCATACATAATTCATCAAGGTAGCTAAAGAAATGGTTAGTTATAAAAAGAAAGTAAAGGAATTAGAAAATACTGCCATATTATCATGTAAAGTATGTGAAGAGAAAGATAAGAAAGTAAGAGATTTAACAAAAACAGTAGAAAAATTTACTAAAGGAAGTGAAACCCTTAAAGTTATTCTAAATTCTCAGAAAGTTTCCTTTGATAAATCTGGAATTGGATATAGGTCCGATCATGATAAGAATAGAGGAAATAAGAAGAATAGCAGTAGAACTTATCTTAAATATTTCAAGAATTCTGTGCATACATCTAATCCATTCGCATCATGTAGCTATTGTAATAGGAAAGGACATTATACTTCATCATGTTATTTTAGAAAAGGACAAGTTATTGGCACATAAAAATGGATTCCGAAAGGGACACATGTATTACATACTAACCACAAAGGACCCAAGAAAGTGTGGGTACCTAAAACTTGATCACCTTACTCTAGGTATGTCTCAAAGCATCACGAGCAAACAAGTGGTATATTGATAGTGGATGCTCAAGACACATGACTGGTGACAAAAATAAGTTCACCATGCTGGAAACCAGAGAAGGAGGATAGGTAACATTTGGAGGTAATCAATTTGGACGTATTGCTGGAATTGGTGAAGTGGGAAAATCCAATGATGTTCAAATCAACAAGGTATATTACATTGAAGGATTATGCCATAACCTCTTAAGTGTGAGTTAAAGCACTGACAAAGATAACTGAGTGATCTTTGATTCAAAAGAATGCTTGATAGTAAACAAGAAAGATCTGCTGCTTAACAAAGAATCTATCAAGGCAAAGATCCAAGCTCAAAGGGACGGTAACTGTTATACTATTGCTATAAATTCAAATTCTTCTGAAAATTGTTTTCTTAGCAGATTAGAGGAAAGTTGGCTATGGCATAAGTGTCTGGCTCATGTTAATATGAACCAACTTGACAAACTAATTAGAAAAGATTTAGTTGTTGGTCTTCCTAAACTAAAATTCAAAGATTACATGATTTATGAAGCATGCATGTCAAAAAGGCAAAAAAAACTAAATCTTCATTCAAAAAAAAGTATGAGATTTCTACTTCCAAACCTTTACAATTACTTCATATGGATTTGGTAGGTCCAGCAAGAGTAAAAAGTTTTGGAGGAAATCTATATACTTTAGTAATTGTCAATGATTTTACAAGATTTACATGAACTATATTTATTGCTTCAAAAGATAAAACATTTGTCAAATTTATTACATTTGCTAAAAATGTCCAAAATGAGAAATGTATTTCTATTGTTTCTATTAGGACAGACCATGGAGGAGAATTTGATAATCAACTCTTTGAAGACTACTACAACAACGAAGGAATAGATCACAACTTTTCTGCACATAGAACACCCCAGCAAAATGGAGTAGTAGAAAGGAAGAACAGAGTCCTCACAAAAATGGCAAGAGCAATACTTAATGAAAACGAAATGTCACAAGTGTTCTGGGCAGATGCAATGAGTACTGCATGCTACATTTCAAATTGAGCATATATTCGCAAGTTACTTGGAAAGACGCCATATGAACTCTACAAAGGAAGAAAGTCAAATCTTACTCATGTACACATTTTCAGATACAAGTGCTTCATTCACAACAATGGTAAAGAAAACTTGGGTAAATCTGATTTAAAGTCTAACAAAGGTTTATTTCTAGGATATTCTAATAGAAGTAAAGCTTATAGAATTTTTAATAAAAGAACATGTACAGTTGAAGAATCTATTCATGTTGTGTTTGATAAACTTGACTCTCAGACAAAACATGTTGATAAACAAGAAATGGATTTGATAAAGAAAAACAAAACTATTTCAAAACAGAATGATTTTGAAACAAATGATTTTCACAATATAGAAGATGTCGATGATCATGCTCAACCAAAAGCATGGAGACATATTAAAGATCATCCAATTGATCAAGTAATTGGAGATATTCATGAAGGTGTCAAAACCAGAAATAGAATTCTCAATGAGGTAACTTTCTTTGCTTTTATTTCTGAAATTGAACCTTCTAATATGGAAGAAGCTTTATCTGACAATGATTGGGTGATTGCTATGTAAGAAGAATTAAATCAATTCCAAAGAAATTAAGTTTGGGATTTAGTTCCTCGACCTAAGGATTATACGGTTATAGGGACCAAATGGGTTTTCAAAAACAAACTTGATGAATCAGCAATCATTGTGAGAAACAAAGCAAGATTGGTGGCCAAAAGCTATATTCAAGAAAAAGGTATTGATTATGAGGAAACATATGCTCCAGTGGCAAGATTGGAAGCAATACGAGTACTCTTAGCCTTTTCTTGCATTAAAGGTTTTAAACTTTATCAAATGGATATGAAAAATGCTTTTCTAAATGGTTATATTATGGAGGAAGTATATGTAGAACAACCTCCTAGTTTTGAAGATGAAACAAAGCCTGATCATGTTTTCAAAGTTAAGAAAGCTTTATATGGTTTTAAACAAGCTCTTAGAGCTTGGTATGAAAGACTAAGCAAGTTTCTTCTTGATCAAAATTTTGTCAAAGGAAAAGTGGATACAACTCTTTTCATCAAAAATAACAAAAATGATATTCTAATTTTTCAAATTTATGTTGATGATATTATTTTCGGTGCTACTAACTAATCTATGTGTCAAGAATTTTCTAAGATTATGTAGGGAGAGTTTGAGATGTCCATGATGGGAGGATTAAACTTCTTTCTTGGACTTCAAATCAAGCAAAAAAAGAATGGTATATTTGTGTCTCAAACAAAGTATTTGAAAGAGTTGTTGAAGAAATATGGATTGGATAATGCTAATGGAGCTGATACTCCAATGAGTTCTATAATGTTATTGGATGCTGATGTAAAAGGTCCTAGTTTCAATATCACTAAATATAGAGGAATGATTGGTTCATTACTCTATCTTACAGCAAGCAGGCCAGATATTCAGTTCAGCATTGGAATGTGTGCGAGGTATCAATATGCTCCTAAGGTATCACATGCAGAGACAGTTAAAAGAATCTTCAAATATCGTGGAGACACTTCAGAACTTGGCTTATAGTATCCAAAGAGAGGAAACGAACATTTAATGGCATATTCAGATTCAGATCATGGAGGATATAAAACTGATAGGAAAAGTACTAGTGGTCAATGTCAATTCCTTGGAGGCTCTCTGGTATCATGGTTCAGCAAGAAGCAGAACACAGTTTCATTATCCTCAACTGAAGCTGAATATATAGCTGTAGCAAGTTGTTGTTCTCAAGTATTATGGTTGAAACAACAACTTCAAGATTTGGGGATATACTTAAATGAGATTCCAATTTATTGTGACAACACTAGCACCATAAGCTTAGCCAAGAATCCTATACAATATTCAAGGACATCCGACATCATTTCATTCGAGATCACGTGCAAAAGAAGGATGTCAAAGTAGAATTCATACCAATACACCTTCAACTTGCTGACATATTCACAAAGCCAATAGCTAAAGATCAATTCCTATATATTCGAAGAGAATTGGGAATGGTTAATCCTAATGAGTTGTAAGTTTTCTTGTTAATTACTTTATTTAAATGAGTTTTTGATGATAACTATACTGACTTTGGCATCGAAGTATTAGAAATTATTTTTACAGGCCTGTCACTCGAGCACAGGAAGTGTCACTCGAGTGACAAGCTCATACTCACTCGAGTCAATCAACCCTGCTCGAGCACAGAACTATTGAATATACTCTGTTTCTAAGCATGTAAAATAGGGGTTAACAGAGGAGATAAAAATACCAAGAGACTATCTGAAGTATAACAGTTATAATTGATCTCACTCGGCTGAGAGAGATCCTCACTCGAGCATGGTATGAACATGCTTGAAGTGAAGTAAGAGCACTCGAGTAGAAAGGAAGAAATTCTTACAAGTGCTTATTCAAAGCATGGTTACTCAAATGATTTTGGAGGATTTGAGTACAAAGATGAAAAATATAGCAAGAAACATGTAAACCAGGTACGCTTTTACTTGTTTTATCAAAATTGTATGAATGTCACTCGAGCATAGCTTGATCACACTCGAGCACAGTATAAATAACACTCGAGCACTAGGGTTATTGCTCGAGTATTGCAACTTATATCAGTTACGCGATAGCTCAGACCATCACACTTCCTGCTCTCACTCGAAGCGTTACGTCACTCGAAAGTCGTCTCTCTTCACCTCTAACCATTACCTATCAATCAAACGTCTCATTTTGCTTCAAATCACTGTTACAACTCTTCAATCTTCTTTATAAGATGAGATTTAACCTCAAAGTCTCTCATTCCGCGCCCTAACTTTCTAAAATTTTCTCACTCAATCTTCAGTAAATCTATGAGTCTTGTTCTTTCCATTTTATTTCTAAATGGCTAGATCTAAGATTCCTATTGTCACCCAGAGACCTCAATCTCCCTCTCCCACTCATTCTGCTGCTAGTTCCTCTGGAACTCTGGTACCAACACCTTCATCTCCTATAATGTCTTCTTCACCAACACCTCCTCCTAAACCAGAAACCTAAAAGAGAACTCCGGCCAAGAAACCCCATCCTAAGCCTCAAATAGCCAAGAAGGATCAACCTCTGCAAAAGAAACCAAAGGGTGTGGTTTTCAAAGAACCAATGATTACTCAGTCTCAATCCAAAGAGGTCAAAGGAAGAGGAAAGAAGAAGGATACTGAGCAACCACAACAATCCTCTTCTTCCTCCGATGACACATTCCATATGCAACTCCGGGAAGTAATGGAGAGGTCAAAACTTGACAAGTTGGTTGGTAAAATTGCCTCTCAAGCCGGTGTCTCAAGTTCACACCATGTTGGGCAATCCAATGCAGCTGATTCAGGGGTACCTTCTACATCACAGGCTCCAAAGGAAGAACAAGTCACAAGTCCTCCTAAATATTTCAATGTTGAGGAACTGAAGCCACTATAACAGAAGGTATACAATACTGAGTTTGCACATAGACATTTCTGTCTTATAGTTTATGTGGACTTCGATTATCTGAAGAAAAATTGTCATTTGGATTTATACCCTTGTCTTGGATTTTATGCTCCCTGGCTGAATATTCACATTCCTTATTCACCCTCTGTTGTGAAAACCTTTTATTGCAACATGAAATCCTATAACATTAAATCTAGGGCCGGTGAATTGATTGAGGAAGTAGTATCTACCACTGTTAGAGGTCAATTCATTATGATATCTGCTAAAATTATCAATGATTTACTTGGGTATATTGCACCTCCTCCAAATCCACCTACTCTTTTAGCCAATGAAGCCTTCCGGCTTTTAAGACCAAATGACCCAATAGGCCCTCTTAATTTTAAGCCTATTGACATGCCTGATTTTCATTGAGCCCTTCACAACATATATTGTCGCAGCATAGTTAACAAGTCCAAAAATTTTACCCATTTTGCTCAGAGAGATTATATTTGCTGGCCTCCTTCCTAGCCGAGCAATAAAGAAATGTGGGGGAGATCATTTTTAGTAAGATTAGAAGATTTTGATTTTCTACATCAAAATCTGTGACTACACCATATCCTCAACTTGTATCCTTCATCCTCATGAAAAACAAAATATTGTGCTTGGAAGGAACTAACTGAGAGGGTAATCATTCTAAGGTTTGGCAAGACTCAACTGACTCATTGAGTATCAATGTTCCAGTGAGTCGAACCAGGGCTATATCTCAGAGAGAAGCTACTCCATCAAGGGGTGATGAGGCACCATTTTCTACTCAAGGTCAGGTTCCCCCTCCATCTTTCCTTAATGCATCACTCTCCACTCATTTGACTGAAGTGATCAATCAAGCTGTGTCTGGCTTGAAAAAGGAATTGATGACTGAGTATGAGAAGTTGGTGGACAAAATGGAGTTACAAGTCTTAAAGTTGGTGGATAAGGCTAATACCAACTTTGACTTAATGTTCAAGACTCAAGATGACATGTCAAGAAGGATAACTGATATGGAGATCTTACGTTCTCACTTTCTGGCTACATCCTCTGAGGTGCCACTTGAGACTACTCCTACCTTGACTTCACCTCCTTATCCACAGACACATGTTCTCTTCACCAATCTAGATTCAAATGTTGATATCACTTATGATCGATCGCCTTCTCCACCACCTTTAGCCTCTGTTCCTCGGCCATCATCTCCACCTTTTGAGTCCATGCCAGTAGACCCTGCCACTGCCATAGTGCCCTTTGTCCCATCATCCGATCTTACTTTTCCTCAGTCCCTTTCTGATATTGACAAAACGGGGGAGAAGGATGTGTGATGGTTTTCTGAGCTTTCATGGGATGTGTTGGGTGTTTGGGTAGTTTTTGTGTATTGGGGTAGGATTATGATGTTATTTTTTCGGGTTTATGGTTGTATATGGGCTTTATAGGTAGTTGATGGTTTAAGCTTAATATTGTACTTTTCTTGGTTTATCACTAATGGTTATTTTCAAGTTATTAAGTTTTTTGTTTAATTTTAATTGTTTCTATGATACTATGCCTTATCTTGGTTGTTAAGTGTCTAGTGGAAGTATTGCAGGAAACATATGTAGATAAGTGCAAAAAATATGAACTTGAAACTAAACTTTGGTGAAGAATATGCATTTGGAAACATTGATGTTGTTTTTAAAAAAATTTCACTCTAATCAAGATTTTTTCTTAAAACTCATCACAAAGGTTTTGTCATCATCAAAAAGGGGGAGAATGTTAGATCCCAAGTTTTAATGATAACAAAAGGTAATTATATGCAAACTATGGTTTTATAAGTCTAAAGAATGATTACAAAGTTACCAAATGTATATGGCAAATTTTTGTAATGTCTGCTGTCAGATTTAACAGATGCACTTGAGCAACAGAGCTAGCACTCAAGCATGAAGCTCTTTTGCACTTGAATAGATGCGAGTGTTGAACAGAAAGTGTTTGCCCGAGAGCAAATTACTATCATTCTTATTGATGCACTCGAGCACTGGAGATAGCACTCGAGCATCAGGCTCTTTCTGACTGAGCACATACAAGTGTTAGACAAGAAGTGTTTGACCGAGAGCAATTACTATCATTCATACTGATGCACTCAAGCATTGTAACCACTACTCGAGCATGAAGCTGGTTTGCACTCGAGCATTAGCGAGTGAGGGACTGCAAGTGTTTGGTCAAGAGTCATGAAGAACAGAAAAGCAAAAGCATGACTGAGTGATACATCAGCCCTAATGAGGAGAAATCTAACTCTCTCAATTTTGATGCAAGTGCTAAAGATAAGAGTATATTACAGGAGAATATTCTTCTCGCTCGAGTAAGAGTATGTATGCTCGAGTGAGGGCCCACATCACCTGCGAGTGCAAAATCAAACTCTTGCTAAATAGGTATGCGAGTGTTGTCCAAAGATGGGTCTCTTAGTGTAAAGAACAGGGATACTCGAGCAGAAGGAGTTGTGCTTGAGTGAAGCCCCACATCACTCGCAAGTGAGAAAATACACTCTCTGAAATCATGTGGATGTGCAAGTGTAAAACTGAACCAAAAGGAGAAAATATGTGAGTTCACTCGAGTGAGCCACCTCAGTGCTCGAGTGATACTCTACCAGAAGACAAAATGCACCAGTCTTACATCGTTCAATTTGAATATGGTTTAATGATATTTATTTATCTTATTATCACTTATTATTATTATTTACAATCATTTTGAATGTATTATAAGTGTGATACAGGAGTTTGAACATTTGAAATAAACAGACACAGAGAAAGTCAAACAACGGCATACAGCATCATTACAAGCGAGTACCTATCGCGTTCAAAGATTTCAAACGTAAGCATGCCATTCCATAGTAACATGCCCCGCTCCACAATGATCATTATTCAAACGGGCAAAATCTAACGTCTATAAATACAGAGTTCCAGAGATCATCAAGTATAACGAAGCACAAGAATTCACATAAGCAAATTCACGAGTCTCTATTATTCATATTTTCTCTGTATTCATATTGTTCTTCAGTGTTTATCATACTTGCTCTGTAAGAGATTCTATATAGACTTCAAATTCTATTTTCATTTGATCTCAAGGTATTGGGACCTTGAGAGGGTAGATATCCTTATGAGAGAAATAGTTGAGAGAATTCCTAGTAAAACTTTCCACTCAAAAGACTTACAAGATACAAGCAATAGAGAACATTGCTGCTCGTAAGACTTACAATGGTGTAAGCAGGAGAGAACATTGTTGCTCATAAGACTTGTATACTTAAGCAAGTGAGAAAGGTCATAGGTTGTTTTTCTATACATAAGACTTGTCGTAAGGGGGAGAGAAATTTCTTAGTGTTAGAATATTTCTGCTCGTAGTCCATACAAGGACGATTGTTGTTTTGTGGCATTCTGAGAGCCCATTGAATCTTGGAAGCATTGTGAAAATCTTAGTAGGTCTTGATCTCTGAGGACTGGATGTAGGCATGGCTTTTAGGCCAAACCAGTATAACTCTCTGTGTACTAATCCTCTCAACTCTACTCTATCTACAACTACTTTCATATCACCACATCAAGCGAAAAATTTATCACATCACCTAATTCACCCCCCTCTTGGGTGAAGCTTGCCTCTTTCACTATCCCTTATTGCAAATCAGTTGAATTTGGTTATTATCACAGATCTGGCTATTTATCATAGATCGGTTCCCATCAAAAGTGGAGTATGATGGCATCTTTTAAATCGATTGCTTCTTGCGCTTCAATCACATCTTATGGATTGTGTCAGAATGTTGCAGATTGCCAGCTGTCACACTGAAAAGATAAAAAGAAGCAAGAATGATGTCGAGTCTTCAAGGTACTTCTTGGAGAATGAAGGGCTATCGGTGGGTGGTTCTTGCCATCGATTAAGAAGGATTGCTGGCAAACCCTCAAATGGTGCCGTGAGAGGTATCGGCAAAGCTTATCATTATGGAGTTGTCGTAGGGCTACCGGAAGACAGGCAAGAGAACTGACACAATTAGAGTTTGGATTCTATGGGGGCTGAACGACGGAGTGGGTTCTGTATCTTGGGCTTCTTGGCTCTAATGGACTGGACTATTGGCTCTAGTACTATGAAGAAACCCTTCAAACTCTATACCTGTTAGGAAATGGGCTTGATCCACCCTTGGTGGATTAGGTCCAAACCCATTAGCCTTGTGGCCAAAATAAAATACCTAATTTTATGGGGCATTTGTTGACAATATTTTACAACATTTGTTGGCAATATTCCCCAAATATTTGAAACAAAATGGTGGGAATAGTTTTTCCCGTAAGAATTGGTGGGAATAGTTTTACATATACATAGGTTTTATGCGTGAGTGATATATACACATAACAGACTACTAAGAAAAACTCTTTGAACTTTTTTCTCTCATCATCTCTTTCCCTCCGATGCATTTTATTGTGTATTATAGCCGGACTCTGACATGATCCGGTTTGTGTGGGTATCTTAAGAGTATGAATCTACACTCTAGGTACACCTCAAAATCTGTATTAGTATCAAAGCATGTTTTTTTATCTATCCTGAGGCTAAATTGCTTTTGGTGAACTTGTTTATGAGTAAAAACATTTATTGCATTCATGAATATATGAAAGAATGTATATATAGAAAAATATCCACTTTATCAGTTCATGAATATTTGAAATCATATGATTCTCACTCAAGTATATGTTTTTCTATATGAGATAACTTTCTATTCAGTGTGTTTATCGGTGGATTTTTTTTTGTCTGCGTTTTTTAGTGCTTTTCTGTGTTTCTCTAGTTTTTGTCAATTCTTGTCTTTTCCATTTTTGCCTTTGTTCTCTGAGTATTGGTGTATTTAGAAGCCTTATAATATACATAACAAGGCTCTGGAATAAAGGAACCTAAAGGTTAAACACCATCCCGAGAGAAACGAAAGGAAAATTAAAATAACTTAAATTGGGTTATCTGAAAATAAGTGATTTAGGCTTTGAAATTGATCCCAATAGGTAGAGCTTAGAAAAATGAAGAAAACAACATCAAGAACGAGCAACACAAATGTCAGACAGTAAAGATATTAAGGAGAGAAGAATCAGGTCCGACAGACCCAACCTATATCTTAGGTTGGGTTGGCTCAACCTGGTTGGAGGTTGAAGATGAAGTTAAAAAAAGGGCATCGTTTTGGCATCTTACCCAGATCCATGAAATTTAAAAAGAAATTGGATCAGTCTAAAAACAACTAAACTTAATCCAAACAAAAAAGGGGCACTAGATCGGGTCAGTAGGCCCAACTCGATCTAAACCAAAACCAAAAAAAAATCAAAGAAGCACATAAAATGCCACGTGGCAAACCCATTTGACATTGGTGGGCATGGCCAGACTGTAAACAGTGCGTGGAGTCCATATCTGTGATGCGTGTGTCAATCGGAGACCTCCATGGTGGCAAGTGGCTTACACGCGCCTTTAGCGTGAGTGACATTGCACTTGATTTTCCATTTTTTTGGATTTAATCTTCTTGAGGAGCGTGGGAGCTTCGTTTGAGACACGGTCTGTTCCTAAAAATTCCTAAATTCGGGATCTTCATGATGATATGCTATTTGGCCATTTTGGAGGCAGTATAGGATCTGTTTATAAGGTTTTCAGTACTTGTTTAAGTGTTTATACATTTAAAATTCCCTAAGATTACAATAATGACTCACATTTATTTATTTAGGTGAAAATGAAGCAAGTGGCTTCTAACAACATTGAAACACATGAGTATGAGTCATTGATCATTGGGTTTATGGATGGTCAAGCTCATATAGATTATCCTAAAGAAGATCCTGAAGAAAATGAATTTTTCAAGGAAGATCCTGAGGACGATCTCTTTCTTATCCCTAAAGAAGATTTTCTGGAGCCTATTCCAGAGGAAACTCAAGTGGTCTACTAGAATTCTAGACCAAAGTTTGTACTATCTTGTCCTGATGAACCTCAAAATTTAAAAGAATAGGTCAACCAACCCTACTTTGTTCTATGGCTGAGAATATAGCAGAACTTGATACAGACAAAACAGCTAGAATAAAAAATATAAAAATTATATACTCAATAATTGCGAACTATGTAGAAAACATATGGTTAGGACATTTTTGTGCGTTAACCTTGTGGTCCACAATCAAAAATTACCCAAGAATTGCATATAGGCAAACCTAGGATCGTTCTCTCTTCTCGAGGAGACTTTTATTGAATCCTAAGTAATCTAAATATCATGCAAATGTAATGAAAGAAAAGGGGAAATTTGTTTTGGATTTTGTTAAAAATAGGTAAATGCAAAATATAATTAAATCTTAAAACTACTATTTTTTGTCTTTTCTTTATAAAAATGGGATGGTTAATGAAATATGAATGAAGTGAATTTTCTTGAGAAATTGGTTCAATGGCTATCCTAGCTCAATAAATGATATAGGAGTTGAAATTTATCAAGCCTTAATTAAAAATCTCAAGCAAACGCGTTGAGTCCAATTTATCTAATTAATGACTAATCCTATGATCGCATTCATAATAATCTTATGGATAAATTGTTAAAAATCACTTGATGTGTGAAATGAATTAAAGTAAAGCAATTGTTTCCTCTAATATTAATGTACAAACGCGTCACTCAAATTAACTCAAATCAATTACACAAACTAGTAAACACATAGCAAGCATAATCTCATTGAATTAATAGGATATAGTTAACTAAAAATCATCCAATCACAATAATTCCAATCTAAACACAAAAAAAGCAATCTTAGTTCATCAATATGGAGTCCAAATAGCTCATAACAAAATCCTACTGTAATTACCTTAGAACATAACTAGGAATTACAATAATAATAGGAAATTCATAAAGAAACTAAGAAAAACTCCCTTTTGAAGCTCTTTGAACTCAAGCCAAATCCCCATTCCTTAAGAGTTGGAATCTTCAACCATGCATAACTTTAATTGCAGAATAATAGAGAATTCCAGAAACCATGGCAGCAATGAAATAAAGGGAAATATGATGAGAGAATTATGTTAAGAAAGGGTCTAGAAGGAGAAAGTGAAGGTGAAGGTTGATAGAGAAGGGACAGTGATTCGACGAAGGTGGTGTTGATGGTTTAAGATCCCTCTGGTGGCTCCAACTCTTAGCTTTTGCCTCTGGTTCAGTCTCCCTGATCCTCTCCAGCCCCAGCTCCTCTGCTTTTTGCTCTCGGGTCTCTGCCTCCTAGCTTCACAGTGGTCAACTCTCCTCTAGTTCAAGTAGGTCACCGGCGGTAATGGTGAAGAGGAGAAGCTTGCATTGCCGGTGACATAAGAAGGGGAAGGGAGGAAGAAGATGAAGATGATATGATGAAGATGGGTCTACACTCTACGGCGCTCCCCATTGTCTAAAATTCTCAGCTCTCTTATACCAATGTTGGGCTACCTAGCTGAAGGAGGAGACCTAATCTAATTGGTCTCTAGTCAAAACACAAGCTTTGACTAGGGACCAATTTGCAAAGTTCAAAAACTTGTATATGGACTACAATGAAAAGTACTTTTGAAATGTTTTGGGGCTCAACCATAATTTCCTGAACATATGTGTACTTTTCTGTGATTTTCCTTAGGCTCTTTTATTCACAGTTTTGTCATTTTAAGAGATTTTTAGGCCTTTTCTGTAGTTTTTCCCAGTCCTAAAAATTTTAATTCCAAACCTCCAAAATCTCTAATTTTCTTCAAAAACACCTACAATGCAAGATTAACCATAAGGTAGCATCAAGAGTCCAAGAAACAATTGCACAAAATAATTAATCAATTATGACTATTTTCCCCCTAATTGCAATTAATTCAAAAAAATTGTCCCTAACTAAAATTAGTGTTTAATCATGCAATAATGTCCCAGAAAATGAATCAAAATCCGAATTCAATTATAAACAATCATATATAAAATATGGTTCAATCAATTCCCCTACACTTAGACCTTTGTACTCCTGAACAAAGGTAATTAAGTACAATTTTCTAAGTTCAAATCACTAATGCATTTGAAAGATGGGCAATTTCATTATTAGAAAGCAATGGATCAGTTAATCAAATTTCTCAAGTCAATACTAGTCATAGTCAAGCAATGCAAAGAAATTAGCTAACTACACAATTCAAAATATTAGAATGAAGTACAAGAGACTCTCAAGGTATTAGTGTTTAACTCATCTCACCTTATTGGGATAATTTCACTCTAATTCACTTAATCAACATCTTACTATAGACTTGTAACAACTCTAATAGCTCCACTACTAATAGCACTTAATGCAATGAATCAAGAGGACTTAAAAGGTTTGTAATCTTGAATTAAGGCTAGATGGAATGAATTAATTAGAAAAAAAATTGTTGATATGCAAGTCCAAGTTAAAAAGCAAGTTCATAGCATCTAAATATTTGACAAACTTTTGCCAATTGTTTTCTAAGTTCATGAACAAATGTCTTCGTTGTATTTCTTTTGCTTTTCTTTCTTTATTCAAATCACTTTTCCATTTTTTTTCTTTTCCAATACTTTCTCTCTTTTTTATTTAATTCTTTTTTACTCTTTTTTTTTCAAAACATATACATTTTTTTCCTTTTGACTTACTTTCTCTTTTCTATATACATGGCATTTCAATATATACATTATTCAACCTCTTTTTTTTGGCAAATCACTTTGATTTTAGAATACCACGAACACTTAATAAATGACATACATACAACAAAGGAAAGGCACAAAATAGGTAACAAAGGGTAAGTGAATAAGAGTTTGTGTTTGAGTTAAAAGGGTTTAAAATTGAATGCCTGGCCTCTTTCATTTCCATCACACTAATACAAATGCCATTTCGAAGAAGAGATCAAACAAGTTATAAAAAGTGAAAGACTAAGTGAACATACACACATAAAAAGAATTTAAGGTCGAAATAATCTTCTAACAAGGTTTCTCTCCAATGCTTACTCCAACACAATCAATTGCATAGCGAACTAACCACAAAACATCTTCTTAACTATTCCTAATGTTAACCTTACAAACACAATCAATCAAAACATTGCAATCAATTATAAAAGTGCTCAACTCTTAAAAGCATTAATGATATAGAAACTTTCTTTTTTCAAAACAAGTAAGCCAACAAATCTAATTGTGGGTTTATTTCTCTTTCCATTCACTTGAAAAGTAAAACATGGTTTCAAAAAGTTGCCAAAACACTAGATCTCATGAAAGCTCAAAGAATTTCTTACAAATCACATTTCCAAAGTGGCAAATGCGACCCTTTACCATTTAGGACATACATCAAAGCAAGTCATTCTTAGAAAATTTTTGAAAAATTTTCTAGTTTAAGTTTAAAGCATTTTCTCATTTTAAAACAACCAATGGGATTCAAAATGTATTTCCCCCACACACTTATTCAACACATTGTCCTCAATATGTAAAGCAACTCTATTATTTTAACTTGTTCCTTAGTGAAGTGGAAAGTTGTGAGGTCCAATTGCAATTGGAGGACAACACGTCAACATCACATAAAGAGAGAGAGAGAGAGAGAAACAAGTCATAATAACAGAGGAAATTAAGGTGAAAAGGCATAATAGTAATTTAGTGTGGTAATGGCCAACAATGCAAAGCATACAAAAGGGGTTCTTATTCTACGTATCAAGCTTTATGACTTCTACATTTTTCTACTGGATTGTGTCCCTTCCCCACACTTATCTTCCTCGTTCAACAATAAAGCTCAAAGAATCATAGGATTACGAAGAAACAAGTAAGGAAAGAGACAACCTATGTTAGAATAGCTTGAGTCGGTTGAAGGAGAAGTTCTCATCCCCGATAAGAATTATGAATTAATCTTTTAAAACATCTTGTGCCAAATTGAATTTCCTTGGTGGGGGTGGCTCAGGATCAATCGAAAGAGGGCCAAGAAGATAAGGTGGATGTTGGTTCCTCTTATAACCTTTCCAAGAATGTGTCTACAAAGATGACAAGTAAATAGCAGTATCCCATCCAAAAATAGAAATATGGAGAGATTTCAAGTGAAATAAAGGTATGTGAAGTTTCAAACTCTCCAAGTAACTATTGCATCCAAGGAAATCAATGATACTCCCATCAATAGGAGTGAGACAACCAGTCAAGTTTTGAAAAATCTCATGTTTTTGTAAAGTGGAAGGTGTGGAATCCAACTTAGTGATGGGGTTCACCATATCATCATTGCAATCACAAGAGGTGGAAGGAAAAAGAGTGGAAGAAGAAAGAGAATTTTTCAAGTCATTACCACTCAAAATTTTTGAATTTACAAAATAATTATTTTCCTTTTCTATATCGGGTGGCAAATTATAAGAAAGAATCATATGGAAAGATTCATTTTTATTTTCAAAATTATCAGTCAAAAAATTTAAATATTCCCTTAGTAAACTATTATACAATTTAGTGGATTCAAGAGGAAAATCTTTTTCTAGGCTATAGTCTTTTTCACTAACATAAACCACATTAGCATCCACACAAGAGTCAACATGTCCACAACTGACATGCTTACATTCATCAATAGTACAATCATTTGATTAGGACATTTTTGTGTGTATTAGCCTTGGGGTCCACAATCAAATATTAACCAAGGATTGTGTATAGGCAAACCTAGGATCATTCTCTCTTCTCAAGGAGGTTTTTATTGAATCCTAAGTAATCTAAATGCCATGCAAATGCAATAAAAAATGGGGGAATCGATTTTGATTTTTTTTTAAATTAATAATTAAAAGAAAGATGCAATTTAATTAAATGCTAAGCTATTGTTTTTGGTACTTTTCTTATAAAAATAGGATGGATAAGAGTCAATGTAATGGTATGGAGTTGAAATATGAATGATAAATGCTCTTAGTAATGAACAAATGACAATCCTTGCTCAAAAATATTATGAGAGTTAAAATTCATTAAGTCTTAAGAAAAACCTCAAGATAACACTTGAGTCCAATATCCCCAATCAATAGTAGCTCCTAAAATATAGCTAACTACTACCTCCTGAGATATTGTTTAAAACTACTTAATGTGCAATTGAAATTAGAATAATGCAGCATAAGTCTTCTTAAATTTGAGTGCTAAATAGCCCCTCAAGGATACAAATAAACCACATTAACTAGACAATAACTCGTTAACTAACATAATCTCATTGTAACCACAAAGAAACTCAAAACACACATAATCTTCATACTACAAAATCCAGTCTCAACTACAAATATCAAACCAACAGAAAGAATTAACATCAATCTCAGTTCCAGAATAATATAAAATAATTCCTAAAACTAGGCAATCTAAATACATAATTCTAGACAAATAGAATGATAGCAAAGCTCCCCTATGTAGTGCAATAAGCTCAAGCACAAATCCCCATTGCCAAGAAACAAAAGATTAACCTCTCATTGCTTTAAAATAACCACAACTCAAAATCTTGCCAGAAATTAAAGCCACACCAGAAACTGCAGAGCTTCATCAGAATCTACAAAGCATTGCCGAAAAATAGGAATTTGCTGCCAAAATTGGCATAAATCCCCAGAAGTTGGTGAAATTGGTTCTGAGCTCTGGTGTCCTCTCCCTTCATAGTTCTCTTCAGCTCTGGTTTGTTAAGAGGGTCGCCAGAGCCACTGAGCTCTGTTCTGGTCTGGTGTGGCGTCAGAGGAAGAGGAACATAATGGAGTAGTGAGAAAGGAAAGGTGATGAGCAGAGCTTCGGGTCTTGCTTCATGGTATTCTCTATTATGGTGTGGCACGGTAGTACAGAAAGATGAAAGAGAAGGTTGTCAAAACTGTGATTTTCAGTAGTGAGAATGGTGGAAACCCTCAATGATGGTGGCAGCTCTTCGTCTACTTCCCTCACCTCCCAAACTCTCTCTTCTGATCAAGCTCTCTAGTGTGTTGCCAAATCTCAGCTTGCGGTGCCTCACTTTTATTCTTCTTTTTTCTGCATCAGGTCTCTTTTGAAGAAGGTCCTTGGTCAAAACCTATTTGACCAAGGACCTATCTCCAAACATAAAAAGTTCTGAAGAGGGATGAAAGTGAATATTTTTGAAACATTGGTGAGGTATATCTGTAATTTCTAAATATTCTAGGTTTTTTTATGAAATTTTCTCTGCCCTTTTCCTTCACAAAGTTGAAATTTTTAGAATTTATAGGGCCCTTTCCTTAATTTTCCCCAGTCCTCAAAATATTAATTTAACCCTACAAAATCTCAAATTTTCTTCTTAAGAACCTACAATGTAAGCTTGAGCACAAGGTAATATCAAAAGTCCAAAAAAAACATTTGTATGAATAATTAAATAATTTATGACCATTTTGCCTCTAATTACAATTAATTCAATACAATTGTCCCCAACTAAAATTATTTCTTCATCATGCAATAATGTCCCAAAAAATGCATCAAAATCTCAATTTAATTGTGAAATATCATATAAAAATATGTTTCAATCAAAGGTGCATCAAGATTAATGGTAGAATCAACCACTTCACTAAGTGCTTTCTTTTGAAACTCAACAAGTAAGTGGCATTTCTCATGATAATAATCTACACATATTTTATCTTTCGCATAATAACATGAAAATATATCATCCAATATATCATAGTCATCTCTAGTACTATGAAGAAAAGAATTTTCAATAGTTGAAACATCACACAAAAAGGTAGGAGCACACTCATCAACAAGTACAATCGAATAACTACTACTAGAACCAATTGGTTGAGCAATTACATTTTCAAACATTTGAGGGGATTCAACAATGATTTCCTCATCTACCTCATCATCACTCAAATCATTGATTGCTTCACTAGTTAAAGTAGTAGGAGAGTTGACTTCTATAAAGATAGGATCATTACCAAATGGTAGAGAAGACTCTTCAATGCTCTTGTGTACTTGTTCCACTTCTTGTGTTTGTATTGGAGTAGGCATTGAAGGATTGGAATCTTTCAATTGTAAAGTGGCATGTGGCTCTTGAGCTTGGACTCCTTGTTCCTCCTCTATAAGAGATGAAAACTCCTTTGGAAGTTGGAATCATACCCTTTTGACTTTCCTGGCTTGAGTAATTGAATTACATGTAGGCAATGGAGGAAGAGTCTCTTGTGGAGTGTTGCACTTATAAGTCTCTTGTGCAAGCTACTCCATTGCTTTCTCCAACTTCTCATTTTCTTTCTTCAGTTGCTCTACTTCTTGTGATGGCTAAGTGAGACGCTTAATGTCCTTGGCCAATCTCTCACACTCTTTATCTTACTATTCCATTGATCTCATTACAGAGGCCATGCAATGGGCAAAGGTGTCCTTGTGTGACCACTCCTCATTTATAGTCTGAGTCATTGGATTTTGGAATTTTCCAATAACTTCACTAATTGTAGGTTTTTGGTTTGGCACACATGGTTGAGAATGAGGTCTATAAGATGGCTGAAATAGTGGGTAGAAAAACTCAGGATGTGGATAATATGTTTGGGGAGTAGGGTGGAATGAAGAAGGAGGTTCATGATAAGACATGCGGTTATATGGTGGAGGATTAGAATGAGGATTATGATATGGATTATATGGTGGCGGAAAAGGATCGTGATATGATCTATAGGGTGGGGTGTAGTAGGTGATGAAGTTGAAATGAAGGTTGTTGGGAGGGTTTATGGTATGGAGAGTGGAATGGACCATGACATTCTTAACCAATTGGACTATCTTGACATCCTGACATGGCTTGAAGAGTCAACAATGATTGTTGAATGGAATGGATACTTTGAGATATAGACTCTTTTTTTCGGTTGAGATATCTACAAAAGAGTGAGATTGAAATGATGGCCTATCTTGACAATCCAAACTCCTTTTTAGATTCTCCATTCAGATTAAAATGAGATCTAATTGTCGTTGCACCGATTGAGATCCTTGAGTGACATTATCATTCATCCCAGTGCAATTGGCACTAGTGCAAAAAGTTAATTTGGCATCAAGTAAAATTGCATTTTTGCGATAGCATATAGGGTGTAGTGGAATTAGCCGTAGTGAAAAATATATATTATGGCATCACTTGCTTAAGATATGACGCCGTAAATGAATATATTACAGAGTCAGTTGATCAAGATATGATGCCGTAAATGAATATATTACAGCACCGCATTGTAACTGAACCGATGCCATAATAGACTATTTTGGCATCTTGCATATGCTCAATCGATTCCATAATAGAGACATAATTTGGTTGTTTATGGTGTCTGTTCTTATCTAAACTATTGCCATAATTACTAATTATGATGTCAGTTATGGTCATAATTGATGCCATAATTGTAATATAATTTTTTTTAAAAAGTGCTAAACTTATATATATTGACTCCTCTTTTGAGAACCTGGTATCATATAGAGCCAATGTATAACAAAGCAATGTTGACAAAAAAATGTACAACAATGTAAGTCTTGTGATCAATGTATAACATAAATAAATGGTTAAAACAAAAGTATGTATCTAATATTATCAAATTACAAAAGAGAACCATGTACAACTTATCATTCTACTCTAATTTTGTTAAATGTAGAAAGTATTCAGATCAAATGTTGCATATCTCTTATTTGTGCTTCAGAATATGACTCTAAACTTCTAAAATGCTGCAAATTCAAAAAATCTGCAACTAAACAATATTATGAGAAAACCAAAGTCTAAACTAAAATTATTATATATATATATATTATTACCTTGTCAAATGAGTTAGTGATGCCCACAGTGATGATTTCATACATATACTACATCACAATAATATCCACACTCAAAACTTTTAAGTTGTTTATGGCAATTGAATGTACACAAACAAGAACAATCAAATTTAGTAAAACAGTAATATAATTCATCAATCCATTGTTTTAATTTAAAGCATTTACCTTCAAAAGGACCTAATTGACATCACTTTGACCATTCTTTTGCCACCAACATAGAATGCATCTTCAAATATCTATTATTAAAGAATTGTAAGAATATGATATATTCAGATATCATAGAATAGAGTTTTACAAGAAACTTACATTTCAAACACTCACTTCGTATCTTCACTCACTGCCTATTGTAAAGAACATAACCAATATATAGTATGTTCACGCAGGCAAATAACAGTGAGCCTCCAATGATTACTACAATATGAATTCATATTAATATTATGTCATTAAAAAAGTTTTTACTTAAGTGATAAATGAATTAGAAATAAATACCTTTCTATAAATGGTGCAAACTAGCACTCTTTATTCCCTTCTTTAATTGTCCTTCGAATATATGACATTCTCTCAATTACATTCTTGTTTCTAGACGATTGAATAGAATGTGGGCACAAGAATCCATAATTATTAATCTTACCCAATTCTTTGCAAATATTGTGGAGATACCTATGAAAATGAGAAATAAGTTAGTGAAGAAATAAAAAAAAATTAAATGTTAAATTCAAAAATAAAAGTGCATACTTACTTAAGAAAAAGTTAAATAATTGATATGTTCAACCAATCAAAAGAAATGAGGTCATGAACATCCCGCTTGAAGATCTTTAATTCAAAAGGGTGCCCTACAATCTCCTTACTCATTCAATCCAATGAAGTAGTCCATATAGACAACAAAAGAAGCCAACAGTCTCAAGCCATTTTGCTTTGGTTTGGCATTGGGTCCAATTGCTTGTTGAGAATTTGAATGAAAATAATCCTTTGATTGTTGTAGTTTCTAATTAATAAATCAATAAGTAATAAAAAAATTGAAAATGCATACCATTTTAATTCAGCTAAGATGCTTACAAACAGAATTTAATAAAGACTGAGATGCAATAAAAGTCATCCAGCAAACAAGGACTATTAGCAGCCTAGAGACTATAGAGTTAAAGATCAAATATTTGCAAATAATAAATTGAAGCATAACAGCAAAGGGAATAGAAGAAATAATTCTCCTGTTTTAATTTTTGAACCTTGCAAAAATCAAATACCATTGAGGACTGATCAGGATATAATGCATACCATTTTAATTCAACTAAGATGCTTACAAACATAATTTAATAAAGACTAAGATGCAATAATCCAACTAAAGTCATCCAGCAAACAAGGACTATTAGCAGCCGAGAGACTATAGAGTTAAAGATCAAATATTGACAAAAAAGAAATTGAAGCATAACAGCAAAGGGAATAGAAGAAATAATTCTCCTATTTTAATTTTTGAACCTGGCAAAAATCAAATACTATTGAGGACTGATCAGAATATAAGAAACTAATAAACCTGCAGCTTCAATAATTTCTATATGATCTCAAAAGGAAGTTATGAGCTTCCCAATAGATGAGTAATGAAAAGGAATCCAGGTCAAAAACATGGAGATGAAGCAATTAATGTATATTTGTGATAAATTAAACCAGGGATCACTGGTCAACCTATGGTGTACACAACCATTAATGTTGCCAATATATCAAAATCACAAAGAAAAATGTTACTGCATCACTTGATAAGATCACAGTATTAGCATTTATTTACACTATTTGTTAATATTTTACATTACATTAAAACTAATATGAGTTTTTCACATTGGCTCATGAAAACAGTTGTAGTAATAATGGGAAGAACTAATGGCAAACAACATATGTTGATGTTTTGAGGGCAAGTTAGGGACCTCTTTTGGAATAGACCAAGAACAGATGACTAGTTAAGCTTGAACCTTTTGGAGTTTAACATAAGCTTCCTGTGGACAGCTGGACCCCTTCGATTTCATTAATTATATATACATTTGAAGTTCAGCTCTACGGGCATTTTTTTATAATAAGAGAAAACAAATAAATAGATTAATTAGTAGAGTGGACGTAGCTTGATTTGATGCAAAGCACAGATGGACTTTTAGAGCATAGAAAGAGTACTTCATGTAAAATATAAGCTCTAAAAGCTATTTAAGAAAAAACTTACCCATAGAGCTTAGGAGTTCGGCGATTCCAACACAAACTCTGAACCAATTTAACTTTTGCAACCCATAAACTTGATGATGGTGATAAAGTGTTTGAGGCACAATACAAATGGTGAAATTGAGAATGAAAGAGAAACAATAATCACCAGGGAAGGAAGGAAGAATGACTTGTTGAGCTTATAGGGAAGACGAGGGAAAAGAAGAAAATTTGAGAGCCAAGACCTTAACAGTTGCTCAGGAGAGGAAAAAAGAGACGGGAGTTGAGTTTAGGGGTGGGTCGAGGAGAACGGGATGGGACTAAGTAGTGGGTGGGAGATTAGATTTAGTTTAATGATAAAAATATTAAAAATTTAATAATCTTTTAAAAAATATACACACTGACGTTTTAGCCAAAGATCGCAATCTATAAATAAATTAATAGATAGATATTAGGTTCCATGATCTTTTAAAAATATAATATATGTAGTAACATTTGACAATATATATAACGTTTTGGCCAAAAGATCATAATCTTTTAAAAAACAATCTATAAATAATAAAAAAAATTAAAAAGCATGTCGGTATTGTTTAGCCTATAGAACTACCATTGTTATTTTTTTAAAAAAAAAATACATTCCCTCATTAAGTAAGGTTGATTTATTCAAAACACTATCACTATATATTTTTAAAAATATAAAAATATAGGAGGTTACGTTTTATCAGCAAAAGTAATTTTTAAAACGAAATATAAATGTTGTAGCATTTCTTTAAACCTAATGCTATCTAACAATTTTAAAAAAAAATTGACAATAGTAAAGGGGTAGCATTTAGTGTTTTAAATGCTACAATTTAGTTTTAAAAAATCAAAATATATTTTATAAATAAGAGGTAGCATTTGTTTTATTAAAGGCTACTACATGTATGCTACTAAACCACGTTTTGTAGTAGTGGGTGGAGTGGGAACCAACATCATATTTCCTTTTTTTTAAAAAAAGAAATAGTTAACATATTTTTAAGATTTTCTTAGAGCCATGTGAGTTATAATTAAGGCCTTGGGTTCGTATAGGATCTGACGCTATAAGTAAGGTTGGTAAATAAATTATAAATTATGGGTCAAATTCCACCTATAAATTGATCATCCCATTTTTTTCTAATTAACTAGGTTTAGTTTAGTAGTTAAAACAAATTTACTAATCTTTACCTGAGCTATAAATGACCCACTTAAAAAAAGTCATTTATAATATAAATATAATAGAATTATATTTTGGGAAAAAATATTTTTAAAAATTTATTTATAGTATTTAATTATAATTATGAAATATTATATTTCAAATTTATTTATTTCACAATTAAATTCCAAAAATTTATATTAATTATGGCTTATGGTGCTTACTAAACTGATTACATAATTATTATTGTTATAGCATCTGAATTATGGCATCAGTTGAATATACAACCGATGCCATATTATATATTAGGGCGTCAGTTACACTTAAAACATAAGCAAATTTATGTCACATGAATTATCACTTCTGTTCTTCAAGTCACTGATGTCATATTGTACATTACGGGGTCAGTTACATGTAAAACAGAAGCGAAATTACATCACATGAATTATCAATTCTATTCTTCAAGTAACTTATGCGAAATCATATAGTTAAATTAGTGTTTTGCACTAGTGTGGCTATAAAAGAATGAGAATTGAGAGATAAATCTTGATTACATTTAAACCAAGCCATAAGAAACTCAATTCAATAAATTCCCAATGAATCACAAGATGGCTAACTAACAATAAACTATTAAAATCTAAGGAAAAAAATATAAAAATAAACAAATGAAAAAAATGAACAAAGATGCAAGTATGCTATTAATTAACTGGGAGACATGGTGAATTCAAACAAATAAGCTAAATAACTTATCAAAGTTAATGCAACAACACCACACAGAAGCTACCAAGTCAAAACAATGTAAGAATGCAATGAATGCTATGCAAGCTACCTAAATATAAAAATCCTAAATTATATGCAAAAAAAAAATGCAAAACTAATAAGCTTCACATGAGAAACCCTTTGTCAAAATGAATTTGACAATTAGACTACCTAGGGAGCCAATTGCTTAGCCCCCCGGCAATGACGCCATTGAGTTAACCTTGTCTTTGTGTATTGTGGTCAAATGCAAAATATTTGGGTGGAGATAAAGTTGTGCAAAGATCAACTTTAGTAAACACTTTCTTGCTGAACAATGGCACCATATGTTAGAGCAACAAGAAGCAAACATGTGTTGCCCTACAACCTATGGAAGCTGAGTTCATGGCATGCACCTTAGCAGTGTAAGGGGCTATATGGCTCAAGAGGTTTATTGAACACCTTGGATTTGGAAATGAAAGTACTAATCCGATGTTAGTGTGTTGTCACAATACTGCAGCCATAGCCTATATCAAAGATCCCAAATATCATAACAAAACCAAACACATAGATATAAAGTATACTTTTGTGAGAGATTATATAGCATAGAAAGTTGTTACTGTACAACATATTTTGACCAAAAGAATGGTCACAGATCCCCTAACCAAGCCAATAACTAAGGAAATATATGATAAACATGTAAAGGCTATTGGCATGCACAAAATGTAAAATTGCAAGTACTATGTAATATGTTTATTATTAATGTCTTATTTCTTCATTAATTTATATGTCTATGAAAGTATACAATGATTAATATGTCATATAGGTAGGTAAGGTTGGCTCTCTCACACGAGCAACTACCTTTGATACTCAGGAAGAGTACGCAAAGATGAGACAGTTGTGTTCACTAGTAAAGCAGTAGGAATGCTGATATGGTAGAGAAGAAATACAAATCATGTGTCCCCGACAAGATTATAGCATGCCGGGGTAAAATCTAATAAATATAGATATAAATATAGATCAAATCATGGATGCACGGCTTCCATGATGCCTATTGCCAAACAACAAATTCTTTAATATTAATGTCATGAGAGATAAGTGGAGTAGAAAAATTTGGGTTTAGATGCTAGGAGTATCTAAACTTATATCTGTATGGTGTTAAAAATGAGATACAAAATGACGTACTCTCTTATAGTGTAACAGTAACACTATAGCATGTGATTCATACCACATGTACGAAAGAACCACAAATGGGAAGCAAGTGAATGGATCCCTGCTTTGTTGCTATGTGAGTCCAAGAAGGCTAAACACTTCTAAGATGTCCTTTGACTTTGACATTTTCATGGAGGTATACTTTAGCGACTACTACCTAAACATTCGTCCTATGATGATGATGGATACTATTCAAGGTATTATCTTAGGAAAGCAATTGACACATATCAAAATGATATATAAGTGAAAAGAAGAGTACCTGGAATATACACGCCTATGTTGGTGTCTGGGACATGTCCTTTATGATATTAATTTTTGTAATTTCATAAGTGTGGATACTAAGCATATGAGAAGGCGATCTAAGTTTTATCTTGACTTGAGAGGCATTAGATATGCCATATGAGAGTACATATTGGTAAATCTAGGATATTTGAGGCATAATATTAAATTCAAACTACACAAAGAAAGGTTGTCTTTTGCTAGTCCTATGAAAGGGATTGTTAGTACAGGCACCTTGGAGATGTCATGCCCATGCGGTCATGACAAAGCACCTAGTATGAAAGATAGAAGAGAGAGAGGCAAGGCTCATGATATTTAATCCACCTAGTGTGAGTGGGAGATAATGGGAAATGGGCTTGATCCCCCTTGGTGGATTAGGCCAAACCCATTGGCCTTGGGACCAAAATAAACTACCCAATTTTATAGGGCATAATTTGTTGACAATATTATGAGGAATTTGTTGGCAATATTTCCCAAATATTTGAAACAAAATGGTGGGAAGGATTTTTCCCATAAGAATTGGTGTGAACAGTTTTACATATACGTGGGTTTTATGTGTAAGTGATATATACACATAACAGACTACTGAGAAAAACTCTCTGGACTTTTTTCTCTCATCCTCTCCTTCCCTCCGGTGCATTTTGCTATATGTATTATAGCAAGACTCCAACATGATCCGGTTCATGTAGGTATCTTCAGAGTACGAATCTACACTCCATGTATGCCCGAAAATCTACAACACCTAAACACATCACCTTGGAAAACTGGGATATTTCCTTTATTGATAAAAATAACAACATATTACGATAGGAAAAATCACTTACAAAGTTAACAGAACAGACTATTTATAAGGTCCTTAACTCTAACTAACTACATGGAATAATGCCGTAATGAGCTATACAGCATATTCCAACAATTAACTATTTAAAATAAATCAGAATATTCTTTTATTCTTCACAATATCAACTAAACTATTTCTCACAAATATACCTAGTCACACAAGCATTTTTTTTTTTTTGCTACAATTCCTTTAAAATTTCAAATACCTGATCTGCCTTAATTATTTGAAATCTCAATCATCATCTTTCAATATTACCTAAACATAGGGAAAAGTCACACAAGTAGGACGTACAACTCATTCTTATTTGTATGAGTTTTTTATACTACCCAAATTGTTAGAAAATAAAGTAGGGAAGGAAGTATAACAGGTCGTATTCATGTTTGGATCTTGGTCAAGCCTCCAAAATCTTGCGAGCTGAATTACCGATGCTCATATAAGGTTTAGACTACTAGAGCCTAAACCTGAGGGGCACAGCATATACACCACACAAGAGAGAAAGAGATAGCGAGAATACTCCTATTTAGAGGGTCAAGACTTCCACTATTTAGGAAGGTGGGATCTCTTCCATTTATTGCATAGTTCTTACCTGCCCTTCATTTAACAATCGGGGAATTAAATCGTTGAAAACTAGTATTCTGCTGAAAATATAAATAATTGGAATATGGGTAATTAAATTGTTGTTGTTATGCTTGGTTGTTAACTTGTGTAAATGGGGACAGCGTAACAGATGGTAAGGTGGAGACATGTCAAGAGAGATTTGAAGAGGTTGATGAAGAGAGCAAATCACTGAAAAAGGACATATTCGAAGGAGATGTGAAGGAACGATACATGAGTTTTAAGTTCATAATAAAAGCCACAGACAAGGAAGGAGGTGGTGGGGCCATTGCAAAGTGGAGCTTTCTTTATGAGAAGATACATGAGGGAATCCCAGATCCAAAAGGCTACTTGGACATGGCAGCTACCATGATAAAAGATGTTGATGCTTATCTTCTCAGTGCACAAAAGGCAAAATGAACTATAACAAGTAAAAAAATCAATCCAAAGTGCATATATATATATATGAGATTAATTAATAAGTAAACTTTAAAGAACAAGGTCTGTACTATTGTTAATGATTTCATGCATTGTGCAATCATATGTCAAAAGTGTGTTTGAATTCTTTTATTTAAGGTCTTCTACGTCGTCAAAAGTGTTGAATTAATGTTTTTATGATGTAGTAGTATTACTTACGGGTTGGTCTTTGAGATGAACGAGTGGTATTGAATCTTCATATCTTGAATTATAGTATACTCTTGATTCTATATATTTATATGTCACTTCCAACATATCTCATGAGAATTTTTAAAGGGAGTCGATTTCTTGTGTCCCTGTTACAATTCTTATCCTTTCAAATCAAATTTTAACGATATAAATTAATTTAAACTTTTGAAACTTATCAATTTTAAACAATCATCAAATTCAATTTAGTAATCTACAATTGCAATAAACTCTTCACTAAGAGGAGGGAAACCATTTCCGTGTTGGACATATTCTTACGTTCATTCTTACACACATTTACACTCATGATCTTTTTTAAAGTGAAGGAGTTATCTTTCTTCTCTGAGGCCTTGTTTGATAAGAAAGTAACACTTTTTATGGAATGAGAAGTTGAGACAACGAAAGATAATGGAAATATATTTTAGAAACATGCTTTGCGTGTCATAAAAAATCCATAACTTATCAAATTATTTTTGTTCAGTATTTGTTTTTTAAAAGAGAATTTTACAATGAGACAGTGATACTATTGTTTTTTCTTCTTCCAAAAGCAGACAGATTCATTATAAATATTCCGGCGAAAATTTATCATAAAAACACATACATATTCCTCCCATTCTTCTTCCTCATCATTAAATCATCGATTCAAATATATGGTCAATGTAACACCAAGACTGCCTTCCACTTGCTTCTGTCTGATATTATTAGGGAGCATTTATTTCTTGTCTATCCTTTTTGCCTGAGCTGTGTGGTTTGGGGTTGCTTCTACTCAATCGATAGAAGTGATTTAATTTATGGGTCCTTTCACTTTTTATATATATGTGCGTGCGCACGCGCGTGTGCGTGTGTGTGTTAAGCTCAAACTCCAGCTTTTATTATGGCTTTGTTCTTGTGAGTTGTAAATTATGATCATGAGAAGGTCAAAGAGGGAATACCATAACATCTAGTACTAATTGATTCATGTATTAAATATTTAAAAAACTATTATAATATTCAAATAAAAAATAAATAAATTTAAATCACCATTCCTTGACAAGACCCACGGTACGCACATTTTTTGTGTCTCTAAATATATCACATTATTCATCTTTTATTAATTATCGTAAGTACTCCATTTTTTGGACTAAAGATATCCTTCATATATTTTTTTTGGTCGAAGATATTCTTCATATATAAATAATGGAGACTAATATTTTTTAAAGTATGAAAGAGAAAAATGTAAACTTTTTTAATTAGATTTGCTCAACAATAGGCGGAACCGGCTAAATGAATCGCATGACATTTTATTTTATTAATATCCAAATCTTTGAATAAATTCTTGACCAAGAGGCCACACTCAATCTGTGACTCCATTGAGTGTTCTCTTTATTACCCTTTACACCCTTATAATTGGACTTCATACTTTTTTATTTAGGGTTAAAGTGCAAATTTACCAATGAAGTTTTGTTCGATGAGCGTCTGGCACAAATATGTTTTAAAAGGGGCAAAAATACCAATGAACAATTAAAAAGGGTGCATCCAGTACAAAACCATTAAATTTGATCTAACGGCGTTAAATTATAAGAGAAGAAAACTCCTAATAGCGTTAGGTCAAATTTAACGGTTTTATAATGGATGCATCCTTTTTAATTATTCATTGGTATTTTTGCCCCTATTAAAACATATTTGTGCCATACACTCCTCGGATAAAACTTCGTTGGTAAATTTGCACCTAACCCTTTTATATTTATCCTCCTTATCAGCGCATCTAACAGCTAGCCTTCTTTTTACGTGTCCAAATCACTTTTGATGATTTTTTGTCATTTGTTCTTTAATAGATATCACTCCAACTCTTTTTTGTGTATAGTCATTATAAATCTTATCATTTCTTGTATACCTACAGATTCATCTCATCATGCTCTAAACAAAAGTTGACAATCAAACTTTTTACTATAGTTACTTAAAGGGTTAATACAATTTTTGGTATCTCAAGTTTGTTCTCATTTTGGTATTGGTCCCTCAAGTTTCAAACCATAGATTTTAGTCCCTCAAGTTTCATTCGCTTTAAAACATGCTAGTCACTATGATGTAATGAAAGCTTCGACCATTTTTGTCTTTAAGTATCAAAAACTATAATTTCAAACTTGAGGGATCAAAATTAAAATAAGGATAATTTTGAGAAACTTAAAATTATATTAACCTTTACTTGAAAACAAAGGGCCTAATTATTCATGTCACTCTAAATTGCTAACCCACTCTCGTCCTTGATACCAAAGCTTTTGAGATGATTGAGAGATAAGCAATTAATGATAATCAATTTTGATATTGACATCTAACAAATGGCTTCTTGACTTGTTCTTAGGATAAATTTGTTTAGTATATCAGGATGGGCAAATTTTGATGGTAATTAACATTATTAAACTTATCTCCATTGTCCAGATGAATAGCAATAAGATTATTCATCAGGGGAAAGCCATAACACAGATGTAGTTGTAATTAATTAAATCAGGCATGCTTCATCTCTGGTGGATTTAGTCTTTTAGGTTTGAAACATCAAATGCCTCGATTTCTTCATGTAGGCAATCTTTGAATAACTCAATTTCAAGTTTTCCTAGCATTGGATGGACAATTATATTGCAAAAGGAGAAGGAAAACCATATACCTTACTGTAAAGCATGGATAAACTGCCAAGGAGAGTCATTGCAATCTTTCAAATGGAGAAACATCTCGTCTAAGGCATCTTTTGGTTTCTTGAGCACTCTTGAATAAGATCAATGCATCTCCATTCTTCATCCACTCAACAAAGGAGCAACCACAAAGTGTTTTGCTTGAAAAGATAGTTCCTTCCTCCAGAATGAGAGAAATCTAGGTCTAGAGATATTGTTTGTCAGGATATCAACATTCTTCCTAGTCATTTTACTTTTAATGATATTTTAGCATTCAACATCTTAGAAACTAGGTCTTTTTTTTTTTTGCCAGTAAGAAAGTAGGCTTTTACATTCACTGAACTTATATTACTGTATGGTGTTATACATCTAATGTAAAATCTTTAGTTATTAATGCATTTGACTTTTATAAAAAAAGGAAGATAAGGCTATAAAAGCGACACCAAATCTATTTGTGCAGAATAAAATGATTTTCATCCTTCCTTCAGAAATTGTTGCATTGCATTGTCGTTTATATAAACAATGTGTGTATTACGTGAGCGATGTCTGGCGACGTGGACATCAAAACAGAATTATTAGTGATAAGAAAAGATGCTTCTCGGTTCATGAGATCGAATCTCAGTGCTGGTGCCATGTTTTTCTTTCACCTAAATGTTGAGTAAAAAAATGAGTCGGAAATTAAGTGTGAATTGATGCGGGAAAAATAAGGGAACTCCTCCATAAAATTCAGCTGAAAAAGAATTATATGTGTAATTATATATATTCTTAAATTCAAATTTTGATTTTAAATGAAAATTTGATATTGAATCAGTCAATGTAATAATAAAATTACTTGTTGGCGTGATCTTATCAAAGCAGTTTTAAATATTCAATTATATTAATTAGAAAATATCATTGTTACTTTTGAATTGTAAGGCCAAATTATTACAAATATTACTGCTCCATTCGAGACTTAAATAACTAATCTGTACATATTCAAAATATAATTTAACTTTCTAATCAACTGGTTAAGTTAATTATTTATAAAAACATGTGTTTATTTTTCTAAAATATCACTTCTTTTAATCAGTACTACATTGGGAGGGAGGGAAAATCTTCTGTCCTCGCAATAATACTTTAATCCACAGTCATTACCTGCTACTAATACTTTTTTTACAATATTTTAATCGACACATATTGATAGTCAAATAAGCATGATTTAAGGCACTCAAAAATATTTATTTCTTAGATACATTATTTCCACTAAAGACAAATATAATTGATATTGGGAGATTTCGATTTTATAAAATATGCATATCGGTCGCTATTGCCAGATAATATTGGGACCCGAACAGAAATAATAAAGGAAATTTATTCGAAGAAGTTTGTGGATCCTGTATTAGCATGGATTGTGTATATAAGACCAATGAAGCTAGCATTCACTTCCCACACATATCGATTCACACTAGCTACTTTATATATTGTATATTTTGACCTTGAGATTAGTGTACATAATATAATATTATCGTTGAGGTATGGCTCTTACTGGTACGTTGGAGGTTGAAATTGAGATTCAATCACCTGCGATTGAGTTCTTCAACTTCTTCACTAAGCAACTTCACAATCTTCCCAACGCCACTGGTAGTGTCCATTTTGGTCAGATTCATGATGGACCTGACTGGCATTCCATTGGCTCTATAAATATTTCTAGATTAGTATTGGATTCATGCCTCTAATCGAAAAGATGGGAATGAATTAGGGTTTCTTCCTTTGAATAGAGAGCACACCATCCCTTCTTTTTTTTTTTTTTTTTTTTTTGATACAATGGCAAGCGAAGCTTGAGAATGTCAACCACTATAGGCTAGGCCCTAAGAGATGATCTTGAGCTAAAAAGCCACAATCCAAAGCAAAAAAATGAAAGCATTCAATTGGGGAAAACCCAAGTTCTTCGTGATCCTGCGAAATCATGTGAGCCTTCTTTGCAAGATAATCCGCACATTGAAGGCTTTCCCTGTGAGCATGCGAAATTTCTACCTCCCAGTCACTATAAAGGAGAGATCTGGTTTGTAAGATAACATCATGTAATGGATGATCGGAATCACAACGAGAGGATAATAAATGGAGTGCCTGTATTGAGTCAGTAAATATCCTGATTTTCTTTAGCCCCAACTGTTTACACAGAAGGAGACCACATCGGATTGCATGGATTTCTGCAGCAGTTGGGAAAGAATGTCCTAACTTCTGTTGAAATCCACGAACCCAATTACCCTGGTAATCACGGATAACGCCTCCACAAGCACCCTGACCGTCGCCGATCACGGAACCATCAACATCTAAACGATAGGCACCCAGATCAGGAGGTCTCCAGTGAAGCACACCTCGTTCTGGGATTTGAAATATCTGATGTCGAAACTTGCCGTTCTGCACACCTTCCGAGAGATGATAGATACATCTGTGAACTATCTCTTTCGGACTATCTGATGACCCTTCAAAAGCTTGGCAACATCGATTTTTCCATAATATCCAGCACGCGATACTGAAAACATTTTGCCAAGGCCATCTAGCCATCTTATTGCTTCCTGGTGAGTTCTGTAAATTCCAATTGAGCCAATCCTGCAAATTACTAGAGAAAAATATATTATAATATAGAGGGTTAGTTAAAGCAGACCACACTCTCCGAGCTTGCTCACAATCTCTCAAAATATGCAGGACGCTCTCCACACTATCACACAGAAAAGGACAGGTGTTTGAGGTTGTCGGATTGTGTCTCGCTCTGATCTCATTAGTAGGAAGCCTATCATGGAATACTTGCCAAAGAAAGAATTTGATACGTTCAGGAATTCCCCAGCGCCATAGCGACAAAACTTATTTCGCGTATTTATTTCCAGTAGTATAAAATCACTTAAAATACGCTGAGAGAAATATGCTTGAAACTCAAACAATAAAATCTTTCCTTGTATTGATTTTGATCATTTATCAAATAATTGTTGACTTCGATGCTGCTTAAATATTAAACATTGGTAATGAGTAAATTATAGTAGCCAGGAAGGCAGAAAAAAGAGTTTATAAAGAATAAATTATTTATATACTTGTAGGTCCAGTTGATATTATCAAAATTATGATTCTCTCTCTTGTGCTTATTAATACAAGAGGTAGATAACTAATTAATATATATTAAGGAAATTATTTATAACAAATATGCATTAGTTTTCCTAAAAGGGTTAAGGTACAATTTTGTGCCGGAAGTAACTACTTAGGGCGTTGGGTATCTGGAAGTTTTTTGAAGAGCAGTTTTGTCCCAGAAGTATTAATAGAGGAGAAAATTTTCACTAACCATTAAAAAACTAAAGAGAAAATTTGCCCTGACCGTAAAAACAACTAATATGGACTGTTCACGTATTTAACAGCAAGAGCTAATAAAATTACTATGTTTTGGTAATTAATTACATCTAGGGAAAAATTCCTAGTCAAAAAACTTCAAGATACTCAACGTTCTTGAGTGGTTACTTCTGAGGTGAAATTGCACCTTAATCCATCCTAAAATATCCCCTTTAATCATGACTACCCTTGGATGAAAACTCTATCAATATGTGCAATCAATATCAATACTTTAAGAAACGTTATAAATCTGAGCGGTAAAATAGACTAGAATCTTATATTTAGAGCCAAATATCCAGACCCCAATATACTAAAACCTATATGAGGGACTGGAGGGAGTAACTAAGTATGCTCATTCTTTATCGTGCATACCGAATTGTTTTTCTTTTTCTGACCCTGATACTAAATTTGTACAAATGGGAACAAGCAGATGGTAAAATGGTGACATGTAAGGAGAAAATTGAAGCGATTGATGAAGAGAACAAATCACTGAATGTGGACTTCTCAGGAGGAGATATTAAGGATAAGTATAAAAGTTTCAAGTTCATGATGAAAGCCACAGACAACGAAAGAGGTGGTGCTACTGCAAAGTGGAGCTTCACTTTTGAGAAGATCCATGAAGGAATCCCAGACCCAAAAGGCCACCTGGACTTCGTAACCATCGTTACAAAAGAAGTTGGTGCTTTTCTTCTGCGCTCACATGGAAAATGAATTGGAGCAAGCTAAACCAAAAATGCAAAGTACGAGGATGATGAGTGAATTAATAATAAAAGAATAAGGTTATGTGTTGTTGAGTCCATGAATTGTGCTGTGAACTAACGAATAAGATCTGTGTTGTTGAGTTAATTTACTATGTAATCATATGTAAAGAGTGTGTATGAAGACTGCTTTTATTGTGTATGAAGAATGCTTTTATGATCGGTGTATTTAAGGGCTGGTCATTTAATGAATATCTTGTGTGTTTCAATCTTCATCTTCTTATTTTTCTTAGAAGTAACTAATATTACAACAAACATTCAATCAGCAACAATTAACATAATCCATTCACAAATCCTAATTGCTCAGAAATTAAATTACTAATCGATGTATCAATCAATCCTTAATAAAAATGCTACAGCTTAAAAATAATCCTTAAGAATGTTTTTTTCGGACAACATGTCTCACGCGTACGGAAACGATCGTGATGACAAATATACAATCATCATTGTCATGGAGGTGTTTTGTAGAGTTTAGAGGTGGGTTTAGCCCCAAACAAAAAATTTCCGGTGGCAGAGAAGAGAGAGTAACAGAGGAAGAAGCTATCCCATCCAGAGAAAAACGAAAGGGCTGTCACAAATCCCTAAACTGTAGTAGTCGGTAGAAAAGGTGCTAAAAACCGGTTGATAGTATTAAAAAAAACATTCAACATATATAATAACCGTCAAATAAGTCTTTGTTGCACTACAGTGTTATGTTATTTGACTCTTTTACTTTTCTTTTCTTTTTTTAGAAAAAAATAAATGGGCAAACACTAATGACATAACATTATAAGTTGGATTCACGACCTGCCACTTACAAGAAGATGTCATGCTACTAGGTTATAATACTTTGACTTGATGCGTTTTGTATTTGAACTGAACATAGTTGTCAATTCGCTCTTAAACTCATTTTAGCCATAAACTTGGTTAAACTCGCGAGTTTACATATAAAATTTTTGGTTTATACATTTCTACCTTACATTTGTGTCTACTCCCTTTAACTCATGCAAGCTTTTTCAATTTAATTTTGTAATGGCATTATAAATAAACTTCATAGAAATTTCTTTGTTAGGCATTACAAATTAAAAATATTGATGAAATTAATTTTAATTATTTAAAATATACTTAAATTAAATTATTGTCATTTTTTATATTTTTTATCTCCTCAAGGTTATCATGAATAAAACTGAATTAATAGAATATATAGTGCACAACTCGGGTCGTTTTACTTTGACAAGCCGATTATGAAACTAATTCCTAGTAAACTAACTAATTATAATGCAAAATTGACAAGGGTAAACCATGATTGATTGATTTTCAAAACTATGAATTGAATGCAATTAAAATAGATATTTTTATGATTTTCAAATAATGAGGAATGGAAATGGGTTAGAAATACAAGTGATGAACATGCTCTTGGAAATGGTTTTCAAATTCGTGGGACTAAACTGTCAATTTTGAAATTCAAGCCCAAAACTGCCATTTTCAGTTTTAATCCAATTTTTCAAGTACCTATAATTAAAACAATTTAACTAACATCAAATATTCTCAAAAAAATCAATGATTAAGTGTAATGGCAATTATTTTGACAATTTTGCCCCTTTTTTAATCCTAATTTCATATAAACACAATTAATCACAAAAGAGGCATTTTAAGCTCTATTACTATGACAAAACCCCAATTAAAATATGAAAATATATAATAAAAATAGGAATTTGTCAATTCCTTCATACTTAGCCTTTTGCACTCCTAGGCAAAATAAAACCAATGTTTCCAAAATTACGCCTAATGTTATAATCATCAAGTAATTCAAGAATGCAATTACATAAAGATTGAATAACCACAATCCCCAAATCAATTAAAGCTCATGGAATTTTTTTTTTTTTGATGTAAAGGAATCAACTTAAACACATAACAAAACCAAGAAAGAAAGACATGATACAGCTCTCAAAGGAATAAGTGTTTCTCTCATCTCTCAAATTATAGGGAATTTCACTCAATTCACCTATTCTAACATCTACCATAACTTGTAAAGGTTCTACTATCTCTACTACTAGTTTGCCATGAATTCATAGTCAAGGGAACTTCTTAAGGTTGTAATGTTGAAATGTTTAAATAAATGGAAAATGCTGAAATGGCTAAATAAATGGAAATGACTCCTCATCAGCCTTTTTTGACAAGCTAAGTAAGAATGAGGAAACGGAAGATCACAAATATTTACCTCGTTACCTTTGAGTGGAACCTCATAGTTAGATGACTTCTTGGCCCTATCAGCTTCTTGTACAATCACCACTCCCTTTTGCCTTTGATCTTGCTTTTTTGAAGTCTTCTCAAGGATTTTCTTCTCTTGCTTGCTTTCAGAGTGAAGAGCTTGCTCCTTAGAAATGTGAGAAGATTCATCATTTTCTTGCAATTGGGAGGATTGATGAACCTTACCACTTCGCAGAGGTGAATCCACTATGATTTCCTCATCTACTTCCTCCTCCTCCTCCTCCTCATCATCCTTAAACCCAACCGTTTTCCCACTTTTCAAGGTCAAAACATCAAGAGATTTAGAATTGATGACCGTATTAGAAGGCATAGCACCACTACACTTAACTTACTTGTCATTAATGCCATCCCAAAAGTTGAGTGACACAAGAATTCAAGTTAGCCGTCTTAGTCTCTTATTGCTCCATCTTACATTCCAAACTCGTAAATCTTTCTTTAGTTCTAGCATCCTTCTTGTTCATATCATCATGCATAGATTTGACACACTTGAGAAGTTGTGAGATACGATCATCATTGTTTGAAACATAAGGTTGAGTTTGCAAAGCTTGAGAAGTAGAAGCGTTGTAGTAAGTAGGTTCATCATTACGCCACCGTAAGTTTTGATGAGTTTTCCAACCTTCATTGTAGGTGATGGAATTAGGATCCTACTTAGAGTTTGGTCTCCTCCCTTGATACATAGCATTAACTTCCTCATGGTGGTTCGAACATAAACTTGTAATGTGTAACACTCATTGATTTGACTGTGTCTTTACACCTTAGGGTCAAATGAAAAATATTTTTAGTCCAAGAATTGCAGTACAATGCAACACTCAAGTTGTCTCACTTGAGGAGCCTTTATTGAGCTACCTAAGTTAACTAAGTATCTAAAATGCAAGAAAACATGGGGTTAGTTTTGAAAGTTGTTTTCAACTACAACTAATTGGATGCAATAGAATTAAATTCTAAACTATTATTTTTTTGGTATTTTCTTTGTGAATGAAATGGAGTATGAAAATGTATAATGAATGCCATTTGAAATGGAGTAGTGGCTATCATAGTTCAATTATATATAGGAGTAAATTTTCACCAAGTCTTGATGAAAAACCCCAAGCAAACGGTTGAGTCTGGTGTTCTTAATTAGTGATTACTCCCACTAACATAGCTAGCAATCACCTCTTAAGGCATTATTGAAGTACACTTAGTGTGTGATTAAGATTAGATTAATGCAACTTGCTTCCTCTTGATATGAATGTGATAACACAAAACTCAATTGATCTAATTCAATCATACAATCTAACCATACCACGTAAAAATCATAATGTCATTGAATCAATAAGAAAAATGCAGATATATAAATCCAACGAGCTACAAAAATCCAATCCAATCACTTAGGTTCAATCAAAAAAGTTATCTGAAAAGGTAAACTAAGTCTCAACAATACAAAAACAACATTCTTAAAACTAGGAAATCCAAATACAAATAGAGAAAATAGATTGAACAAAATAAACTTGCCAGAAAACTACATCAACTCGCCGAAAACTAGAGAATGTCACCGAAGGTAATGGATGGTGGTGGTTTTCATTGTCTAAGCTCCCACTCTTAGTGGCAATGGAGATTATGGTGTTTGATGGTGATGAACGTGGAGCAGGAGGAAGCTGACAGTGTTGTCTCCCTCTAGTGAAAATCAAAGGCCAAAGATGGTGGTGGTTTGGTCTGTGCTATCCTCACAGCGCTACTTGGTGGATAATGGAGGAGGGTTACCGGTGGTGTTGGTCCTGAGCTACGGCACTGTCTCCCTCTCAAACCCAAACCACGATCTGAGCTCTCCCACTGTCTCCCCTCTCAGCTCATGTCTGTTCTTTTTGGTGTTGGTAAGTGGGAGAGGATGGAGAAGAAGAGAGAAAAGCCAAAATTCTAGTCTGTACGATGCTCACTCTATGATCTATGTCTCTTCTCAAGCTCTCTCAAACTCCAACCTATGATGCCCTCTATTCTAATCTTTCTCTCCCACTCCTCTAGTTCAAGTAAGTCACTCACATCTCTTAGCTTCGAGCTCCCTCCTTGGCAATGGCGCCATTTGATTAGGGACTTTTACGTACATTAACCTTGGGGTCTATAATCAAAAATTAACCAAGGATTGTGTATAGACAAACTAAGGATCGTTCTCTCTTCTCGAAGAGCATTTTAGTAAATCCTAAGTAATCTATATGCCATGAAAATGCAATAAAACAAGGGGAAAATGGTTTTGGATTTTTGTTTTCAAATAATAGCTAGAAGAAAATACAATTTAATTATAAGCTAAGGTAATATTTTTTTTTGGTATTTTTATACAAAATGGGATGGATATAAAGAAATGATGTTTTAATGAATGATATGGATGCTCTTGGAAATGGATGAATGACTACCATAATTCAAATAAAATATTGGGAATTAATTCTCTCCAAGTCTTGAAAGCAAAACCCCAAACGAACGCTTGGGTCTAGTGTTCTTAATTAATAGTTACTCCTACAAATGCAACCAGTAACTATCCCTTAAGATACTATTAGAAACCGCTTAGAGTGCAATTAAAAATGGATAAAAATAACTTCGTTCCTCTAAGAAAGAATGCTCAAATATTAACTAAACAATAACACACTAGCTAATACAATCTCATTGAACCTAATAAAGGAAATATATCAAGTTAAAGCTCCAAATCACAAAATCCAATTCAATGACAAAAGTTCAATCCACAGAGAAAACCAAACGACAACTCAATCTCAAGCAATAAAATGGCATTCAACTAGGAAATCATAACACATAAATGAGAAAATGAATTAAACTAGAAAATCCCCTTAATTATTGTAGCTCCAGAACTCCAGCCACAATCCATCTCCAAGAAGCAAAATGAACTTAGTCTCTCATTGCTTCAACTCCAGCTCCAACGAGCTTATACAATTCGGCCATGGTAGAAGATGTGAAGATGATGATGATGCTGTGAAGATGATGGTAGTGTAGTACAAAGGAGGTTAGAGGAAGATGATGGAGATAGAACAGAGGGATATTAGCTGAAAGTGGTGTCTGAAACTAGGTTATTCACACCAAAAGTTATGAACTCCACCGGAAGTGTAGAAGACACATCAAAATCTAGAGAAACACAAAGCTAGCAAGAGGAAGGCTGAAAAGGTTTAGATGACAGCCAGGCGTAGCTGTGCGATGGTCGCGGGTTTGCTGCTAAGGTAGACAGTATTGGTTACTGGTGGAGGAAGAACTGATAATGGAGGTTAGTTGTGGTGATGGAGTCCAACTCTGAATCTGAAGATGGTAGTGGTTAGTTGAGGAGTAGGACGGTGCTGGTAGTCAACCGGTGGTGGTGTTGTGATAGTAGCGGTCTACGTACTCCTCCCCATATCTCCTTCTAACTCTCAGCTCAGCTCTCCCTCTGCGGTGCTCTCATCCTTAGATCTGTGTCTCCTTTATTTTGGCCACTCCAAGCTTGAGTTCTCTCTTACCGATGGCAGAGTTGTAGTGATGGGACATCGTCGACAATGATGGTACTCCGTCTCCTTCCCTTCACCTCTCAAGCTCTCTCCTTAATCCGCAATGCTCCCCCTAGCTCCAGACTCTCAGCTTCCGTCTCCTCTCTCTCGGGTCTATTCTGTTTTCAGGTCTGCTATCAGGTGGAAGAACGAGTAACCCTGGTCAAAAGTTTTGACCAAGGACTTAAGTGAGAATTGTCAAAAGTTTCTTTGAGGGACTGAAGTGCACATTTTGAAACTTTGGTGGGGTAGAACTAAATTTATCAAAAATTACACTAGTACAGAAAAGGGTTTTTAGAACAAAATATTTAGATCGGTTATATCGTATAAGGTCTTAAAAATATGACCAGTGGCATTTTTATAATTATGATGAAATATTAAGACCGGTTATATTTAAAAACGGTCTTAAAAATAATTTTAAGACTGGTTGTAATAAAAACCGGTCTTAAAATATATACAATTAAAAAAATAAATACATGTAATATATTTTCTAGACCGATTCTAAATATAACCAGTCTAGAAAATATTATTTGAATTAAAGACAATTAAAAAAATGAAATCATTATTATTTTTAAGACCAGGTGTACATAAGAATCAGTCTTAAATATTAAAAATTTAAGACCGGTTATTATTTAATAACCGGTCTTAAAAAGTTTCTATTTTTAAGACCGGTTATCTATTAATAACCGGTCTTAAATATTTATTTTATGACCAGTTTCTAATTAAAACTGGTCTTAAATATTGATTTTAAGATGGTTGTTAATTACAACCGGTCTTAAAACTGACCTGGATTTCAAAACATGCCTAATTTTAGCTCTGAAATTTCATTTCAAGACTCAAGCACATCAGTAAAACCCCTACGTCTGTTCGCGGCAGCCCCTCCTTTCCCCTTCTCTCCTCCGTCCTTAACTTCACCGCCGTCAACCGAGATTTACAATTGAATACATTGCCGTAAGGCTCTCGCCATTTGTTCCCTTCGATTGGTTTCGTTCTCAACCTCGTTTTTATTGTTAGGTTTGTGTTTCAATTGCCAGGCGTTCAATTAAATAAATGGTTTCATTTTTGGGTATTTCATTGAAATCTCCATTTTCTTTGTTTGATTCTTATAGCAAGTTGTCAACCCACTTTTCAAAAGCGTCCATTACCTCCTAAGAGAGACCTTACTCGATTCATAAAGTGGCTAAAGACTATTCAAATCCAGAGAAAGAAGAGGATCATCAAGCAAAGGTTGAAGGTACCGTTAATTATTCTGAAGAGTTTTACATAATGCATGTATATCTGAGGTTAATGTCCTTATGCTTCTGTGGAACTGGGTTTTTTTTGTTGTGTATGAGAAGGGTTCAATTTTGGTTCTGTACTGTTGTATGTTCAATATAGTAAAACTCTAGATAAGGTAGTGCTAATATTGCTTGATATGAACTTTAGTGTTGCCTTTGAGTATGCCTCCTAATGCATTTATGTTCAACTTTGTTCAACTTGTGCTAACATTGTTATGGAATGTATAAGGGTAGCTTGATAGAGACCTAAGTGAATAAACTAGATTAGTCTAAATAAGGACTTAAGTTCAAACTCATAATTGTATCAGTTTTGACCTGATAAGAAATCAGAAAGAGAGAAGAACAAAAAGTAAAGGAAACAAAGAAGAATAGAGAAGAGAAAGGTTCTTTTAGAATATCACTCAATGAACAACTCAGGTCAAAACTGATACAATGGAGGGTGCATAGGCTATTTATAACATAATAGCCTACCTCTCCCGACGGCTACTAACTTCCTTGTACATTATTCACTAATAACTATCCAATTATGTGAGTTTGCACTGAAGTCATTATTTAGACTAATCTAGTTTATTCACTTAGGTCCCTATCAAGCTACCCTTATACATTCCATAACAGACATTAACTCCTATTTTTGCATGTATGTTCAACTTGTGCATTGCAAGTAATTATTTGTTCATGTTTGCAAAACTTAGGAATTGCTCTTAAATGATGCCTTAATTTATAAATAGTGTCATGTAGCAAAATTTCATTAAACCATCACTAGCTATCCTTAAAGTGTTTTTAGACAATGAGTCATCCTAGTGAGGGAACTCCTGATCCAACTAATCCAAATCAAAGAAAGCCTAGCAATACTCCTAGCCAGGAACACAGTGAGTCAAGTAACCGGCCTAGACGAAGGGGTAGGAGAGCCACCCGATTGAGAGACATTCCTCTCAATTGAAATAACGGGGAAAAGATTCCGATTGAGTTTGATAGTTATTGGAAACCAATCAGGCCTAATGCCCAATGGTATAGGAGTTTTGTCAGCCTCCTAGCATGCAACAAGCCTAGCATCTTGATAGAGCAGTGGAGAAATGTTGATAAAGGTGTGAAGCGACATATTTAGGAAACTATCCAGCTCACTTATGACATTCTTGAGAGTGAAGTCTTGTATGACAAGATAATGACGTATTGTGATGAACGCTGGAGGAAGTTTAAGACAAATCTAGCCAATAATTATGTGCATATTGAGGTGGAAGAAGGCCAGCCTCTTCCTAATCCATGCGATCAATATTCTTTTATTGCTAACAGACTTGGTAAGAATTTAGACGGCTTCAGACTACTTCAGAAGCATTGGTGAGTTGACTTATTTTGCAATTGATTTGCTTATAAATTATGAATTGTCTTTATTGATTTACAATGACTTAATTTTGATTTCTTATTCACAGGTAAAAAGGAAAAAGGCCCAAGAAAGTAGTAGAAAGAATGATTGCCCCCATACAATGTCTCGTGGGGGTATGTGAAGGCTCAAAAAGACTTGTTGGTGGCCAAATGGAAGAGATTGGAAGAATCAGCTCAATCTAATCCTTCTGTTCTTCTTTCTCCACCATCTCTAATACATCGCGAATAGAAGTAGTTGTTCACTCACCAAAAGAAGAGCGGGTCTTATACGAGTAACAATCTCCTATAGTCGGTGAGAAAATTGTAAGTATTATTGTTGACTTCTTGTTAATAATTATTTAGTAAACAAATTTCATTACTAATATTTTTCATTTGTGTCTTATAGGAGGAGCTTCAAAAAAAACAAGCTGAGGGATCGTTTAGGTCGGATGGGAGGAATGACATCTTGACCGTAGCTATAGGAAAACCTGAGCATCCCGGTCGTGTCAGGGGGATTAGAGGAGGGGTAGTCATAAGGGATTACTTTGGAGTACCCTCACGTCGTTCCTCAAGTGGTATGGTGACTAGGGAGGACATGGAGCATATATTGACCACTGTAAGGGTGGAGCTAGGGCCGAGGCAGAAGCATCATTTGATGCACGATTTAAACAAAGGTCTAACAAGATGAAGGAGGAATAGATGATCATGACGAGCACAAGACAAGCAGATACCAGTGCTCCCCAGGCTCATTCCTTAGACCCTAAACAAAGCAATAAAGGGAGTTGGCACGTATCTTAGCAGAGGTGGAATCTTCAAGGGGTGAGAGTAAGGCTACCTTTTCTCTTCATGAATCTGCTATTAAGAACCTTGAAGTTCAAGTGGGACAATTAGCAATACAAGTAAATGCCATGGCTCGAAATGGTCTCCCAAGTGACACCATCCCTAATCCAAAGCGGGGTGGAAAAGAAGAATGGAAGGTCATTCATTTGAGAAGTGGTAAGGTGCTTCTGAACATGCCTAACTCAATCACAACTAGACCAAAGCAAGATGAGCAAGTGGACATTGAGATTGAAGAGGAAGAAGTCATGACTCAAGAAAATATGGTGGAAGACGATGAAACTGAGAAGAGAAAGCAAACTGAGGGAGGGTTGGATGATGTTAGCAAGAGTAATAAGAGGGAACAAGAGATGAATAATGAAAAGAAGAGCAAACCAACCACCTCCACTATCATGCCTCTACTACCATTTCCTCAAAGATTTAAGAAGAAGAAGGAAGATGCACAATTCAGAAAGTTTGTGAATATGTTTAAGCAACTACATGTCAACATTCCATTTGCCGAAGCTTTAGAGGGTATGCCTAAATATGCCAAGTTCCTAAAGGATGTGTTGTCCAAGAAGAGGCGATTTAATGAATTTGAAACTGTGGCATTAACTGAAGAATGTAGTGTCATGATCCAAAGGAAGTTACCCACCAAGTTGAAGGATCCAGGGAGTTTCTATATTCCTTGTAATATTGGAACGAACTTCAATGGTAAAGCTCTATGTGACTTAGGTACTAGCATCAACTTGATGCCCTTAGCTATTTTTAACCAATTGAGGTTGGGAGAGCCAAGGCCTACCACAGTGACCCTTCTATTTGTTGATCGGAGTATTTTTAAACCTAGAGGAATCATTGAAGATGTCCTGGTGAAAGTATACAAGTTCATCTTCCCAGCAGACTTTGTGGTGCTTGATTGCAAGGTTGATTGGAAAATTCCGCTCATTCTAGGCCGTCCGCTCTTAGCTATAGCAATAACTCTTATTGATGTAGAGAAGGGCAAAATCACTTTGAGGGTGGATGACGAAAAAGTGATCTTTAACATGCCGAAAGCCTTGAAGTTCCATGATGATTCAGCTCAATGCTCATTCGTTGATATATTGGACTCACTCATTCCTCAAGAGTCCTATGCTCCTATGATCAAGGACCCTTTAGAGGCATTTCTAATTGGGGAGAAAAGTTTGGATGAATTTGATGAAGAAGCTATTGAAAACCTTTTTCTTATGGAAGCATTCCCTCACTCAAGACAAAGGAGTTTTGAGCCACTTGAGGTGGCTGAGGCATTGAGTACTCCTTTGAAGCCCTCTATTGAAGTTCCACCAGCTCTTGAGTTAAAGCCTTTACCATCTCATCTCAAGTATGCTTACTTAGGGGATGCCAACACTCTATCGGTGATTGTATCTTCCTATCTTTTGAATTTGCAAGAAGAGAAGCTCCTACGAGTTTTGAAAGAACACAAGTAGGCCATAGGTTGGATAATAGCGGATATTAAGGGAATCAGTCCTTCGATGTGTATGCACAAAATCTTGTTAGAAGATGATCATAAAACTTCTATTGAGCATCAAAGGCGATTGAATCCAATCATGAAAGAAGTGGTCAAGAAAGAAATCCTTAAATGGCTCTCCACTGGAATTGTGTACCCTATTTCTGATAGTTCATGGGTGAGCCCAGTCCAACTGGTTGGTGGGTGTGTATGGATTATCGGAAGCTCAACACTGCTACAAGAAAGGATCATTTTCCTTTTCCATTCATCAATCAAACGTTGGACAAGCTAGCAGGTCAGGAATTCTTTTGTTTCCTAGATGGATACTCCGGTTACAACCAAATTGCCATAGCCCCAGAAGACCAAGAGAAGACCACCTTTACTTGTCCATATGGCACTTTTGCTTTCAGAAGAATGCCCTTTGGACTATGTAATACACCAGCCACTTTTCAACGGTGCATGATGTCCATTTTTGCTGATATGATTGAGAAGACCATTAAAGTATTCATGGATGACTTTTCTGTCTTTGGTCCATCTTTTGACTCGTGCTTGAAGAATTTAGATGCGGTGCTTAAAATATGTGAAGAGGCAAACTTGATTCTCAATTGGGAGAAATGTCACTTCATAGTGCAAGAAGGCATTGTACTTGGCCATAGAGTATCCAAGAACGGGTTGGAAGTAGGTAGAGCTAAAATTGCTATTATTGAGCAATTACCACCGCCTACTAATGTAAAGGGTATCCGAAGCTTTCTTGGACATGCCGGGTTCTACCGGAGGTTTATCAAGGATTTCTCGAAAATTGCCAAACCCCTTTCTAAGCTATTAGAGAAAGATGTGGAATTCAAGTTTGATGATGAGTGTCTACATGCTTTTGAAGAATTAAAGAAGCGTCTTATTGCAGCTCCTATCATAGTAGCTCTATACTGGGTTTTACCTTTTATTATCACGGCTTATGCGAGTGATTATGCCGTTGGTGTTGTTCTTGGGCAAAAGGCAGGGAAACTCTTTCACCCTATATATTATGCGAGTAAAACTCTTGATGGTGCCCAACTCAATTATACCAAAATTGAAAAGGAGTTACTTGCCATAGTTTATACGTGTTAGAAGTTTAGACCATATATTATGGGTACTAAGGTTACTGTTTACACTGATTATTCAGCTCTAAAGTACCTACTCACCAAGAAGGATTATAAGGCTAGACTAATTCACTGGGTGCTCCTACTTCAAGAGTTTGACCTAAACATAATTGACAGAAAAGGTACAGAGAATCAAGTAGCCGACCACCTATCAAGGCTGAGTACTGAGACTCAACTTGATAATTTTAACATGATCCAAGCATCATTTTTGAATGAACAGCTATTCTTTGTTGATCATTCATCCACACCAAGGTTTGTCGATTTTGTAAATTATTTGGTTTGTGGAGTGTTACCTCTGAAGTTCAACTCTCATCAAAAGCGTAAGTTTTTGCATGAAGTGAAGAAGTACTTTTAGGATGAACCTTACTTATTCAAGCAGTGCCCCGACCAACTCATTCGAAGGTGTGTTCCAAAAAATGAACAAGAGTGCATTCTGCATTGTTGTCATTCATCTAAGTATGGTGGTCATTTTGGAGGAGAGAAAACTGTTGCGAAAGTCATTTAGAGTGGGTTTTATTGGCCTTCTCTATTTAAAGATGCTTATGCTTTTGTCCTCCAATGTGATTGGTGCCAGAGAGTGGGGAACATATCTAGAAGGAATGAGATGCCACTGAATAGCATGCTAGAAGTTGAACTCTTTGATGTTTGGGGGATTGATTTCATGGGTCCGCTTCCTAAGTCTTTTAATAATGAATACATTTTAGTTGGAGTGGACTATGTATCAAAATGGGTAGAAGCTATGGCATGTGTGACTAATGATGCCAAGACGGTACTAAAATTTCTCAAGAAACACACTTCACAAGGTTTGGCACACCAAGAGCAATTATTAGTGATGGTGGATCACACTTTTGCAATCATCAATTTCAAGCTTTAATGAAGAAATATAGTGTTAGGCACAAAGTAGTATTGCCTTACCATCCCCAAACAAATGGCCAAGCTGAGATTTCCAATCGGGAAATCAAGAACATTCTTGAGAAGATGGTGAACACTACTAGGAAAGACTGGTCTTCCAAGTTGGATGATGCTTTGTGGGCTTATCGAACGGCTTATAAAACGCCTATTAGTATGTCTCCATATCAATTTGTGTTTGGAAAAGCATGCCATTTGCCAGTGGAATTAGAACATGGGGCCTATTGGGCTATCAAGAAGCTAAATTTTGATTCGCGAGCTGTAGGAGAAAAGAGGCTACTACAACTCAATGAGTTAGATGAAATTTGCTTAAATGCTTATGAGAGTGCAAGGATTTACAAAGAAAAGACAAAGAGGGACTATGACAGCAAAATCATTCCTAAGAGCTTTGAACCAGGTCAAACTGTTCTTCTTTATAACTCCAAACTGAGGCTCTTTCCCAGAAAGCTCAAGTCTCAATGGTCTGGGCCATTCAAGGTGGTTCAAGCATCAAAATATGGTGATGTGGAGCTGGAGAATGACAAGGGAGAGAGATTTAAGGCTAATGAACAATGGTTGAAGCACTATTGGGGAGGAAATGTGGATAGGCTGGTATCCACTACTCACTTATCAAATGAAGAGTGACCAAAGTGAAGAGTCGAGCTAAAGACTATAAACTAAGCGCTTATTGGGAGGCAACCCAAGTTCTGAACTTAATCTCGTTAGTTTCATTGATTTTAGTATAATTTGGTAGGTTTACATTTGGTCTTTCAGTTTTTGTAGGAAGGAAGGGACCCCAAGATTGAAAGCAGTCGAGAGCGAGAGGATTACAAGCAAAGGTAGTGGCATTTTGTTTGGACAAGCATATTCCAAGGGAGTTCTTCAATTCTTATGCTTGAATTTGTATTTTGATGCCTGTAATGTGATATGAGGGCTGTAGTGGATTTTAGAGAGGCAATGTGCATTGTATTTTGCTTAATTCTGTCAAACTGCTGATTATACCTAGAAAATTCTGCATTAGGGAGGCATCTTGATTATAAGAAATGTGTGGACAATAGTTGTTGATTGTGTGAGAGTCAATATGAAAGTGTAGCACAAATGATTCAAGTTTTGGTATGCTAATTGAGTGTTCAATGGTTCTGTATGCTATGTGTAGCCACTGATACCTGTTAAGGCTGGGAATTACACCCTGGCCGCGGCCAAGAAGATGCAGGCCATGGCCAGTAATTGGTTGGCCGCGGACAACCAAATCATAGAAGGTTTTGGGCCGCGGCCAACACTGGTTGGACCGTAGCTAATGAAGCTCCAGAAGGTTTTGGGCCGCGGCCAGGTCATGGTTGGCCTCGGCTAGCTAGTGCCCAGAGAGTTGTGGGCCGCGGTCCAAGTGTGATAGCAGGGTTTTTAAAAACCCTGCCTAGTGTTTCTCTTTTCTCATTCCCCTTTCTCCCAGTCGCCGACCACCCTCCTCTCTTCCACTCCCAGAGTCGACCCACCCCCCAGCCTTTCCCTTCAATTTTGCCCTCAATCTCTTGTTTATCTTTCGTTCCCCCTTTAATTTTCCTCCACCCCCTCATTCTGCCGTCTTCCCCACGGTGCTGTGAGTTGTCTACACTTCTCTGCGGCAGAAGAGCCACCTAGGGCACCGAACGAGTGCCTCTTCTCTTTGATTCCTCCACTAATCCATCGATTCTTCCACCATTTGAGGTAAAAAGGTCCCGTTCTCGCTCTTTTACTCTTCTTAAGGGTAGTATAGTTCAAATTTGAATTAGGGATTTAGACGTAGGAGTGACTAATCTATCGTAATGGCTGGTTTTGAGGACAATGTACATGATTTTAGAGTTTTTTTTGCCCTTATGACAATAATTGATGCCTTCAATTAGCATTGCTCTGCCTTATACGCTGCTGCCCTGTTTTTAGTATGCATTAATCTATCCTTATGTAGCTGTTGTTAGAGTGCATTGCTTTCGTTGCTGTCATATTTTTCAATTTCATTCATTTCAAGCTAGGCATTGCTCAGAATGAGGATAATTCCCGCTGTTGTCCCATAATTATAGAGCTCCATGACATTTGTTTTGATAGTGAAATTGCTGCAGTAGAAGTTTCCATAACATGCTGATTTGTTTTTTCCCCTTTTTGAAGTTATCCTATTTGGAAGTTAAATCATAAAACAACTCTACAACTTGATTTTAGAAATATAAGGTTAACTTCATTAAGGCCTAGTCTAAATCCTTTGCCTTCAGCTCCTGCCATATTTTGTTTTATCTTGCTGCATCGCACTCCCTTGACATTACTTAATCATTGGTTTCTTAAACGGAACTTGTTTCCTGGTTATTGTAATAAATCTCATTGAGGTTTGCTATACCAACTCTGACCAGTTCCAGCATTTTGCCAAAACTATTTGCATTGGGATTGTTGCACTTGAAATTTCATAATGCTTGTTGCACAAACCATTCCCTCTGTTTTTCTGAAAGTAAGGATATTCTGTCATTTTGAACTATTTTTGGCAAAGTTTCCACTAGTTCAATTATATATTGAGCCTCAGTTTGAAAAATGCATAATGGTTTAGTGATTTAGGGTATTCTGTGAATCTGCTTTGTTTTTTTTCCAATAGCATGCTGAACTATAATTCCTTATTTAATCATTGACCTACTTTTCATTTTGGATATGCTTAGTTGTTTAGGGCAAGGGGGTAAGTTCCATGCAATTAGGATAGGGGTTAGGTTCGCATTGTGCTGAGTAATGTGGTCTTGCTTAGGTTATAAGTTTGGGGGGAGGTTCTCTGTGTCCTGTCTACTTCTGGTGTCAGTAGCGAGTCTTGGTTTGTTTATTCATTTGTTTTGGTTTCGCATTGCTCCTTCTCCAGCTACAATGCCTGCCAAGCGTGTTACTGACCGCACGGGTCCCATCGCTGAGGCTAAAGCCAAGATCATTACCCGACCCTTGCTGTAAGAGCGGGAATTCCCATTCAACGTCTCTTATGATTTTTATGATCTAGCCACCTGTACCTATCGCTTGCAAAGGCTCATGGGGCCTAAGGTTGACGGGAATTTGCAAATTGTCCAAGAATTATACGCCACTGCCAGTGTGAGACCTATTTAGCGGTTTCCCCTTAGGGGAGTCAACATTGACTTTACTCTGGCTAGCTTCTGACAGTTTGTAGCACTCCCAGCTGTTGAAGAATGCAAGTACAAGCAGCTATTGGACAATGACGATGACATCCCTGAGGATGAAATTTTGGAATTGTTAGTGTACAACAATATGGTAGTGTGGCAGAGTCGCAGTGGAGCTCAGAAGTATTTACCCCATGCTCAGTTATCAGTTGAGGCTCGGGTTTGGTTGTATTTTGGCAAGGACTACTTTTGGCCTTCATCTAATCAGAATCACCTTACTAGAGACCAGGCTCTCCTGATTTACCTTCTTATGAAAAAGGAGCCTGTTGATATTGGCACATTGATTTATCAGACTCTGCGAGACCATGCACGAGATCATTTAGTGGGATTGATGTTGCCGTACCTTATTTCCTCCTTCTGCTCATCTGTGGGTGTAGCTGCTGTGGCTACTGATGTTCTTTTCAAGCCTATTAAGAAGTTCAACTACTTGAGCATCAAGCCGAAACTGGATGAACAAGTCCCAGCCTCCCAACGTTCAGCGAATGACCCTATTTTTCAGCAAGGAGGCCCTTCTCAGCCTCCTCATGACTTTCCATCTCCGCTGGAGCAGGGTGAACCATCCGGTACCCCTTCCTCTTCTCAGTCTGCTGTCACGTTGGATGTGATCCTCGCGGCCATCCAGGGCACTGAGGCCACTGCTGCCCAATGCCTCACATATCTGCAGGACCATGGTGTTCGCTTGACCCGGTTAGAGGAGTTATTTGCTGCCCATATACCTGCTACAGCTCAAGCCGGTGATGGTGATGATGGCGGGGATGATGATGATGACGGTAATGGTGCCGATGCAGCTGCCAGTAATGATGATTGCGAGGATTAGTGCTCGGTTAGTTGTTGTTGAGCTTTTTACTGTTGTTTTCTATTTCCTTTGGATATTGCTCACACTTTGCTTCAGTACTATTGTTACAATTTCTTTCATTAATGATTGCTATTGGATTTCGCTGGATATTGTGCCTCTTGCTATACCTGTCACTGTTCTATATGTGGATTGTTGTATGCTCTCTTTCGTTGTAGGTGCTATTTGTGACACGTTGTGCCCTGTGACAGTGAGGACACTGTCTACCTCAAGTTTGGGGGGACTTGAATATTCGTAAGCATGCTTGTAAATCTGTTTTGTGCCCTGCCCTTATATTCCTGGAGTTAGATTTGATTAATCATATCTGAAATGGGTAGTTGATTTGTAGGCTTTCTGGGAAAACAAGACTGGATATTCATGAATGCTTGGTTCTCATTTTAAAAGCTAATTCTTAATACTTACCTGATTAAAAACTGTGCATGAGGGTTGAAAAATGATTTGAATGCTTTGTTAGGGGATTTTATAGCAAATTGACATATATGAACTGTTTTCCTTGAAAGCCTTTTGAATTTGTATTTGAATTTCTTAGAAGAGATTAGCATTTCACACACGTTGAGAGCATGATTGACATTATCTTTGAGCTAAATTTTTATGGAACTGCTTATGTTCTTAGGTGAATTATAAGGAAATGGCTGGTTATGGCGCGTAGAGTTAGCATATGGATCAGTTAAGTTAATGCATTCAGATTAGGATAATGTTGAATTAATCTTGGGAATTGTGCACGAGAGAGGAAACCTCTGTTGGAAGGATTTCGAACCCGAGTTTCATTCATTAGTGTGTTTGTACCACTTATGCTAGCATACCTCTAGAACTTGTTTAAACTCTTTTTCAAAATCACATATGCATGTGGATTAATAGAAATGATAGGGGCATTCAATTTTTGAACCCATTGACCTATACACAAACCCTTCATATTCACCCATTGATGATCCCCTTTAAGCCCTTTACTTTCAAAAAAATTTAACATTCAACAACAAGCTATGCATGTTTCTGTTCTGCATTAGAATGACACTTAAAAAAAGCAATGAAATAACATTTGATTCACTCTTTGTTTCAATAAGTGCTCAGTTATGAAATTTACAAAAGAGAAAAGGAGTTGGTAAAAGAAAATCAATGTATATGTTGATTTAAAAAAAAGGAGAAAGAAGAAAAAGAAAAAGAAAAAGAAAGAAATAAAGATGTCATTATATACACTTAGGCATGTATAGTACTTGTTCCATTCTCCTTTCCATTAAACCTTCTCCAACATTACAACCCTTTGCAAAAGCCCCCTTAATTCATGAATCTAAGTGTACAAAGTGGTGGAGAAAGTAGAGTTTCTACAAGCCTATGGCAGGACATACTATAGATGGTACTGAGCGAAATTACCTATAGTTGTGAGAGCTAAACACTTGAATCCGTGAGTGTTCTCTTGTGTACATAACTTTGATTGATTGAGCATTAATTTAATTCATCTGCATTACCTTATACCGAAACTTGTGTTAGCCCCAAGTGGTGACAATGAGAAATTCCATAAAACCCTAAAGTTCCATTGGCATTAAAGATGTGTGGAATGATTTATAAGTAACAAGAAAAGAGAATGCAGAGGATTAAGTCTGGGTATTGAGGATGAGTCATGCATGTTGAAGTGTTGTTTCTGATCTTAATAAATGTAGGAAGATTGTTATTCAACTCTTGTCAAGCACACACTCAGTTTGAAAAAATGTTGGGGAATTCATTTTTAAACTATGAACCAGGCATCCATGTATATATTGTGTCGTGAGTAGCTTAAGAAAGAAATGGTCATGCATAAGCACTATGTCTGGGATTAATTTAATCTTGCTTTTGTCATTCGACTGGTTTTACTTGAGGACGAGTAAAAGTTCAAGTTTGGGGTTGTGTTAATCTCATGAAATTCTTATCTGAATTGCACATTTCATCCTATTTTTCCCTTACTTTGGGTATATTAGTGGGCATCCGAAAGTGTTAAAGTTCATGAAATGTGCTTTACTCATGCTAGGCACAAAAAGAATGCAAATGTGGAGGAAATATATCACTAATGGCTATGACTATTCAACTGATGATTGTTTGAGTTCTTTGTGTTGAAAGGATACAGATTCAATCATAGCTGGACCAGAGAAAGCCAAATGCAATGAGAAGAAGGTGAAAGGAAGCTGGAGCCATCAACCATGCCAAGGAAAGGCAAGAAGGGAGAAGAAAAGAGCAGAAATTGAACCTTAGAGATGACTGGCCGCGGCCAACCTATACATACGCTGCGGCTAACAAGAGGACAGAAAGTTCTGGGCCGTGGCCAAGCATCCATGGGCCGCGGCCCAAAGATGGACAGAAGCACATTGGCCGCGGCTAACCCCCGAAAATGCTGTTGTGCGTTTTGTCATCTGAGGAACTATAAAAGCTAAAACCAGAGGCTGAAGAGATCATCCCTGATTTGGAAAGACCTAGGAGGCGGCTGAGAACATCCTCTGAGCTTGGGCTTGCTTTAAATCAACGGAAATCACGGAGAGATTGAGGATTTGCATAGATTTCAGCTCAGATTCTCTGGTTTTTCTGTATTTCTTCCATTTCTTCTCTATGATTCTGATATGGCTGTAATGAGAGTTTATGTTTCTGAACCATTTGTGAACATGGATAGCTAGAATCCCTTTTTAGGATTGTTTCTGATCCTTTGTATGGATTAAACTTGTTTCTTTTCTTCTTTAAGGATCTAATGGCATATATATGTTGATTTCATTCCTTTTGTACTGCTGTTTGTGACTGGCCATCACTATGGATGATGTGTTCAATTAAACTAAGCTCGAGAAAGTTAATTTAATTGAAGAACTAGAGTGAAATCATGCTAGACTTGAAGTTTATAACTAAATGGATGGTTTGTTAGTAACATAGAGATATAGTTATTAACCTAGCATTGTGAAATTAAGATTGGTATGTAATGAAAATCTTCTCTTAGCTGTAGCAAGAGATTGTGCATGCTAATAGACGATATGTAACTGGAAATGACTTGAGAGAGCTTAATCATACACTTCAGAATCTTAAACGGACATATATTTACCTAATGAAAAGGATCCTTGGAGAGGAAAAGGAGTGAATTTATGAAATGCTAAGGGGATGAGCAATCCTAGACTTAGTATACTTGATTGAAATCATACAACTCTGAGTTTTGTCCAGCTACTTTTAGCTTTTCACATATATCTTTTGAAATTCCTTTTTCCATACACAACAACATGTTTTGGCTCAACTTAATCAAATTCATCAAATCTATTGCTTGACTAATTTGTTACTCAATTCCTCGAGGGAACGATCTTTACTTATCACTTTATTACTTGACGCGATCTGTGCACTTGCGGTGGCGAACACTTTCCACTTGGCCTAATAATTTTGAACTTCCAAAATCCTCAATTTCCTTCTTTAATACCTACAATGCAAAATTAAGCACAAGGTAGCATCAAAAGTTCAAGGAACAATATAAAAAATAATAATTAATGAATTTTGACCATTTTGCCCTTAATTCCCATTAATTTAAAATAATTGTCCCTAACCAAAATTAATGCTTAATAATGCAATAATGTCCCAGACAATACATTAAAATCCCAAATTAATCATGAAAAATTCATATAAAAATATGGTTCAATCATGTATCAATGCATTCAACCGAGCACCTATATTATATTTAAAATTAATTTGTAAAGTTTTATTTTTTTTTCAAAAAAAGCTACACTTAAATTTATAAAAAATTATCTATAAAGAAATTTAATATGAGAAAACTATTTTATATGTAGTTTTTTTATTATTAATATTTTTAACTTATGTACTCCTTAATTCAAATTTAATTTTTCAAGAATATATATATAAATCTTAACTGTCTAAGATAAATGACGTGAAAATAGAGAGAAAAAATAAATTCTCTTAAAAGTAGCTCACAAACAATTAGATTTCACTATGTTACACAGTGGCGCTTATTACATACATAGGATCTTGAAAATCTTAAGCCAAACCAGAGATCTCAAACGACTTACAAAGTAATGATATATAGTAGAGCTAGACATGGATCATCGTTCCTGATCGATCACTAACACAATATACAACAAATACAAGAAATCGATGATTGCTCACACACAGATGAAGATTGTCTTCGTCAACTTTCATTTACCTCACACACAAACATATTATATTACACCAACACATAATTTAATCTGAGAGAAGGATGGATTTATAATTCGGCGATGGTGGCCGGCTGGTCGACATCTGGTTGAGCAACAAGGTGAGCATCGATGTCTTTGCTAACATCAATGGCTAACTGAAGCAAAGTGTGAGGATTAGGAGAGTGGTCCTTGAGCTCCTCATATTCCAATGAACAACACTTCCTCCTTCCTGAGGAAACACTTGAATTATGAATCTGAAGCTTTCGTAGTCTTCCATCAGATCTCCTTCTAACACTTTGAATACGTTCTTGTTGTTCTCTATGTCTACCAACTCCACCAGCTCCTTCGCCACACACTTCTTTCCATTTGTATATATGTTTCACAAAATTAGAAAATTTTGTCGTTAAAAAATTCCTTTTTTTCCCTTTTGATGATATAAAAATGATCGACTTGGAAAACACACAACTTGCACAAGTTGAAACCATGGACGTTCGTACTTTTTTTATTTAAACTATGAGGGTGTTTTTTCAAATGAATTCTGTCTAAAAATCTTTACTCTTCTGAAAGATCTATCTTTTTATATTTCTTCATTTGTCTCTCCAGAAATTTTATTAAGTTCTGTACTTGTCTCTTTTAAGGATCTTGTGTATCAGAGAGAAGCTGATATGATCCTATGGAAATATCTATTGTAAAAAATGTGGTTTAGTCTCGATATTTACAAGATGAGATCCTAATGTGGTCTATATGGCTGAGGAATGTCGAAGAGTAACCTTTATATGGTAAGTCTTGTAGATAATCTAGACTACGTCTCTGGTTTTCATAGGAGACCCTCCCCTGTACAACGTACCAAAAGGAAAAGATCTCATATCTAAAGATAAACACACATAAATATTTATGTCCGTAAGTCTTGAAAGATACTCTTATTATAATTTGAAGTAGAAAAGCCTAAAAAAAAACACACACACACACACAACTAAACATATTAGTAAGTTTTTTTTGTGATATTATCAACCAGTATTTGACGCTTTTTTTTTGGATGCTATTACTAGAAATCTAAGCAATTGACTATTCTAGTGTTAAGGTTGGTGGATTCCCCTACTAGTAAAGGTGGATTTGAACTCGAGACCTAGAGAAGTTTAGTGGGGCCTGACACCACTTGACTTACTTTGTGTTGGTACACAAATTAGTGAGTTATAAGATCATAAATTACTAACACCCTCTTGAAAAGAAATTACGAAGGTCTGATAGATAGGAAATCGGCATATACTCATAAATATATATGATATCAACACTTCAAGTTATAATTATGAAGTGCATATTTTTATTACCAAAAGAGGAGTTGTACGTATTCTATATGCATGCGCGCCCACACTGACAAATCCCTATTTTTATTACATATTTTCATATTTTATTTCGGGGATTTTGTCATAATAATTTAGCTTAAAATTCCTTCTTTATTCTTAATTGAGATTAAGAGTAAATATATTAAATTAGGATTAAAAAGGGAAAATTTGTCGTAAAAATTGTAATTACTCTTAATCATTTATTTTTGAGAAAACTTGATGTTGGGTTAATTATTTTTATTTTTTGGAACTCAAAAAAATGGGATTAAAACTTAAAATGCCAGTTTGGGGCTCAAATTTAAAAAATGTCAGTTTGGTCCCATGAATTTTGAAAATGCCAAATTTAAAAAATGTCAGTTTGGAAAATAAAAAAAAACCATCTACTACCACCAAACAAAACAAAAACACCCATCGTCCCATCGCCTTTACCAGGGCCAGGACTAGCTTCGAGTGGCACAAGTCGCTGTCATCGCCAACTATCATCGCTAACCTTGAGCAGCTGCCATCACTATCGTTGCCAACTTTGATTAACTGCTGTCGTCGATCAGATGAAGAGGAGGGGGAGAGATACCGTCGTTGTCATTGCCGGTAAGGGAGAGATGTCATTGTCTTCTCCGTCGATTTGGTGAGGGAGAGCCGTGTCATTGTCGTCTCCGTCGATCTGGTGAGGGAGAGTTGTGTCGTTGCCATAATTAGTGCTAAAGGGTGCCAACATGGCTGTCATCGCCAGTGGAAGGGGTAGAGCTGCCATCGCCAATGAGGGAGAAGAAGTCACCGTTGTCAGGTGAGCGAGTAGAGGTCACCGGAGGGTGAGGAGGCTGAAGCAAAGAGGATGGTAATGATGGAAATTTGAGGTTGGAATTACAAATCTTACCTTTTTTATGGATTTCATTTGGGTGGAATTAGATGATTTGGACTCCTATAGAATTGGAATTGAGGAACAATTCTATTGTACCAAACAAGCCTCTTCATGGAATTGGGCTCCAATTCCATTATACTAAACAGGTCCTTAGGTCAGATTTTGAATAAGTTTTCAGATAGATTTAATAGCAGAGGAGCTCGCATATACAGAATAGAGGGCGCCACAGACAGAGAGCACAGAGCGCTATACCTTCCTCTACCAATCACAACTTCACCTTTGTCTTCTTCTCCTCTCCTCACCGGTGGCCCTTGCATCACCATCGCCATACATTCTGTCACCGGCGAGCTTTGGAGTTGAGAGTCGAGACTGGAAGGGAGGTTGGGAGCAGAGGAAAGTCAGTCAAATTTGAGAGTTGGAAGAAGAGAGCAAGGAGCTGAGAGTGAGGACCTGAAAGAGGAAAAATCGTTCTTCACCATCCACCTCACCTTCACTACCACATCTCCACCCTCAGTCTTCTCCTCTACCGCCAAGTCTGAGCTGTAGCAAAGGGAGAGTAGAGAATCAAAGCTGCTGTGAGTATGAAGTTATCGCGAGGGAGTTGTCACCAACAATCTTTAGTCAATTTAACATCAAATAGCTTTCATTTTGTTTCTCTGGTTTCCTAATATCAATAGCTGCACGTTGCTCTGATTCTCTGTGTCACAATTTAGCCCCCAATTTCATTGTTTAGTGCTAATTGGATAATTCATTCAAGATTTTATATGGCTGGAATTGTGGAATTGTGAAATATTTTGGTGGAATTGTGATGACAAATTGCAGTGGCTGATTTGATCCCTTGCAGTAAAAGCAATGGCATGAACTTGGAGCTTCAATAGGGGAGTTTTTGCTCTTTCATTTCTCTAATTCTACATTGTAATTATGATTCCTAGGTCTTAGGATGAATTTTATAATGTGGAATTGATTTATTTTGATGTATTTGGAGAATTGGATATGGCTTGGACTTTTGTTAGATACTTAACATTGTGGTTAATTAGTTTAATTATCATTTCTTTGTGCTGGTTAGTCATTGAATTAATGATTTGGTAAACATTTTGTGCTAGTTTCAAGGTGGCTTGGTTAGTGGATCAATGGTGTCTTGTGTCTACATTGATTAATTGAATGTGAATTTATTAATTGTATTTAGTATTGGGGTTTAGCATCATTAATCTTGATTTTTCATATGGGTGGCCATTGTTCAATTAAGATTAACGAGAAAATAAAGTGGTAATACGAGGTAGTTCGGTTATTGGATCAAAAGCTAAATATAATTTTTAAGTTCATTTAATTGCTAGAGTGCTTAATCAACCTAATTTAGAGAGATTAATATGCAATGTGGCTTGATATTAATCAATCTATATTAGGCCTAGCCTAAGGTGTGGCCCTTAGAGTCATTTTGGAACTTGCATGATTAAATCTCCCATAATCATTTTAAGTAAGGATTGCTTGCGCCATTGTTATGAGGAATTGCTTATTCCATAATTGATTTCTTTGTTTCTTTCATTTCATTAATCTCATCATCATTCCTTTCCACTTTTATTCCAACAAAATCCAAAAATATTAGTTTTAAAGTATTTTAGTTAATTGCAACTCAGTTGTTAGATAAAAAGCTCAAAAATTATTTTTAACTTGTTTTATGCCAATCATCACACTTAATTTCTAGGTAATTAATAAAAAGCTCTTTGAGAGACGATCCGAGATCGCACCCTAAATTGTAATCCTTGGTTATTTTTTAAGAGATTACCAACGCACAAAGCTGACAACACCTATTCTTCAAATTAGGACCGTTGCCGGGGACCAAGAAATTGGTTTCCTAGTAACTAAGTCTTAAATACTTTTGACCGGGGTGAGCCTTTAGGATTTTTACATTCTAGTATTTTCATACTTAAGTCATAGTTTAGGTTGCATTTTAATTAGTTTAAATAGTTTTGTATGTTTTTCATAGCTTATTGCATCTTTGCATAGCAAATTTTGTAAAAATACTAACAAATATCTTGATTTTCTTTTGTTTTTGCATTTGCATTTCTAGAACTTAAGATTCCTTGGGATTTAATTGATTGCAATTTGAATGGCTTGGTTTAATAAGGATTATAAGTTTTGATTTTACACTAATCCTCCTATGCATCCTTTTGAGGGAATGATAGAACTTCAAGCTCTCAATTCTTGGACGAATCTTATGGTACTTGGAGACATGAAGCATCTTCTAATCTCACATATTCTCAAAAGCTTGATTTGCTTCAACATGAATTGAATTCCCTTCAAGCAGACATAAATTATCAAGAAAGAGCCTCTGAATCTCAACCATCTCAGTATTTCCATCAACATTGTGAACCATCTTGTCCACAAACCCCTTATTTTGACCATGAACCCACCTTCCAACCACCTCAATCCCACTTCAACCATACTTCATCATCATACCCATTCCATCAAGAATTATCCACTTCACTCTCCCAAAAACCATAATCTCCATTTCATCTTTCCCCATTTTCCCCTCCTTCCATGCCATGTAGAACTCCTAATAAATCACCTTCTCCATTATTATATGAACCTCCACCACAATCCCTTACACCTTAACCTAGTTGACTTGATGATTTCCTCACATTGGGCAAAATGTATGATGAGCTCAAGGTTGAACACTTTAAGTCGTCTGATTTCCAAGGAGCAAAAAGAGTGAATGGAGTAGATCAAAAGTTTTATCAAGGCATTTATTGACCATGTAGTATGGATAAAGACCGGAGGAGAAGAAGGAGCTTTATGGACTTATGACTCCAATGATTAGGGAACTAAAGAGCAAGAGTCAAATGTCACTTCACAAGTGGAAGATTCCATAACTCTAGTGCCTACTCCCACAAAAGATATAAAGAAGAAGCAAGTACTTTTTCAAATACCGAGGAGTCGTTTCCAAATAATGGTACTAATTCTCCTCTTCTTGAAGAGGTTAACCCTTCTCTTACTATTATTCTTGATGTTGTGAGTGATGATGAGGTGGATGAAGCAATTATGGCCAAATCCCCTCATATGCTTGATGTTGAAAATGCTCACTGTAAGTTTTTTAATAGTAGTTGTGCAGTTGATAATGTCACACTACAAAAAAAGGGATTTTGTAGCGGTGCATTTGTAGCGGTTAAACATAACCGCTACAAATGTCACATTTAGTAGGGGTTATAACATGAAACATTACAAATTTGTAGCGGTAAGCTACACGCCAATTGGCGCAACTGATTAGGAACATTTTTTATAGCGGTTAAGGGTAAAACAGCTACAAATATGGCATGAGAATCCAGCTAAAATTTGTCACGATTAATTTGTAGCGTTTCCAACAAATAAATAGCTACAAAGTTTGTGCCACTTGGCGCCACCAAGACGCGTTAATAGTATAGCAGTTATAAAAATCGAATCACCTCAAAATGCCAAAGGTCACCTATTTGTAGCGGTTGGGTATTCATAACCGCTATAGAACTTCAAAGGTCATCACATTTGTAGTAGTTACGTTTTCATAACCGTTACAGAACTTCAAAGGTCTTCAAATTTTTACCGGTTATTTTATAACCGCTACAAATTTTTTCCGCCCTAGATTTTTTGTAGCTGTTGATGTAGCGGTTTTTCAAGAACTACTACAAATGCCAAACCTATAAAAGCACACTGCCTCTCCCTTTTCATGTTTGGCCATTTTGTTTTCTGACGTTTCTCTGAGAGTTTTCCTTCTAATCTGAGCATTCCAACGTCTATTGGAGATTTTTCGCTACAATATTTCACATTATTCTTAGTTGATGTACGAAAAATACATATTTTATTTTTATTTTCATTATAATTTTACATATAAATGTGACTAACTGATTTGTTTGTTTTTCTTTTAATTTTTGCAGTTGATATGGCTTCAGAGACGAACAAGGGGAAGGAGCTCGAGGTCCCGAGACTGATCCTATGGGGTTGCAGCAGTAGAGGTGGTGGAGTGGGAGGGGGCAGCATGAAGGGAGAGCAACCGTGCCATTTTAGCCCATCTCCCCATAGCAGCCACAGGAGTCGATTAGAGACATGGAGTTATTCCTCGATGAGGAGGTGGTGCGGGAGGAGAACAACCCATGAGGGTTGTCTTCTCGATCTACTGGGTTTGAGGTGCAGGCCCAAGGTAAATATATTTTTTTTATTTAATAAATTATATAGTTAAATTTGAAATGTTAAATTTGAATTACAATTTATCTAACGTGAGGTAAATTGTGCAGATGAGCAAGGGAACTTGTCTATAAGGAGGCTGGACATGGCCAGTTTGAGAAGCTTGGACTGAACAGTACGAGTTGTAGTTCCGTGGAATGAGGCCAAGGACCAGCCTATCGACAATAGGGGTCACCTGTTCAACCACTTCCTGAACGAGCTGGGCTCGAATTGGATGTGGTTCCCCCTTCACTTCAAGACATGGAGGAACGTTTCAAAGGGGCTGAAGAACCTGGCGTGGGACGAGGTGATGCAGGTAATTAATAGTATTTCATTATATTATATTTTTTGTAGTTAATTCTATTTAATTAATATTTTTTAATTGTCTTATTTGTAATTAGTCATATTTAAATTTTTTTCAATGGTGTTACAGCTGAGGTTTGCCGTCCGAGCCAATCGGAAGAGGTACAAGTTGATGAAGATTGGCGACGATTGGAGGAATAGGAGGAATCGTCTCTTCCACAGTATGGATAAGGATAGGATGATTCCTCTGTAGCAGCTGATCGAGAACGTCCTAGACAGCGTCTCGCCGAACGACTGGGCGAGTTTCGTCTAGTTCAAGAGGAGCGTTGAGAGGCAGGTAATGTATTTATTAGATTATTTCGATTATTAGATTCAGATTAGAGTATATAAAAAATTAAATAGTTATATTTAATTTTTTATATAAATATTAATTATATAAAAAAATGGATTTAGATAAGATTATATAAATGTTAATATTAATTATTAAATATTAATTAATTATATATAACTTTTTAATATATAATTATTAAATTATAATTTCAAATTAAATTTAATTATTTTTATGATTTTATTTATTATAAATTTTTTATATTATTTATAACTTTTAATATTGTTTTTTTCAGGCACTTTCTCAGAGGAACACGAGGTGTCGTGGGCAACAGACGATCCACCCACAGCAGAATCGAAGACCTTTGCTGTCACTTACAGCGAGCTGGTAACTTTTCACTATATCAATTACTTTTAGCTGGTTATTACATATTATAAATCTAGTATTTTGTTTTGATAATACTAATTAATTTTGTAATTGTTTTAGGAGAAGAAGGCACAGCAGGAGAACCGTCAGACGGACTACGAGGAGTTGTTCGCTATTACACATAGACATCGTGATGGGACTCCAACCTCTCAGTAGGTAGAGGCGGCCATTGTAAGTGATTTCATTATTATATTGTTTATAAAACCAACTTTATTATGAAAAAAAACTAATAAGTAATTGTTTCATAAACTGGCAGGAGCGGATGCAGCAGTCGTAGGTTGAGCTGCGATTGACCTAGACTGAGGAGTCACAAGGGTCTGTGGACCCCACGACTCCTTTGAAGGAAGGTCTGGGTCAGGTTGAGCACCCCAAACTCATGCGGGGGATGGGGATAGGCGCCAGACCTAGCATGGTCTACTGCAGGAGTGCCACCTCTGAGGCTAGCAGCTCTAGAGCACAGCCGTCTAGGGTCAGACGTTTGAGGGTCGAGTCCGTTGAGGAGCTACGTTCAGATTTGGCCAGGACACAGGCTACAGTGGCTCAGCAGCAGATGTAGTAGCAGGCCGATTTCTGCTACGCTCAAAATATGTAGTGGCGAGATATCACGAACTTCATGCTCGAGTGGTCGTGGAGTCACCTGTTCTAGGACGAGTAGCATCCATAGGTTCCCCCTGTCCCTCGGTTTGTCGTACAGCCTCGTCCTCCTCCTCATGCTGATGATGATGATGTTGTTAACTATACCCAGTACCCCGATCCATTAGCACCTGGGGGAGCCCCACTTGAGGGAGGACCAGATGATCAGCCTCCTGCTAGTTAGTTTACAACATTTATATTTTTTCTTTTTGAAACATTTGTAAATAAACCTGGATATTTTATTTTTAGAACTTAAATTCTTATTGTGTTTACAATAGTTATATTTATATTTTTAGAGTCTTGTTAAATTTGTGTTGAATTTACGACAGTCCTATTTATATTTCTAAAACTACCCACAAAAAAATATCATATATATTTGTAACGGTTAATGTTAAAAACCGCTAGAAAGTCGTTTTTGAATTTGTAGCGGTTATGAGTATAAACTGCTACAAATGTAAAGCACCGAGGGAGGGAATTTCAAAAATTTAATGTTGTTTTTTTGTAGCAGTTACAGTAATAACTGCTACAAATATTCAACAATTGAATTTTGAATTCCCCCCTTTGTTCAAAATTTATAGCGATTTACGCCAATTACCACTATAAATTGAAAACCTATTTTTTTAAAAAAAATTTATCCAACGGTCATTAATATTTGTAGGGATTTTTTTTCTTATAACCACTACAAAGTTAAAATATTTGAAATTTGAAATCTTCTACTGCCTGAAATTTGTAGCGGTTGAGAATTTATAACTGCTGCAAATATATATTAGCAGCGGTTACGTTTTAGAACCGCTACAAGTTTAAAATAAATTCTTGTAATTTATTCCAACGGGTCAAAAATTGGTAGCGATTTTACTCATATAACCGTTACAAATTTGGAACACGGTAGTGGTTACTGTAGCCGTTTTGAACTGCTACAAAATATTAAACGTTGGAAAATCGGAATATAAGCTTCCAGGAATTCTTAATTCTCTATTTACTCATCTTCTTCACTATACTTTCTTCTCTCTTACTAGTAGTTATGGATAAGTCATGGATCAGGTTGCCATACAATTCTCTAGAATATTTGCACGGATTAGACAATTTCTTGGATTTCGCATTCACTCATGCCAGCTGTAACGACAAGATCCTCTGTCTTTGTCGGAGATGTAAGTCCAAGAAGTGGTATACACGACATGTTGTTAAGGAACATTTGCTTTTGAAGCCTTTCTTGGAAGACTATACATTCTGGGCAGTTCATGGTGAGAAGGTCGGTATGAGATATGATGATGCTCTTCCTCGAAGTTCACAAGTAGGAGTTCAACTAGATGAAGATGATCCTGTTAATGATGATGTGCATGATGCATTTGGTGTTCATGACGACAACTTCAACAAAGGAGTGTAGGACTCAGAGCCAGTGTTCATGCAGAATGATGCCGCTCAAGATTTTTTTAGCTTGATGGATGAAGTAGATCGTCCTTTGTATCAAGGTTGTTGAAAATACTCTAAATTATCTTTCTTGATCAAGTTGTATCATATCAAGTGCTTGTGTGGAATCACAGATAAGGGAATGTTGATATAGCTGGAATTATTACAAGATGCATTCCCCAACGCAGAGATTCCTATAACGTTCTATTAGGCCAAGAAGATTATTAATAGATTGGGCTTGAACCACAAAAAAATTGATGCATGCCCCAACGATTGTATGCTGTATTGGGGAGATGATGACAATAGGGAGACTTGTAAGCGATGTCACACATTGATGTACAAGACAATTGGGAAGGGAAAAAACCAGAAGAAGAAACTTGCAAAGATTCTCAGATACTTCCCTTTGAAGCCTCGCTTACAAAGATTGTTTATATCGTCTAACACGGTGGAGCACATGAGGTGGCATGAGGTTGATAAGAATGAAGGAAGTAAATTATGACATCCTTGGGATGCAGATGCCTGAAAAATGTTCAACAAAGGCTTTCCATCTTTCACTATTGACCCCAATAATGTTAGCTTGCTTTTTCAATTTTGACTCTGACGTAGTGCGCCTTCCCTACAGTTGGAAGTGGTGCTTTATAAGGCATCGGAGGTTTCTCGATAGAAGGCACAAGTTTATATTGCAACTGAATCGCTTCAATGGGAAACCAGAAATAAGAGGGCCACCTTAGACTTTATCCAGAGCAGACATCTTACAGCAGCTTGAGGATATTGAATTCTACTTTGGAAAAAGTGACGATGCAGCACAAGCAGGCTAAAAGAGGGGCAAGACTTATGCGCCTCAGCAATAGAGGAAGATAAGCATTTTCTTCACTCTTTGATATTGGAATTCTAATTTACTTTGCCATAGCTTTGATGTCATGCACATTAACAAAAATGTATGCGATAATGTGCTATATACGCTGCTTAACGAACTGAGAAAGTCAAAAGATCATCTTCAAGCGAGGAAAGATTTTCGTGCCATGGGAGTTCATGAAGACGTGTGGCCAGATGAACATGTCAAATTTCAGCCAGTAAAGTTTACCCTCACAAAACCGAACAAGAAAGTCTTCCTCGCGATATTGAAGAAAATAAAAGTTCCAAATGGATGTTCAAGCAACATTTCACGATGTATTGACATGTAGGCTTATAAGGTTGCTGGCCTGAAGAGTCATGACTCACACGTTCTTATGCAATAGTTACTTCCATTGGCTATAAAGAATGCACTTCCTCCTGATGTGTCAATCATTTTGGTAGAACTTTGTTCTTTCTTTCAGAAGTTGTATTCCAAGGTTTTGATCATTGAGGAGCTCGATCAGCTGTAGTCCAAAATTATTCTTACATTTTGTCATTTGGAGATGATCTTTCCTCCATCATTTTTCACTGTGATGGTTCACCTTACAATCCACCTTGTTCATGAAACAAAGCTCGTTGGCTCAGTTCAATATTGATAGATGTATCCTATTGAGAGGTACTCATTTTATATATGTGCATCATTAATAGTTTTTATGTTTGTTAGTCTCTCTTTTGAGCATTTTGTGTCATTTTGCCCTTCTTCACTTTGTAGATTTCTTGGGAAAATGAAATCTTACGTAAGGAATAAGGCTTGGCCAGAAGGTTCTATACCTGAAGGTTATATAGGGGATAAGGTCCTGTATTTCTGTTCAACCAACATCAGGAGAATTTATCCCTTGTGTTGGTAAACCAATTGGAGAAACTGAGAACTTCAAACTAACGGCAACTAAGAAGTTGAACCTTTCATATAGTAAGAATTGTACACTCACATATTATTTTGTATCTTTCGTAACATTTTTCACCTTTATTTTACTATCGCCTTCCCATGATTAATTGCAGGGAATTCATAAGTCATGTTAAGTATCAACTCAGGATCCATACACAAACATCCTCCGAAGTTGACAAAAAGGTCCACAGAGAATTCCCAAGTTGGTTTGCGTACAGAATACTAAATGACCACAACCCACACTCACCAAATTTCAGATCTCTCACAATCAGCCCTCTTGATCATGCAAAAAGGTTTACAGCATACAATGTCAATGGTTTCAAGTTTTGCATAGTTTCACTGGATCAAGGATTACAAACTCAAAATTCGGGTGTTTATGGCACCTTTAAGACAAGGAGTTATGCGAGCAGTAGTGATAGCAACATGTAGTTCGGAGGCGTCCCTTACTATGGAAAGCTTCTTGATGTTGTGGAACTTAATTACCAAGGCCATTTCACCATTACACTATTCAAGTGTTTGTGGGTAATTAGCAAATACTTCCCGAGGTCTCACAACTGACGACTTAGGCATCACATCAATAAATTTCTCGCGGCCAATTCACACTAGTCATTCTCAAAATGATGAGCCGTATATTCTTGCCTTAGAGGTATACCAGGTTTATTATATTGAGGATGAGAGATATAGGGATTGGCATATTGTTGTTCATTTAAAGCCTTAAGACCTTTACGATATGGGTGATGGTGATAACATCGCCTATGAGAGTAAGCCATTTCATGCCGCCAAATTTGAAAACTTCTTCCCTAAAGGCGATCACAATTTACCTATATTTCTGAACTCAATCACAAGCTTCTAGTATCTCAAAGAAATGTCGTAGAGTCCACTGTGTTTCAGTTCATCGATAACGGAAATATAGAGAGGAGGGAGGTCCTTGACGGTGGTGGCAGCTTTCTGCCTCTTTCCCTCTCCTCTCAAGCTCTCGTTCTCTGGTCTCACTCCCTTGCATGGTGCCCCTCTTACTCAGCTTTGGATCTGTGTTCTCAGCTGAAGAAGATACATAGTGACCTAGGTCCTTGGTCGAAACGTAAGTTTTGACCAGGGACCTAGTTGAAAACTTGAAAAGTTTTGAAAAGGAACTAAAGTGTAAATGTTTGAAATATTTGTATGACCGAAGCACAATTACTGAAGCTTGTGGGTTCTTTTCAGTAATTTCTACTGTCCCCTTTCTTCATTCACTTGTAATTTTTAGACTTTCTTAGGCCCTTTTCTGTAATTTTTCCCCAGGTTTAAAATATTAATTTTGACCCTCCAGATCTCAAAATTTCTTCCTTCACACCTACAATGCATGTTTAAGCACATGGTACCATCAAATGTCCAAGAAACAATTGTACAAAATAATTAACAAATTATGACAATTTTACCCCTAATTGCAATTAATTCAATACAATCATCCCTAGCTAAAATTAGTGCTTAATCATGCAATAATGCCCCATAAAATGCATCAAAAATCCCAATTTATTTATGAAAAATTATATCAAAGTATGGTTTAATCAAATTTCAAGCAAAAGGAGGTAACTTGACAAGAAGCAAAATGTAGTAAAACTTAATCCTATATAGTTTGTGTTTGGTTGATTGCATGTTTATGTGCCATATATAGGTCTTTGAACATGTAATATCCTTGCTTGAGTTGTGCCATGGCCATATGTATATGCTTGTAAGGTTCTCTTATTTTGGCTACTTACATGCATAGTTAATTACTATTGCACATTATATATTGAGTTGATATTTTACTACTGAGATTCCCCCGAATCTCACCTCATTCTTCCCTGTTCAACTTAGGGGCATGCTCTTTAAGGAAAAAAGGTAAGGTGGTTGAAGATGGGGGCACTTTGTGAATTTTTACTCTATCCTTATATGATCCTTAGTGTGTGCAATTGTATGTATTATTTTGGAAGCTTTGCATCAATTCTATATTATTATAGGATGTAACTAAGCTCTATAAGGAGTAGTTAAGTGCTATATGTGGCCAAGGTAGGTGATATACAATATGTATGGCCAATATGCATGAAGGTAGATAGTCAAAGTTATAATTAGTTTAGTTGAGCTCTGCATTGTTGGATGCATATTGACAGGGCATCTTAGCATTTAAGGCCCTAATATTTTGAACCAATATAGTAGACATCTTAAGCTTTGTAAAAACTTCTAGAGCATGATTTTTGGATGTGTATATTAAAAGTTATGATTTTTCAAAGCTAACAAGAAAGCTGAGCACTGTTGCGAAAATAGCACTGTACATATTTTTAAATTGAGCATTTTTGGACAGAATGGAATAGTGGTTAACCTAAGTCTTATTTTAATATTGAAAACCTTTCCATAAGTTAAAAATAAAGTTTTGAACCACTAAGTTTGGAGATATATGAAATTAGTTATGAATTTCAAAAGTTTTAAGAAAATTTGTTATCTCCCAGTACCCAATCTTAGAGAAAGAATTTTAAGCTTCTAGCTTAGTCAAGAGTACTTTTGGGTCACATGTGGTTCTAAAATGGCTAAAATGCTTTGATCAATGACTCTAGAGAGCGGTATTACAGAATCCAAGTTAATTTCCAATGATTCAATAAATAACCAAAAGATTAAGAAACCAGAAAGGTGAGCATCAACCATTATTATAGAATTAGACATACTTGATGCTTCATAATTGTTTGTTCTAAGGTTGTTAAACTCACGAGTTTAAATAAACTAGAGATAAAAATGTAAACTTAAACCGTAAACTTGTAAGAGTTTAATTTTATTAATAAATAGATGTTAAAGTATATGATTAAATAATAAAAATATTGAATAATCCCTATTTCTATTATATATTTTCATATTTTAATCAGGGTTTCATCATAGTAATCGAGCTTAAAATGCCTCTTTTGTGATTACTTGTGATTAAATGTGTTTATATGAAATTAGAATTAAAGAAAGGCAAAAATTGTCAACATAATTGCCATTACACTTGATCATTGATTTTTCTAAGAATATTTGATGATAGTTGAATTGTTTTAATTATAGTTACTTGAAAAATTGGATTAAAACTGAAAATAGCAGTTTTGGGCTTGAATTTCAGAAATGACAGTTTAGTCCCACGAATTTGAGAAATTCCAGTTTGATCCAAGCAAAAACTACAATGTTTTTGCTTTAAACAATTTAGGTCAAACATGAATCAGTTGAGAAAGAATGAGAGTAGAGTTGAACTAGAGTAGGGGGAAGCTGAGCTTCAATCTCTTACTATCACCGTCCTCCACCTTTGCCCTTCAACCAATCTGCCGCCCTCCATACTCGATGGCGATATTCACGATCACTCCACCACACCATCTTGTTTGTCATCGGTGAGTGTTGAGATTCTGAAGAGCAAGCTCGTCAGAAGAGCTGGAGGTTAGCAATTCAGGGGGGCTACTGCAAGGGAGAGTCTGATCTCACCTCAAACACCACCATTCACCTTCACCTTCCTTCAACCTTACCTCCACCATGATCACCTACCTTTATCATCCATCACAGATGGTAGGCAGAGAACACAAAAGCTCTTGACGTAAGAGCTTGAAGAACGGTGAGAGCTGTAAGCTTATCTTCCTCACCTCCTATCTCCATCTCTGTCGTCTACCATCGCCAGTAATATGTTCTCTAGTAGCTGGAGAGTAGAGTAACGGTGAGGATCAGAGAGTGAGATTGAACAATGCCGGAGATTCCGTGAGACACCGTGAGACAGGGACCGTTCTTCACCAAATCCATCATCATCTTCCCCTTCGTCATTCACCAACCATCAGCGACTACCATCCTCGTCTCATCTTCCATTACTTCCATTTATCTCCTCTCTGTTTGAAATCATTCTAGACCGTAGCCTCCTCTGTGCTAGCCGTGGTTCCGCTTTTGTTGTGGTTCTATTAGCAATTACTGATTTAATTGTATCTATTGTTAATCTATCAATTTAATTGGTGGTTTTCCATGGCTAGGCACTTAATTCAAATTGTGATTATGTTTCTTGAAGCTATTCTCATGAGTGGCTAAGCAATTTTGTGTTCTTGGAGATGAATTGGAGATGGCTTGAGCTCACATATGCTTCAAAGGGGAGTTTATTTTATCTATAGCTCATTATATTTGTGACTTCTTAGGTTAGGAATTCATTTATATAATGAGACTATGATTTTAGTATGATTTAGTCTATGGATTGAGTTCTTGTGATATAGGATTTGTAATGATGATTTGTACTCATCAATATATATGGTTAAATATATGTTTCTCTATGATTCTATTGATTTCTATCTATTTAACATGGTATTGTTGGATGGTTTGATTGAAATGAAATTATAGTTGAACCTAATGCATTACTTATTCCATATTCATTCTCTAAGGGGTTGTAAGAATACTTAAATAAATGGGTTCACGAGTTTAAGCATTAGACTCAATAGTAATTAAGGTTTGATATTTTAGGAAACTTAGAGAAACTCATTACAACAAGAGGGTTTAATAGCATTTCAAGGGTAGGGGTTCCTCTCTTATGATGCTAGACTCATTGGTTAATGAGGTTTGGAATATTAGAAGCTTAGTGTATTACTCTCCAAATATTTTAATTGAGCAAGGGTAGCCATTGAAAACCATTTCTAAGAGCATCTTCATCACTTGCATTTCTAACCCATTTCCATTCCTCCTTATTTGAAAATCCCAAAAATATCTATTTTAATTGCATTCAATTTATAGTTTTGAAAATCAATCAATCATGTTTTATCCTTGTCAATTTTGCATTATAATTACTTAGTTTACTAGGAATTAGTTTCATAATTGGCTCCTTAAAGTGAAACGACCCTAGTTGTGCACTATATTGCATTAATTTGATTTTATTCTTGATAACCCCGAGGCGACAAAAATTGGTTTCCTAGTAACTAAGTGTCAAATACTTTTGACCGGGGTGAGCCTTTAGGAATTTGACATTCTAGTATTTTCATATTTAATCATAGTTTAGGTTGCATTTTAGTTAATTAGTTTTTCATTTTGTATGTTTTCTTTAGCATACCATAGCATTTTGCATCTTGCAAAGAAAAGTTTGAAGAAATACCAATACATATCCTAACTTTATTTTGTTTTTGCATATGCATTTGCATTTTTGTAATTCTTTTAATTGATTGTGCTTGGTTGATGTAAAGAGGGTTCATAGCATTTGAATTGATTGTGGACAACTTTCTTTTGATGCTATTTGGGTGCATGATTCTCTAACAAGGTTGTCTCTTTCCTCACTTATTTGCTTCCTAATTCCTATGATTATTTGAGCTTACAATGTGAGCTTACATGTGTATGAAGAAGATAAGTGTTGGGGAAAGACGCAAACCAATAGTAAAAGGAGAAGTAGTGCAGTTTAGTACAAAGAATAAGAACCTCCTTTGTATGCTTTGCATTTGTGGCCACTACCTTACTTAATTACCATTGTGCCTTGAATTTCAACTTGCTAAGCATTCTCTTTAGAATTGCTTTACACATTGAGGACAATGTGTTGATTAAGTATGGGGGAGGGAAATACATTTTAAATCTCATGAATTGGTTGTTTTTAAATGAAAAATGCCTTAAACTAGAAAATTTTTCAAAAAATTTTCAAGAATGACTCACTTTGATGCATGTCCTAAGTGGTAAAGGGTCGCATTTGCCACTTTGGAATGTGATTTGTGGGTAATTCTTTGAGCTTTCATGTGATCTAGTGTTTTGACAAATTTTGAAACCATGTTTTGGTCACTTTTGAAACCATGTTTTGGTCTTTTCAAGTGAATGGCGAGAGAAATGAACCTATAACTAGATTTTTGTTCACTTCTTGTTTTGAGAAAAGAAAGTTTCCACTGGGAGTTGAGCATTTTTGTTAATTGATTGCATTGTTTTGATTGATTGTTTTTAGTAAAGTTAGCACTTGGAATAGTTTAGAAAATGTGTTGTGGTTAGTTGCCTATACAATTGATTGTATTGGAGTGAGCATTAGGGAAAAACCTTGTTGGAAGGTTAATTGAGCCTTGAATTCTTTCTATGTGTGATGTTCACTTAGTTTTTCACCTTCTAGAACTTATTTTGACTCTTTTTCAAAGCGGCATGTGCATTAAGTGTAATGGAAATGAAAGAGGCATTCAATTTTAAACCCTTTTCACCCAAACGTAAGCCCTCATTCATCACCATTTGTTTACTCCTTTGAGTCATTCCTATATTGTATGCATGTCATTTTATTCATAGTATTCATAGTATTCTATAATCAAAGTGATTTGCTAATAGAAAATTGAACAATGTATATATTTAAATGCCATGTATATAGAAAAAAAAAGAGAGTAAGTAAGTAAAAAAAACAAAGTATGTAGTTTGAAAAAAAAAGAAGAGGAAGAAGAAGAAAGGAGAAGTAGAAGAGAATTGAAAAAAATAAATAAATAAATAAATAAAGAATTGAAATAAAAAAAAAGTATTGAAACAAAAAATAGAAAAGTGATGAGAATAAAGAAAGAAAAGCAAAAGAAATACAAAGAAGGCATTGGTTCTTGAATTTGAAAAAAAAAATTGGCAAGAGGTTGTTTAGTTATTTAGATGCTATGAACTTGCTTTTTAACTTTGATTTGCATATCAACTATTTCTTTTTTTTTATTAATCCATTCCATCTAACCTTTATCCATCATTACAAGCTTTTGTAGTCCTCTTGATTCATTGCATTTATTGCTATAAGTAGTGGAGATATTAGAGTTGTTACAAGCCTATGGTAAAGGTGTTAATTAAGTGAGCTAAAGTGAAATTATCTCAATAAGGTGAGATGAGCTATACAGTAATACCTTGAGAGGAGAGGGAAAGAGACGAACAGGCACCACCACCATCAAGGACCTCCCCGGTGAGCTTCTCGGACCACCACAACAGTTTCGTTCGGACCAGCACCATCACAGCGTCGATTCACTTCTGTTCTCAGTCCATAGCCTCCCACATCTAGCATCATCACCATAGCCTCCCAAGTTGCTTACCACGTCTATCTTTTCCAAACCAAAGCACCACCATTGATTCAGATTTGTCCTTTCTTTGCCTCATGGAGTGCTATTATTTTGAAGAAGTTTTGGCGGAGTTTAGTAGAATGAGAAGCTAATTTTTCATGAAGTCTTGGTGGTAGAGGAAGTGGCTAGATCTTCAAGGTTTAATCAGGGGAGTTTATTATTTTCCATTTACTCAATTTATACATTATGTCTCTATGGATTAATTTTGCATTGGGATATGTATGTCTTGAGACTTGGATGAGTGATTATTTGTCTATGTTGGTTAATATCTTGTGTTGAGTTTGGCATTGGTGCATTTGAATTTTATTAAACTTATTTTCCTATTGGATTAATGAAGTTGTACATTCTATGTGATATCTAGATTGTGTGATGGATTTAATTTAATTTGAATGTCATGATTGTGCTTTCAATTATGAGGAACCAAGTGCATTAATCCATTTTCAATACACATCAAGTGGTTTTTTTAACAATTTGCTTAAAAGGTGACTATGAATACGATTGTAGGACTAGTCATTTTTTAGGTAGATTGGACCTAATGTGATTACTTAGGGTTTTTAATTTGACTTGATGCAAAAGTAACTGCCAAATTATTTTAAGGAGCTAGGAAAGCCACCAAATTTGCCACTAAGATTCATTTCATCATTCATATTTCCAATTCCAAATTCATTTCCATTCACTCCTTCATCATTTTTATAGAAAACATAAAAAAATAGTAGTTTAGGGATTTTAATTAACTTTTGCATCCTTCTTTTAATTATTAATTTGAAAAATCCAAAACAAATTGTCCCCTTGTTTTTGTTGCATTCGCATGGCATATAGATTACTTAGGACTCAATAAAAGGCTCCTCAAGTAAGACGACCCAAGTGTTGCATTGTACTACAATTCTTGAATTAAAAATATTTTGCATTTGACCCCAAGGCGTAAAGACAATATCAAAAATCAATGCATCACTTTCGTACTATTTATACCAGGTGAGATGATATAGGAAAACCACATAATGATGGAGAGAGGTTGAGGGGTACGTAGAAGGTAGAGAGATGTTAGGATGAAAGGTAGTTTTTCTGTTAAGCACTTTTCTTGGTGAACTAATCAGATCTGGACGGATGTTACGATGAAAGCTACTTTCTGTGCTAAGCACTTTGCTTCATGAGCTAATTAGATCTGGGTCGTCTAGATCTAATCTTAGACCGTCCAGATTTAAGTTTTTTTTAAATGATAATTTTTTAGGGTGATATGTTTTAAATGATCTTGGAACTAATCAGATCACATCACGGATGTTTGGATTATATGTTTTAGGGTTAAGGGGCAATTTTGCCTTGATTATTATCTCAGTTAATTTTAACTATTAGTTGATCAAATATGATGAGCTGATAGTTCACATGTCATACAGGTCATTTTTGTTAAGGTACAAATCTGCATCAGAAATTCATGTGTCATCTACTTCATCTTTTTTCAAAATTAGATTTAAAACTTCTAAAGCAAATTTGCACCTTAACAAAAATAATATGGATGACATGTGGACTGTCAGCTCAGCATATTTGGTCAACTAACGGTCAAAATTAACTAAGATAACAGTAAGGGTAAAATTGCTCCATTTTAGAAACTTCCAGGGAAAAATTGCCTTATGAAAGACTTCCAGGACAAAATTGCTCCTCGGTAAAAACTTCAGAGGCAAAAATGCCCCTTAACCTTATGTTTTAAAGTCAATTTCAGAAAGTTCAAATATGAAGAAAAATCAAAACTCAAAAGTCAAAAAAAGATGTTTCAACTCCAAATTGACCTGTGCTTAATTAGAAGCTCATTTTATCAGAAGTCATCAAACAATAACATCACATGTTGGGCCAAAGTGACTTTTCAAGACAAAAAAGTCAAGTTTGGCATCACGTAACGTGATATCAAACAAGCTCTTAAACTATAGTATAGAGTTCAAATTGAAAAGTGATCAAAACATATCAAGTAAAAATGATGAATATACAACTTTAATTTTCATTCTTTAATTGTAATTTTGGATGTACAGATGGGAAAGAAGTATTCAAGGAAAGAGTTGAGGTGGATAAAGAAAAAATGACTACAACTTACAATGCATTGGGAGGGAATGTAATGGAATTGTACAAGAGCTATCGCTTCATCATCAAAGCTGAGATTAATGGAACTGTCAAGTTACGAATAGAATACGAGAAGATCAACGAGGAAGTCCCGCCTCCCCATAAATACCTTCACTTTTGCCTCAACCTCTTGAAAGAGATTGAACAGAAACTAGTTTGAGCGTTATTAGACCATAATGCTATAATCTTTGGATCTACGGAGACTCTTAGAAAAATGAAGTCGTACTGTTTATGACCTATAAATAATATAACTTGTGTGAGAACTTTTATGCTAAAATAAAATAGGAATGATATATGGAATTTGTCTCTTGAGCTAGCGATGGTGTGTGATCTATGCATGAATGAATTCATTCTACTATATATAATAGTTTTTAAGTTCTGTTTAGTTTCTCATAGGTGCGTATGTAGTGCGCAAGATTAATTATTTTAGTGTGTATATGTGTGGAGGAAATTATGCGTGTGCAACTTGAATAAAATCTTAGTATGTTTTTAATAATATGCTTTGTGTTTTTTTTTTTTTTTTGCCTTCATTATGCTTTGTGTTAATATGTAATAGGATGTTGTAGGTGTTATAGTTGTATCATGTAAAAGTTGCTCAGAAACTTGGAAATTTTAATACTACATCATGTACATAATATAAAATCCTGTCCACTTTATTCAATTTGAACTACAAAGATCGACTTTGATCTTATATTAAGGACTTGGGTTGTATTATTTTACATAAATCTTGAAAGATTTATATATTTTATTCTATAAAACATATTTAATTGCAAGCCAACTCATTAGCATTGGCCCCCAAAAAGAAAGTAAAAGTAAAAATAGCACTTAGTCATTGATTTTTGCACACCTATACATATATGTTTGTTATAAAAAGTTACATTATTTATAAATTATAAAATAGTATCAAACTTTCAAAAAAACATTCTCTGATCCACTTTCCTAAAAATATGAGTGACGTAGATGCTCCTTCAAATTAGCCAAGTATGCCTATTTAGCCGTGTTTTGAAAATCAGACCGGACCAGCCGATTTGGGCAACAAATTGACCAACCGGTGGTCCGGCCGGGTTAGTACAGCAGTTGACACTGGTTTGACCTGTTTTTGTGTGGTTTGATTGGTTTTTTTAAAAAAAATAAAATTAATATTTTATTCAGAATTTCATATAAAATAATAACCCTTAAATCTTCACTTCCTCACTAGTCTAGCCTCAGGTTAGTCTCGGTTTGACTCCGATCTGATCCACTAACTCTTAACCCAGTACCCCGGCCGGTTCAGTGGCCGGTCTGGATTTCAGAATCTTGCTACTTAGAGTGGGCATCTATGCATGTGTGGTGACATATGCTTATTACAAGCTTCCTATCTAGCTATATTAATTATTCCCACATGTTATTCAATGATTTCACAATGCTAAAAGGAATCATTACCTTACTAAACTTCATTTAGCCTAAGCGGAATGCAACTCTCCATAGAGGTTACATGTGCAATCCAAAACGAGTTATTTAGAAATTTCAAGGTTCTTTTCAATACCTCTTGAATATTTGCAATTGGCAAAGTTTTTCATACAATTCTTCAACTTCTACTACAACACGTATCACTTCTCTACCTAATTGTGATGTCACAATGTTTTCAAATTTGCACAGGGTTGGACAATTTTCATGAGAAAAATTAAAATTAGACAAGACACCTCTTGCTTCACTTCAATTTATCTAGATCATAAAGACAAAGTTCAAGCTTTCAATTGGATGAAGTTACATTCTGCGGATCATTTTCTTACTTGTATCTCCTGCTTGAGACTGATGTTACACTAGATTATCCAAGTAGTTTCAAAATTTGCTACTTCCTTGAACCACATCACTATTGCTACATGTAAGAATTCAAAACATCTGCCCAATGGTCTTACTCATTATAATCTTGGAGGCACCTCCGGGAAAAAGGCACAAACTCGCAACTCTTATTTCTTTTCAACCACCCTTTATATAAAACTGGTGTATTATATTACTAATTCCCCATTCTCTAGACCCTACTCTTTTAACTCTAACGGTATAATCTCCTTTATTTATATAAAATTGACCATTTTATCAAAATTAAATAAAACGAAAATAATTGGATGCTTAACATTTTCCCAAGTTTAAAAATAATGATAAGACTTTTATTATTATTGTTATTAGACAAAAAGCCAATTTATTCAAAGATACAATGATGAACCAAACATGTGTTGGTTTTAACCATTTAAGTAAGATTTCTTAAATTTGAATTCATGTGAATGCAGGAAACATATTTGGAGAGCTATTCCAATTTTAGAAAGCACTTTCGATTTTTTATTAGTTATTCCTCCAGTTCTTAATATAAGACATATTTGAGAAGTTGATTTTGGTTTTAAATATGAGACATGGTTTTTATATTTGTCAATATTTTCTTAATTTATCCCTATCGATGCTCCCTCAACAATAATCAATGAGGAGAGGGAATTAAGGAATTAAGGAAGATGACTAGTTTGTTTTAAAAGATACATGTTATATTAACTAACTCAACTAACTTCTTTAATCTAATCAAATTAGGTAAATATGTCTTATATTAAGGACATGAAGAATATTAATTTTGTTGGAGTATTAAGTTTTTTTCCTCATATATATACCTTATTTTATATGTAAAAATTTTTTTGCCCACCATATGTAAACTGATTAAGAGTACTAGCTTGCTTGGATTACACCTCTGTTATGTCGTCTTTATTGAGATTCTGTCATGCCCTGTCTGTTATGGGATTGAAAGACAAATATTTGATCTTATAGTCTTTTAGCGACTTACCTTATAGACTACTTAGATTGTGAGGATAAATTCATAATATATTAAACTAAGAGGATCTAATTATAAAACATAGGCTCCGTTTAAAATTAACTGACCATGGGATCGACGCCGGGAAGGAGGGTTGGCCACCGGCATAAGGCAGGAAGGATGATGCGGCTTTTGCTCTTTACTTGGCGCCATATCTCTGCTAAGTTTTCAAATTTCTGAAATACCTGTAGGGATTATGAAATTGTCAAAACTGCTTCTCGCTTCTCGTATTGGCGGTTCTATTTCCCGAAATGCTTATGTCTTTCATATTTATTTCAAGTCTTGGTCTTCAATTTCTTCATCTGCTTCAGTGAAAGCAGTAGAGTCGCAGTTAAGATCTCTTCTTGAAAACCCTAATCCTCAGTTCTCAGAGGCAGTTTACCTTTTTCACCGAGCTGTTGATTCTAATTTGGTGCCTTCTGAGTCAGCATGTAGCTATCTCATTGATAATTTAAGGAGGACGAAGTTATATTCCATGGTCTTCCCGGTTTATTCGAAGATGAGCATTGTCGGCGTCTTGCCAATGTTTACATCATTAAGTAGTTTGATTGAGAGTTTCGTGAATAACCATAGGCCTGACTTAGCATTGGGGGTCCTGGGGATGATGATCAAGCGTGGTTTTAAAATTCACGTGTCTAATGTAAGCCAAATATTGAAGGGCTTTTGTATAAATAATGATATTGGGAAGGCGATGTGCTTATTTAGTGAAATGAGAAAGAATGGTGTCCTACCGAATAGCTGTAGCCACAATACAGTTATTAATGGACACTGTAAGGAAAAGAATTTGAAAGAAGCAGTGAATTTGTTCATGGAAATGAAGCAGCAGGATTGCCCGCCTGATTTGGTGACCTTTGCCACTTTGATAGATGGTTTCTGTAAAGATGGGCCAGTGGATGAGGCATTGGCTTTGTTGGAGGAGATTGAGAAGAAAGGTTGGAATGCAAATGTATTCAAGTATAATTCACTCATCAGTGGATTTTGTAATAAAGGAGAACTTGAAAGGGGCAAAGAACTTTTTTATAATATGTTGAGAAAGGGAATTGCTCCAGATGCAGTTACTTATAACTGTCTAATTCATAATTTTTCCAAGAATGGACAGGGCCAAGAAGTCTCTAACTTGTTGAAAGAAATGACAAGCGGTGGAGTTCGTATTGATGTCGTTGCTTGTACAGCTTTGATTGATGGACTTTGCAAAACTGGGAAATCTTCCAGTGCCATGGAGCTGTTGAATTTGATGCAAAAAAATGGTGAAGTGCCAAATACCGTTACATATAATGCCATCGTAAATGGACTTTGCATAGAAGGTCAGGCAGAAAACGCATGTCAGATTCTGGAAATGATGATTGAGAACGGGAAGAAGCCTGATGTAATTACCTACAATACGTTAGTAATGGGACTTTTTTTTTTTGGGAAGATTGACGAAGCAATGGAGCTTTTCAAACTATTGTTGAGCCCCGAATTCATGTGACCCCAGATGTACGGACCTTTAATTTGCTAATCATTGGACTTTGCAAAAAGGAACGCCTTGCTGATGCTATGGAGATCCATTCTGCAATGGTTAAAAGAGGTTTCTTAGGTAATATAGTGACTTATAATACATTGATGGAGGGGTTTCTAAATTTGGGAAAATTTGATAAGGCAACGCAATTCTGGAAGTGTGCATTGAAATTACGATTGGCTCCAAACTCAGTGACGTATAGTATTATGATTAATGGTCTGTGCAAAATGCATTTACTCAGCATGACAAAAGGAAGTTTTAATAAAATGAAGATTGCTGGGATTAGACCATCAGTATATGACTACAATGTGCTACTGAAATCTCTATGCTGGGAAGGTAGTGTGGAGCAGGCTAAAATCTTATTTCAACACATGAGAAATGTGAACCATGAACCAGATGTTTTCTCCTTCAATACAATAATTAATGGAATTCTCAAAGCAGGAGATCTTGAATCTGCCAATGAATTGCTAGTGGATATGGTTAAAATGGATTTAGTTCCTGATGCTATTACATTTTCAATATTAATAAAGGAGTTTTCCAAACGTGGGCATTTGGATGAGGCAAAGTCACTATTTGACAGGATGATTGCTAGTGGTCATACGCCAGATGCCTTTGTATACGATTCCTTACTAAAGGGCTATAGTTTAGTGGAAAATACAGAAAAAATCATTTACTTGCTCCATCACATGGCAGATAAGGGTGTTGTTTTGGATTCAAAATTAACTATCTTAGCTTGCCTTTGCGATTGCTCAAAAGATTTAAATATAATGGAAGATCTCCCAAATTTTTCGCGGGAAACATCAAAAGGAGCAAGTGTTACATGCAATGAGCTCTTAATGAAACTGAACAACGCTCATCCAGAGATTCTCCAATTACAAACTTCACGATCGATCATGCTTTCAAGAGTGCTTGTTGATCCTATGTTTAGGTCTGCCATGGTGCTCTTAAGTAAGGATCCTATTGTCCTTTTTTCAAAGAAAAAAAGTTATGCATGCACTATCTGCTTGAAATAACCATATTCTTGAGGTGGTTAGGTTGTTGATTTATCTCTGTCTTTATTTTCTTGCTTCTATCCTAGTCTTCCTCTTCTCCTTATTATTCTTCATGTGTTATTTTCTCCTTCTTTATCCTATATTTCAAAAGTTTTGTTGAGGGTCACATATCAGCTTAGGAGCCATTGAAGAATTTTGGAACTTAATTTTAGTAGATCCCGTTGTCATGCATTTTGAGGTGATTGCCCATTCAATAATTTAAGTCAGGTATATTAGAATGGGCTTTCGCTTAATTACTTCTGTATTATGAATATGTTTTTATTGTTTGTTTTCCTGATGCACTCCACTGATGATGTTATTTACACCAATACACACTGTGAACTTAAATGCCACTCTGATACTTTTTTTAGGTTTAAGATAGGAGCCAAAGCAGAAATAGATCATGTTATTCACTTTTATGACGTAGAAGTTATAGAAAAGGACAATGTTGTTGTTTGAACATATGAATACCTTTTGAAAATAGAGAATATAATGTGATTGTTGTGATCTACTTCTTTGCAGATTTTTTGAAGATGATGCACGCAATTGCTTCTCCTTCTTATGAGAATTGGGTAATTCCTTCTGCTGTTTTTGTTTGTATGGTGGTAGTACAGTTGAACTTACACATCATCTACTGGCTGAGGAATGTAAAATGAAGATGGATTTGATCTTAAATGCAATAATTCATCTTAGCTTCTTGCTGCTGGAAAAGCTGTATAAAATGCTCAAGCAATTATTGTCAGCTTGTTGTGGCAGTGTTAGATAATTATCTATGTAAGAAATTTCAATCAAACATATGATTGTTTATGAGGGAGCTTCAAAAGATTGCTGAGCGACTTGGTGATTGGAAAGGTGCTTATTTCTCATAAGTTGGTTTTTCTCTTCGATCTGAGGATCTTTCTTTATTGCCTTCTGTCTGGGATCCCTGTGGGTGATATAGACTAGAGTGAGAAGCTTGGTGAGATTTGTAGGGGGTGCAGGACTTGGGATTTTCGGACTATTCATCTGGTTGTGGAGGATGGCTGTAAATCTTGTGAGGATGGAGGCTGCTGTCCTAGTAATGTAGTGTCAAATAACATCACTCAAGCAGTGAAGCGGCTATGGCAAATTGGCAATTCTTCAAAACCTAATTCTCTGGCTAAAGTTTACTTGTAACGAGTACAGGCTGGCTGCTCATTTGATATTATTTGGTATCCTTGATTTTATTTTTGTATCTTGTTTTAGTCCTTGGATTCCTCTTGTTCTTACATGTGTGTCGCTTTTTTGTGGTTATGGTAAATCAAGATATTGTATCAGGAAGAATTTCTGAAGAGTACAAACAATCCTAGAAATATTTAAATCTGTTCCGGCACTGGAATAGGAATTTAATTCTGCCTACAAAACTGTCTATACGAAATGAAATTGTTTCTCCTTGATAAAGTGCCTAAAAACAGATTGACCATCTTATCTTTATATACAAGTTGACTAAATTAGTTATGGCATTTTCCTCTTGGTCTTTAATTTGATAGCCAACTTTTCTAGAGGTTTTTTTTTTTATCGATTTTTTTTGGAATGTTAGCCATCCCTATGGAAGTCTGGACTTTTATTTGTAAAGCAGTGCTCAAGAGGATTGATGTAAATGATGTGTTACATTTTGGTAGGACTAAATGGGCTTTCCTCTGATTGAGACGTTGGAGTTCAGAGACAACAGTGGAATTTTCTGGCTTTCGAAGTTGCTTGGAAAGTTTGAAATCAATTGTTAAGGTTGTGAGTAAAGTAATGGATAAATTGAAAAGTTAGATGATAATTTGAGAATTTATGTTGAGAAGGATAAAGGTATTCTGAGATAAAGAGCAGGCAAGAATCTCACATTCTCTCTAAAACAGCCCAATACTCTGTTATAAAGAGAAAGTAAGCATCTCACTAACTCTTTAAGAACAGTCCTAGAGAATCTCCTAAACCAATTTACTCTCTGAATATTCAATGTTTTATTGAATAGGACAGAAGCCAATTTATAGAAGTACAGAGAGATAAAATCTAATTCAAAATTCAAACTAAGAAATTCAAATAATATCTAAAATCTAGGAACTAAATCCTACTTGTGGATATTCCAGTTATTCTAAAATATCTAAAATAATAAATAATATTGCTGAAATATCTTAAATCCTATTTGTGAATAATCCACTTATTTTCATATTTCCTAAAATGATAATAAAAACGGACTCAATTAATAAAATAAATATTAATAAAATCAAACTCTATTATTATCCCCTCCTTATAAATTTTCCTTGTCCTCAAGGCAAAACAAAAAAATTATCTTCCTAGTATGTCTAGAGGTTTAGGCAGCGATGGTAGGAAGGCAATATAAGATGTATCAACAACTCTAAATGAAACTTCAAGAACAAGAGTAGGCCGAACAAGATGTCGCACATAAGACACCAATCTATCAAGGAAAAAATGATCCATGGAGCCACAATCCATAAGAATCATATCAGAAGGATACATCAAGGTTTCTTGAAGCTTCACTGGTGATGAAGTAAAAAATGGCAATAACGTCCATGAAGCTACTACAAAAAATGTTTTTAACGTCCTTTTTTTAGGCCTTTTAACGTTTAAAAACAAGGGGACGTCTATGTGAGCGACATAGTAAAAAATGGTAATAACATCCGTAGATAAAAGGACGTCTAAGGCCTGGACTTTAGACATCCTCATTTTAAAAAGGGACGTCTAAAGTGCTACACTGACACTTTAGACGTCCCCATTTTAAAGTGAGGACGTCTAAAGTGTCAGTGTAGCACTTTAGACGTCCCCATTTTAAATTGGGGACGTCTAAAGTGTTTTTTTTAAAAAAAAATCGTTTATATTACAGATATGAACTAAACAGTATTTAAAACCAGAAATCACATATCTTCGTCAGTAAAATTACAAATCTAGTATCTGAAATCCAAATCCAAAACCTACACAATAATAACTGTAAAACTGAAATCTCATAGGCAGAAGATGAAAACAATAAGGGGAATTAGTTGCAAGAAACTTGTCTCTATTGAAATTCATTTTCTCATAATAATGAATATAGAAGAGCGACAAGGAGAGATAAACCTCGTTTTCTCAGTTGGAACGTGGCCATGAAGCATGTTTCAAAGTCTTGATCTACAAGCCATAACAACACGAGTTAGAAGATAACATAGAAGGGAAACCCAAAGAAAAAAGAGAAAGAGGATAAAATAATAAAAAATGGTAAGAAAGAATAACAAATTTGGAGGTGAAAAAAAAGATAGAGAAAGGAAGAAGTAAGAGCAAAAGAGCATATAAAGAAGAAGTAAGAGTTAAAAGGTGTGGTGGTAGTGGCTCTTCTAGTGTTTGCAGCGATGGAAAGAGAAAGATGAGTGTGAAAGTAGTATAAAACTACTAAATAAAGACTGTCGGTAAAAATTTGAATTGTTTTTTGCATCCCAATTTAATTAGGGACGCCTAAAGTTGTCCATTTATTTTTTTTATTTTTTTTTTACTTTAGACGTCCCCAATTTAAATTGGAGACGTCTAAAGTCAAAAAAAAATTTTTAAATGAGGGACTCCCTTTGGCGTCCCTCATATATATAGGGACATCATAATATATATGAGGGACGCCAAAGGGGTCCCTCATTTAAAAAAAAATTTAAAAACTTTAGACGTTCCCAATTCAAATAGGGACGTCTAAAGTTTGTAAAGTCACACTTTAGACGTCCCTATTTAAATTGGGAACGTCTAAAGCTATTCAGTTCTCACCTATAATTACAAAAATATCACCGCCTTTTTTTTTACTTCCCTTTTTTAATAAGGGATGTCCTTTAGGGAGATAAAATCTATATTATGTAATAGTGAAGAACAAGGGTAGGCCGAACAACATGTAGCACATAAGACACCATTCTGTCAAGGAAAAAATGATCCATGGAGCCACAATCCATAAGAATCATATCTGAAGGATGCATCAAGGTTTCTTGAAGCTTCACTGGTGATGAAGACTTTCCCAAGATGGCGTCAAAAGAAATTTCAGCCTTATCACCTCCTATCTCTATTTCAACTTTTTCAATAAGAGATGGAACAATCTCTGTGATCTTCATAAGCGAGGACTTGGAACGACGCTGCCCAAGGCTAATTTGCTCGCAACAATGGAAGTAATCTTTCTTTCTGTGACGCTGTCACTTAGACTTCACATTCGAGGGGCTGGACGACGAAGTCACGTTTGCTGTCGCTGGTAGGGGTGGTCTCAAACTCATAGATGTTGCTCTTATTAAAGTTGCTGTAGAATCTTCATCGAATGTGAGATGATCAAAAGAGTATGACTGTGAGAGAGCTTTGGTGATGTCCGACGACATTGCGGGTGAATTAATGGGATACGAAAATTTTAGGTGGCTAGATTTAGAATCACATTCGTCGTTGTTGGCTAAATACCCCGATAGAGTTAAACGACTGTGACTAGGTTTTTTGCTTTTGTACTTATAGATTCTGACATGCTTCCTAACTCCTAAGCCAATGTCACTGGATTTTTCTCTGATGGTGGGAGTTGTGCTGCTTCGTTGGGTTTGGGAATTACTAACTTGCGTTTTTAAGCCAAGTTTAGCATTTATAATGTCAAGACGGGAGATAATATAAGATGCATGCAATGACTTGTAAAAAGTGGAAGAAGTGTATGATGGGAATGAGGAAGGAAAACTAGCGGAAGGGTTGGTTACTAGATCAAACGGCTCTGATGCCATTTGTTAAGGTACTCAATAAAGTAATGGATAAATGGGAAAGTTAAATGTTAATTTGAGAATTTATTTAAGAATGATAAAAGTATTCTGAGATAAAGAGAAGGCAAGAATCTCACCTTCTCTCTAAAACAACCCAATACTCTATGATAAAGAGAAAGCAAGCATCTCACTAACTCTCTAAGAACAGTTATGGAGAATCTCCTAAACCAATTTACTCTCTAAATATTCAGTGCTTTATTGAGTAGGCAAGAAGCCAATTTATAGAAGTACAGAGAGATAAAATCTAATTCAAAATTCAAACTAAAAAATTCAAATAATATCTAAAATCTAGGAACTAAACCTACTTGTGGATATTCCACTTATTCTGAAATATCTAAAATAATAAATAATATTGTTGAAATATCTTAAATCTTATTTGTGAATAATCCACTTATTTTCAGATTTCCTAAAATGATAATAAAAACAGACTCAATTAATAAAATAAATATTAATAAAATCAGACTCTACCATCAACCTTTGTTATCTTTTAGGTGGGTGAAGTGAGTGAACAAATCTGTGTATCTATTTTGAAGTTTTTGGTTAAAGTAAGGGTTTTAAGATCCTTTCTTTGTGTTATGTTCTTGAGTGGTTATAGTGCTTACAGTTAGAGCATAATGGCAGGGGTTTATAACATTGTATCTCATCTGTTGCATTTGTTATGGAACAGGATTATTTATTTGGCTTTCTCTGTGGTTATCTAAGAAATTGATGAGCTCTTTCTAGGTAATTCTTCTTCTTGTAATTTAATTAGATTAAAGAAGTTAGTTAAGGTAGTTAATATAAAATGTTTTCTCTGAAACACCTTAATCATCTTCGTTAATTCCTTCCATCTCTTTTTTACTTGATTATGGTTGACAGAGCAACAATAGGGTAAATTTAGAAAAGATTGACATATATGGGAAATATGTCTTGTATTCAGAACCAAGATGAACTTCACAGTTAGATTCTAAAAGACTAGAGGGTGTATCATTTTCCTGGTTTGTTATTTGTTTTTATAGATGATCTGTTTTAGAGGATTTTTGGGCTTCATCTTGGGTAGGTGGGGGTGTGCTTTTTTTTTTTTGGGGTAATTTTCATGAGTATTACTCAACATTTTTTTCATTTGTTATCAATATTTTATTATAGTAAAAATATAAGGGCCTTGTTTTCAAAATCTTTTTTTTTTTTTCATTTCATTTTTGCTTGTAGTTCATGAGGGCCTGTTCATGGGCCAAGTGAGCCCATGAACCTATTAGGCTGTTCGGCTCCAGCCTCTAGTCGTATGGGTTAGAAACCCTTTTATCTTTGGGCCACGAATCATGATTACGGTTTAGAAAGTCAATCATATATCTATATATGTGCGTGAGTGTGGGTGTGTAGGGTTGGCCAATATGTGTGTGTGTGTATGTATACATGTACGACTCATCCAAAATTTCAATCCGTACCTATTTTTCACTAAATAACTTAGGACAAACCTCATATACTTACCTTTGTCTGCTGCGAATCATTCTCATAAATCACATATTCATGTACTCCCTTCTATTTTTGATATAAGATATATTTACTTAATTTAATTAAATTAAAAAAATTTATTAAATTAGTTAATATGACATATATTTTTTAAAACACCTTAATCATCTTTTTTAATTTTCTCTCCTCTTTGATTATGGTTGAGGGAGCATTAACATGGGCAAATTAGAAAAAGATTGATAAATATAAAAATAATGCCTTATATTTAGGATTAAGATCAATTCTTCAAATATGGTTTATTTTAAGGATTGGAGAGAGTACTTTATTTTTTCCCCTATGCACCAATTGAATAATTAACTCTCAAGTTTACCCTGTTAATCAATTTATCATTTTTAATTCCTGAAATTCCCTAATGTATGGTTTTTCAAACTGAAAACGCAGCCTTTATTCTGCCATTTTTCCCCTAGGGGGTGGCCGCCGTCAATGTTGCCGGTTGTGGTGTTCTCTCTGTTTGCCCCTGTTTCCTATACACATTCGCTTTTCTTTGGTACTTGGCAGCAGGGAAAGTTAGGGCTAACTAATTTGTTTTTTCCTGGTTTCTTTGGTGTTGTCTAATGCAATTCTTGTACCATAGCATGAATTGGTTGGTTCTTAATGAAAACTTTTCTTGTTTCTTTCATACTTTACCACTACTACCACATGCTTAATTTGATCTAATGAACTTCATTTCTGTAGGATATTTACTATATTTTCATCTAATTGCTTTTTTGTAATATTCTGGACACATTCACATAAATACAAAATCAGGCAACATCTCATACTGTTGCTGTATAGTGTTGGAGATTTACAAAATCTATAAAAGTTAATAACCTAAAGCAGAACTTGATTGTCTTGTTGACTTCCCAATTATATATATATATATATATATATAAGAAAAACAGGAAAACTTCCCAAAGAGACAGCAATACAACCTACCAACGCAATAATGAATTTGGAGCAAGTTGATAACGGAGACTTATCTTTTATGACAGATTTGCTTCATTCTTCAATAATCTTCGTTACGTTATTGGCAAATTTTTTTGTTTTCTTTTTGTCAGAAATAATAATAATCAATTTTATCCGATACACGATACCAATAAAATATTACATAATTAAATAATTAAATAATGGTAAGGTACAACTATTTATCCATTTTGGGGGAAAAATAGGCATGGGCTGTCGGATAAATGCTACTTTTTTGACAAGTACTGACTACTCAAAGGGGAAAAGACTTTGATCTCACTCATGATCTTGGTTTTATTTTATTTTATTTTTTATTAACACCATAAATCATCACACGAGAATCTCGACAAACACGTCCATTCTCCACGCATTTGAATATATATATATATATATACACACATATATATTATATTCACATAAAATTAAGATATAAATTTGTCTTAAAAGTTTTCACTGAGGAGTAATATTATCCTATAAGCATTTTCTTGTTCAATATCACTCTAAAAGTGTTAAAAGAGAGTAGTGTTGTCTCATACTATTAAAAAGTCTAACGTTGCCGGTTAAAAAACTGATGTTGACCATTAATTTTTTAACGGTAAGGGACAACATTACTCTCTTTTAATACTTTCAAGATTAAACTTTTATTTTTAGTAGGGATGAGTAATCTTTATTACAAACAGTTGTTTTTTTAATTTATCTAATATATGGGGCTCTCCAAACTTATATTTATATACATCCTATCCTTGTGATACATCTTTGAACTACAAAAAAAAAAGACTTTCAGCGGCGATAAAAGTCGCCGCTCAAAGTCTATAAGTCGCCGCTCAAAGTCTTTCAGCGGCGACAAAAAGTCACCGCTTATGCGACTGTCGCTGAAAGTTTTAGCGGCGACAATTTTTGTCACCGCTGAAGGTATACTTTCATCCGTGACATTTGTGTCGCCGCTGAAGATATCCTTTCAGCGGTGACAAAAGTCGCCGCTGAAAGTGTTAGTTTTTTTTTAAACAAATTCAAAAAATTAAATTTTTTATTAAAAAAATTTGATTTTTTTTTTAAAAATTTAATTTACAATTGCCACGTGTCTCCCCCCCCCCCGTGTTGCCACGTGTCGCCTCCTCATAATTCCTCCAAGTGACTCTCCTCTAGTTTGAACCCGCGACCTCAGAGAGCCGATGCCTTCGCACGCGAGTCTCTGCCAGTTGCGTCGAAATGAACCTATGTCATATTATTACATATTATTATATATATAATATTATCATATATATAAACATACATACATATAATTAATTAATTATATACATATAATTAATTATTAATTAAATATAATATTATTAAAAATAATGAAAAATTAAATAAAAACGAAAAAATATTTATATATTTAAATTAAAAAAATTTTAATTAAAATTTATTAATAAATAATAATTTAATATCATAAATATTATTTTTAATATAAAATTATAAATATAATATTAATAAATAATAATATAAGACTTTTAATAGTCGCCGCTGAAAGTGTTTTAAAAAAATTTTTTTAAAATTTCAAATAAGACTTTTAACGGCCACACTAAAGTCGCCGCTGAAAGTGTTTTAAATGTTTTTTTTTTAAATTTCAAGCAACACTTTCAGCGGAGACATTAAAGTCGCCGCTGAAACACACTTTCAGCGGCGACAACACAATGTCGCAGTTGAAAGTCTGACTTTCAGCGGCGACAAAAGTGTCGCCGCTGAAAGTGACACCTTCAGCGGCAACATTAAAAGTCGCCGCTGAAAGTCTCACTTTCAGTGGCGACATTAAAAGTCGCCGTCAAATGTCGCCGCTGAAAGTGATTTTTTTTGTAGTGGGAGTAAGAATGAGTAGTCCTTATTATTGTAAATATGGGTAAGATTGTCTCCATTTAAAATTTGATGCAATTTTTTCACTTCTTAAAGATCTAATTCATATTATTGTAAATATGGGTAAATTTGATTGGCAAAAAAAATATGGGTAAATTTGAATTTTTTCTTTTCAAACAAATTTAATAACTTAAGCATCCCGTGAGATAGTTGGAAGTACCTTAAAAATTATACTACCTCTGGTCCTAAATATAAGACAGTTAATTTTTTTAGAGAGATTAAGAAAACTAAATAAGTTACTTAATTATATCGTATGTTGTGTATCCTTATATTATATATCAATTTATAAGTTAGAAAAAATAGTTCAGAGAAAAAATGAAAAATATAAATGCTTTAAAATAATTTAATTAGATTCCTTAATCTTTCCAAAAAGGTCAACTTTGTTTTATATTTAGGACCGAAGGGAGTAATAGAATTATAGGGATCAAATGGATCATCTAATTTAACAATAGGCTAAAGTATGCTTTTAGTCTTTTAAATTTTACATGAGAAATATTTTTAGTCCCTTTACTTCATAAATTATACTTTTGATCCTATATTTCTAATATTATTAATGTTGCTAACAAAAAATATTGATACAGCAAACTCAAATGATGAATATACATCTAACAAAGCATATTAAGTTTAATTTTTTTAATATAATAAATTTAGATTATTAAATTAAAATAAAATAAAAAATCGTTGCAAATGAAATTGAGGTTTTGCTATTCAGATTATTAAAATAATATAATTTTTTAATACAATCGATGTTTTGATATTGACTATTTTATTAGGTTTGTAGATATTTTTTAATTTACACATATTTTAAATATAAGATTAATAACATTTAATTATATAGTCATCACTTAAGTTTACACAGTTATCACTTGAGTTTGTTGCGGCAGCGGTTTTTCGTTAGCAACATTAACGGTGTTAGAATTATAGGACCAAAAGTATACTTTAAAGTTAAGGGACCAAAAAAAAAACTCATATAAACTTAAAGGACTAAAAGTATAATTTAGCCTTTAAAAATACTAATTAGTTGAATTATTCTTTTTTTTAATAATAATCAAATGCATTAATAAATATCAAATGGTTACATATAATGGTTCAACAGTCAAACATGGGCAAGACTGTATCAACCTGTAGACAGAAGGTTAACATTAGAAATTGTAATTAATTGGTCAAAACTAAAAAGCTGAAGCAGATTTCCTATATCTTGGAGGACCACATTTGATGAAGAAGACCATTTGTCAATTTGGAAATACCACTTCTTCCTGACGCAGATAATGCGTAGAGATCCCTTTGTTGTGGCATTGAAAAAGGGACATTGAGAGATCCAATAAAGGGAAGTCCTTAAGCAAATATGAGTGATATTTCTTTGGGATGTTACTTTCCTCCGAAGCAAAGCCTGTATAGATTGCCCTTAATAACAAAGGAATGAATGGATGAAGCAAGAACTTCTTGAGCAATATTTATCAATAATGATACTCCAACTATCTTGAGGAATGGTATTTAGAGAACATACTTTTTCCTGTGCATAGGCAAAATTTTTGTTAATATCATCTTCATGATGCAGAAAGGCAATAGTAGTTGTGGAGGTTGAGAAAGTAATCTCTTTGATGACTGTTACTGGATCCAACCGTTTACCCTCATGAAGAGCTTGATTTCTTTTCATCCATATGATGGAGATTAATTTAACTATTTGAATCATTTGATCAAGAAGATCCTCTTTAGTTTCAGTAACCATAAATAAAGCAACTCATCATTAATATTCTCCTTGTAATGCACAATTAGTATATTGCACATGATCACAGCAGCATTAAGTTTCTAAAAAGGCATAGAACATTCATCTTCCATCCATAAGAGGAAAGATCATATATTATTATTAGATATCTGTCATCGTTCGTCAGAGAAGGCATGGCTCTCACTGGGAAGCTTGAGGTTGAGAATGAGATTCAGATTCCTGCTTCAGAGTTCTTCCACATTTTCACCAAGAAGCTTCACAATCTTCAGAACATCACTGATCATGTCCACGAAGCTCAGCTCCATGAAGAAGAAGACTGGCACACCATTGGATCTGTTAAGCAATGGACTCTTACTGTTGGTGAGCTTTTAATTATTCAGTTCCAAGTGCCTCCTCGTACTTATAATTCAATTTTCCTATATACTCCCTCCCTCCTGTATTTTTGGTTCTAAATATAATACATCAATCTACTTTATCTTTTAAAGTTATAGTTTCTTTTCTAAACTCTCCCTACCGATGACACGTAATAAGACGGTTTTTATCAGGGGAGTGGCATCTAATGCAATTAATTTAAGAGCTAGTTAGAGGTGGGATTTGATTTTAAGTATAACACCTTAATATACTTTATTTCCCCTAATTATTACTACCCATGTTCTTTAATATTAGGCTTAGTTAACTAATTTGGAGAGATTACGTAAGCTAAATAAATTAATTAGTTATACAAGTAGTATATGTTACATGATTTCTCTGAAATATACTTATATGTATCATTAGATTATGCATCAATTTATTAGTCAGACAAAATAAGTTTGAAGAAAAGTGATAAATATAAATACTTTAAAGTAATTTATTTGGCTTCCTAAATCTCTTCAAATTAGTCAATTGAGTCTTATATTAAATACATAAGGTAGTATATTTTTCTTTTAAACAATATCAATTTATTGCACATGTGTTAAGGGAGTTTGCATCAAGCTAGTTTCAATGCATATGATTGAAGAGGGTATTTTAGGGAAACTGGCACACATTTTTATCAAATAACCAATTTAACTAATTTTCCTAATCTACCCAAATTAATTAATTTGATCTTAAATAAAAGACAAAGATAGTAACTAAGTAATTAACTAATTTCTTTAATATCTACAAATAAGTTATCGAACTCTTATATTTAGGATCAGATAAATAGATCATATGACTTTCTTATATATCTTTAGCAATTGTCAAACATTTTGTGTGCTTGCTTCGAGGCCTTTAACTTGGTGTTCACGTAACGTACGTACAGGTGGCAAGGTAGTGAAATGCAAGAAGAGAATTGAAGCATATGATGAAGAAAACAATGTAGTCACATTAGACCTGTTTGAAGGAGATATCCAAGAGCAGTACATGAGTTTGAAGGTCACTCTCAAAGTCACCGACAAAGAGGAGGGCGGCGGAGCCGTGGCCAAGTGGATTATTGAATATGAGAAGCTCAATTAGGGAATCCCAGATCCAACAGCCTACGTGGACCTTGTCACTAACGTTGGCAAAGATGTCTATGCTGTTGTTCCTCCCCCATAATTCAACCAAATTAATTATAAATAAATAAATAAATCATATTATGTCAAATAATTACCGTCAAGTGCAAATCTTGAATGGTTTGTGCTTTGCACTGAATTGGCTGGTTCGGAGTCATTTTAACTTTTCAGCCGTTGGTCTTTTCTGTATGTGTTGCTCTGTTTCTAGTTTCTTTCAAGTGTATGGGTTTGTTTGTTTTATGTTTATGTGGTTTATGGATTTGGCTCTTGTATATGCTTCAAGTTATAATCTGTTGTAAGCTAGCCCAATCTTTTTAATGTATCTTTTTACTACTTTTCTTTGTATAAAATTGCCTTATTATATAAAAAAAAAACTCCCATAAAGAGTGTGGGTGCTACGTACTGAATAATTTGCTTAGTTGTGTGCTGCTTACTGATTAATGAATGTGTGCATTATCATTTAATCATGTGTATCAGAAGCACTAAGAGTGCTTGTATAATGTATTTAATAGTTGGTCTGTCAAAATAGCAACAACCAACATTATTCTATTAGATGAGATTGACTATGGATATGGAATACTCATATGTTCTTATTTATAAGTCAAAATAGCAACAACCAACATTATTCTAATATACTCATATGTTTAGGGTTTATCTCAAACTTATTACCAGATGTGAACACCCTATTTTGTCCGGGCCCCACTAAAAAAATATACAAAAAAATTGATAATTATTGGTGTCCAAATTGACAATCATCATTGAAAGAAAAAATTAAAAAAACGAAAATAAGAAAAAATAAGGAAATCCTCCTATTGATGATGATCGGTGTCTAAATAGGCAATCATCATTGAAAGGGAAAAATTTTAAAAAAACGAAAATTAAAATAAATCCCTTAATTGATATGATTGGCATTGTCATTCATTAAGGGAAAATAATAAATAAAAAAATAAAAATAAAAAGATAAAAAAATCTCATTTATGTTGATAGGTTTAAATTAGGAAGTTACTTGTGGGGAGAATAATGAAAAAAGATTAAAAACGAAAAAATCTCCACTAATGGTAATTAGGTCAAGTTAGAAAGTTTTATCAATAAAAAATACAAAAAAATAAAAAGAACGAAAATAAAAAAAAAATCTCCATTGATGGTGATTGGGTTAAGTTAGGTAGTTCTTAACATAAAATACAAAAAAATAAAAAAAACGAAAAATAAAATAAAAAAAAATAAAAAAGGGAGCATTTATGAAGAAAACCCTACCTTGAGACTATAAATAGGGGTGTAAGGGTTGAAGCAAAGGGGACAAGAATTTTGGGAGAGCAAGGAGATAAGGTCAGTGGTTGAGTTTTCATCCTTTTCTTTGATTTCACTTTTACATCTCGTTTTTCTCTCTTCCATCTAATATCCCTTAGTTCATGCTTACTTCATCATTCATGCTTACTTCATCATTCATGCACTATGACTTTAGCCAATATGCATTACATTGCTTTACTTTGTATTATGATGTTGCTCGACGTGTTTTAGCTCATTGTGATCTTGTGGATTTGCATTTTATTGTCCAACTGAATTATCTCATACATAGGCAAGAGGTATGTGATGTCTTATTTCCTTATAATATTAGGTGTTATGCTTAATAAATATAGATAATATAATTGTACTTGCCTCTTGATTATTATGTGGTTCTATCACCCTATCTCTTGTTGTAGCGGGGTTCAAAAGGAAAAAGGTACGCATAAATCTCCTCACCTTTGACTTCCTTTTTGTTTAACTTGTATTACTTTTTCTTCTTTTTTCTTTATTCCTTTCTTAGGTCCTCTTTCAAAAAAAAAAATATTTTAACACATTTTTATAAATAAAAATAAAATGGCAAAACTTTCTTTCATGAAAAATAAAAGAAGTTCTTTCATAAATAAAAAAAACGTTTTTAAAAAAAATAAAAAATACAAACCAAATAAAAAACTTATTTTTCTCAAATAAATTAAATGAACATTTTTTCTAAAAATCACCAACCAAGTGACACGCTTTTCTACCCCCTCGAACTACGTGGGCTTTGATCCCTCTAAAGGGTACGTAGGCCCTAGGTTTTCATCCTAGGTCAAGTCCAATTTTATAAATAAATATATTTTTTCTTATTTTCTTGTTATAAATAAATGTTCTTTTTTTTTAAATAAATATATTTTTTCTTATTTTCTTTTTGTAAATAAATGTTCCTTGTTTTTTTTTCTCCTTTAGTTTTTCATTTATTTTTGTCTTTATTTGGGTAATTATAATAAGATTAAAGACCATAATATTTTTAAATAATTAACTTAGGGTAACCATTCTCATGAATGGGTGTTGTGGGGTGCCTAACACCTTCCCCACACACAATCGACTCCCGAACCCTAAATGGTTTTTTCTCCTTTAGTTTTTCATTTATTTTTGTCTTTATTTGGGTAATTATAATAAGATTAAAGACCATAATATTTTTAAATAATTAACTTAGGGTAACCATTCTCATGAATGGGTGTTGTGGGGTGCCTAACACCTTCCGAACACACAATAGACTACTTTAGCAGCTATGATCCAACTTGATTGGAAGAGAGCACGACGAGCAACCTTGGTACCATAGTATTAAGTTGTATATGGAGCATGGTACTTACCCTCCAGACGCGACACATAATGAAAAGAAGACCATCCGGTGATTGGCCATGGGCTTTTTTATTAGCAATAACGTCCTATATAAGAGAAGCTTTGATGGGACATTGCTACGCTGTGTAGACATGAGGGAGGCGCATAAGATTATGGCAGAGATCCATGAAGGCGTATGCGGTACACATGCAAATGGCCACTCATTAACTAAACAAGCTCAAAGATCTGGTTACTACTGGATAACTATGGAGAAGGATTGTATCAATTATGTTAGAAAGTGTCATAAGTGCCAAATATATGCCAACAAAGCTAATGTCCCTCCGAGTATAATGTATAGTCTCGTATCTCCATGGCCATTCTCCATGTGGGGAATAGATGTCATTGGGCCGATTAACCCAAAAGCTTCGAATGGTCATCGTTTCATCCTCGTTGCTATTGACTATTTCACTAAGTGGGTAGAAGCCAATTCCTTTGCCAGTATTACTCAGAAGGCCTTCATCAAATTCTTAAAGGCTAATATCATCTGTAGATATGGGTTACCAGAGAGGATCATAACTGACAATGCACCAAACCTCATCGGGGCAGCAGTTAAAGAATTATGTGATCAGTTTAAGATCAAACATCATAATTCTGCACCATATAGGCCACAAATGAATGGTGCAGTTGAGGCATCCAATAAGAATATTAAGAAGACCTTCAGTAAAATGACAGTGACCTATAAGGACTGGCACGAAATGCTTCCACATGCATTACACGGATACCGTACCACAATGCGTACTTCAACTGGGGCAACCCCTTACTCTTTAGTTTATGGCATGGAGGCTGTTACTCCAATTGAGGAGGAAATACCATCCCTGAGAATCTTGGCTGAATCAGACCTAGATGAAAGCGAATGGATACGTTCTCGATTTGAACAATTAAATATGATTGAAGAAAAAAGGCTCACAGCCATATGTCATGGGCAGTTATATCAATCACGAGTGGCAAGGGCCTTTAATAAGAAACTACGACCCAGGCGGTTTAAAGTAGGAGACCTAGTCCTCAAGAAGATCCTCCCAAATCACGAAGATGATAGAGGTAAATGGGCTCCGAACTATGAAGGCCCATATGTTGTTAAGCAAGCTTTCTCTGGTGGGGCATTGATATTGACAAACATGAATAGCCAAGATCTACCAAGGCCAATCAATTCAGATGCTGTAAAGAAATACTATGCGTAAAGAAAAAAAGCTCGCTAAGTTGAAAACCCGAAAGGGCAGCTTAGGCAAAAGTTTGAGTAAAACAAAAAAGGGGCTCGCTAAGTTGAAAACCCGAAAGGGCGGCTTAGGCAAAAATTGGAGCAAAAAAAAAAGAAGAAGCTCGCTAAGTTGAAATCCCGAAAGGGCGGCTTAGGCAAAAGTTAGAGCAAGAAAAAAGCTTGTTAAGTTGAAAACCCGAAAGGGCGGCTTAGGCAAAAGTTAGAGCAATAAAAAAAAAGAAGCTCGCTAAGTTGAAAACCTGAAAGGGCGGCTTAGGCAAAAAAAAAAAAAAAGCTCGCTAAGTTGAAAACCCGAAAGGGCGGCTTAGGCAAAAGTTAGAGCAAGAAAAAAATGCTCGCTAAGTTGAAAACCCGAAAGGGCGGCTTAGGCAAAATTTAGAGCAAAAAAAAAAGGGGAGCTGTTAAGTCAAAAACCTGGGAGGGCAAGGTTATCAGTCCTAGCCCCATGACTCTCTCTACTTGTCTATTTGGAAGACTCCATAATCATTCATCGAAAAGTGCATATCTCTGGCAATTAAGCGCGGCACCATCAGGGGACTACACAGAACTAAAAGCGAAGGACCTCCTAATAACATCACGCCTACACCAATATGTGCTCATCATAATGCATCCACTTGACTATTGGAAGATCGTTTCTTTTAAATGAATCTTCATCCTTAGTATCTCTTTCCCTTCTATTAAATCGTATGTCAAACTTTGTGCCATGATTTGTATAAGGGTAACTCTTTTTAATGAAAGCACAACTTTTGTCTGGATAAACACTCACGTTGATATACATGGTGTCCTCTACTCCTATTTAACTTGTGTAATTTCAGGATCATTAGCGAAGGTCCCAACTGAAATTTTTGTTGTGGGGTCAAACAGTTGACAAAGGGACACAATCTAAACTGAGGGTTCTAGGCTGTGGCATCTATGTGAATCTCATTATACATATCTTCATACCTCCGACAAGACTGCGCAAGTAACGGGATACTGGTTAGGCACTTGGACGAAGAAGGAGCAATATCACCTGCCAGGATATTCTTTAACACCACAATTATTGCACTCATTCTCATTAACATGTCATCACCTCCATTATCAACATCACCATTAACATCATCATCATCACTACTATTATCATCATCATCATCATCATTAGCATTATCATTGTATTCATCATCCTCATTAGGATTCCATCATCACAGTCCTCACCATTATTAGTGTCATCACCTCCATCATGACATCACTATTCTGATATTCCCTTCATTATCATGACCATTATCATCCTCTTCATCATCATCATTATCATCATCACTATCATCATTATTATCAATGTCATCATCTTCATAAGCATTACTCCAAGGGGCATCACATGTTCATAGCACCCTTTTCAAAGCCCAGTAACGGCTGGCACCCTTTCAAAGCCCAGTAACGGCTGGCACCCTTTCAAAGCCCTGTACCGGCAGGCACCCATAAAGCCCAGTAACGGCTGGCACCCTTTCAAAGCCCTGTACCGGCAGGCACCCTCAAAGCCCAGTAACGGCTGGCACCCTTTCAAAGCCCTGTACCGGCAGGCACCCTCAAAGCCCAGTAACGGCTGGCACCTTTTTCAAAGCCCTGTACCTGCAGGCACCCTCAAAGCCCAGTAACGACTGGCACCCTTTCAAAGCCCTGTACCGGCAGGCACCCTCAAAGCCCAGTAACGGCTGGCACCCTTTCAAAGCCCTGCAACGGCAGGCACCCTCAAAGCCCAGTAACGGCTGGCACCCTTTCAAAGCCCTGTACCGGTAGGCACCCTCAAAGCCCACTAACGGCTGGCACTCTTTCAAAGCCCTGTACCGGCAGACACCATCAAAGCCCAATAACGGCTGGCACCTTTATCAAAGCCCTGTAACGGCAGGCACCCTCAAAGCCCAGTAACGACTGGCACAATTCTTTTAAAGCCCTGTAACGGCAGGCACTATTCTTTCAAAGCCCTGTATCAGCAGGCACCTTCAAAGCCCAGTAATGGCTGGCACAATTCTTTTAAAGCCCTGTAACGGCAGGCACTATTCTTTCAAAGTCCTGTACCAACAGGCACCCTTAAAGCCCAGTAACGACTGGCATAATTCTTTTAAAGCCCTGTAACGGCAGGCACTATTCTTTCAAAGCCCTGTATCAGCAGGCACTCTCAAAGCCCAGTACCGGCTGGCACAATTCTTTTACGCCCCACCAAAGTCCTATGCTACTAGGCGCTTCACTTCTATTCCAGGTAATCATCTATCTCCACTTGCGTTCTTCTCCCCCATGAACCAAGTAAAGAAGGGCATGGACACTGTATTTTGTCCAAACCCTCTTTGGTTCCAAGGGGGCACCTTGTTCTCTGGCCGGACAAAATACGTGTTCTTATCTTTACTTGCTTCATAGACGAGAATCTCACTTTTCTCAGCTACGAAACAAGTAAAGAAGGGCAACTGTGAACACCCTATTTTGTCCGGGCCCCACTAAAATAAATACAAAAAAATTGATAATGATTGGTGTCCAAATTGACAATCATCATTGAAAGAAAAAATAAAAAAAACGAAAATAAGAAAAAATAAGGAAATCCTCCTATTGATGTGATCAGTGTCTAAATAGGCAATCATCATTGAAAGGGGAAAATTTAAAAAAAAACGAAAATTAAAATAAATCCCTTAATTGATATGATTGGCATTGTCATTCATTAAGGGAAAATAATAAATAAAAATAAAAAATAAAAAAATCTCATTTATGTTGATAGGTTTAAATTAGGAAGTTACTTGTGGGGAGAATAATGAAAAAAGATTAAAAACGAAAAAATCTCCACTAATGGTAATTTGGTCAAGTTAGGAAGTTTTATCAATATGAAATACAAAAAAATAAAAAAAAACGAAAAAAAAAAAATCTCCATTGATGGTGATTGGGTTAAGTTAGGTAGTTCTTAACATAAAATACAAAAAAATCAAAAAAAAACGAAAAATAAAATAAAAAAAATAAAAAAGGGAGCATTTATGAAGAAAACCCTACCTTGAGACTATAAATAGGGGTGTAAGGGTTGAAGCAAAGGGGACAAAAATTTTGGGAGAGTAAGGAGATAAGGTCAGTGGTTGAGTTTTCATCCTTTTCTTTGATTTCACTTTTACATCTCGTTTTTCTCTCTTCCATCTAATATCCCTTGGTTCATACTTACTTCATCATTCATGCACTATGACTTTAGCCAATATGCATTACATTGTTTTACTTTGTATTATGATGTTGCTGGACGTGTTTTAGCTCATTGTGGTCTTGTGGATTTGCATTTTATTGTCCAACTGAATTATCTCATACATAGGCAAGAGGTATGTGATGTCTTATTTTCTTATGATATTAGGTGTTATGCTTAATAAATATAGATAATATAATTGTACTTGCCTCTTGATTATTATGTGGTTCTATCACCCTATCTCTTGTTGTAGCAGGGTTCAAAAGGAAAAAGGTACGCATAAATCTCCTCACCTTTGACTTCCTTTTTGTTTAACTTGTGTTACTTTTTCTTCTTTTTTCTTTATTCCTTTCTTAGGTCCTCTTTCAAAAAAAAAAAATATTTTAACACATTTTTATAAATGAAAATAAAATGGCAAAACTTTCTTTCATGAAAAATAAAAGAAGTTCTTTCATAAATAAAAAAAACGTTTTTAAAAAAAATAAAAAATACAAACCAAATAAAAAACTTATTTTTCTCAAATAAATTAAATGAACATTTTTTCTAAAAATCACCAACCAAGTGACACGCTTTTCTACCCCCTCGAACTACGTGGGCTTTGATCCCTCTAAAGGGTACGTAGGCCCTAGGTTTTCATCCTAGGTCAAGTCCAATTTTATAAATAAATATATTTTTTCTTATTTTCTTGTTATAAATAAATGTTCTTTTTTTTTAAATAAATATATTTTTTCTTATTTTCTTTTTGTAAATAAATGTTCCTTGTTTTTTTTTCTCCTTTAGTTTTTCATTTATTTTTGTCTTTATTTGGGTAATTATAATAAGATTAAAGACCATAATATTTTTAAATAATTAACTTAGGGTAACCATTCTCATGAATGGGTGTTGTGGGGTGCCTAACACCTTCCCCACACACAATCGACTCCCGAACCCTAAATGGTTTTTTGTAGACCAGTTTTCGTGTTTTAAAAAGGTTTCCAAAATTATCCTTTTTTCTTAAATTTTGGTGGCGGCTCCATGTTTTTCTAAATTCCGGGCGCTACACCAGACCAATTTAAATATACAGATCAGATCTATTTTTATACAACCTTTAGCTAACTTATAAGCCTATGGGCTTGACCTATTTATTTATTTTTTTAATGCGCACCACTATATATAATTATATATAGTATAATCTAGATCAATTTTATAAATTTTTATAAAATTACTAACTTAGTCTTAACAGTAAGTTTCATATCTAATAATTCTCACATAGACTTGATCCTTTTATTCAAAAATTGTTCAACTCTATATCCCTCCTCCTTCGATCGATCAAGATAGCAAAACTAACTCACTCTCTCTCCCCTGATTTGTTTTGTTTTCTAAAGCATAATAGTTGCTGGGTTTATTTTAGAGATACCTAAATGAAATATTATAATATTAGTAGGAGGAGTTTGTCATAATTTATGTTGGCAAGCAAAAGACGTTAAATCCAAATTTATATGTCGCTTGTTGCTCTTGGTTAATTTTAAGAAATATATCTCATTAGCTAACATATAATTGTTTTTTCATATTCTTAGTTGCTTGGATAATTGTTGTCATTAGGCATTCTTTTTTTCCCCCTAGACTAAACTCTTATAATATAAATGAAAATAGATCATAGGCATTTAAGATATAATATAGACTTTTAAGTTTTAAAGACATCACTTAAAGAATTATATATGAATTTAAATGTATATATTTAAAAATTTATTTAAAGTATGCCTTTAAAAAGGCTACAGATCTTTGGAAGGCTCGAGCTTGAGGCTAAAAAATAAACCTACATATATACGCTAGGATTTTATATATTTGCCCTGGTTCATGCCTAGAAGCCTAACCTAACATTTCGTATTTCCACCCCGTTGACTCATTTATGATCAAATGGCATATATATGGCTCATCTTTATTAGTATAAATAGCATTAGATCGAAAGTTTAATCTCACGTACAATGACCTATAATATCAAAAGATGCTCAGGCAACATACAAAGTACCAGTAATTGAAAATACATCTGTATACTGTATGGGTTAATAAATAGAGTAAAATATATTAATTATCCCTCTGTTTTATCTAAATTATACAAACCTTTCTTCTATTTTAAAAACGTATATAGACCTTTCTTGAAATTAAAATGCAAGTTACATAAATCTCTCTTACATAGTTGATATTCCTTTCCCATCCACTCAACCGTTAGTTGACCGTTAAGTTTGATTATTAAACATTTACTTTGACCAAAATATCTCATTTTCAACAAATAAATAAACATTTATAATTTCTTAAAAATAAATTTTTATATAAAAAATAATTCTAATACATGTATGTTCAAAATTTTCAATATATTATCAAATTTTTTAATTTTAATTATGTTATAAAATTTTAAATTTTTATCATATTTATTGAAACTTATTTATTTAGTATTCTTTTAAATGAGTAAAAACATGTTTATTTTAGTATACATCTATTAATAAGATTAATCATATTTTTAATTAAGTTTTCTATGTCTACATTAATTAAATTAATTAAGTATTTATCTTAATATGAAAAATATTTAACATATAAATATTTACAAAAATAAAAAATAAGTTAAGAAAAAGAAAAAAAACCCTCTTAAATTACTTAAACAATTTTAGTCAAAATTAGAAAATTAATAATGATGAAGGATAAATTAGTAAACAAAATTTATTTTAATATACATTTTAATTGAAAAATAAAAATCTTTAACGGAGTTAATGGTTTGAATTTAACTGTATGTTTTTAAAATAAAGGGGAGACCCAAATAATTAAGGTAAAATATAAGGAAGGTTAAAATATTTTACTCTAATTAATATTATACTGTTGTGTGAAAAATCTTCAAATTAATTTCAACGGGAGACCATATCTCGCATAACCCCTCGTGGTAATTTCAAATCATCAACTCCTTTCGGAATTATAAGGCCAAGGTATCATCACATCATCGTCAACAATAGCACGGATTCTCATATTAAATGTTGATGGTGATGGTTCAGACAAATCGCCGTTGAAGTAGTTTTATGTCAAACGTCAATTTTAAAATGGGGTGAATCAACTTTATATCACATGAAAATGCATTTTAAAAATAGTGCTTTTACAATTTCATTTTGTCGTGTGGGTTTCATCATTGAGCAAGTAATTACTAATTAGGGATAAATATTCAATTCTAAATTCTGATATACTCCTCCGCTTCAGAAAAAAAGATGCTCCCTCCCGTCTATAATATAAGGCGCTTTAACTAATTTATAAGAAATAAAAAGTGATAGTGAACTCATTAAATATGTCTTAAATTATTTTTTCCCCACTTTTACCCTTATTCAAAAATGTGTTTGACAATTTAATGAATTTGTAAATTAGAAATGAGCATTAATTATATGGACAAAAATGAAAAATGATCATTAATATCTTACAAGTAACTTATATTTTGAATTAAGCTATTCTTCTAGAAGCATCCTATATTGTAGACCGGAGGGAGTATGTATTATACCAATTATAAATGATAATAAAATTTAAAAATTACCACTAATGTTGCAAAAGTTTTTGTCTTAATTCACATGTTCATTATATCTTTTAGAGAATATAATTTAAATTCACTAATCGACTCTCTGAGTTTATCGATTTTATATTTCTAACTTACAAAATCGAGTCAGATTATATTTAAACTCGTGTTAGCCATAAACTCGATTAAACTCACAAGTTTACATATCGAATTTACCATTTTTAAGTTGTTATCTTACAAAATCATGTCAACTCACTCTTAATTAAACTCATATTTTTTTGTTTATTTTGTTCATGTTCAGTGACTTTATATATAAACTTTATGAATTTTTTTTGAATACGATAAATTATAAATATTGATGGATTTAGTTTCAATTATTCATATTTAAGATATATTTAAATTACACTATTATAATTTTTATATTTCTATTATTTTATTATATATTTTTAACACCTATTTATTAATAAAAATAAACTCTTACGAGTTTATAGTTCTAGTTCACGATACGATTTTACATTCTTGTCATGAGTTTACTTAAATTCAGGAGTTTAACAACCTTGACCGACAAAATTAATGTTGCACATTGAACTTTTGAAATGAGATATAAATGGACACAAAATTTTTCTTTCTCAAGATGGGGAAAAGACTTTGTTCTTGTTATGAATATTAATTATGTGGATATCCATTGACTCATATCCTAGTTAACATTCATAAATAACCTTGACCAACAAAATTAATGTTGCACATTGAACTTTTGAAATGAGATATAAATGGACACAAAATTTTTCTTTCTCAAGATGGGGAAAAGACTTTGTTCTTGTTATGAATATTAATTATGTGGATATCCATTGACTCATATCCTAATTAACATTCATAAATACGTTGTTGAGAAACTAAAATGTTATTTAATAATATGAAGGGTTATATAGCATTAATTATACTATTTATTGTATATTAATTGTGACCCATGGTAATGACTCTTGGAGACTATAAATAGAGGCATTGTATATATCATTGTAATCATGAGAAACACGAGTGAATGGGAATTGCTCCCTTTCCTTTCTCTCACCATTTTCTATATCATCTTGTTTTTCTATCTCTTATCCCAGATCTCTTTTATTTTCACAACACGTTATCAGCACGAAAGCTCTAACAAAGTTATATCTCTCTCATCATTTCTCTAACAACTTCATCTACATTCTTTTTCGGTATCTTTATTTGATCTATCTGGGATAATTTGAGCCATTGAATGAAATAAAAGAGACTCTTCATACTGATTGTTTTATACATCAGGTTCCATGACTAAAATTGGAAATTATTGTTGCTTTTCTATTTTATCTTAATCTCATTTTTTATTTATCATTTTCTAAGAATCTCTTATTTATGCACCAATTATGTTTCCTTATGTTATATTCTCTTGTTATTTACATTTCACGTTGTTATATTATATTATTTCATTTTGTTTATGTTTCATTTGTTTATTTACTTATTTAACATTTTTATTTCTTTATTTTACTTACATTTTATGTTATATTCTATTATTTATTTTTCTTTATTTTATGTTATATATTTCATTTCATTTTATTGTTATTTATGCACCAATTATGTTTCCTTATGTTATATTCTCTTGTTATTTACATTTCACGTTGTTATATTATGTTATTTCATTTTGTTTATGTTTCATTTGTTTATTTACTTATTTAACATTTTTATTTCTTTATTTTACTTACATTTTATGTTATATTCTATTATTTATTTTTCTTTATTTTATGTTATATATTTCATTTCATTTTATTGTTATTTATGCACCAATTATGTTTCCTTATGTTATATTCTCTTGTTATTTACATTTCACGTTGTTATATTATGTTATTTCATTTTGTTTATGTTTCATTTGTTTATTTACTTATTTAACATTTTTATTTCTTTATTTTACTTACATTTTATGTTATATTCTATTATTTATTTTTCTTTATTTTATGTTATATATTTCATTTCATTTTATTGTTATTTTATTTATGTTTCATTTATTTATGTTGTTATATTATGTTGTTTCATTTTATTTAGCCATATCAATTATGTGTTGTTTATAGTATTATATTATTCATTTGTGTATACACACACAAATGAATATAGACGTGTATATATATATATAAGGGAGAATGACAACAAAATACCACTTGAACTTCAAAAATCCCAATTAGTCCGTTGACAAAGATTTACGTTGTCAATTCCATTACTATTCTTGTCAATCTCATTACCATTCTTGTCAGCGGGATTTTGAAGTTCAAATGGTATTTTTCTGTCATTCTCCCTATATATAATCTCCTTTACAAGTTCTTTTATATTATTAATGTTGTTGTTTTAGTATGGCTAGGAACCATACACTTCTAAATTATATTTTGAAATTATATAGCCATAAGTCATATGCCGTTGATTTCCCATTTTGGAATTATATGGCTAGATGCCATATCGTTTTGATTTCTTATTTTATTATAACATGGCTAGAAGCTATATGCTTTCGATTTTTTCGTCATGAGATTATATGGCTAGAAGTCATATGCCTTTTCACATTCCATCTTATTATGTGATCAGATCTCATACAGCTTTTGTTTATCCTAAAGATAAACGGTTATAAGCCATATAGACTTAATTTCTTATCTTGAGATTAATTGACCCAAAGTCATGAGATGAGACTTATTGGCCTAAAACTATAAGAGTTAGATGGCCCAATGCCTTAAAGTTTTAATTTTGTTATATTTATGAATTCCCTTTATTATAATGGTTGGATCATTTGAGTTTTATGTTATTATGACGTCATGAGATGTAATACCCCAAAATTTATATTCACCAAATATATTGTAATTATTTGAGAAATTCAATAAAATGGTGAATATTCATGAATTTATGAATTTATAAATGTTCAATTTCATGAGAAATTGGGCAAAAATAAATGTGGAATTAATTTGGGTAATTTAAAAGCCCAATATTAAGGTCCAAAAATTGAGAAATATTAAAGAATATATTGGGTCCAAAAATTGACGGAAATTGACTAAAGAAAAATAAGAAAAGAAATTGGATTAAAAAGGTAATGGCAAAATCATAATTCTGCCAAAATAGCACAAAATTAATTATTTTCTGATTAATTGAAGTTAATTTCAATTAATTAAGGAAAATAAAAAGATAAAAATATATTTAGAATATTTTTGTTAATTTAATATGAATTTATGAAAAATTTGAGCAAAAAGTGCAATTTTGACAAAAATTGAGATTTTACATGCATGTATACGTAACTTGGACAAGTAGTGAAGCTAATTGAAATCATAGGGAGAGACCCCTAGGTGTTTCCTACATGTGGCATGAAGAAGAAAATATTAGTTGGGCATAATGACAAGGTTGCATGTACATAGGCTTGTGTGCATAACAATTGATTTTGGTGATTTTTGAATTTTTGGAAATTTGGAAAATGATTAAAATACCATAAAGTAAAATAATAAAAGCTTCATCCTCTTCCCTTGGCTTCCATAAAATGACACCATATCAGTTTTAGAGAGGGAGGAAGAGCTCAACATTGTAGAGAAAGAAAGGAGAAAAGATCTTGTACAGTAAGCCGATTTCTCTAATAATTTAGCTCTTAACGCGTATAACTCTGATTCTAAGCTACTCCTCTATGTTCCTTAAGGTTTGGAAGCTCATCTTTTGGTGTTAGAATAGCTAGGGTTTCAGCCATATAAAGGGAAAAGCTGGTGCTTCCAAACTCTTGTATATTGACTATTCTGACTGCTGTGGATAATTTAATCGGTGAGAGTTCGTCGGATTGTCTTTGTTTGTAATGTTTGGAAATGGGTTTCTTTAGGGGTTATGCTGCCCAAATTGGTACTAAATGGTAGTTGTAACCTAACGGAATAGTCAATAAAGTGGTTAGGAGTAGAAAAGAATGTGTTTATAGAGCCGAAATCGCAAAACCTCGATTTTTTCCGGAGGATATCATAATTTCGCCCAGCTCTAGAAATGGGTCTTAGAGTTGGATTTTCAATGATTTGATAATTCCATTGAGTTTAGGAGGAAAAATTAGATAGGGTTATAGCATGTAGTATGAGCCCTACAGTGGTAATACACAACAATTCACCACATAAATAAAAAAGAGGAGCTTTACAAAGATTATCACAATAATCAAGCCTCCGGAGCCTTCCCCAACTGACTAGTAGAAGAACTATTATCTGAAAAATGTTAAAACAACAAGATGAGACAAAGGCCTCAACAACTATTACAAAAAAAACTAAATTTCTGATAGAATTTGCTATGGAATTTGCCACGGAATTTAGAGTTTCCTACGGAATGGATTCCGTCGCTAATAATGGCGTAACAAACCAATTTCCGATGGAATTTAGATTCCATTGCAAATTTCTGAGGGAAATTTTCGTTGGGAATTAATTCCACCACGTGTCCCAGTCTCACTCCGCCACATGTCACAACCTCTTTTTTCTTGAAAACGCAACTCAACTTATCCTCTTTTAGTTCAAACCCACGACCTCATACGTACACACAAGATGCCTTACGGGATGGGCTCAATTGCTTTGGCATTTTTTTATTACACAATTGTTTATATAATCAATTATTTATAAATATATATTTGTTTCTTATATATAAATGTAATAATAATATAAAATAATTTTCTATATTCTTATAATTTTTAATATAAAATTAACTTCAAATTAAAAATTTTTACATCTTAAATAAATTTCATATAACTATATTTTTGTCTAATTTCTAAAATTAATTTTTTATTAACATTAATTAATAACTAATAAATAATTACCCACTAATATTTTTTTTAATATTAATTAATAATTAATAAATTTTATTTTTTATAAATAAACTTTTATATGACCATTTTTCCCCTACATGTACCTAAACTTATGGTTAACTTGAGGAGCCAAAACCAAAATGAGAAAAAACTTGAGGGATGAAAGATGATATTACACCAAATTTTTAAACATTTATATGGCTAATAATATCATAATTTTTATTTTTATAAAGATATTTTTAAAAAAATTAAATTAAATTAAATAATAATAAATTAAAAATAATAATTTTAAAATTTTCCGATGAAATTAGCCACGGAAATTTTCCGTGGCAAAATTTAGTCAAAAATTTTTCGATGGAATATTCTATAAAAAATTCCATGGTAAAATTATTTGCCACAGAATTTCTGACGAAATTTGCCACGGAATATTTTCTTTGGCTAATTCCGTGGCAAATTTTGTCACGGAAAAAATTCCATCGGTAACATTTCTGACAGATATCTGTCGGAATTTGCTACGGAAAATGTTTTCGTGGTAAATTCTATAAAAAATTTAATGTTTTTTTTTGTAGTGAATTAACAATCCATCTCATCGGACATTTGAGTAAATACCCATGAGGTGTCAAGTGGGACAATTATAAGATCATAACATTATTAAAAATGTCACATATTTATACACACACACACACACACACTAATCCATAATATCATAATCTTATTCTCATATTTATCACATAAGTGTACAAGAATTAATGCACAAGAATTTATTCTTTGTCCTCCTTTATTTCCTCTCCTCCCTTATTTCTTCTGACTGAACATATGGGCTAACACTCACCCATATGACTAGTAGCTTAACTCAACAAGCTCCCCGATCAAGTGGTATGGACTGACCAAAATCCATAAAGCACAAGACCAGACCATGGGTTCCCCCTTTAATAGATTAGTGGGGTGTCAATGCCCTACTATATACAAAATGGGCCAAAGGACTAATCAGTGTACACCTAGAAGCCCACCACCTTATTTCCTGTTTAGTACAAAAATTCACCCCCGTATTTCCTCTTTAAGTAACATCCCATCAAATCCACATCCACCATCCCCTTTCATATCAATATTGTGTGATTATAACATGTCATTATCAATTCACAATTATCAAAAGGAATTTTTCAATCTTATTGTTATTCTCTGGAAATTCTTGTATTTCATCACATTTTTCTTATATATTTGTTGTTTTTAAACTAATATTGTGCATAAACTTTATACATATGAAGGAAAATGTGATGTGTTGAAAATACTTGAAAAAGTGCAAATTTTAAGCTAGATGTATAGGGTTTTAGGTTGGATTGAAGAAAATTTGGAAAGCTCATAAAATCCTTCTCTTTGTAGGAGGATGATGACAAGAAATGGAAGCTCACATAGATCCTTGGAGGTGGAGAAAAGAAGAACAAAAGCCAAAAAGAAAGATCAAAGTAGCTTGAAGGTGCCCCCGGTTGCTTTTGCTATGCGACAGCGAAGCAAAAGTGAAAACACATAAAAAATAGGCCCTTCTGACCGCGTACGCTGTGGGTTCGCTATAGCGAAGCGAAAGCAAAGTTGCGATACTGCAACTGTGCGTTTTGAAAAAGTGAAGCTTCAGCTGTGTTTTTAACCTAATGGGGGCACCGAAATAGGGGATTCTGCATAAAGAAGAGCTCAAGAACCACAAGGAGGCTTCTTGGAGAGCTTGAGGAGGATTTTGGTGCTTCTTGGAGAAGATTCTTTGAGAATTTAAGATTTTCTTCTCTTTTTCTTGTTTTTCCCCTCTTCTCTTCCCATTTGCTGATATGGTTATGAGTTTTATATTGAGTTGTTGGTTTGTATTGACTATGAGTGGCTAAAACTCTCATTTAGGATTACTTCTATTCATTGTATGGATTAAAACTACTATATTTTCTTGCTTTTGCTAGTTGTTAAGAATATATGCTGATTTTTCTCCATGCTTAATTACTATCTTGTGCTTGATCAACACATGATTAGTTTGGTTCAATTGAATGATGCTTGAGAGAGCTATTTTGGTTGTAGAACTTGAGAAAAATCATGTTAGACTTGAAATTTATGGATTAAATGGATGGTTTGTTGTTAGAATAGAGATATATCTAATAACCTAGCATAGTCTAATGAAGAATTGCTTTGGGAAAGATGATTTTCGTTAATGATAGACAAGATATTGAATATTGTTAATGAAGATTAAAAATCAATCTTGACTTGAGAGAGCTTGATTGATGATCTTAGAATCTTTGACTAGCATATGGACTCACACAACTAGCATAAGTGAATCAATTGCATAGTTTTATGAAATACAATGAGGAAGAAGTAATCCTAAGCCTTTAAACCTTGAAGTAGAATCAATTTTACAATCACCTTTGTTTTACCTTATTTTTTTCACAAATTCTCTTAATTAACATACTTAATTCCAAATGATTCCATTCAACCTAATTAAACATATGGTTACATTAGTTACCTCACTTTCATCATAGTCCTCGTGGGAACGATCTTTACTTATCACTTTATTACTTGTGACCCGTGCGCTTGCGGAAGCTAAATGACGAACAAGTTTTTGGCGTTGTTGCCGGGGACTATTGACTAAAGTCTCTTGAGTTAATTAGTGTAATTGTGTGCTTGATTACACTTGAATACTTCTCTTCTTGTTTTACTTTCTTAATTTTCTTTGTTTTTAAGTATAGTTATAGCTATAGTTCTTTTTCTTGTTTTTCTCAGTGTAGTTCTATTAGTTGATAAGTTTGATACTCGTTTTGGGATTTTTGACTTGTAGGTATTTGAGCTCCATATGCAAACTGATTTGGAGATCGTTCTTGACGGTGTTCTTGAAGAATATTTTTCTGAAGACTTTGAAACTGAACCAGAGACTCCACCTCAAGTGCAACCTATCCAAGGACCTGCACCTTTACCGGCACCAGAGCAATCAAGACCACTGCCTCGTCCTCATCCATATTACAATATGGCCAATCCTAATGATAATGACTTGGAGCGTACCTTGGATGAGTACATGGAGCAAGAAAACTCCACCTATCAATTTAGCATCCAATTTCCTGCTATTCAAGCTCAGAATTTTGAGTTGAAGCCAATCATGTTTCAAATGCTCCAAATGATTGGCTTGTTCTCGGGAACTCAGAATGAAGATCCTACTGACCATTTGACACGCTTTGTACAAGTGTGTGAGAACTTCAAGTTTTATGGAGTAACTGCGGATGCACTTAGATTGTAACTTTTCCCTCTATCACTTGACAAGAAGGCAAGAGCTTGGCTTACCGCTCTACCTCCTAACTCAATCACTCCTTGGGATGAAATGGCATCCAAGTTCAAAGCAAGGTTCATTCTAAGGGGTAGACAGGAAGTTCAAAGAGCTGAACTCTTGGGTTTTCATCAACAACCTGGCGAACTCTTTCATGAAGCATGGGAGAGATTCAAGGAGCTATGGCGTAGTTGTCCTAACCATGAACAGAAGACCTATGTTTTGCTTGAAGCCTTTGCAGCCAGATTGGATATGCCTACTTCCAATATGCTCAACAATGCTTCTAATGGTGGAATTGGCAAGATGAGAGTTTGTAATATATCACAGTTGTATGAGGATATTGCTTCTAGATCCTTGCAACAATCTGAAAAATCACATTGTAGCTATAGAACATATAAGGAACCAAGTCCTTCAAGTAGTTCAAATGTGTCTAAGGAAATTGCCGCTCAACTTGAAGCAATTGCCAAGAGATTTGATCAACTTGAACTAAGAATGGAGAAAAACTCCTCCAAGAATGTGAACGCTATCCAAGACCCAAGTCCTTCTTGTGAAATATGTGGAGAAGCCCACTCTTATGAAGAATGTTATCATACTATGGAGTCGGTGAGTTATTTGAACAATAATCAAAGGTATCCACGTGGCAACCCTTACTCTAATACCTACAACAAGGGTATGAGGGATCATCCCAACTTCTCTTAGAGGAATAGACCTAGTGAGGATCCAATTAATCACTATGCTTCTTCTAGTAAGCCAATGCGTCCACCGGGTTTTGAGCAACCACCAAAGCTACAAGAGGGTGATTCTGAGACAAATAAACTCTTGAGGCAACTTATCAAGGGTCAAGAAGGCTTAGTTGGCACAGTTTCTCTTCATGACACAGCAATAAAAAATCTTGAGATACAAATGGGCCAAATTGCTTCACACTTGAGTGCTCAACCAAGAAATGGTCTTCCAAGTGATACTATTCCCAATCCTAAGCGAGAGGGTAAAGAAGAATGCAAGGCTCTTACTCTCTGAAGTGGCAAGACTTTATCTGATGTTCCAAGTATGGGTAAGGCTACAACAAAGCCAAAGGATCATGTTGTGGAAGATCTTATCCTTGATGATGAGGTTGTTGAAGAGATTGTGGTCGAAGAAGAGGAAAATAAGAAGAGGAAGCAAACTGAAGTGACTCTAGATGATGTGGTGTCAAGCAAGCCTATTGCTCCTGACAATATGGACGAGAAGAAGAGAAAGACCAATACTTCTCCTCCACGATATGTCCAGCCACCCCCTTTTCCATAAAGGCTCAAGAAACATCAAGAAGATGGGCAATTCAAGAAGTTCATTGAGATGTTCAAGCAATTGCATATCAACATTCCCTTTGCGGAAGCCTTAGAGCAAATGTCTAAATATGCCAAGTTCATGAAAGATGTCCTCTAAAAAAAAGAAGATTTAATGAGTTTGAAATGGTGGTTGTCACCAAAAGCTTCATTGATGTTATCAAGCAACTTCCGCCTAAGTTGAAGGATCCTGGGAGCTTCTCTATACCTTGTCATGTTAGAGGTAAATTCTTAGGGAATGGTCTATGTGATCTTGGTTCAAGTGTAAATCTTATGCCTTTGTCTGTTTTCAACAAGTTGGGATTAGGTGATGCTAGACCTACCACTGTTACTTTGCAATTGGCATATAGAAGCTTGTCTTATCCTAAAGGGATTATTGAAGATGTCTTAGTCAAGGTTGATAAGTTCATATTTCCAGCTGATTTTATTGTACTTGACTTTGATCCAGATAGAGAAATGCCTTTGCTACTAGGAAGGCCATTTTTAGCTACGGCTAGAACTTTGATAGATATGGAAAAAGGTGAGTTGAATTTGAGGGTGGCCAACGAGCAAGTCACCTTTAACATGAATCAATTGATGAAGACCCCTCATGTGCATGAAGATTGTTTCTTTCTTGATATGATTAGTCGTGTCACCCAAGAAGAATTTGAGACCTTTATGATTGAAGATCCACTTGAAGCCACTCTTCTTGATATTGATTCAGAGGGTTTGGATGTAGTGGAATGCAACGTTATTATGGATGCAACAACTCCTTATCCTAAAAGGAGGATACCATTTGAGTCACTTGATTTGGGTTCAACTGATCGACCAAAGTTGAAATCTTCTTTAGAGGAACCACCTTCACTTGAGCTGAAGGCATTGCCATCTCATTTGCAATATGCTTATCTGGGTTCCAACAACACTCTTCCGGTGATTATTGCTTCGGATCTCACTATTCAGCAAGAGGAGCAATTAGTTGAAGTTTTAAAAGCTCATAAAAGGGCTATTGGGTGGACAATTGCTGATATCAAGGGCTTTAGCCCCTCTATGTGCATGCACAAGATCTTTTTGGAAGAGAATCACATACCTTCCATTGAACATCAAAGAAGGCTCAACCCCATTATGAAGGAAGTAGTGAGGAAGGAGCATCTTAAATGGCTCGATACTGGTATTGTATACCCTATTTCTGATAGTTCTTAGGTTAGCCCAGTCCAATGCATCCCCAAAAAGGGCGGTATGATTGTAGTGGCTAACACCCACAATGAACTCATTCCCACTCGCACTGTGACTAGGTGGAGGGTTTGCATGGACTACTGTAAGCTCAATACGACTACTCATAAGGATCACTTCCCATTGCCTTTCATTGATCAAATGTTGGACAAACTAGCTGGAAGGGAATTCTTTTGTTTTCTTGATGGTTATTCGGGGTACAACCAAATAGCAATTACTCCAGAAGACCAAGAGAAGACTATATTTACATGCCCATATGGCACCTTTGCTTTCAAGCACATGCCCTTTGGCCTTTGCAATGCACCGGCTACATTCTAACGGTGTATGATGGCTATTTTTACTGATATGATAGAGCACTCCATCGAAGTGTTCATGGACGAGTTCACTGTGTTTGGTGATTCATATGAAGAGTGCTTAGCAAACTTAGCTCGAGTCTTGAAGCGGTACGAAGATACTAATCTTGTGCTTAATTGGGAGAAATGCCATTTTATGGTGAAGGAAGGCATTGTGTTAGGCTATCGTGTCTCCAAGAAAGGTTTAGAAGTTGACCGGGCAAAGTTAGAGGTGATTGAACAACTTCCTCCACCAATCAATGTTAAGGGTGTGAGAAGCGTTTTGGGTCATGCTGGGTTCTATCGAAGGTTCATAAAGGATTTTTCCAAAATCACTAAGCCGCTCTGTGCTTTACTTGAGAAGGATGATGACTTCAAGTTTGATGATGCATGTTTGAAAGCATTTGAAGAGTTGAAAAGAAGACTTGTAACCACTCCTATCATTACGACTCTGGATTGGAGTTTGCCCTTTATAGTGATGTGTGATGCTAGCGATTATGCTGTAGGAGCTATACTTGGGCAGAAAAGGGATAAAATCTTCCATCCTATTTATTATGCAAGTAAGACACTTGATGATGCTCAAGAAAACTACACTACCACTGAGAAAGAGCTTTTAGCTGTAGTGTATGCATTTGCTAAATTCCGGCCCTATTTGATTGGTGCCAAAGTGGTTGTTCATACTGACCATTCTACAAGGGGTTTCCATGTTAGAGTATACGCAAATAATGGGTCTAAGTCTAAGACTTAGTTCCTGATTATGTTAATAGTTAGGATCATAATTTGTAAAGTTTAGATTATGCAAAGATCATGCTATCAGATTGCTATCATAACTTATTGCTGTTATGTACATAATAAATATTCGTTCAGCTATCAATGAATACAACAAGCATCAAACCCTAAATATTATTTTTGATATTCATCTTTCTTGGTATCAGAACCTCTTTGGCAAATGCCACCACATACTTTTCTAGCGATAGCCACACTACTTCCGCTTCCTCTCACATGTCCAATACATCCCATATTTGATCACCTTGTTAAGCTCCTCGGCTGGTAGAAAAAAAAGTGAAAATGAGAGAAAATGAAAGAGAGGTAAGGTGGAAAGAAATGGGGGAGTATTTGAAATGAGATGTGGTTGGGGTATTTATAGGGATCTGCGTGGAACTTGTAGCAGTTAGTGTCATGGTTTTGTAGTAGTTTTAGGTTGTAGCGGTTATTGTATGTTTTTGTAGTGGTTTTGTAACAGCTACAAATATTTTATTAATTTTTTAAAAAAATATTTTTTTTTTAAAAATAATTTGTTTTAAAACAAAAACGTAATGTGTTTGATCAATCATCCTCGTCATCCCAACAGAAATTGTGTAGAAAAATTGTTAGTGATGTATTTTTTTGTTAAAGAAATTTAATTAAAATGATGTGAATTTAAAAAATGCATCAAACTATAGGTAAATTATGATCGCCTTCAGGGAAGAAGTTTTCGAAATTGGTAGGCTAAAATGGCTCATTCTCATAGCCGATACTATCACCATCACCCATGTCGTAAAGGTCTCAAGGCTTTAAATGAATAACCATGTGCCAATCCCTATGTCTCTCGTCCTCAACATAATAAACTTGGTGTGCATCTGAGGTAAGAATATACGACTCGTCATCTTGAGAATGACTAGTGTGAATTGGCCATGAGAAATTTATTGATGTGATGCCTAAGTCACCAGTTGTGAGTCCTCGGGAAGTAGTGGTATTTGCCCACAAACACTTGAATAGTGGAATAGTGAAACGGCCTTGGTAATTAAGTTCCATGACATCAAGAAGCTTTCCATAGTAAGGGATAACCCTGAACTGCATTTTGGCGTCACTGCTGCTCGCATAACTCCTTGTCCCAAAGGTGCCATAAACATCTGAATTTTGAGTTTGCAATCCTTAATATCGTGAAATAGTGCAAAACTTGAAACCATTAACATTGTAAGCTATAAACCTTTTTGCATGGTCAAGAGGGCCAATTGCGAGAGCTCTGAAATTTGGTAAGTATGGGTTGTGGTCATTTAGTATTTTGCATGCAAACCAGCTTGGAAATTCTCTATTGACCTTTTTGTCAACTTCGGATGATGTTTGTGTATGGATCCTGAGTTGACGTTTCACATGACTTCTGAATTCCCTGCAATTAATTATGGAAAGCCGCCGATCATACAATGTAAGTACAAAATATTACAAAAGATATAGATTAACATATGAGTGTACAATTCTTACTGAATGAAGGGTTCAACTTGAGTGCAGTTAATCAAGACATGTCTATGTGCTTTCAATTTCTCAGTTGCCGTTAGTTTGAAGTTCTCTATTCCTCTGACTAGTTTACCAACAAGAGGGATAAACTATCCTGATGTTGGCACAGATTCAAGATAATCGTCTACATGAGGTGGTTGGTTAAAGACGGTCTCAATGTCATCAAAGTACCTGGAACAGAAATACAAAACCTCATCCCCTATATAACTTTCAGCTATAGAACCTTTTGGCTAAACCTTATTCCTTACTTAAGAATTCATTTTCCTAAGAAACCTACAAAGTGAATAAGATCAAAATGATACAAAATGCTCAAAAGGGCGACTAACAAACATAAGAACTAATAATGACGCACATATATAAAATGAGTACCTCTCAATATGATACATCCATCAATATTGAACTGGGCCAGCGAGCTTTGTTTCATGAACAAGGTGGACTGAAGGTGAACCATCACAGTGAAAACGGATAGAGGAAAGATCATCTTCAAATGATAAAGCGTACGAATGATTTTGGACTGTATCTGATCGAGCTCCTCAACGATCAAAACCTTGGAACACAACTTCTGAAAGAAAGAACAAAGCTCCACCAAAATGACTGACTTATCATGAGGAAATGCATTCTTTATAGCCAATGGAAGTAACTGTTACATAAGCACATTTGAGTCATGACTCTTCAGGCCAACAACCTTTTGATCCTGCATGTCAATACATTGTGATATATTGCTTGAATACCCATATGGAACTTTTTATTTTCTTCAACGTCGCGAGGAAGGCTTCCTTGTTCAATTTTGTGAGGGTGAACTTTGCCGGCTGAAATTTATCATGCTTATCTTGCCATGCGTCTTCACAAACTCCTATGGCATGTAAATCTTTCCTTGCTTGAAGATAATCTTTTGACTTTCTCGGTTTGTTAAGTAGCGTATATAGCACATTATCAAGTACATTTTTTTCAATGTGTATGGCATCAAGACTGTGGTGAAGTAAATTAGAATTCCAATATGGAAGAGTGAAGAAAATACTTATCTTCCTTCATTGTTGAGGCGTAAAAGTCTTGCCCCTCTTTTGGCCTGCTTGTTCTGTATCGTCGCCTTTTCTGAACTTGAATTCAATATCCTCAAGCTACTGTAAGATGTCATTACCCGGTGCCTTTTTGCCTGGAATGACCATAGATAAAATGAAGGAGCTATGTTTCATACACATGTAGGGGGTAAATTGTAGGGAACTAAGACTACCGGCCAAATACTATAACTTATGCTAATATTCCCAAATGGATTGAAACAGTCGATTACTAAAGCAAGTTTAACATTTCTGGGGTCAACAGCAAAAGATGGAAAGTCTTTGTCAAATCTTTTCTAGGCATTTGAATCCCGAGAATGTCGTAATTTACCATCTTCATTCTTATCAACCTCATGCCACCTCATGTGCTCCGCCATTTCGGACGACATAAACAATTTTAGTAAGCGCGGTTTCCAAGGGAAGTATCTGAGAATTTTTGCAGGTTTGTTCTTCTGCCTTTTTCCCTTCTGAATTATCTTATACCTTGATGTATGACATCACTTACAAGTCTCCCTATTGTCATAATCTCCCCAATACAGCATACAATCATTGGGGCATGCATCAATTTTTTGGTAGTTCAAGCCCAATCTGTTAATAATCTTCTTGACCTCATAGAACGTTATGGGAATCTCCTCATCGGCGAATGCATCTTGTAATAATTCTAGCAACATTGACATTCCCTTATATGTGATTCCACACAAGCACTTGATATGATATAACTTGATTAAGAAAGATAATTTAGAGTATTTTTGACAACCTTGATATAAAGGACGATCTGCTTCATCCATCAAGCTGAAAAAATCCCGAGCGGCTTCATTCCTCATGAACACCGGCTCTGAACCCTGCACTTCTTCATTGAAGTTGTCATCATGAAAACCAAATGCATAACGCACAACATCATAACAGGATCATCTTCATCTAGTTGAACTCCTGTAATATCCTGATTTGTATTTAGGGCTAATGACTCTGATAATTATTGTAATTATCTTGATTAAGCATTATTATGATTAATGTAATGTAAATGTTGGGATAAATACAAGTGGTATTTAAGATCGAGGGTTGAGATTCATTATTGATGGGTCGAATCCTATACATTGAGCTTATGTGGGCTCTTTGATGGAGTGCTTGAGATGTGGACATGTGGCATTGTGGTAGTGGTTGGATGAGGCCACAAGAAGACAAAGCTTCACTTTTCCCCTCATTCTCTCTCTCTCCATCGGTAAAGTGTGTGCACAAGGGAAAGAAAATTCATTTCATCATCATCCCTTCCATCTCACCATTTTCTCTCACTTCTTCCTCCATTTTTCTGGCGCAAGCTTGGGAAAGAGAAGAAGAAAGCTTGGATTTTTGGGTAAGTAAATGCCTTCCTTTGCTCAAACTCCCTTCATTAAAGTTGATCCTTGAGTTAAGAGCAACATTTCTATGGTTGTAGCTTGTCCATTGGTGGTGGTTTGTGGCCACACGAAATTCTGGACTTGGGTGAACAAGAACTCCCTTTGAGAAAGTTGTTAAGGTGAGTTTAAGAAACCTTTCTATATAAGTTTTGTGCCAAATGATTTAACTTGGAATTTCTGTAATTTTGGACCCATTTTCGAAAATTAGGGTCTTGTGGTGTTTGAATTGTTGTTGACATGGAATTAGTGCCTTGTTAAGTGTTTTGAATGAATGGTATTGAATTGAAGCTTAGAGGTGAAGTTTGAGAACTCTATATTGATTTTGTGCATTGGGCAAAAACAGGGCATGAAATTGGGTTGTGAATTTGGTCATTTTGAAGTCACCATTGTGTTCCTTGAGTGATTTTGGGTGGGAATGAGCTTGGTTATTGATTTTGGGTTCATTAAAATCACTTGGGAAAAGTTGAAAAATCTGTTTTGTTTAAGCTCTGTTTTTCGCTGTCATTTTGGACGAGCTTTTTGAGTGACCAAATGGTATTGGAAAATTATGAAACTTTCCAGTCTTAAATTTCACATCCCAAGCTTCAAAATGGACATATATTTTGTGTCATTTCGTTGAGTATTCTGTGAGATATGGTTGCCTAAAGTTTGGGATTGAAAACAGAACTCTGTTTTGGAGTAGTGTGTAGTTTTTGATAATTCTGTATTTGTGTAGTGATTTCCAGTGATGGGCTATATTTTTCCTTGAAAGAGGACTCATACACCTTTCATTTGGCTTTGGAATTACTCCGTTTCGATTTTTCTAGAATTAGTTATGTTTTTTCGAAGTTCAGCCCAGAGTCAGGAAACTTCTGGGCCGCGGCCCAAGAGTGGCTGGCCGCGGCCCAAGCCTTTCTGACCTGTTTTGGGCCGCGGCCCAAGAGTGGTGGGCCGCCGCCCAAGACTTTCTGACCTGTTTTGGGCCCCAGCCCAAGGATGGGTGGGCCGCGGCCCAAGCCTGTGTTCCAGCACTTAGTGTTTTCGAAAAGTGACCTTCAACCTATTGTTTCCCAACCTTTTAGGGCTTTCATTAGAGACATTTGTGGCCTCTTAGGAGTCCTAAATGATAACCAACTTAGTGTATTATGGGATTAAGTAATTAGAAAAGAGATTGATCAATTGTCCCTAATTTGGTATAGGATTTGATATCTGCCGAACGCGTGAGCCCACTGTGCCAAAGATTGTCAGGAAAGATACAGGTTGCGACTCCTCTCTTATACTTTGTGTAAATGTATTGTATGTTTGCTTGTCATTCATTGTGTGGATGCTGCTGCTACTGCTTTGTGATACCCTGTGCATTGAGATACCTTGTGGAGTTTTTGTGATACATTGTGCTTTGAGATGCTTGGTGGTGTTTTGTGCTTCATGTTGCTACTACATAGTGATCACCGCGAAAACGGGCGTTGTGCATAGTGAATACAGCGAAAGCTGGCATAGTGTTCACCACGAAAGTGGGCGTAGTGCATTGTGATTACAGCCGTGAGTGCTGTCGTATGTGGCGCAAGCCAGAGATCATTGTGAAGCTGTTGAACATGATAAACATGCATGCTCTATGTTTATATATTGTATGAGTGTCTTGTTGCTACTGGGATTCTTTAGAATCTCACTCTTTCCATATGACTAACCTTTTCAGACAGGGCGAGTGGCTCGAAAGGGAAGCGACCAACCAGGAGTGGTTAGGGCTTAGGGACATTTTATATTTGGATGTTGGTTATCCTTGTTTTGGTTTTGGGATTACTAAGTGTATATGAAATGTAAATGAATATTTTGGATATGTAATCCCCATTTTTGGGAACTTGCAACCCATGATATATATATAGATGAACCCGGGGTTTGCCGGGATTTTAGTTTCCACACTCTGGTATTTCTTATGTAATTTGATTTCTCAAGTAGTTATATCCGCATGTGAATGTGAGACCCGGAATTAATACGTTTTGAATTGATTTTGAAATACCTCATCCCGAGTTGAGGGATTATAAATTGTTGATTTGATTTTATTGGTCTCTATTTCACTTAAACTTCAAAATCCAGATGTAATTACCGTGAGGGGGTTACAACTCCTACTTGTGAACTTCGAGGAAGAGCATCATCATATCTCATATCATCTTTCTCACCATGAACTACCCAGAATGTATAGTCTTTCAGGAAAGGATTCAAAAGCAAATGTTCCTTAACAACTTGCCGTGCAAGCCACTTCTTGAACTTGTATCTCTGACACGGACAGACGATCTTGCCATTAGAGCTAGCGTGAGTGAATGCGAAATCCAAGAAATTGTTTAATCGGTAGAAATATTTCAAAGAATTGCATGGCAACCTGATCCATGACTTATCCATAGCTACTAGTGAGAGAGAAGAAAGTATAGTGAAGAAGATGAGTGAATAGAGAGTTACAAATGCCTGGAAGCTTATATTCTGATTTTCCAACATTTAATATTTTGAAGTGGTTCCAAAACCACTACTGTAGTCCAAATTGTAGCGGTTACATAAGTAAAACCGCTACAAATTTTCTACCCGTTGAAATAAATTAGAAAAATTTATTTTAAACTTGTAGCGATTTTACAACATAACCGCTACTAATATATATTTGTAGCGGTTATAAATTATTAACCACTACAAAGTTCTGGCAGAAGAAGAATTTCAAATTTCAAATATATTAACTTTGTAGCGGTTATAAGAAAAAGACCACTACAAATATTCATGACCATTAGATAATTTTAAAAAAATTGGGTTTTCAATTTGCAGCGGTTATTGGCATAATCCGCGACAAATATATAATATAGTGGGGGGAAAATTCAAAGTTCAAATGTTGAATATTTGTACATAACCAATACAAAAAAACATTTGATTTTTGAAATTCCCTCCCTTGGTGCTTTACATTTGTAGCGGTTTATACTCATAACCGCTACAAAATGACAACCGAATTTATAGCAGTTTTAATTATTAACCACTACAAATATGGCACAAAAATTTCTTAAAAAATATTTGTAGTGGTTTTACAATATAATCGCTATAAATATATGTGATTATTTTTTTTTTGGTGGTTAGTTTTAGAAATATAAATAAAACTGTTATAAATGCAACAAAAATTTAATAAGGCTCTAAATATATAAATATAACTATTGTAAATGCAACAAGAATTTAAGTTCTGAAAATAAAATATCCAGGTTTATTTACAAATGTTTCAAAAATAAAAAATATAAATGTCCTAAACTAACTAGCAGGAGGCTGCTCATTTGGTCCGCCCTCAGGTGGGGATCCCTCAGGTACAGCTGTATCAGGGCACTGGGCAGAGTTAACAGCACCATCATTATCAGCAAGAGGAGGAGACTGGATGACGAATAGAGGGACAGGGGGAACCTGTGGATGCTGCTTGTAAGGGAACAGGCAATTCCATGACCACTCGAGTATGTAGTTCGTTATATCACGCCACTGCGCATGTTAAGCGTAGTAGAAATAAGCTTGATGATGTATCTGCTACATCTATTGTTGTTGCTAAGTTACTGTAGCTTGTGTTCTATCCGAATCTGAGCGCAGCTCTTCAATAGACTCTTCCCTTAAACATATGACCTTGGACGTCTATGCTCTAGAGCTACCAGCCTTAGAGGTGGCACTCTTGTCATAGATCATACTAGGTCTGGCGCCTATCCCCATCCCCCGCACGTGTCCGGGGTGCTCAACCTGACCCACACCCACCTTCAAATAAGCCGTGGTGTCCAAAGACCCTTGTGACTCCTCAGTTTGGGTCTCTTACAGCTCAGCCTGCGACTGCTGCATCTGCTCCTGCCATTTTATGAAATAATTACTTATTATTATTTTTCATAATAAAGTTGGTTTTATAAACAATATAATAATCAAATCACTTACAATGGCCACCTTTGCCTACTGAGAGGTCGGAGTCCCAACACGATGTCTATGTGTGATAGCAAACAACTCCCCATAGTTTGTCTGACGGTTCTCCTGCTGTGCCTTCCTCTCCTAAAACAATTACAAAATTAAATTAGTATTATCAAAACAAAATACTAGATTTATATATGAAATAACCAGCTAAAAGTAATTGATATTGTGAAAAGTTATCGGCTCGTTGTAAGTGAGTAAAGGTCTTCGATCCTTCTTTGTGGTGGATCATTTGCTGCCCATGGCACCTCGTGTTCCTCTAAGAAAATGCCTGAAAAAAAATATTAAAAGTATTAAAACAATATAAAATATTTATAATTAATAAAATAATAAAATTAATTAAATTTAAATTGAAATTATAATTTAATAATTATAAATTAAATTATAAATTAAAAAATTATATATAATTTAGTTATATAATTAATTATTATTTTATAATTCATATCAATATTTATATAATCTAATCTAAATCTAATTTTTTATATAATTAATATTTATATAAAACATTAAATATAACTATTTAATTTTTTATATAATCTAATCTAAATCTAATAATCGAAATAATCTAATAAATACATTACTTGCCCCTTAGTGCTCATCCTGAACTGGATGAAACTCGCCCAGTCGTTTGGCAAGACATCAACCGGGATGCTCTCGATCAGCTGCTGTAGTGGAATCGTCCCATCCTTATCCATACTGTGGAAGAGATGATTCTTCCTATTCCTCTAGCCATCACCCATCTTCATTAGTGTGTACCTCTTCCAGTTGTCCCAGACGGCAAACGTAAGTTATAACTATTGAAAAAAATATTTAAATATGACTAATTACAAATAAGACAATTAAAAAATATTAATTAAATAGAACTAATTATAAAAAATATAATATAACTAAATACTATTAATTACATGCACCACCTCATCCCACGCCAAGTCCTTCAGCCCCTTCGGAATGTTCTCCATGTCCTGAAGTGAAGGGGGAGTCGCATCCAATTCGAACCCAGCTCATTCAGGAAGCGGTTGAACAGATGACCCCCATTGTCGATAGGCTAGTCCGTGGCCTCATTCCACAGAACTATAACTCGTAATGTCCAGTTCAAGCTATTCAGACTGGCCACGTCCAGCCTCCTCGTGGACATATTCCCCTGTTTATTGCATGATTTACCGCACATTAGATAAATTTTAATTCAAATTTAACATTTCAAATTTAAATATATAATTTATTAAATAAAAAAATATATTTACCTTGGACCTGCACCTTAAATTTAGTAGACTAAGAAGATGACCGTTGTGGGTTGTTCTAGTCCCACGCCTTCTCCTCATTGAGGAACCTCTCCAAGTCTCTGATCAGAATTGGGATGTCGAAGTCCTCATTCACGTCATAGTCACTGACACTGATATCTCCCTCTCCCAGATAAGGAACCTCTGGTGAGGTTGTCACTTGTGGGACCGTCTGCAATGACTGTGGTAGGGCCGACTCCTATAGCTGCTGTAGGGAGATGGGTTGAAATGGCGCGGTCGCTCTCCCTCTATGTTGCCCCCTCCCACTGCCCCCTCCTCTACTGCTGCCACCCTATAGAATCGGTCTCGGGACCTCGGGCTCTTCCCCTTGTCCATCCCTGAAGCATATCAACTGCAAAAATTCAAAAAAAAAACAAACCAATTAGTAACATTTATATGCAAAATTGTAATGAAAATAAAAATAAAATATGTATTGTCCATACCTCAACTGAGAATAATGAGAAATGTTGTAGCGAAAACCCTCTGACAGACGTTAGAATGCTTAGTTCTGAAGGAAAACTCTCAGAGAAACATTAGAAAACAAAATGGCCAAACATGAAAAAGAAAGAGACGGCGGGCTTTTATGGGTTTGGAATTTGTAGCGGTTCTTGAAAAAACCAATACAAAGGCGGCAAAACTTTGTAGCGGTTATAAAATAACGGCTACAAATGTGCAGACCTTTGAAGTTCTGTAGCGATTATAAAAACCTAACTGCTACAAATGAGATAAACTTTGAAGTTTTGTAGCGGTTATGAATACCTAACCACTACAAATAGGTGAACTTTTGCATTTTGTAGCGATTCATTTCATTGTAACCGCTATAAAGAACTGCTACATTATTGGCGTGGCTTGGTGGCGCCAAGTGGCATGAACTTTGTAGCGGTTCATATGTTGTAACCGCTATAAGTTAACTATGACAAATTTTGGCGAGAAATTCACGCCATTTTTTTAGATGTTTTACGCTTTTAACCACTACAAAAAACGTTATCAATCAGTCACGCCACTTGGCGCATAGCATACCACTACAAATTTGTAGCGGTTTATGTTATAACCACGACAAATGTCATAGTTAGTAGTGGTTAAGTTTAATCGCTACAAATGCACCGCTACGAAATCTCTTTTTTTTTTGGTAGTGAATGAATACAACAAGCATCAAACCCTAAATATTAGTTTTGGTATTCCTCTTTCTTTCCATATACTCCCTGTGGATTTTAATATAAGACATATTTGGAGAGTTAATATTGGTCCTAAATATAAAATATATTTTTTATATTTATTAATTTTTTCCTAATTTATTCCTATTGATGATCCCGCTACAATAATCACGGAGAAGAGGGAATGAGGGAATCAAGGAAGATGATTATTAGGTTGTTTTAGAAAATACATGTCATGCTAGCTAACTTAATTAATTTTATTAATTTAATCAAATTAGTTAAATATGGTTTATATTAAAGTTTGGAGGGAGTAGTTTTCTATGTAAATGATTTATGGAGTATTTTAAAAAAATTAATACACATTTCTTATAAGTAATTAAGCTAATTTTTTTAATCTCTAGATTTAATTATCCAGCTCTTAAGGAGTATTATTCTACTGACACTTAAGACCATGTCCCTCCAAAATAATTATTTTTGAAGCATTAGTGTCGCATGATTAACTATGTTTTGAAAAGGAAAATGCAGTTTGGTGGCTATCACCACATAATAACGGGACCCAAACATAAATAATCCTCAAAAATTACTTGATGCTGATAAAGCACTACAGGGAGCCATATAGCGGCTGGTGTACGATACTTTTCAGTCATTAATTCAAGACCCAAATACTTACCCCCCAAATAATACATGTTTTTTTATTTATAATATTTTAAATTAAATTGAATTTAAACCCCTTAAACATAAAGGCCTTTAATATTCATTGAAGTTATTATTTTTCCCATTACATCAACAATGTTTTATAGTGGTATAAAGGTTGGATTTTGAAAGGACAACGTGAGCATAAAGTGAATTGAAGGTAGCCGAGGATACTGATATGTGTGTGTGTGGGGTCATATAAGATAGGATAAGGTTCCTAATAAACATATTCACGTAAAGGTTGAAGTGGTATTTATTGAAGAGAAAATACTAGAAAATCATTTTGGGTGGCTTGGACACATTCAAAGAAAGCCATTGGATGTGTCAGCGAGATGAGTTGATTAAGTAGTATGGAGTTCTTTAAAAAGGGTAGAGGAAAATCAAAAAGAACACTCAATGAAATTATATTGAGTAAGATCTTTTAGTTAACAAACTATCTAAAGATTTGGTTGTTCATAGAGTATAATAGCACTGTGCGATTCATGTAGCCGATCCTACATACAGTGGAATAAGGTTTTGTTGTTGTTGTATTCTTTTAAGCCGTTGTATCCTGATAACTTTACACTTATAAATAATTTTGAGAGATGCATTTAGTGTGATTTGGGCTAGAACAGCCCAATGTCTTGATAATACTCCCTCTGGTCATTTTTATAAAGAACAACTATTAAAATCATATGGTTCAAAATGTTAGTTAAAAATAATAAATGTGTAATTTTTATACCTTTTTTTACAATTATACCCTTGTTTAGAAAGAGTGTGTATAAGAGATAATGTTTTAAGAAAATCCAAAAGAATCTTCATTCATTATAAATGATTGTTTACAGGATACAAATCAACTCACTTGGGTTCAACCATGATCATCCTCCACTTGAGGGTGATTAACTACTAACCCTAACTCTAGAGTTCTTGGAGGGAGACCCAAGTTATTGTTGAAGCATGATTCAAAAAATAGAAGTTGTGTGGGCGGAACCGAATAATTTGGAGTCTTTATTTATTAATTAAATAATGGTTCTTATTTTCTAGAGTCAGTTAAGTAGTGGGCTAATATTGTTATTTGTTTCAGATTTTTTAGGTGGTCAAATAACTTACTGTTAGTGGCATTAGTTGTGATAAGTGGGTACCGAAAATTGCTGTTCATTTTGTTGCTTTGCAAGCCTATATATAGGCCATATTATTTGCTTCAGTAATTGATTGAACCATATTTTTATATGATTTTTCATGATTAATTTGGGATTTTTAATGTATTTTCTAGGACATTATTGCATGATTAAGCACAAATTTTAATTAGGGACATTTGTTTTGAATTAATGGTAATTAGGGGTAAAATGGTCACAATTTATTAATTATTTTTATACAACTGTCCCTTGAACTTTTGATGCTACCTTGTGCTTAGTTTTGCATTATAGGTGTTAAAGAAGAAATTGAGGATTTTGGATATTTAAATTTTGGGCCAAGTGGAAAGAAAGACAAGGAAAAGAAAAAAAATCCAGCTGGGCTTTTTCCTGGGCTGGACATAACTTTTGGGCTTAAACTGAAAAAAAAAGAAGCCCAAAGGCTAAAACATTTGGACAGCTGAAAGCAGAAAAAAATCACAGACCCATGGATCCGATAGCCTAACTCGGACCCGGTGGACATGGGAAAATGGACATGGAGGACCCGATACAGAAGAGAGCTGGAGGTTTATATAGATCAAACAGAGAGCACCGCAAGCAAGGAGAGATCATCGAATCATCGCATCACCTGGACCAGCACTTCTTCCTTCCTTCCTTCCTTCTTGGTTGCCGGCAATCTCATTCCCTCCATCATCGCCGGTGACCTCCTCCATAGTCACCCACAGCCGTGAACCGTAGAGGAGGAGCTGAGAGTTTGAAAGAGTTGAGGCTGCAAGCTTGGGTCTTCACGGGGAGCTGGGGAGAGAGCTTGAGAGGTGAAGGGAAGGAGACGGAGCACCACCACCGTCGACGATGTCTCATCACCCATTCTTTGTGACATTCTAGCGTCATCTCTAGCTTTCGGTGTGACATTTCCAGATCCCAGCTAAGCTCTGCAGTTTCCGGCGAGTGTTCATAATTTTCTGGTGCCTCTTCTTTTTCACAGTGCTAGCTACCCTCTTCTTCTTCTCCAACCATTTCGTCACCATTGAACACCACCACCATCATCTACTGTCTGTCCCATTTTCTAACCGAACCACATCCTTTAACCATTAATTTGGTTATTCACTCATATTTCCATGGGACTTTGGTATTTTGAGGAAGTTGTGGCTACTGTTAAATTCATGAGAGGCTAAATTTCTTGGTTCTTGGTGATGAGGATTTGTGCTTGAGCTTATTGGACTACATAGGGGAGTTTTTCTATCATTCCATTTGTTTAGAATTATATATTTAAATTGCCTAGTTTTAGGAATTATTGTATATGATTCTGGAACTGAGATTGATGTTAATTGTCTCTGTTGGTTTGATATTTGTGATTGGATTGGATTTTTGTGGCTTGTTGAATTTATATATATATTTCCTTATTGATTCAATGAAATTGTGCTTTCTACGTGTTATTGTTAGATTGTATAATTGAATTGGATCAATTGAGTGTCGCGTTATCGCATTCACATTAAGAGGAAACAAGTCATAATTATCTATTTTAATTACACTCTAAGTGGTTCATAATAGTGCCTTAAGAGATAATTACTAGCTGCATTCGCAGGAGTAATTATTAATTAAGAACACTAGACCCGAGCGATCGTTTGGGGTTTTGCTTTCAAGACTTAGAGAGAATTAATTCCCATAATCTTTTTGAGTAAGGATTGTCATTTCTTCATTACCAAGAGCATTCTTTATTCATATTTTCCACTCCATACCATACCATTCCATTCACTTTTACTCATTCTCCATTTTTATAAGAAAAATATCAAAAATATTAGATTAGCTTTTAATTAACAATTGCATTTTATTTTAATTATTAATTTCAAAAACCAAAAATCATTTTCCCCTTGTTTTAATTGCATTTGCATGATACTTAGTTTATTTAGGTAGTTCAATAAAGGCTCCTCAAGTGAGACGACCCGAGTGTTGCATTGTACTGCAATTCTTGGATTAAAAATATTTTGCATTTAACCCCAAGGCATAAAGACACAGCCAAATCAATGGTGCTGTTGCCGGGGAGCTAAGTAATTGGCTCCCTAGGTAATCTAATTGTCAATTTCACTTTTGACAAGGGGTTTCTTGAGTTGAGCTTATTAGTTTTGCATTTTGCTTTTCATTTTTTATTGCATATAGTTTAGGATTTATGCATTTAGATAATTTGTATAGCATTCATTGCATTGTTTTAACTTGGTAGCTTCTGTGTGGTGTTGTTGCATTCAATTTCATATGATGTTGAGCTCACTTGTTTGAATTCACCATGTCTCCAAGTTAATTCAAAGCATATTGCATCTTTTGTCATCTTGAAATTTTTGTTTTCCTCTTTTTCATTTGCATTTGTATTCTCTTCGATTCTTTTTTCTTAGTTTTTACAGTTTTTTTAGTTAGATAGTTATCTTGTGATTCATTGGAAATTTATTGCATTGAATTCTTATGGCTTGGTTTAATGGTAATCAAGGTTTACCTTTTCAATCTTACTCTTCTATAGCAGATTCAACTGAAAGGAAAGAGTCCATATCTGAAAGCATCCATGCTATTCAACAAACATTGCAGCTTCTTCAAGCTAATTTGGGATGTCAAGATAGTCCAATTGGTCAAGAATGTCAAGGTCTATTCCACCCTTCATACCATGAACCCTACCAACAACCTTCATTTCAACCTCGTTACCCACCACACCCACCCTATAGATCATACCATGAACCTTCTCCTCTACCATATAACCCTTATCATGAGCCACATTTTAATCCTCCATCATATAACCGCATGCTTTATCATAACCCTTCTCCTTCATTCCATTCCACTTTCTAACCATACCATCGACCTTATGAGCCTCTCTACCCACCATTTCCACAATCTTATGGACCTCATTCCCAACCATGTGAGCCACACCAAGAACCGACCATTGGTGAAGTCATTCAAGAGTTTCAAAACCAAATCACTCAAACTATCAATGAAGAGCAGTCCAACAAGGACACCTTTGCTCATCAAATGAAAGTGATTCAAGAGTTTTAAACTCAAATGGATGGTCATACCAAAGAGCAGCGATTACAAATGGACATTCTTCTCAGCAGGATGGAACAACAAGAGAAAGAAAGTGAGAGATTGGAAAAGGAACTTGAACGTCTCACTTAGCAAGCACAAGTGTTGAAGAATCCCCAAGGACATCCTCCTTCCATATCCTTCCAAACACATGAAGTGGAGCATATACAAGAAAGCACTGAGGAGCTGGAGGAAGCATAAAAGGCTTCTAAGTGCCATACTCCACCAAAGAATCACCCACCACCTACCCTTCCATATGAACATAGTTTTTTTTAGTCTTATGCTATTGAATTGAATTTGAAATCAATCCTTGCCATCCCAACTATTGATGATCGAGTGCATGCTTTAAGGGAAGCAAATAACAAGTTGGATACCGAACATCAACGCTTATTGGATGCTGCATGGGAGTCTGGCACTTTAAGGGGGAAAATATATAAGCTCAATGAAATAGTAGATCTCTCTAACGCTATCATACATCATATATGGTGGGAGCAATCTGGAGGTGAAGAGGGAGCTCCAATCTTTTCAAAGTTGCATATAGAGCAAGAGGGAAGTCCTAAAAATGTTCCAATGTTCACTCAACTCCAATCTTCCCAGAATTTAAAGTCTTGTGAAGTGCCACCTAACATTGAAACCAAGTTGGAACAATATGGCATTCTCTATCCAGAAATTCAAGAGCAAAGAGTCTAAGTTCAAGAGTTACATGCCACTTCACAAGTGGAAGACTTCAAACCTTTGGTGCCTATTCCCACACAAGCACATGAAGTGGAGCAGGTTCAGAAGAGCATTGAAGAGGCTTCTCTACCATTCGGTAATAATCCTATCCTTATAGAAGTAAACTCTCTACTCCTTTAACTTGTGAAGCAATTAATGATTTAAGTGATGATGAGGTGGATGAGGAAATCATTGTTGAATCCCCTTAAATGTTTGAAAATGTAATTGCTCAATCCATTAGTTCAAGTAGTAGTGATTCAATTGTACTTGTTGATGACCCTGCTCCTACTTCTTTGTGTGATCCTTTAACTGTTGAAAATGCTTTTCTTCATAGTACTAGAGATGATTGTAATCAATTGAATGATATATTTTCATGTTCTTGTGCGAAAGATCAAATATGTGTAGATTGTTATCATGACAAATGCCACTTGCTTGTTGAGTTTCAAAAGAAAGCATTTAATAAAGTGATTGATTCTACCATTGATCTTGATACACATCCTAGTATTATTGATGATTATAAGCATGACACTTGTGAACATGTTGAATCTTGTATAAATGCTACTGTGGTCGTTGTGATTGAGAAAGACAATAGCCTAAGAAATGATATTTCTCTTGATTCCAATGAATTGCATGCTAGTTTCATATGGAAAGATTCAAATGTTTTAATTGATGATATTACAAATGAAAATGATTCTTTCCATATGATTCTTTCTTGTGATTTGCCACCCGATATAGAAAAGAAAAATGATTCTTTTGAAGATTCAAAAGTTTTAGGTGGCAACAATTTGAACAATTCTCTTCTTTCTTCCACTCTTTTACCTTCCATCTCTTGTAATTGCAATGATGATGTGGTGTACCCCAACTCTATATTGGATTCCGCACCTTCCACTTTGCAAAAACAAGAGGATTTTCAAAAATTGACTGGTTGTCTCACTCCTACTGATGGGAGTGTCATTGATTTCCTTGGATGTGATAGTTACTTGGAGAATTTGGAACTTAACATGCCTTTACTTCACTTGAAATCTCTCCATGTTTCTATTTTTGGATGGAATACTGCTCTTTGCTTGTCAATTGTGCAGGCACATTCTTGGAAAGGTCATCAGAGGAGCCAACATCCACCATACATCCTTGGACCTCTTCCGATTGATCCTAAGCCACCTCCACCAAGGAAATCCAATGCGGGAGAAGTTATTTTTAACGACAAATGCATGATTCTCATCAGGGATGAGAACTTCTCCTTCAAGCGACTTAAGATACTTTAACACAGGTTGTCTCTTTCCTCACTTGTTTTCTTCTTAAATCCTATGATTCTTTGAGCTTAATTTTTGTGTGAAGAAGATAAGTGTGGGGGAGGGACACAAACCAGTAGAAAAAGGTAGCAGTTGCTTAGTTTAATAGGTATAATAAGAACCCCCTTTGTATGCTTTGCATCTTTTTGCCACTACCATACTTAATTACCATTGTGCCTTGAATCTCACCTTGCTACGCATTCTCTTTAGAGTTGCTTTACACATTGAGGACAATGTGTTGATTAAGTGTGGGGGAGGGAAATGCATTTTGAATCTCATTGGTTGTTTTTAAATGAAAAATGCCTTAAACTAGAAAATTTTTCAAGAATGACTTGCTTTGATGCATGTCCTAAGTAATAAAGGGTCGCATTTGCCACTTTGGAATGTGATTTGTGAGAAATTCTTTGAACTTTCATGATTTCTGTTCATCCTCAAACAAGTAGTCCATGAGACTATTTTCCCGCTTATTATAGTAGCTTTTATAGCAAAGGAAGCCTGGTTAATTTTACAGAAGGAGTTCCAAGGTGATTCAAAGGTAATTGTTGTGAAATTGCAATTGCTGAGATGTGACTTTGAAATTTTATTAATGAAGAATGATGAATCTATTGCTTAGTTTTTGGCAAGAACAATGGAAATAGTTGGTCAGATGAGGTCCTACGGAGAACATATTTCAGATGAGACGATCATTGCAAAAGTTATGCGAAGCTTGATTGCCAAGTTTAATCATGTTGTAGCTGTCATAGAAGAAGCCAAGGATTTGTCAGTTCTTTATGTAGATGAACTGATGGGTTCTTTTCAAGCTCACGAGGCAAGAATCAATTGATCAGTAGCAAAGAATGAGGAGAAGGCGTTCCAAGTGAAGGAGACCACCACGAAGCATGAAGAAAATGACCGCTCGACAAGTAGAAGTCATGGAAGAGGAGGATTCCGTGATGGTCGTGGCCGTGGCCGTGGTGGCAGAGGTAGAGGAAGGTAATTTAATGAGCAAGGTAACACAAAAAATGGCATTCAATGTTATTATTGCAACAGATATGGGCATATACAAGCTGATAGTTGGTTTAAAGATCAGAAGATGAATTTTATAGCAGAGGATGAGGAGGACAACATGCTTTTTATGGCCTGTATTGATACTAACCAAAAGCCAAGTAATTTGTGGTTGTTGACAGTGGATGTTCAAATCATATGACTGGCACCAAATCCTTATTTAGGGAGCTTGATGAGTAACAGAGGATAAAGGTGCAGCTTGGGAACAAAAGGGAGATGTAAGTTGAAGGAAAAGGTACAGTGGCTATAGATACTAGCCAAAGCAAAGTAAAAATGTTGGACAATGTTCAATATGTACTTGATTTAGGATATAATCCACTGAGCGTTGGACAATTAATGGCTGGTGGATATTCTGTTTTGTTTGATGATGATGCATGTGTCATTACAAATAAAAAGCCAGGCCAAAAGGTTCACATCAGCATGATTCCAAACAAGATGTTTCCGTTAGATGTTGCAAATATAGAGAATTTTGCTCTAGCTGCAGGTGCAAAGGATAACTGAAAGCTATGGCATTTGAGGTATGGACATCTCAATATAAAGGGCCTGAAACTACTAATTGATAAAGGTATGGTTCTTGGACTACCTACAATTAATTCTATTGATTTATGTGAGAGTTGCATTTATGGAAAACAAACTAGGAAGTCATTTCCTATTGGAAAAGCTTGGAGAGCTTCTGAATGTTTGGAACTAATTCATTCTGATTTATATGGGCCTATGCAAATTAAGTCTCTTGGTGGGAGTCATTATTTCTTATTGTTTACTGATGATTACAGTCGTATGAGTTAGGTGTATTTTGTAGAAAACAAATCAGAAACTTTTGAGAAGTTTCAAAAATTTAAAGCTTTGGTAGAAAATCAAAATGGCTGTCAAATCAAAGTTCTCTATACAGATCGATGAGGAAAGTTTGTGTCCAATGAATTCAATTTGTTCTGTGAAGAAAATAGCATTCATAGGGAGTTGACAACTCCTTATACTACAGAGCAAAACGGTGTAGCTGAACGGAAGAACCGAACCATTGTAGAAATGGCACGGAGCATGCTACAAGCAAAAAGACTCTCAAATATGTTTTGGGTAGAAGCTATAGCAACATCTGTCTACTTGTTGAATCTCTCACCAACAAGGGCTGTCATGAATAAGACTCCATATGAAGCTTGGTATAGAAGGAGGCCAAATGTAAGTCACTTAACAAACTTTTTGTTGTAGTTCTTATGCTTTGATAAATTCTCAAGCTTGAAAAAAGCTTGATGAAAAATTTGAAAATTGCATTTTTATTGGTTATTGTACTCAATCTAAAGCATACAGATTGTATAACCTCTCAATAGCAAGATTTTAATTAGAAGGGATGTAATATTTGATGAAAATGCAAGCTAGAATTGGAATGAAAAGCAGGCACAACAAGAGCTTTTTGACCTTATTAAAGTGCCTCTAGATAGGGGAGAAAGGCAAATGGTAGCAAGCTCTCATGATATCTCATCCCCATTGACAACACAATGCAGCAACAATCCTTCCTCTACAACTCTTGAAGAGGTCTCAATTGAACCAATCCCATCAATCGAGGCAATTTCATTGAGGAGATCAACAAGAGTTAAGAAGCCTAATCCTAAATATAGTGATTATATATATACTTGTCAATTTGCTCTTACCGTTTTAGATCCACTATATTATGAGGAATCAGCTGAAAAGGAAGAGTGGCAGAGAGTATCGGTGGAGGAAATAAAATCCATTAAAAAGAATGTGATTTGACCGTGTCTTTACGCCTTGGGGTCAAATGCAAAATATTTTTAATCCAAGAATTGCAGTACATTGCAACACTCAGGTCGTCTCACTTGAGGAGCATTTATTAAGCTACCTAAATAATCTAATTATCATGCAATGTAATAAAAACAAGGGGAAAGCGGGTCTTGGATTTTTCAAATTAATAAACTAAAGAACATACAAATTAATTAAATGCTAAGCTATTGTTTTTGGTCATTTTTTCCTTATGAAAATAGAGAATGAGTAAAAGTGAATGGAATGGTATGGAGTGGAAAATATGAATAAAGAATGCTCTTGGTAATGAAGAGAATGTCAATCCTTGATCAAAAATATTATGGGAGTTAAGAATTCATTAAGTCTTAAGAGTAACCTCAAAATAACACTTGAGTCCAATAATCTCAATTAATAATAGCTCCTACAAACATAGCTAACTACTACTTCTTGAGATATTGTTAAAACCACTTAATGTGTAATTGAAATTGGAATAATGCAACATGAGTCTTCTTGAATTTGAATGCTAAACAGCCCCTCAAGGATACAAATCAACCACATTAACTAGACAATAACACGATAATTAACATAATCTCATTGCAACCACAAAGAAATTAAAACATATATAATCTTCACATTGTAAAATTCAATCTCAACTAAAATTATCAAACCAAAAAAGACAATTAACATTAATCTCAATTCCAGTATCACATATATGAAAATTCCTAAAACTAGGCAATCCAAATATATATAACTCTAGACTAATGGAATGATAGCAAAACTCCCCTTTGTAGTCCAATAAGCTCAAGAAACTCTTCATCACCAAGAATTAATGAATTAGTCACTCATGAGCCACTGCCATCTTCATAATCAATTATCCAACCAAATTTCCAGAAAAATCAGTCACATGTGACCTTAAATGCAATCATAGCATCATAAAACACCACCATAATTCCATGGAAAATGATGAAATGGCCAAAATAATGGGGAAAGAAAGTAAAAGCTATGGGTCCAGAGGGCAAAAACAGAGAGAATGAGGCAATGGAAGTAAAAGGGAAATAGGAAGGTGACAATGATGAAGAAGAATAGAGGTTCGGTGATGATGGTGGTGGAATGATTTTGGAGAAACAGAGCCGATGGTTGTTTCTATACTTTGATCTTCGCTTCCAGGTTCAAGCTCTCACAGCCCCAAGCTCGCGGTACTACTCTGTTGGTCTGCAACTCAGCTCTGTCTTGCTGACGATGATGTCAGAACAGAGGAAGCTACGGTCCAGATTGGTTTAAAACAAAGGAGGCTGCAGGAAATGGTGGTTGAAGGAGAGAAGAAGGTCAACGTGATGGATCTCTCAACTCTTCCCTTGCGGCACCACGCTCCCAGTTCTGTAGCTTCAGTTCGGGACCTCTGGTGCAGTGTGGTCTCAACCTCGCCGGTGACGGAGAGGTAAGGTCAAGGAGAGAAAATGGTCGCCGGTGAGGACTGAAGAAGAAAGTGAACTTGATTGATCCCAAAAAAAATCCCCACTGCTTGCAGTGCCTTTCGTTTTTATTCTCCCAGCTGCAGATTGCCTCTCAGGTCCCTCCTCTCTTTTGGATATATTGTTCTCCATTTGCTGCCATTTCCAGAATCCAAATGTAGAAGCCCTAACACAGTGGCCCTGATGATCTGCTCTTTTAGCCTATTGGGTCTCCATTTCTAGCATTCTCAGGTTGCAGATAATGAATAGTAACCCCGGTTAAAACTTCCATTTTGACTAGGGACTAATCTGAAATTATTAAAAGTTTGGTTGAAGGACTTAAGTGTAAAGTTTTAAAATGTTGGCACGGTCAAATGTAATATCTCAAACATCTGGGTTTTTTCTGTGATTTTTCTAGGGCCCTTTTCTACACATTTTTGTAATTTTCACAAAATCTTGGGACCTTTTCTGTAATTTTTTTTCTAATCCTCAAAATATTAATTTTAACCCTTTAAAATCTCCAATTTCCTTCCGTAACACCAACAATGCAAAATTAAGCATAAAATAGCATTAAAAATCTAAGAAACAATTGTACAAAATAATTAATAATTTTGACCATTTTGCCCCTAATTACATTTAACTCAATACAATTGTTCTTAACTATAATTAATGCTTAATCACGCAATAATATCCATAAAATACATTTAAAATCCCAAATTAATCATGAAAAATCATGTAAAAATATGGTTCAATCAATTCCCCTAAACTTAGACCTTTGTACTCTTGAACAAAGGCAATGAAGTACAAGTTTCTAAATTCAAATCACTAAAGCATTTGAAGCTTGAGCAATTACATAATTAGAAAGCAATGAATCAATTAATCAAATTCCTCAAGCCAACACTAGTCATAGTCAAGCAATGCAAAGAAATTAGTTAACCTCACAATTCAAAATATTAGAATGAAGCATAAGAGAATTCTCAAGGTATTAGTGTTTAACTTATCTCACCTCATGGGGATAATTGCACTCTAATTCACTTAATCAACACCTTACCATAGGCTTGTAACAACTCTAATATCTCCACTATTTGTAGCAATAAATGCAATGAATCAAGAGGGCTTAAAAGGCTTGTAATGATGGATAAGGCTAAATGGAATGAATTAAATAGAGAAAGGAAATAGTTGATATGCAAGTCAAGATTAGTTGACAAGTTCATAGCATCTAAATAACTTGATAACCTTTTGCCAATTCTTTTTCTAAATCATGAATAAACGCCTTCTTAATATTTCTTTTGCTTTTCTTTCTTTATTCAAATCACTTTTCTATTATTTTTTTTCAATATTCTCTTTTTTTCTATTCAATTTTTCTTCTTCCCCCATTTTTTTTTCAATTCTCTTTTTTTTAACCTTTCCTTTCTTTTTATCTTCTTTTTCAATTATCTTCTACTTCTCTTTTCTATATACATGGCATTTCTATATATACATTGTTCAACTTTTTATTTGGCAAACCACTTTGATTTTAAAATGCCATGAACACTATGATTAAATGACATGACATGCATACAACATAGAAATGGCTCAAAACGGGTAAGCAAATGATAGATAAATGTAAGTTTGTGTTTGGGTTAAAAGGGTTTAGAATGAATGCCTCTTTTCATTTCCATCACACTAATGCAAATGCCGTTTCGAAGAAGAGTTGAAACAAGTTCTAGAAGGTGAAAAACCAAGTGAATATGCACATATGAAAAGAATTCAAGGCTCAAATAGTCTTCCAACAGGGCTTCTCCCTAATGCTCACTCCAATACAATCAATTGCACAGGAAGCTAACCACAATGCATTTACTTCACTATTCCTAATGCTAACCTTACAAATATAATTAATCAAAACATTGCAATCAATTAACAAAAATGCTCAACTCCCAAAAACATTAATGATGTGAAAACTTTCTTTTCTCAAAACAAGAAGTAAGCAAAAATCTAATTGTGGGTTCATTTCTTTTCACCATTTACTTGAAAAGAACAAAACATGGTTTCAAAAAGTTGCCAAAACACTAGATCACATGAAAGCTCACAAAATTTCTCACAAAACACATTTCTAAAGTGGCAAATGCGACCCTTTACCACTTAGGACATGCATCAAAGTGAGTCATTCTTGAAAAATTTTTGAAAAATTTTCTAGGTTAAGGCATTTTTCATTGAAAAACAACCAATTAATGGGATTTAAAATGTATTTCCCTCCCCTACACTTAATCAACACATTGTCCTCAATGTATAAAGCAACTCTAAAGAAAATGCTTAGCAAGTGAAAATTTGAGGCATAATGGTAATGAAGTAGGGTAGTAGCCACAAATGTAAAGCATACAAAGGGAGTTCTTATTATACCTATTAAACTAAGTGACTTCTACCTTTTTCTACTGGTTTGTGTCCCTCCCCCACACTTATCTTCCTCACACAACAATTAAGCTCAAAGAATCATGTGAATCAGAAAGAAAACAAGTAAGGAAAGAGACAACTTGTGTTAGAGAATCTTTAGTCTCTTGAAGGATAAGTTCTCATCCCTGATGAGAATCATGCATTTGTCATTAACAACATCTTCTCCCGCATTGGATTTCCTTGGTGGAGGTGGCTCAGGATCAATCGGAAGAGGTCCAAGGCTATACGATGGATGTTGGTTCCTCCGACAACCTTCCCAAGAATGTGCCTGTAAAGGATCTGAGCAAACAGCAGTATCCCATCCAAAAATAGAAACATGGAGAGATTTCAAGTGAAATAAAGGCATATTAAGTTCCAAACTCTCCAAGTAACTATCACATCCAAGGAAATCAATGGCACTCCCATCAGTAGAGTGAGACAACCAGTCAATTTTTGAAAATCCTCTTGTTTTTGCAAAGTTGAAGGTGCAGAATCCAACTTAGTGTTGGGGTACACCACATCATCATTGCAATTACAAGAAATAAAAGGAAAAAGAGTGGAAGAAAGAAGAGAATTGGTCAAATTGTTGCCACCCAAAACTTTTGAATGTTCAAAAGAATCATCTTTCTTTTCTATATCAGGTGGCAAATCACAAGAAAGAATCATATGAAAAGAATCAATTTCATTTGTAAAATCATCAATCCAAGCATTTGAATCTTTCCGTATAAAACTATCATGTAATTCAGTGGAATCAAGAGAATGATCTTCTTCTAGGCAATAGTTTTTCTCATTCACAACAACCACAGTAGCATTTATACAAGATTCAACATGTTCACAAGTGTCATGCTTATAATCATAAATAGTACTAGGATGTGTATCAAGATCAATGGTAGAATGAACCACTTCATTAAATGCTTTCTTTTGAAACTCAACAAGCAAGTGGCATTTGTCATTATAACAATCTACACATATTTGATCTTTCGCACAAGAACATGAAAATATATTATTCAATTGATCACAATCATCTCTGGTACTATGAAGAAAAGCATTTTCAACAGTTAAAGCATCACACAAAGAAGTAGGAGCAGGGTCATCAACAAGTACAATTGAATCACTACTACTTGAACTAATGGGTTGAGGAATTACATTTTCAAACATTTGAGGGGATTCCACAATGATTTCCTCATCCACCTCAGCATCACTCAAATCATTAATTGCTTCACAAGTTAAAGTAGTAGGAGAGTCTACTTCTATAAGGATAGGATCATTACTGAATGGTATAGAAGACTCTTCAAAGCTCTTTTGAACTTGCTCCACTTCATGTGCTTATGTGGGAATAGGCACCAAAGGTTTGAAGTCTTCCACTTGTGAAGTGGCATTTGGCTCATGAGCTTTAACTTCTTGCTCTTGAATTTCTGAGCAAAGAATGTCAGGTTGCTCCAGCTTGGTTTCGACGTGAGATGGCACTTCATAAGACTCCAAATTCTGAGAGCATTAGAGTTGACTGAGCTTAAGAACATTTTCAGTATTGCCCTCCTGTTTGACATGCAACTTTGAAAAGATTGGAGCTCCCTCTTCACCTCCAGATTGCTCCCACCATATATGATGTATGATAGCGTTAGAGAGATCTACCATTTCATTGAGCTTATCTATTTTCCCCCTCAAGGTGCCAGACTCCCATGCAGCATCCAATAAGTGTTGATGTTCGGTATTCAACTTGTTATTTGCTTCCCTTAAAGCATGCACTCAATCATCAACAGTTGGGATGGCAAGGATTGATTTCAAATTCAATTCAATAGCATAAGACTCAAAAACACTATGTTCATATGGAAGGGTAGGTGGTGGGTGAGTCACTGGTGGAGTATGGAACTTTGAAGCCTTTTGTGCTTCCTCCAGCTCCTCAGTGCTTTCTTGTATATGCTCCACTTCATGTGTATGGAAGGACATAGAAGGAGGATTTGCTTAGGGATTCTTCAACACTTGTGCTTGCTGAGTGAGTCACTCAAGTTCCTTTTCCAATATCTTACTCTCTTTCTCTTGTTGTTCCAATCTTCTGAGAAGAAAGTACATTTGTGATTGCCGCTCTTTGGTATGATCATCCATTTGAGTTTGAAACTCTTGAATCACTTCCATTTGATGAGCAAAGGTGTCCTTATTTGAATGATCTTCATTGATGGTCTGAGTGATATGGTTTTGAAGCTCTTGAATGACATCACCAATGGTCGGTTCTTGCTGTGGCACAAATGGTTGGGAATGAGGTCTATAAGATTATGGAAATGATGGGTAGAGAGGCTTATGAGGTGGATGGCATGGTTGGAAAGAGGAACAAAATGAAGGAGAAGGGTCATGATAAGGCATGTGGTTATATAATGGAGGATTAGAATTTGGCTCGTAATATTGGTTATATGGTAAGGGAGAAGGTTTATGGTATGATCTATAGAGTGGGTGTGGTGGGTAACGAGGTTGAAATGAAGGTTGGAATAAAGGTTGTTGGTAGGGTTCATGTTGTGGAGGGTGGAATGGACCATGACATTCTTCACCAATTGAACTATCTTGACATCCCAGATTGGCTTGAAGAAGCTACAATGTTTGTTGAATAACACGGATGCATTCAGAGATGGACTCTTTCCTTTCAGTCGAATCTCCTACATAAAAGTGAGAGTGAAAGGGTAAACCTTGATTACCCTTAAACCAAGCCATGAAATTCAATCACACAATCCCAATGGATCACAAGATGACTATCTAACTAAACACTATAAAAAAAAGAATCTAAGAGAATGCGAATGTAAGTGAAAAAGAAGAAAAGTATCAAATTGACAAACAAAGCAAAATATGCTATGAATTAACTTGAAGACATGGTAAATTCATACAATTGAGCTCAAAATCAGATCAAATTGAAGCAAATAACACCACACGGATGTTAGATCTCATGTTTTGATGATAACAAAGAATGGTATGAAAAATATTTGGTTAATAAATAAGTTTGAACAAAGTAATAACAGGGAAAATCATCACCTGAAGTAAGCATTGGAGTAATGAAGAAAGGCCAAAATAAAAAGCTGAGAAACATAATCAGAAGTAAGTTTTCTAAGGCATTACTCGAGTAAGTACTCGAGTAATAAGACAGAAACTTGAAGTAACCAGAGACACCTTCAAGTAACCTCCCAATGATACTCGAGTAAATACTCGAGTAATAAGGTAAAAGTTTTCAAGTGACTTTCAGCCTCCCAACGTTACTCGAGTAGGTACTCGAGTAACTATGTAAAAGACTTCCAGTTGCTCTCGGCCTGCCAATGATACTCGAGTACGTACTCGAGTTACTCTGTTTCAAGAAATATGTTGCTCTCGACATTTTCAACCCTGCCAATGTTACTCGAGGAGCTACTCGAGTAACTCATTGTGGTAAGCAAAAACCTGAAGGTAGTACTCGAATAACTTGATCTGGTTTTATCACATTTCACTCGAGGCACTACTCAAGTATGCAAGTATTCAATGACTCATTTAAAGTGGATTACTCGAGTAAGCAATCGAGTATACAGAGTTATTTAGAAGAAAAACTTCAAGTCATTACCCGAGTAAGCCATGCAGAAAAATTATGGTTACTCGAGTATGTACTCGAGTAACAAGGTAATCAAACTTAAAGTGCTCTCGGCCTTGAAATCCTGCCAACATTACTGGAGTGAAGCATCGAGTAACCTAAAGTTTGTTTGAAAGTTTACTCGAGTTGCTACTCGAGTAACTAATGAAGAAAAGTGTACTTTACCCGAGTAAGTACCCGAGTAAACAGGTATTTCCAAAGGTTTGAATTTTTGTTTACTCCATGTACTACCCAAGTAATGTTATGTTTGCTTATTGACTTGCAGTTTATCAAAGTCTTCCCGATGATACTCGAGTATGTACTCGAGTAAACTTTAATGAATACTCGAGTAACTACTTGAGTATGCAAGTCCAGAAATTTAGAAATCATTCCAACGTTCATTGATTTGTTTCCTATATGATTAACCTTTCATTATATTAGTATTCTTAGCATATTTACAGATAAACAATGAAGAGATCTTAATAAATAAGGAAAGTCAAAAGCAACGTTCAATTGTCACCTACCGCCACCTACCGCAAACAGATATTTTTCAAATACTGAAAAAGTCAACAGTGGCTGGGTACTCTCCAACGAACGAGAAGAAAATGTTCCAACAGTCACTACCAACACTTCTATATATATGGGAACATCCAAATAGAGAAAAAGAACAAGAACATACACACGAATGTATCATCAAGTTCATTACTCTATTTTACTCATATTTGGAATTCTGTACTTCAGTGATTCTTATTCACTCTGTGAGAGAGATATTTCATTCAAACTCAATATTTGTTATTGAGATAACTTAAGGTTGTGGAACCTTGAGTTGGGATTGGATTACAACTTGTAAGGGGGAGCGAGTGTCCAGGCGAAGGAACTTGCTTGTACTGAGGTGCCAAGAACCCACTGAATCTTAGAAGTTATAGTGAAATTCTCAAAGAAGCTCTGAGGACTGGATGTAGGTCAAAGTGGTTGTGGCCGAACCAGTATAACTCTCGGTGTACACTTCGGTGATATTTCTCCTTACTCTTTATTGCTTTATATTCACCGTCAAGTTTTTATATTTGCAACGAAATTTAGTATCACCCAATTCACCCCCTCTTAGGTGAAACGCTTGCTGTAACATTTGGTATCAGAGTGTAGGTCTTCTTGTTAAGGTATAACAACCTAAGAAGGATCCAATGTCAAGCATGGGTGAAGGAATTCTTCCCGACGGAGCATCCATCACTAGACCTCCAGGTTTCAGTGGCAAACATTTTTCTTTCTGGAAAGCAAAGTTCAAAGTATTCGTGATGACTACTAAATATGGGCTATGGGATGTGATTGAGAGTGGAAACTATCAACCTACAAAGATTGTAGATTCTTAGAAAATTCCCAAGATGCCAGCGGAATACGATGAGAATGACAAGAAACTTATCACTCTCAACAGCAAGGCAATTCTGATGTTACAAAGTGCTTTAAGTCAAAGTGAGTACTTCAGAATTTGCACACTTCCAACAGTAAAGGAAATGTGGGAAGCTCTGGAAATAGCTCATGAAGGAACTTCGGGAATAAAGGAGAATCGAATCAATACCTTGGTCACTGAATTCGATCTACTTCGAATGAAATCAGGTGAATCAATATCTGAATTTGAACTTAGGTATACTCATCTTGTTAATCAACTTGCAGCACTTGGGAAAGTTTATGATCAGCATACCCAAGTACGAAAAATTTTGAATATTCTTTCTAAAGAGTGGGAGGCCAAAGTCACTGCAATAGAAGAAGCAAAAGGAGAATAAATGAGATCAGTTGCTTCTCTATTTGGAAGTTTTTCTGAATATGAAAGCAAACTAAAGTTCAAACGGGAACTAGATGACATCGATGACAAGAAAAAGAAAGGCCTAGCACTAAAAGCAAAAGAAGAAAATCAAGATGAGGATGAGGAGTTTGACGATGACGAAATGGGCCTAATCATAAAACAATTCAGAAAGTTCTACAAGAAAGGTCAAGGCTTCAAATACTTTCAAAAAGGAGGAACTACCAGCAAAGATCATATCATTTGCTACGAATGTGGAAAACCAGGACATATCAAATCAGAATGTCCGGAACTGAATCAAAAGAGCAAAGAAAAGAGAAAAGGCAAATTCTTTAACAAAAAGAAGGCCTTTGTATCTGCTATATGGGGAGATAGTTCATCTGATGAAGAAAGTGATGAAGAAGAAGTAGCTAATATATGTCTTGTAGCTCAAGAAGAAACAAAAGAAGAGGTAAATGATTCTGATCCTACCTATGATGAATTACTCTTTGAATATAATGCTTTACATTCTCAATTCATCAAAGTAGTTAAAGAATTAATTATTTTCAAAAAGAAAAACAAAGCTCTTGAAATTGAACTTAAAGAAAGTTCAGAAAAGAATTGTGAAAATTGTCCTTCTTTGAAAAAGAAAAAACTGATTTTACAAAAACTCTTGAAAAATTTACTCAAGGAAGTGAGATGCTAAATGTTATTTTAAAAGCTCAACGATTTGTAAATGACCGATCTGGAATTGGATATGATCCAAAATCAGATAAGAGGAAAGGTAGAAAGAAAGCAGGAGGTAAGTTATATTTAAATTATTTCCAGTATTCTGTACATACATCGAATCCTTTTGCATTTTGTAATTACTGTAATAGAAAAGGTCATTATACTTCTTCATGCATTCATAAGAAGAAAGGAAACATAGGAACCTACAAATGGGTACCTAAAGGCTCATATGTTCAGAAAATTATTTGTACTAACCCAAAAGGACCCAAAAAGATGTGGGTACCTAAGACTTAGTCATTTGTTTGCAGATATGTCTCAAGGCATCCAAAAACAACAAATGGTACATAAACAGTAGATGCTATAGACATATGACCGGTGATTTCGAAAGCTTTACCAAATTACAACCTAAAGAAGGTGGAAAGGTAAAATTTAGGGGAAATCAAACCTGAAGGATAGCAGGAATTGGTGAAATCAAAAATGACAAAGGAATACAAGTCAAAGATGTATATTATGTTGAAGGCTTGTGTCATAATTTGTTGAGTCTAAGTCAAAGTGCAGACAAAACAACTAGTTAATATTTGACCAGAGGAATGCTTAATTATCAACAAGAATGACTTACCACTTGTTAAGAAGAATATCAAGGCTAAGCTCAGAGCAAAAAGGGAAGGTAACTGCTATACTCTAGATATTAGTATAAATGAATCTGAAAACTGTTTTCTGAGTAATGCTGATGAAAGTTGGCTATGGCATAAGAGATTGGCTCATGTTAAAATGCATCAATTAGGCAAACTACTCAAAAAGGATTTAGTTCTTGGATTACCCAAAGTAACTTTCAAAAATGAATTGATTTGTGACGCATGTCAAAAGGGTAAACAAACTAAATCATCTTTCAAATTAAAAAATGAGATTTCAACAAATAGACCACTACAATTATTGCATATGGATTTAGTTGGCCCTGCAAGAGTAAAGAGTCTTGGTGGCAACTTATATTCATTGGTCATTGTTGATTATTTCTCCAGATTTATATGGGTTATTTTTCTATCATCAAAAGATGAAACCTTTGAAGAATTTATTATTTTTGCCAAGAAAGTGCAAAATGAGAAAGGTATGTCCATTACAGGTATTAGGACTGATCATGGTGGAGAATTTGAAAATGAAGCCTTTGAAGAATATTGTGATACTAATGGCATTGATCACAATTTCTCTGCTCCAAGGACGCCTCAACAAAATGGAGTTGTGGAACGCAAGAATAGAGTGCTCACTAAAATGGCTAGAGCAATGTTGAATGAAAAGAACGTGTCTCAAGTTTTCTGGGCTGATGCTATGAGTACAGCATGCTATATTTCAAATAGAGCCTATATTAGAACAAAACTTGGAAAGACACCATACGAGCTGTACAAAGGAAGAAAGCCAAATATTGCTCATCTACACATCTTCGGTTGTAAGTGTTTCATTCATAATAATGGTAAGGATAACTTAGGAAAATTTGATTCTAAAACTGATGAAGGAATTTTCCTAGGATATTCTAACCAAAGTAAAGCGTATAGAGTTTTCAATAAAAGAACATATGTTGTTGAAGAATCAATTCATATTGTATTTGATGAATTTGAATCCTCTGACAAAACCATTGATGAAGAACAGGAAGTTGTTTTAAATCAAGAAAATGGTCAATCTATTTCTAAATCTCTTATTCCAGAAGTTGATGAAACCAAGGAAGAAGAACAAACACTAGGACAACCTAGAGCCTGGAAATACAATAAAAGTCATCCCTTAGATCAAGTCATAGGAAATGTTAATGAAGGGATCAAAACTAGAAATAGAATTTTCAATGAAGTAAGCTTTTCTACATTCATTTCTGAGATTGAACCTTCTAACATTGATGAAGCCCTATCAGACAATGATTGGGTTATAGCAATGCAAGAAGAACTAAATCAATTTGAAAGAAATCAAGTTTGGGATTTGGTACCCCGACCCAAAGATCATCTGATCATTGGAACCAAATGGGTATTCAAGAACAAACTTGATGAATCCGCAATTATTGTCAGAAACAAGGCATTGGTGGCCAAAGGCTATAATCAGGAAGAAGGTATTGATTATGAGGAAACGTATGCTCCAGTGGCTAGATTGGAAGCTATACGCGTACTCTTAGCCTTTGCATGCATCAAAGGATTCAAACTCTATCAAATGGATGTAAAGAGTGCATTTCTAAATGGTTACATCATGGAAGAAGTATACGTAGAACAACCTCCAGGTTTTGAGGATGTAACTAAACCTGACCATGTTTTCAAACTCAAAAAGGCTTTATATGGTTTAAAACAAGCTCCTAGAGCATGGTACGAAAGGCTCAGTAAATTTCTTATTGATCAAGGTTTTGTACGGGGAAAAGTTGATACAACACTTTTTATAAAATGAAAACGTGATGATATTCTGATTGTTCAAATATATGTTGATGACATTGTTTTCGGTGCTACTAATGAATCTCTGTGCAAGGAATTTTCTGAGATAATGCAGGGAGAATTTGAGATGTCAATGATGGGAGAATTGAATTTCTTTCTTGGTTTGCAAATCAAACAAAGAAAGAATAGAATCTTTATATCTCAAACAAAGTATTTAAAAGAGTTGTTAAAGAAGTATGGAATGGATGAAGCAAATGGCACGGACACGCCTATGAGCTCAACTACTTTGCTTGATGCTGATGTCAAAGGGAAAGACTACAACAACACAAAATACAGAGGAATGATTGGATCATTACTCTATCTCACGGCAAGTAGACCGGACATTCAATTTAGTGTTGGCATATGTGCAAGATATCAATCAGCACCAAAGGAATCACATGCCGAAACTGTCAAACAAATCTTTAGATATCTTGCTGACACCCCAAAATTGGGTCTATGGTATCCCAAAGGAAGAAGTGAATATCTAGTTGCATATTCAGACTCTGATCATGGAGGATACAAAACAGACAGAAAGAGCACCAGTGGACAAGGACAATTTCTTGGAGGATCTCTTGTCTCATGGTTCAGCAAGAAACAAAATACAGTGTCTCTTTCTTCAACGGAAGCCGAATATGTTGCAGTCTCAAGTTGTTGTGCACAAGTGATATGGTTAAAACAACAACTACAAGATCTTGGTATTTATCTCAAAGAAATACCAATCTATTGTGACAATACCAGTACGATAAGCTTGGCGAAAAATCCAGTTCAACATTCTAGAACCAAGCATATCGATGTTAGACATCACTTCATCAGAGATCATGTCCAAAAGAAAGATGTGAAAGTAATATTCATTCCTACTCATCTTCAACTAGCTGATATCTTCACTAAACCCCTTGCAAAAGATCAATTTCTATACATTAGAAGAGAATTGGGAATGGTAAATCCCAATGAATTGTAAGTTATTTCAGCTTCTCATAATATTAGATGAAGTCATTTGATAATGTTTTGATGATTACTAATTTAAGCATCGGAGTATGTAGAAACTTGTTTTCCAGGAAGATTGAAACTCTGTTTTGAGAAATAAAAACAGAGGTCATCAAAGGACACCTTTACTGGAGTACCAACTTGAAGTAATGACTGACAGTGAAGCATTACCCGAGGAACAACTTGAAGTAAAAGAGCACTTTACTCGAGTAACTACTCGAGTAATGGTCTTCCAAAACTGGAAGTAACGCATCAAGTTTCTTGGAATTTGAATCAAACGGTTTATTGGTGAGAACTGAACAATCCAATCTGAAAATGAAAGGTTACCCGAGGCGAGCCTCGAGTAACTTGAAGCTTACTCGAGTAAGGACTTGAGTAACTACAAGTCCAGATCACCAATTTGATGAGAAACGACTCAAATTTGCTCTAGATTGGCTAAAAAATGATCGAGGGAACGTACATGGATAATTACAATATTATTCATGCCAGGTACGCAACTTAAATGAATTATTTTAAAAATTTTCTGTATGATCACTCGAGTAGGGACTCGAGTAAACATGCAATTTACTCAAGTAAGGCCTCGAGTAACGTCGGGTTTTAGGTCTTTATCTATCGCAAACTCGGTCATTTCCACAAAATCTCCTCGAGTAAATCACTCTGTTTTCTCACAATCTCTTTCTTATTTGATTTCTGACAAAACCCATAGATTTCAGCTCCAAAAACTTCCTAGGTTGTTCAAAATCCTCCAGCCCTAACTCTTGACTTATTCCTCTATTTTTCTGAAATCTCAAGCTTTATTTGATTCAGAATGGTTAGAACCAAAAACCTCACTCCCACATATTCTTCTGGATCCCCACAACTCACTGATCCTCTTTCTTCTCCTCCCAGAAAGAGAAGAAAACTCACACCTAGGTCAAAAGCCAAAGTCCAACTCAAACCTCAACCTCAACCGAAACTGAAAGGGGTTGTTATCAAAGAGCCAGTAGTTACAATAGCTCAATCTAGGAAGAGCACCTCTACTGGGAGAGGAAAAAGTGCAAAATCTCCCTCACCTCCACCTTTTGATTCCTCAACTCCTTCCTTTACACCAAAACCTCCTAAAAAGCCTAAATATGATGTGAATGTGGCTAAGGCAATGGCTAGCATTCTGGGTCAGCTTGAGAAGAGGCAGTCTTCAAAGAAATCAGAACTGCCAGAAGAGGAGATCACCAAACCTCCAAAGGGATTTAATGTCAACAAACTGGAAGAGTCCCCCAAGTACCTCACTCAATTCTCCAGGAGAAAAGTGTGCAAGACACACTATGTGGACCTCAAAGTACTTCAGGAGGTATTGAAGTATGATCTTAGTCCCTTTTTAGAACCATTTATGCCTTGACTTTCCATTAGACTTCCTTTTTGCACAAAAGTAGTCACATATTTTTACTGCAACCTTGAGATTCTAGATGAACCAAATAGAACTTCAGCTGAGGAAGAAATGACTACCACTGTGAGAGGCCAAAAGATTCTCATCTCACCTTCTAGGATAAATTTGTGGTTAAGGATAGAGAACCCCCCAGATGATATTTACTCCAAACTTGACTCAAACCAAATCTTCTCTGTCTTTAAACCTGGTGAGCTTGTAGGCCCTTTGAACTTCAAACCTAGTGATATGTGCGACTATCACAGGGTTCTATGGTATATATACTCTAGATCCCTTGTGAATAAAGCCAACAATTACACCCACTTCTTTGATAGGGACTATAAATGGTTTGCTTCCTTACTCCTGAAGGAACAGAAAGACTTGGGGGAGTACATATTCTCTGAGATGAAGAGATATAGAGTTGATGGGAAAGCTACCACACCGATGCCATATCCTCAGATTGTTTCACTCATTCTAAAGGAGAATAAGATATGGTATCTGGAGAGCAAAGAACATATTGAGAGGATTAATCCGGTTGGGAGAAACCAAATTGGCAAGCTCAACATTGACATTCCTCTCAAGGGTCCTCTGGAGTCTGGGTCAAGAAGAAGAAGACTGAGACTGAAACTAGCAAAATGGATGACACTCAGTCGTCGGCCCCAGCTGCCACTACATCATCACCATCTTTCCTCAATGCCACACTTCAGCATTTCATGGAGAATATGCACAGAGGATTCCATGTGGAATTGCCAACACCAATGCTGAACTAATAACCCACATGAATCACAAGATAACTGAGCTGGTTGAGAAGATGGATAAGAGGCACGAAGAGTTGCTAGCTTAGCAACGTGCCCAGGGTGAGACATTGAGATTGATTCTAGCACGACTGGATTCTTTGGGTCCCAGACCTTCTGCCGGTCCATCATCTTTTACACATGACACTTCTTCATCTCCAGAGCACATACCATCCCCAGAGCATATACCACCACCTCCAGAGAACATTCCTTCTGATATTCATCACTCTGAGGTTGAGCCACCTATCCCTCCAGTTTATAGTCCACCTGAGCCACAACCCAAAGACATTCTATACTCAGTGGATAACCCTGAAACTAATGAGACCATTCATATCATCATTGATGATTCACCACCCAAACCTCAGCCTGAATCCTCTCCTAAACCCATTCCATCTCCTACACATACAGAGGAAATCTCTCCCTCATCCTCTGATCATCATACTCCCAGTGGTACTGAAGAGGTTGAAACCACCACTATGATTGTCTACCAGCCTTCTCCTATTCCCCCAAGAGGAGACATCCATATTCCTCCACTGAATCTTCCTGAACCAGAATCTTCTAGTTCCTTTGACTCTTCTGGTTCAGATGGTCCTTTGGTTCTTCCAGTAAAGCCTATCTCCATGGTCAGGCCTTCTAGTCCTCTACTTGATTAATGAAGACAAAAAGGGGGAGAAGAGCTTGAGAGTAATTTTGTGGAAATTTCTGAGTCATTTTGGGTATTGTGGGTGTATATGGGATTTAGGGAGCTTTTTCAATTTATAACTTTCTTGTAATGAAATTTTAAGTTTAATGCAAGTTTATTTAAGTTATGAATTTATTTCAAGTCCATTTTAGCTTTTAAATTATAATACATTGTGGGACTAATGAGCTTGTTGTGTATGCAAGGTGAATGTTATGACTTCAAAAATACTTTGCATCTAAACTTAACAAGGTTTTCAAAATTATCATTGAATTCAAGAAGTTTTTTTAGTTGAAAACTTAACTTCAAAAATCTTGTTCAAAATCACCAAGTTTTGTCATCATCAAAAAGGGGGAGAATGTTAGATCTCATGTTTTGATGATAACAAAGAATGGTATGAAAAATATTTGGTTAATAAATAAGTTTGAACAAAGTAATAACAGGGAAAATCATCACTTGAAGTAAGCATTGGAGTAATGAAGAAAGGCCAAAAGAAAAAGCTGAGAAACTTGATCAGAAGCAAGTTTTCTAAGGCATTACTCGAGTAAGTACTCGAGTAATGAGACAGAAACTTGAAGTAACCAGAGACACCTTCAAGTAACCTCCCAATGATACTCGAGTAAATACTCGAGTAATAAGGTAAAAGTTTTCAAGTTGCTTTCAGCCTGCCAACGTTACTCAAGTAGGTACTCGAGTAACTATGTAAAAGACTTCCAGTTGCTCTCGGCCTGCCAATGATACTCGAGTACGTACTCGAGTTACTCTGTTTCAAGAAATATGTTGCTCTCGGCATTTTCAACCCTGCCAATGTTACTCGAGGAGCTACTCGAGTAACTCATTATGGTAAGCAAAAACCTGAAGGTAGTACTCGAATAACTTGATCTGGTTTTATCACATTTCACTCGAGACACTACTCAAGTATGCAAGTATTCAATGACTCATTTAAAGTGGATTACTCGAGTAAGCAATCGAGTATGCAGAGTTATTTAGAAAAAAAAACTTCAAGTCATTACCCGAGTAAGCCATGCAGAAAAATTATGGTTACTCGAGTATGTACTCGAGTAACAAGGTAATCAAACTTGAAGTGCTCTCGGCCTTGAAATCCTACCAACATTACTGGAGTGAGCATCGAGTAACCTAAAGTTTGTTTGAAAGTTTACTCGAGTTGCTACTCGAGTAACTAATGAAGAAAAGTGTAATTTACCCGAGTAAGTAACCGAGTAAATAGGTATTTCCAAAGGTTTGAATTTTTGTTTACTCCATGTACTACCCAAGTAATGTTATGTTTGCTTATTGACTTGCAGTTTATCAAAGTCTTCCCGATGATACTCGAGTATGTACTCGAGTAAACTTTAATGAATACTCGAGTAACTACTCGAGTATGCAAGTCCAGAAATTTAGAAATCATTCCAACGTTCATTGATTTGTTTCCTATATGATTAACCTTTCATTGTATTAGTATTCTTAGCATATTTACAGATAAACAATGAAGGGATCTTAATAAATAAGGAAAGTCAAAAGCAACGTTCAAATGTCACCTACCGCCACCTACCGCAAACGGATATTTTTCAAATACTGGAAAAGTCAATAGTGGCTGGGCACTCTCCAACGGACGAGAAGAAAATGTTCCAACAGTCACTACTAACACTTCTATATATATGGGAACATCCAAACAGAGAAAAAGAACAAGAACACACACACACGAATGTATCATCAAGTTCATTACTCTGTTTTACTCATATTTGGAATTCTGTACTTCAGTGATTCTTATTCACTCTGTGAGAGAGATATTTCATTCAAACTCAATATTTGTTATTGAGATAACTTAAGGTTGTGGAACCTTGAGTTGGGATTGGATTACAACTTGTAAGGGGGAGCGAGTGTCCAGGCGAAGGAACTTGCTTGTACTGAGGTGCCAAGAACCCACTGAATCTTGGAAGTTATAGAGAAATTCTCAGAGAAGCTCTGAGGACTGGACGTAGGTCAAAGTGGTTGTGGCCGAACCAGTATAATTCTCGGTGTACACTTCGGTGATATTTCTCCTTACTCTTTATTACTTTATATTCACCGTCAAGTTTTTATATTTGCAACGAAATTTAGTATCACCCAATTCACCCCCCTCTTGGGTGAAACGCTTGCTCTAACAACAGAAGCTACCAAGTCAAAACAATGCAGGAATGCAATGAATGCTATGCAAACTACCTAAATGCAAAATTCATAAACTATATGCAAAGAAAAATGAAAAATGCAAACCTAATAAGCTTCACTCAAGAAACCCCTTGTCAAAAGTGAATTTGACAATTAGATTACCTAGGGAGCTAAGCCAGCAACGGCACGATTGATTTGACCGTGTCTTTACGCCTTGGGGTCAAATGCAGAATATTTTTAATCCAAGAATTGCAGTACAATGCAACACTCGGGTCGTCTCACTTGAAGAGCATTTATTGAGCTACCTAAATAATCTAATTATCATGAAATGCAATAAAAACAAGGGGAAAACGGTTTTTGGATTTTTCAAATTAATAAACTAAAGAAAATGCAAATTAATTAAATGCTAAGCTATTGTTTTTGGTCTTTTTTTCTCTTATGAAAATGGAGAATGAGTAAAAGTGAATGGAATGGTATGGAGTAGAAAATATGAATAAAGAATGCTCTTGGTAATGAAAAGAATGTCAATCCTTGATCAAAAATATTATAGGAGTTAACAATTCATTAAGTCTTAAGAGTAACCTCAAAATAACACTTGAGTCCAATAATCTCAATTAATAATAACTCCTACAAACATAGCTAACTACTACTTCTTGAGATATTGTTAAAACCACTTAATGTGTAATTGAAATTGGAATAATGCAACATGAGTCTTCTTGAATTTGAGTGCTAAACAGCCCCTCAAGGATACAAATCAACCACATTAACTAGACAATAACACGATAATTAACATAATCTCATTGCAACAACAAAGAAATTAAAACATATATAATCTTCACATTGCAAAATTCAATTTCAACTAAGATTATCAAACCAAAAGAGACAATTAACATTAATCTCAATTCCAGTATCACATATATGAAAATTCCTAAAACTAGGCAATCCAAATATATATAATTCTAGACTAATGGAATGATAGCAAAACTCCCCTTTATAGTCCAATAAGCTCAAGAAACTCTTCATCACCAAGAATCAATGAATTAGTCACTCATGAGCCACTGCCATCTTTAGAATCAATTGCCCAACCAAATTTCCAGAAAAAGCAGTCACATGTGACCTTAAATGCAATCATAGCATATTCAAAACACCACCATAATTCCATGGAAAATGATGAAATGGCCAAAATAATGGGGAAAGAAAGTAAAAGCTATGGGTCCAGAGGGCAAAAACAGAGAGAATGAGGCAATAGAAGTAAAAGGGAAATAGGAAGGAGACAATGATGAAGATGAACAGAGGTTCGGTGATGATGGTGGTGGAATGATTTTGGAGAAAGAGAGCCGATGGTTTTTTCTATGCTCTGATCTTCGCTTCTAGGTTCAAGCTCTTACAGCCACAAGCTCGCGGTACTACTCTGTTGGTCTACAACTCAGCTCTGTCTTACCGACGATAATGTCAGAACATAGGAAGCTGCGGTCCAGATTGGTTTAAAACAAAGGAGGCTACCAAAAATGGTGGTTGAAGGAGAGAAGAAGGAGGTCAACGTGATGGATCTCTCAACTCTTCCCTCACGGCACCACGCTCCCAGTTCTGTAGCTTGTGTTCGGGAGCTCTGGTGCAGTGTGGTCTCAACCTCGTCGGAGACGGAGAGGTAAGGTAAAGGAGAGAAGAGGGTCACCGACGAGGACTAAAGAAGAAAGTGAACTTGATCGATCCCCAAAAAAAAATCCCCACTGCTTGCGGCGCCCTCTGTTTTTATTCTCCCAACTGCAGATTGCCTCTCGGGTCCCTCCTCTCTTTTGGATCTATTGTTCCCCATTTGCTGCCATTTCCAGAATCCAAATGCAAAAGCCCAAACACAGTGGCCCTGATGATCAGCTCTTTTAGCCTATTGGGTCTCCGTTTCCAGCATTCTCGGGTTGCAGATAATGAATAGTAACCCCGGTCAAAACTTGCGTTTTGACCAGGGACCAATCTGAAATTATTAAAAGTTTGGTTGAGGGACTTCAGTGTTAAGTTTTAAAATGTTGGCAGGGTCAAATGTAATTTCTCAAACATCTGGGTTTTTTCTGTGATTTTTCTAGGGCCCTTTTCTACTCATTTTTGTAATTTTCACAAAATCTTGGGACCTTTTATGTCATTTTTTTTAACCTCAAAATATTAATTTTAACCCTTTAAAATCTCCAATTTCCTTCCGTAACACCAACAATGCAAAATTAAGCATAAAATAGCATTAAAAATCTAAGAAACAATTGTACAAAATAATTAATAATTTTGACCATTTTGCCCCTAATTACATTTAATTCTATACAATTGTTCTTAATTGTAATTAATGCTTAATCACGCAATAATATCCAGAAAATACATTTAAAATCCCAAATTAATCATGGCAATATATGGTTTAATCATAATGAAACATGGGAGATGGTAGACGTACCAGAAGGCAAAAATATAATTGGCTTAAAGTGGATGTTCAAGACAAACTATGCTGCAGATTGGAGCTTACAAAAGCACAAAGCTCATCTTGTGGCAAAAGGTTATGCACAACAATATGGTGTTGATTTTGAGGAAACTTTCTCACCAGTAGCTCGATTTGAAACCGTGAGACTTGCTCTTGCATTGGCTGCACAATTATAATGGCCAGTTTATCAATTTGATGTCAAGTCGGCCTTCCTTAATGGAAACTTACAAGAGGAGGTCTATGTGTCACAACCAGAAGGTTTCATAAAGGAGGGGAATAAAACAAAGGTGTACAAGCTAAAAAAGGCATTGTATGGGTTGAAGCAAGCTCCTCGAGCTTGGTACAGCATAATTGATGGATACTTTCAAAAAAAGGGGTACATGAGAAGTGAAAATGAGCCCATCATATATGCCAAGAAAGAAGGTAATGATTTCATCATTGTTTGTCTTTATGTTGATGATATCATTTACACTAGCCCCTCTAATGCTCTTGTAAATGAATTTAAGTTGCAAATGATGAATGAGTTTGAGATGTCAGATATGGGTTTATTACATTATTTTCTTGGCCTTGAAGTTCATCAAGCTGAAGATGGAATATTTCTTTCACAAACGAAATATGCTAGAGATCTTCTGAATAAATTTGGCATTCTTAATTGCAAGTTTTCAACTGCACCCATGAATGTAAATGAAAAATTGCAGCAAGAAGATGGAGAGGAGTTGGCAGATGCAAGGAGGTTTAGAAGCTTGGTTGGAGGTCTAATTTATTTGACTCACACTAGACCCGATATTGCATTTTCTGTTGGTGTTATTTCCAAGTTTATGCAACAACCATCAAAGGCTCATTATGGAGCAGCAAAAAGGGTCTTGCGTTATATTGCTGGAACCTTAAAGTATGGCATTTGGTACTCTAAAGTTACTAGTTTCATATTGTATGGGTACATAGATAGTGATTGGGCAAGTTCGTTGGATGATAGGCGAAGTGCCTCAACAAATATTTTCACTCTTGGCTCAGGGGTTATGTCTTGGAGTTCTAAAAAACAACTACAGTAGCATTATCAACCTCAGAAGCAAAATTTATTGCAGCAACTTCTGTAGCTTGTCAAGAAATTTGGCTTAGAAGAGTATTAGCAGATCTTCAACAAGAGCAGAAAGGACCAACTGAGATATTTTGTGACAATAAAGCAACTATCTCCATGACAAAGAATCCCACCTTTCATAGCAGAACCAAGCATATTGACATTCGCTATCACTTCATTCGTGATCTCGTATCAAAGGAAGAGATAATGTTGAAATACTGCAGCACGGAGGAGCAACTGGTTGATGTTTTAACGAAGGCCTTATCAAAAGATAAATTCTGCTATTTTAGAAGATTGCTTAATGTGTGCGTTTTTGAATCAAGGGGGGATGTTGAAGCATGATTCAAAAAAATAGAAGAAGTTATGTGGGTGGAACCGAATAATTTGGAGTCCTTATTTATTAATTAAATAATGGTTCCTATTTTCTAGAGTCAGTTAAGTAGTGGGCTAATATTGTTTGCTTCAGAAATATATGCAAGTTCCACTGAAATACTCAACCTTCTTCCCTTATTTAAATATATTTCCTCTATTCACGTGCTTCTTTTGACCAACAGTCATCCTCCCTCTCTTGGCTGAGGATTTCATATCTGACACACTTTGATCCATACAATTAGACCTCTATTTATAGGATATTATAATGATTAACTACCTCATTAAATTTTTAACTAACAGGAGTAAGGATATCAACTAACTAATGATTTTATATGTCCAATAGTGTAGACATTTATTGCAGAGAGATAACAACTGACATATATCTAATGAGAGTAAAAATGGTAACATCAGTTTAAAATTTTAGACAAAGTGGATTTATTCTTATATTAAAAGTCATCTCTATGAGAGAGAATGTTCTTTATAAAAAGGATACGGGACAGTAATTCCCAAGAAAATACAGAGGTGCGATGTTAAGTAATGAAAACGAATATCGATTCAAGCTAATGTGATTTATGTTCTTGTTTTTATATATAAATGTAAAGGACACTAACAAGGAACCCCGCAATCATCGGAGAAAATTTAGCAGACAGCAAATTGGTCCAATGGGGGCCACTATATATCTGTGCGCGTGTACATATATCATCCAAATCTTGGCATTATATATTCATTTCTACCATCCACCGTTTCAACAACACCAGCAATCATTCTGTATGGAGCATAATATATATGTATGTATGTATGTATGTGTTTGTGTAAGAGAGAGAGAGAGCGCTCCCATATATTTTATGAGAAATGTTTCAGAAAGGATCAATCATTATATAATTTTTTAATTAAATTAATGAGTTATAAATAGTGACAATTTTTTGATAATTTTGATGAATATGATTTATTTAAAATGTATGCTTTTTTTTAGCAGGCTAGAATGTGCGATTAGTTTGTTCATATTATATTTTTTGAAATATTTATTGTATTAGTAATTATAATTATTACGCCAATAGGTTTCTCATACATGTTGAATTTCACAAGGTAGCATATAAAATACAACGTCTGGTCTTTAATATAAGAGCTAGTTGACTAATTTGAGTAGATTAAGAAAGTTAATTATATTAGTTATTTATAACAAATATAGGTTGGTTTTCCTAAAATACCATCTTTATTATGACTACGCTTGGATAGAAACTCCTTAATGTATACAATCAATAAAGATACATGGAAAATTTATCCAAAAAAAATAAGGATACTTGGAAAAAAATTATAAATTTAGGAGACAAAGTAGATTGAGCTTTTATATTTAGAACAAAATCCAATCCCCAGCTAGCTCTTATAATAAATACCTGAGGTAGTATGTACATATGTTCATAGTCTTATGATCTAGCTAGTGGCATATTGTTTGCTTTTATTAGCATCACATCGTGCGTAGATCGTAGATTCAATCTCACATGCGTGGTCTTAAAATACGTCTATGCAATGCATAAACTAGTAATTTAAAATAGATCTGCAAAATGTACGGGTTAATATTATAGTTGAGTGAAAAATCTTGAAATGTCTATGGAAAGTCATATGTTAGCACAACATCTGCAGGCAATTTCAAATGATAAATTACTTTCGGAATTCTATGGGTAAAATATCATAATTGTCTTATGCATCTCCTTAAACCTCGATCCTAAATCTTGTGTCCTATCAGTAATACTTAAATATACAATCATTACATGCCATTGATTGCACTATAAAATTTAAAAAAAAAAAAAAAGCAGGTAATTAGTGATTGAATTCGGCGACGGATTGTAGCCACAGAATTTACGACAAAATTCTATTAATTGGCAATTTCTTTTGTAGTGTTGCTATCACACATGGTAACGGGACCCAAACATAAATAATCCACAAAAAAGTATAATATAATTTTTATAAAATAATATCCTTTCGATAACACAGACAGTGGCCCTTTTGCATGATCATCAAACATGAATTCATGTAGAGGACCCGTGTATGGTAAACAATTAATTTCTTAAATTAAATTGCATATGTGAGTTAGAGTCTTGTCAAAATCGAATCGTATGATCATTCAGGAGTGATACGAATATGGGACACTCATCATAAATCTTCAGGCCATCTACGTTGAATTTCAACCATCTAAATTAGATTAAAACGGTTCATTCAGGTTTCATCATTTGCAGTAAGCAGTAGGGTCTTGATTCTTACCTTTGTATTCACTATTCCCTTAGATTGTCTATATAAGTCAATGAACTTAGCGTTCGCTTCCCACACCAGTCCCAGTATTTCATATATTATAAATAATTTGATCTAATTTAGAGATCAGTGTGTTTTATTGAAGTTATGGCTCTTAAATAGAAATGACTTTTTGAAATGATGGTTTCTTGAATAGAAATGACTTTTTGAAAATATAACAGTTAAGAGATTAACTTTATTTTAGGTTCTATACCCATTAAAATAATTTTTTAAAAAACTATAAACTTTTTAAAAACACAAATTTGGACCGTCAAATTAGATCTGGACTGTCCAGATCTAATTAGCTCTCATTGCTTAGTGCTTAGCAGGTAACTAGTTCCCATATGGACATATGGAATAGCATTGACCATAAATGATCACCAGGCATCCATGATAGTGTAACCATTACTAAAATGTAAAAATATTTGGAGGGATCATACCACATAGAGAAGTTATAAATACCACTAATTCACACAATCAAAACAGAAAGTCACTCCCACATGACCTGTGTCGGAAAGAAGCTAGCATTCCCTTCCCACACCAACCAGTTCCATATATTTGATAGATCCATTGTACTATTCACACACACGGCTCTTACTGGTATACTGGAGATTGATCGAAATTGAGATCCAGTCACCAGGGATTGAGTTCTTCAACTTCTTCACTAACCAACTTTGCAATCTCCCCAACACCACTGGTTGTATGCATGTTGGTAAGATTCTAAATATAATGGCAAAGGCCTTGTAGCCTAATGGTATGGATGCTTCCCTATAAGTGGGAGGTCATGCGTTCGATCCCCCATGTAATCTCAAGCCATTAGTTTCTTCCCCTCTTACTCAAAAAAAAAAAAGGATTCTATATACTCCTCTAGTCCTATATATATAAGGTAGAGAGAAGAAAATTTTTGGTCTTATTTATAAGGCAAAGAGAGAAAGTTTTCATATGAATGTACAAATTTATCCTTCGTTTATTATTGTATTCACTTTTTTCATGGGGCTATAATGTATATTAAATAGGGGTAAAGTTGGAAAGTTGTTGAATTTTATGGCAGATTTAATGAAATTTAAGGATTTTCTTGGCCTGTCTGAAAAATGTTGGAAATGCCTTATAAATAGGACCAGATGAGTATAATGCCCTATGTGTGTGTGTTTGGATTAATAGGATTTGGATTTAGATAAAATCCATTACTTGCATACATAAAATTTTATGGATTTGGATCAAATATACCTAATCACACAGACAAATGTTTTTATTACGATTCCTTTAAAAGTTCAAATACCTAATCTACCTTGATTATTTCAAATCTCAATCATCATCCTTCAATATTACCTAAGCATGTGACAATTAGTCACACACAAGTAGGACGTGGAGGGGAGGAAGCGTCCTTGATTGGATATTCAGATAAAAAGATAAATAAATTTAAATCACTATTCATTGGCATAACCCCCGGTACGCACATTTTTTGTGTGTCTCTGGATATCATTATTATACATCTTTCCTCATCAACTACTCCATTTTTTGTCACTAAAAATGAGAGAGAGAAAGAGACAGAGAGATAGTGGCCACAGAGAGAGAGAGAGAGAGAGAGAACTCCCAGATATTTTGTGAGAAATGTTTAACACAAGATCAATCAACCATTATACATATTTTAATTAAAATTAATGAGTTATAAATAGTGATAAGTTTTGATGAATATAATTTATTTAAAATGTATGCTTCTTTTTTAGCATGCTAGAATGTGTGGTATGTTTGTTCATATCCGATCTATATATTCTATAATACTTGTAGAGTTGTAGCAACACCGTTAAATTCTATTTTCTTTTTAAATAACACTGTTAATTCAGTTAAATAACACCACTTTGTTTTTATATTATTTTATAACTGAATTTTGTTTTAGCTTCATAAATCAAGGAGTTATCATAATTTAAATTTATATTTTTATGGCCAAAAAACACAATAAATACTAGGGGATTTAGTTTGGATCTATTAATCAATAAACATAATTTATTGATGATTATTTTCTTTTTTCTTTTTTTTTGCTGAAAAACATAATAAATACTAGGAGATTCATTGGATTGTTCTTGCATTGTGATTCATTATAGCATTTTGAAATTGAATGCAAAAAAAAAAAAATTTAAATTTATAGAATTTCAAAGTCTATATGAAATTCACTTTCTCTCTTAACGTTGTATGCTCTTGGAAAAATATGAGAGACCAACATAAGAAAAAGGCATATACAAGTGCCAACACCTATAGCCAACTTCATATAATCTAATTGAGGAATCACATAGATATGAATTTCCTTGTGGAACAAACGGGGCACCAATACTTGTTTTTAATATTTATGTATTAGTAATTATATTATTACGTCAACAGGTTCCTCATATATACTTGTTGAATTTCACAAGGTAGCATATAAATTATGTCCATATAGTAGCATATTGTTTGCTTTTATTAGCATCTCATCGCTCGTAGATCGGAGGTTCCTTAATCTCACATGCGCAATCTTAAAAGATGCCTATGCAATTTAAAAATATACAGATCTGTATAATGTACGGGTTAATGTTATAGTTGAGTGAAAATCTTGAAATTTCAAAGGAAGGTCATATATTAGCATAACCTCTTCAGGCAATTTCAAATGATCAATTACTTTCGGGATTATATTATATGGTAAAATATCATAATTGTCTTGTGCACCTCCTTAAACCTCGATCCTAAATCTTGTGTCGTACCAGTAATACTTTAAATTTACAGTCATCACATGCCATTGATTGCACTATAAAAATAAATAAAAAATTAAAGCAGGTATTTAGCGATCGAATTCGGCGATGGATTATAGGGACCGAATTCTATTCTATCAATAATGTCTATTTCTTTTTGTAGTGTTGCTATCACACATGGTAACGTACGGGACCCAAACAGAAATAATCCACAAAAATTATAATATAATTTTTTTTTTATAAAATGATATCCTTTTGATAGCATTGACAGTGGCGTCTTTTGCATGATTACAAGACATGAAATCATGTAGAGGACACATCTGAAAGGTGTGCAATTATTTTCTTAAATTAAATTGCATCTGTGAGTTATAAGCATATGGGACACTCATCATATAAATCTTCAGGCCATCTACGGTGAATCTCAACCATCTAAATTAGATTTGAAGGGTTTAGATATCATCATTTGCGGTAAGTAGTAGTGTCTTGATTATTACCTTTGTATTCACTATTCCCATAGATTGTCTATATAAGTCAATGAAGTTAGCGTTCGCTTCCCACACCAGTCCCATTATTCCATATATTATCAATATTTTGATCTAATTTAGAGATCAGTGTGTTTTATTGAAGCTATGGCTCTTAGTGGGAAATTGGAGGTTGAAATTGAGACCAAGTCATCTGCCAGTGAGGTATTCCACTTCTTCACTAAGCAACTTCACAATCTTCCCAACACTGCTGGTTGTATCCATGTAGGAGAGCTTCATCAAGGAGATGACTGGCACGCCATTGGATCTGTTAAACACTGGACTTATACTGTTGGTAAGATTCTATAATGCTTATGTTTCGATTATTGGTAGCCATTTTGACTTGGATTTGAACCAAATTTATTAGGAAAAATCGGTAAAATGTCCATGTTTGAAAATATTATTGGCCAGGAGGACCTGAATTGTAGTACTGGTGCTTTTTGTGTATGAAATCTGGTAGAGTACTAGTATATCTCAGTGTGTGTGTATATCATGTCTTTCTGAGAAATAAAATTTTCAAATAAATTTTTTTTACCGATTTTCTCAATTATTATTTGGATACATAAAATGTTAAGAATTCGGATCAAATACAAATCCAAAAATTTTTTTTATTACAATTTCTGCATAATACCTAATAATTGTCAGTACTAATTATTACAAATCTCAATTATCGTCTTTCAATATAACCGAAACATGTGGATAACTCACATAAGTAAGGAAGATAACTCATTTTTATTGGTTATTGGTGTGAATATTTAAATATGCTACCCGAACAAATTATTTTAAATGTGATATTTTAAATCTAAAATTTAAATCCAAATCCATGAATTCAAACGCGCCCCCTCCTAAATTTAAAGGAAATTATGGTGACAATTCTAAACTGTGTATATCTTTTAGGTTATTGTTGGTGCTGGATTTATGTACTGTCCACCAATGAAAAATAAATATTTCTTATGGCCATTGATGAAATCATAGGATACTTGTATTCTTCTTAAACTATAAACAATTGGAATATGAGTAAATATTTGTTGTTATGACTGATTATTATTGTGAATTTGTGTAAATGGGAATAAAACAGACGGTAAGGTGGTGACATGTAAGGAGAGATTTGAAGAGATTGATGAAGAGAACAAATCGTTGAAAGTGGACTTATTCGAAGGAGATGTTAAGGAAGAATTCAAGAGTTTTAAGTTCACAATAAAAGTCACAGACAAGGAAGGAGGTGGTGCCATTACAAAGTGGAGCTTCCTTTATGAGAAGGTCCATGAGGGAATCCCAGATCCCAAAGGCTACTTGGACATTGCTACTACCATGACAAAAGATGTTGATGCTTATCTTCTCAGTGCACAAAAGGGAAAATGAATTAAAACAAGTTTAAAACATCAATCGATCCAAAGCACACGTGCGTAAGAGATTATTGAGTTTACTAAATTTAGCAATAAGGTTGTGTATATGTGCTGTTGATTGTGTGTGATGAACTAAAGAATAAGGTCTGTTCTGTTGATCATTTTATGCATTATATTGTGTAATCATATGTCATAAGTGTGTGAGTGTGATTTTGGGATCGTTGTATTTCAAGGCATTATGTCAAAAAGTGTTGAATCATTAATGCTTGGTCTTTAGATGTATAAGCGGTACTCAACCTTCATATGTTGAAGCAAGGCCAACGGCTAAAGATTGTCTTTGCAAACCTAGATTTTCAAAAGTAAGTTTTATAAACATCATATTATATAAACATGACATCTAAAATGAACGCGTTTGGTTGTTCATCACACTTGATGAGCACGCAGATCTAGACAGTCCAGATTTAAATTTTTTTCTACTTTAATTTTTTAAGAAATTATTTTAATGTGTATAAAATATAAAATAAAGATGATATCTTATCTGTTAATTTTTGAAAAATATTGATTGTAATGACCACCCAAACTCAGCATCATCTGACATGGATCTGGTTTCCCTACTAAGCAAAGAACTTACCAGGGAGAGTTAATCAAATATAAACTGTCCAAATCTGACCTTGGACGGTCCAGATTTAAGTTTTTCTTTATAAAATGATGGTTTCTTAAATAGAAATGACTTTTTGAAAATATAACAGTTAAGAGATTAACTTTATTTTAGGTTCTATACCCATTAAAATAATTTTTTAAAAAACTATAAACTTTTTAAAAACACAAATTTGGACCGTCAGATTAGATCTGGACTGTCCAGATCTAATTAGCTCTCATCGCTTAGTGCTTAGCAGGTAACAAGTTCCCATATGGATATATGGAATAGCATTGACCATAAATGATCACCAGGCATCCATGATAGTGTAACCATTACTAAAATGTAAAAATATTTGGAGGGATCATACCACATAGAGAAGTTATAAATACCACTAATTCACACAATCAAAACAGAAAGTCACTCCCACATGACCTGTGTCGGAAAGAAGCTAGCATTTCCTTCCCACACCAACCAGTTCCATATATTTGATAGATCCATTGTACTATTCACACACACGGCTCTTACCGGTATACTGGAGATTGATCGAAATTGAGATCCAGTCACCAGGGATTGAGTTCTTCAACTTCTTCACTAACCAACTTCGCAATCTCCCCAACACCACTGGTTGTATGCATGTTGGTAAGATTCTAAATATAATGGCAAAGGCCTTGTAGCCTAGTGGTATGGATGCTTCCCTATAAGTGGGAGGTCATGCGTTCGATCCCCCTTGTAATCTCAAGCCATTAGTTTCTTCCCCTCTTACTCAAAAAAAAAAAAAAAAAGGATTCTATATACTCCTCTGGTCCTATATATATAAGGTAGAGAGAAGAAAATTTTTGGTCCTATTTATAAGGCAAAGAGAGAAAGTTTTCATATTAATGTACAAATTTATCCTTCGTTTATTATTGTATTCACTTTTTTCATGGGGCTATAATGTATATTAAATAGGGGTAAAGTTGGAAAGTTGTTGAATTTTATGGCAGAGTTAATGAAATTTAAGGATTTTATTGGCCTGTCTGAAAAATGTTGGAAATGCCTTATAAATAAGACCAGATGAGTATAATGCTCTATGTGTGTGTGTGTTTGGATTAATAGGATTTGGATTTAGATAAAATCCATTACTTGCATACATAAAATTTTATGGATTTGGATCAAATATACCTAATCACACAGACAAATGTTTTTATTACGATTCCTTTAAAAGTTCAAATACCTAATCTACCTTGATTATTTCAAATCTCAATCATCATCCTTCAATATTACCTAAGCATGTGACAATTAGTCACACACAAGTAGGACGTGGAGGGGAGGAAGCGTCCTTGATTGGATATTCAGATAAAAAGATAAATAAATTTAAATCACTATTCATTGGCATAACCCCCGGTACGCACATTTTTTGTGTCTCTGGATATCATTATTATACATCTTTCCTCATCAACTACTCCATTTTTTGTCACTAAAAATGAGAGAGAGAAAGAGACAGAGAGACGGTGGCCATAGAGAGAGAGAGAGAGAGAGAGAGAGAGAGAGAGAGAGAGAGAGAGAGAGAGAGAGAGAACTCCCAGATATTTTGTGAGAAATGTTTAACACAAGATCAATCAACCATTATACATTTTTTAATTAAAATTAATGAGTTATAAATAGTGATAAGTTTTGATGAATATAATTTATTTAAAATGTATGCTTCTTGTTTAGCATGCTAGAATGTGTGGTATGTTTGTTCATATCCGATCTATATATTCTATAATACTTGTAGAGTTGTAGCAACACCGTTAAATTCTATTTTCTTTTTAAATAACACTGTTAATTCAGTTAAATAACACCACTTTGTTTTTATATTATTTTATAACTGAATTTTGTTTTAGCTTCATAAATCAAGGAGTTATCATAATTTAAATTTATATTTTTATGGCCAAAAAACACAATAAATCCTGGGGGATTTAGTTTGGATCTATTAATCAATAAACATAATTCATTGATGATTATTTTCTAATTTTTTTTTTTTTGCTGAAAAACATAATAAATACTAGGGGATTCATTGGATTGTTCTTGCATTGTGATTCATTATAGCATTTTGAACTTGAATGCAAAAAAAATTAATTTAAATTTAAAGAATTTCAAAGTCTATATGAAATTCACTTTCTCTCTTAGCGTTGTATGCTCTTGGAAAAATATGAGAGACCAACATAAGAAAAAGGCATATACAAGTGCCAACACCTATAGCCAACTTCATTGATTTAACCGAGTCTTTGCGTCTTGGGGTCAAATACAAAATTTTAAATCCAAGAATTGCAATATAATGCAATACTCAGGTCGTTCTCTCTTTTATCGAGGAGCCTTTAATTGAATCCAAGGTAATACGAAATGTCATGCAAAAGCAAATTCAATGAAACAAGGTAAAATTGATTTTTGGGTTTTTCTTGTTAAAAGAAAAATAAAAGAAAATACAATTAAATGTATAAATAAACACACCACTCAAATTAATTTTAATCATAGGCAAAGTATATATATAAATCCCACAACACAAATTTAATCACACAATACAAATAATTATCAAGTTTCACACAAAAAAAAATACATAAATAGGAAACAAAACTAAATCAAACAAGAAAAAATAACAGAACAATAACTCCCTTGTAAAGTTTCACGTGCGTTATTGGAGTCAAAGATTGCAATATGGATGATGATGTCAGCATGCATTAATCCAACACGTATTGATAATGAAAATGCATTTCTCATTCGCAGATCCTCAAACTCGTGGCTCCAGGTGGTGTAACTCGAAATTTCAGCTGCCTCAGTTTCTGCAACTCGGACTGGTGGTTGATGATGAAGAGCTCGCCGGAATTGATGAAGAGAGTAATGAGAGGTTGCCAGAAATGGGGGCCGGAAAACTACAAAACTTCACCAGAAAATTGGAAACCACATGGGAGTCACAGAAAAACCGATGAAAAATGATGATGCGGTATTTGCATGATGAAAGGGCGATGGTAGGAAGAAAATAAGACACAACGGAGGAGAAAATGGGTCACAAGAAATTGAAACTCGCCGGAAGTGGGGGCCGGAAAACTAGAATAGTTCGCCGGAAAATGAAAAACTTGCTGAACTATCACAGAGAGGAGATGAGGGTGCTGAACTAGTAGTTTTTGATGGCTTTTGGTAGAGAAAACAGAGAAGACCGAAGGTGATAGTGGTTGGGATGAAAATGAAGAGAAGGTGATGGTGGTGTTAATAACAAAGGAAGGAGAAAGGAAAGAAAATGATGTAGGAGGTGAAACAGAGCAGAGGAAAATGCCAGAGGCTGGTAAAGGTGAATGGTGGTGATGAAGGGAAAAGGTTGGTGGTGAGAGATGTGACCTCGTTCTTACTTCATCTCCCCGTTCTACAGTACCTTGGCAAAAGAAAATGGAAGAGGAAAACTGAAGAAGGAAGAGCTGCAGGTTTTTCTGGATGCCTCCATGGTGGTGAAGATGGGGGTATATATAGTGATATTGCCAACATCCATTTCCCTTCACCAACCATAGCCACTACTGATTGTTAGGTGCAGCCATCGTTGATTGCAATCTGAAAGTAAGCTGCAACACAAATCTTTCCATGATGTGCGCGCATGTAATTTCTACATATTCCAGAAGCTCACATGATAAAACCCCCCAGATTTTGCTTTTCTGTCGGTTTGAATGTTGAATTTGTGGCTTGGGTCTTGTTCTGTAAGTTTCCCCAGTAAATTTTCTTCATGAAAAAGCTGATGGGTACTATTCTGTAATTTGCTCTGGCCCTTTTCTATAATTTTCCTTGTCTTCAAAATATTAATTCAGACTCCAAAAATCATCAATTGTGTCCCAAAGCACCTGCAATGCAAAATTAAGCACAATGTAGTATTAAAAGTTCAAGAGATCATATGTATAAATATTTAATAATTATGGCCATTTTACCCTTTTATTACAATTAATTCAATACAAATGCCTCTAATTAAAATGAGTGCTTAATCATGCGATAATGCCCTGGAAAATACATTAAGAGTCCCTATTTAATTAATTAAAAATATATAAAATTATAGTTAAATCAATTCCCCCACACTTAGACCTTTGTACTCCTGAACAAAGGAAATTGAGTACAAGACTTCAAATACAAATTATTGACACATTAAAAGGAGAGCAATTTCATAATTAGAAAGCAATAGATCAATTAATCACATTCTTCAAGTCAACATTAGTTATTGTTAATTGATGCAAAGAAATTAGTCAACTACACAAAATATTAGATGTAGCACAAGAGACTCTCAGGGTATTATTGTTTCACAAAATATTAATGTATGCTCTTGATTTGGTTGTGAACATAATGGCATCAATGAGGCTATCAGCCATATGTTGGTAGGTGGATTCACAGTTATTACATTCACACTTAACCAAATGCCCTCTATATCAGTCACGACCTTACCTTATGAATCGTGGATGGGCCTTAGACCAAGGCCAAGCTCGTTAAGACCATAAGGGTTATCAACTTTATATTCATAATTCTTTCTATGAGTAAGGAAGACTAGGGCCAAGGTATACAAGGTATCTCTTTGTGAGATGACATGAGAATTTGATATGACACATCTTCATTAGTGAAAATGATAGCGGTTCAGTGACTAAGAGAAAACCGTGGGACACAACGTTTATAAAACCCAGATTTCCTAGCAAGAAATGAGCATTAATCATAATAAATCTCTTTAAGAGGTTCACAAGTGACAAGGAATAATCAAGTGTTCCTAAGTTCACTGATCCGAGTGGGAGGATTGAGACCATTTTCACAACGAAAGAGGTAAGAGGTAAGTTACGAGAGAATTACCTCACTCATACATAGGAAAAGAATCCTATGAAATCCACCTCGGAGTAAATTGTCATCTAGCGAATGACTATAAGGGATAGATTCCCTAATGGATTGAATGCTCTCTTCATCATTTAGAAGATGATGATAACTACCTATAAGTGTCTGAAAGACACTAGAAGGACCTGCTAAGATGAATTGCAAAGTGTCATACAGGAGGATTTGGATTCTTTTTAAGCCAAATACGTGTTTGGGTAATTTATCACCTAGCTAAGAGGCGATTGGGAACAAGTAGGTTCTCAAATCTGTTGGGAGTATGTAGAACCTAAAACACTTAGTGGCTAGGAGGTAATACAATGGAAGGTTATCCGTTGTGCGTTTTAACTCTGAACTTTGGCTATGACAACAAGCTTAGTCTTGAAATTGTATCAAGATAATGTAAAGACCACCTTCCAATTTGGAATTTTGGAAATTGGATGATGAACTCTACATGAAGCAGCTTAAGGGCTTCGTAGAAACAATCATCCAAATAGTAGTATATGAGGTTTTCACAAGGTGAAAGTCTCACCAACTTCGAAATAATCTAAGAACACTACATAAGTCCTAAACGGTCTAGTGATAATTCTTTATGAAGTCATCCTTTGTCAAATGACATATGAAACAAGTGTTAAGGGAGTCAAAGGAATAAAGGATCAGAGAATCCTTAAATTATGAGTTGAGAAAGTCATGGGTTGAACAAATATCTTGAATGACAAGATAAACGGAGTTGCATAAGAAAGATACAGTATTTTTCCAGCTAAGACATGTACAAGTGTAATCCTTAGACATCTTAGGATGTCAAACTGCAAACCCATGGACACCCCTAAAGTCAAGGGCATAAACCTAAAGAGATTACATGTCCTATGAAGAATCCAACATAAGAAAGGTGGATAGAGTCCCATGTGAGATTATAGTTGGTAATATGAATGTATATATTGGTGTACATAAAACCAAATATTTTTTGCCAGACTTGGAAGTTGTTTTTGGTCCTACTGTGAAATGGGTTATGAGAATAACCATGGATTAAGTTGTCAAGACAACAATTTTCCTTTTGAAAGGATACTCCAATACAAGATCTAGGCAAATGTGATGGAGTAAGGAAATATACAAAGTATTTTTTTCTATTATCCATGGAAATAGAACGCAGGGCGTGTTCTGCCATCATTCAAAGTGCCATATGGCTAAAGTAATTCCTATGAGAGATTGGGAATGAATGGTGGATAGAAGGATTCAAGCAATAACATCTTATGATGAGGATTCTAAGTATCACAGCCAGGCGAGACATACTTTTTGATATATCTCTATAAGAGATATGCTTTCAAAGAGGGAAAGCGACAGTTCAATGACCTTCTACTGACAGAATGTTGGTAGATCCCCTTAATGAGCCCATAGCTTGATTTTCATTGAGTTAGTGAAAATCTTGGGGCGTGAATAAAATGTAAGGTCGTGAACTTCTTTTATATGAAGATAAAAGAAATAGTATGTATGTTATAAGTAAATACATATAAGGTATACAAGTTTATATGTCGTACAGGTCAGAAAAGGTTGGTTCACTCACATGAACAACCATCTTCCCATGTTTTACGGGGGCATGGGAAGGTAAGACGAGCAAATGATCACCATGAAATGGTTGAGAAGAATCTTTGCGTTTGAGTCGCCTCAGTTAGACTGAGATGAGATCTACATGTGTGCATATACACAGAAAATGGATCAAAGCATGAATATAGACCTGTAGCCAGACAAAGAACTCTTTTTCACAAATGTGATTGTAAAAGAGATATTGTGAAAAAGAAATTTCTAGGTTTGAATGTTGAATACATTTTGGAACTAATGTCTGTACGATGAAAGATAAAGAAATTGACGTACACCTCACCCTAGCATGCAATTCATACTGCATATGCTTAAGAGTTAAACTGCAACATGGGATGTAGGTGAAAGATCCCTAGTTCACTACAGTGTGAGTCCCAGGAAGGAAAAATCCTTCCGCGATGCCCTCAAGACTTAGACGGCATCATGAAAGCTTGGTTTGGTGACAGCTACTTTAGCTGAAGCTCCATGATCACACTCGATTTGGTTAGACGAGTGAAAACTAGGAAAGCGACCAAGTCAAGATGGACTGATGTTTAGTCAAAAAGGAAGACTTACTCCTAGATACATAAGATGTGCGAGTATCTATGGTCGACCCCTTACTAGCTCTATGTGTAGCTAGTAAGTGCGGATACTATGTGCATGGAAGGCAATCTGAGTTAATCAACATATTAACTCGAGAGAGATTAGATATACCATGAGTAATATGTATGGGAGAATCTAGGGCATATGAGGCAATGAACATATAGCTTACGGTTATATATAAAGGGTGTCCTTGGATGCTGATCTGATATGAAGGATTTCTAGTATCACAAGCACCAAATCTTAAAGACTTTTTTGCCCATGCGGTCACGGCAGACGCCAAGTACGAAACAAGAAAGAGTAACGCACGCACGATGGGAGACTCATCAAGTGTGAGTGGGAGATGTTGGACTTTGGGTCCAAGTCCGCCCTTAATGTCCGCCCTTGATGGGCCAGACTATTTGATTAGGAAATAAGTAGCCTAATCAAATAAGAATAAAATCAGCATTAATTGCATATTAGGGAATAATTTAGCAATAATTATGGATTTGTTAAATGAGGAACAAATCACCATAATTAGGGAATTAATTGAGTATCAATTAATTGTTGTCTTGGAGGGCAAGAAGGAGTGCACACATTTCCTAATTAGTGGTCTCCATAAACCACTATAAATAGGGTGTGCCTCCTCAATTGCAATTCACCCCGCCATTGAGTTTTCTGGCAATTCTCTTCTCTCCTACCATCTTTCTGGTTCTGGTGATCTGCTGTGTAAATCACAATTAGGCTCTAATAGTCTAATAATTGTGTGGGCACAATTATGGAGCATTGGAGCCTTGACCCAGATCCGAACATGAATTCGCCCAGGTATGCCAAATCTCCCTTTAGTTATATTTTTCTTACATATTGAGACTATGATTTTAGTTATATTTTATTCAATGGATTGAGTTCTTGTGATTTGTAAAATGATGATTTATACTTATCAATATGTATGGTTATATATATGCTTCTCTATGATTTTATTAATTTCTCTCTACTTAATATGGTATTGTTGGATAGATTGATTGAAATAGACTTATAGTTGAACCTTATGCATTGCTTATTCCATAATCACTCTCTAAGGGCTTCTATTAATGCTTAAATAAATGGGTTCATGAGTTTAAGCATTAGATTTAATAGTAATTGAGGTTTGGTATATTAGGAAACTTAAAGGAACTCATTATGCTAAGAGGGCTTAATAGCATTTTAAGAGTAGGGGTTCTTCTCTTGTGATGCTAGATTCATGGGTTGATGAGGTTTGAAATATTAGAAGCTTAGTGGATTAAGCTCCCAAATATTTTAATTGAGTAAGAATAGCAATTGAAAACCATTTCTGAAAGCATCTTCACCATTTGCATTCTTAATCATTTTCATCCCTCTTTATTTGAAAATCCCAAAAATGTTTATTTTGATTGCATTTAATTCATAGTTTTGAAAACCAATCAATCATGTTTTACCCTTCGCATTGTAAATACTTAGTTTACTAGAAATTAGTTTCATAATCAGCTCCTCAAAGTGAAGTGATCCCAAGTTGTGCACTATATTGCATTAATTCGGTTTTATTCTTTATAAGACCGAAGTGACTAAAGGGTTCCTTCAAGTGGCGCTATTGCTAGGGGAGCCAAGTAATTAGTTCCCTAATAAACTAAGTGTCAACTTTGATCGTTGTTGATAGGGGTTTTATGCTTTTAGAGCTAGTGAGAATTAGTTTTTGCATTGTTGATAGCATAAATTAGCATTTTATTTGTTCACATTAGTTTTCATATATTATTTTCAGAGAGCTAGGGTGTGTTTTTGTGTACTTGTACTTGTTGGAATTCATGTGGTATTCACTTGAAGTTTGGCGAAAAATCTGAATTTACTTGGAAATTGGGTGCTGGAATTGAAAAATTGTGCTCAGAAAATTCTAATATTTAGGTTCTTAAAGTTTTTTGTCATTTTGAGCAAGACTAATAGCTATCCTAGTAAATTTAGGCCAAATTCAGACGTTTACACCACCTTTACAATTTTTCTTTATTTTCATGAATTTTTCCAGATTTTAGGATACACTATAAAAAAAACACCCGATTTCCAACGGAATCAGCATTTCTGACAGAATTTGCGATGGAACGCGTTTCCGACAGAATGGATTCCGTCAGCAATAATAATAGTGTCACAAAAAAATTTGCGACGCAATTTCAATTCCGTCAGAAATTTCTGACGGAATTTCTGATAGAATCTGTTCCGTCGTAAATTCCAACAAAATTTCCCGTCGCAAATTCCGATGGAAACGAATTCTGACGGAAGTTCCAACGGAATTCGTTTTCGTCGCAATTTTTTTAAAAAAATCAAAAATTATTTTTAAAAAAATATCAAAAAATTTTTTAATTTTTTTTAAATTTACAAATGCCAAGTGTTTGCAACTCAAAGCACCATGTGTCCCTCTCCCCTGGCTGTCAAGTGTCCCCTCCCTTGGCTGCCATGTGTCGCCTCCTCATAATTCCTCCAAATACCTCTCCTCCCGTTCAAACCTCAGAGTGTAGAAGCCTTCGCGCCCGAGTCTTTGCCAGTTGCGCCAGAATGAACCTGTGTTATATTATTATATATATAATATTATCATATAATATATATATATATATATATATATAAACATACATACATACATATAATTAATTAATTATATATATAATTAATTATTAATTATATATAATATTATTAAAAATAATGAAAAATTTAATAAAAACGAAAAAAATATTTATATATTTAAATTAAATAAATTTTTAATTAAAATTATTTAATAAATAATAATTTAATATTATAAATATTATTTTTAATATAAAATTATAAATATAATATTAATAACATATATATTAATAAATAATAATATAATTTTAATAATTAAATTTAAATATAATTATTTAATGATTAATATTTTAATTTTATAAATATTATTTTTTAAAAAATTAATAATTTTAAAATTTTCCAACAAAATTTTCCGTGGCAAATTGCGGCGGAAATTTCCATCTGAAAACTTTGCTGCGGAAATTCCGTCAAAAATTGCCACGAAAATTTCCATCAGAAATTCCGTCAGAAAAATTTGCGACGGAATTTCATCAAAATTTGCTATGGAAAACATTCCGTCAGAAATCAGGTGTGTTTTTGTAGTGATAGGTGACTTCTTGAGTTTGTTTTTCGATTTTCTTTGTTTTTTCTAGTTGCTTTGAGTTTATTTTGGTTTGTTGTTGATTCCTAGAGTGCTTGGTATAAAGTGCTTGGTATTGCTTTAGGTAATTTTTAGTGTGCATATTAGTTTGCATAGTGCTTTATTTGTATTTGCATTTGAACAGCATAGAATTTTTTTTTAAAATACCAACAAATATCCTTGTTTCATTAGTTTCTTAGTTTGTTCATTCACATCCTTGCATAGTGTACTTAGTTTTCATGAGTTGTTGGCTTGGTTATTGAAAAATGGATTGTTTATACTTTGAAGTGTGTTGATTGAAAATAAAAACCCTTTAGTCGCCTCAGGGTTATTAAGAAATAAAACCGAATTAATGCAATATAGTACATAACTCGTTTTGTTTTACTTTGAAGAACCGATTATGAAACTAATTCCTAATAAACTAAGTATTTACAGTGCGAAATTGACAAGGGTAAAACATGATTGATTGATTTTTAAAACTATGAATTACATGCAATCAAATAAATATTTTTTGGATTTTCAAGTAAAGAGGGATGAAAATGATTAAGAATGCAAATGGTGAACATGCTCTTGGAAATGGTTTTATCCTAACTCAATTAAAATGATTGGAGAGTTAATACATTAAGCTTTTATAATTCCAAACCTTATTAACTAATGAGTTTAGCATTACAAAAGAGGGACCCCTACTCTTGAAATGCTATTAAGCTCTCATTGTGTAATGAATTCCTCTAAGTTTTCATATATACCAAACCTCAATTAGCATTGAGTCTAATGCTTAAACTCATGAACCCATTCATTTAAACATTATTAGAACCCCTTAGAGAGTGATTATGGTATAAGCAATGCATTTAGATTCAACTATAATTCCAATTCAATCAAACTATCCAATAATACCATTTTAAATAGAGAGAAATCAATAAAATCATAGAGAAATATACATACATACATATATATATATATATATAACTATATATATATATTGATAAGTACAAATCCTCATTATAAATTCTAAATCACAAGAACTCAATCTATAGAATAAACTATAACTAAAATCATAGTTTCATTGCATAAATAAATTCATAGACATAAGAAATAACAAATATAATGAGCTATGGAAAAACAAAACTCCCCTTTGAAGCATATATGAGCTCAAGCAATTTCCAAATCCTCTTCAAGAAGCTAAGGAAATCAGCCACTCTTGGAAAGAGCTTCAAGAAGTACAATCACCCTCTGATTCAACCACCCAGCCATCAAAGCCATCAATAGAAACTCGAATTTAATGATGAAAATGGAAAATTAGTTGGTGAAGATGGATAGAATAGAGGAAGCCATGGCTGGTGAAGGGAAAGTCGTTAACTGAAATGGGAGAGAAGGTTGCTGGTGTTATTGGAAGATGGAGGTTGCCGGCTGTAGAAGATAAGGGTGGACGAAGGTGATGGTGGTGTTGAACGATAGTGGCTGCTGCACTTTTAATCTGAAGCTCTCGTAGCTTTGCTCCTCCACTTCAAACTTGTGCTTGGAATGAGAGGGAGAAGGTGGGACGGAGGTGGAGAGTCGGAGAAGGTGAAGGTGGCGATGGAGAAGGAAGATGATAATGATGGAAGGTGGATGGGGAAAGATGAAGGATGAAAATGAAGGTCTCCTCCCTCCTGAACGTTCGCAACCACTCCCTCTATATTTCTGGTCTGAAAGTGATCTAAGAGCCAGTTTGGATCGCCGGCAACGGCATCATTTGATTAAAGACTTTTTGTCTCTTACATTAGTTTTGGGGGTCCACAATAAAAAAATTAATCAACGATTGTGTATAGGCAAACCTAGGATTGTTCTCTCTTCTCAATGAGCCTTTTATTGAATCCTAAGTAATCTATATACCATGCAAATGCAATGAAAAATAAGGGGAAAATTGGTTTTGATTTTTCAAGTTAATAAATAAAAAAAGAATGCAATTTAATTAAAATGCTAGACTAATATTTTTGGTATATTTTTAAAAATGGGATGATTAATGAAATATGAATAAAGTGAATTCTCTTAACAAATTGATTCATTGGCTATCTTAGTTGACAATGATGGAGAGGGAGTGAAGAAGGGACGGTGGTGGCGATTAAGAGTTAGAAGGAAGAGAGACAATGGTCTAGTGAGGATGGAAGTCCTTGACGGTGGTGGTTCTCTCCGCCTCTTTCCCTCTCCTCTCAAGAGCTCTCCAGTCTCCCTGCTCAAGCTCTCAGATCCGCGGTGCCTTCTGGTTCTGTTTCTGAGCTTTCGGCTCTTAAGCTCTCAACTCGCCTCCTCTCTATCTTGTCCGTGTCTCTCTGGTCTGTGTCTCTCTCGTCGCCGGCGGTGATGGCGGTGAGGGTGAGGAAGGCCACCAGTGACACGACGAAGAAAAGGAAGAAAGGAAGAGGATGAAGTTTCGTGGCTTGCGGCGCCTCACTCTATTTCAGATTTCCTTTTTTTCGCTGAAGAAGATGCTGCACAGTGGCCTAGGCCTTCGTCAAAACGCAAGTTTTGATTAGGGACTTATTTGCGAACTTGAAAACTTTTGATAAGGGACTAAAGTGCAAATTTTTGACATGTTGGCTGGCAATTTCTCAAACATTTGGGTTTTATACTGTGATTTTTCCAGGCCCCTTTTCTTCACATTTTTGTAATTTTCAGAAAATATGGGGACTTTTGCTGTAATTTTTCCCAGACCTCAAAATATTAATTTTGACCCTCCTGAATTTCCATTTTTCTTCCAAAACCTCTGCAATGTAGAATTAAGCACAAGATAGCATCAAAAGTTCAAAAAACAATTGCATGCATAAATTAACAATTTAGGACTATTTTACCCTTAATTACACTTAATTCAATAAAAATGTCCCTAACTCAAATTAGTGCTTAATAATGCAATAATGTTCTAGAAAATGTATTAAAAATCCTAATTTAACTATGAAAATCATATATAAAATATGGTTCAATCAGAGGCCCAAACATAAGATAGATTGTGGCAAAAAAAGTCATTTTGATCCCAAAACACATGTTTGGGATAGCATTGGTACAATCTGACATTTGAAGCAAAAGCAACTTAAAAGTTGAAGCTACTTTTAGGTGCTTCTTGCCTCACGTTATGGTATGGTGGCTGGCTGGCTAAGAGAAAATGAAAATAAATATTGTTTGAGTATTTATTATTGGTTGCTCAATTCATGGTGTCCGCACAATTTTCCTTGCTTCTGTTTTTTTTTTTCCCAATTTCCGTTCCTTCAAATTGTGTAGCACTAGGGAATAAAACAAGTATACATTTATAAAATACAATTGGATCGTAAGTTTAAAATTTCATTTTAATATTGTAATTTTGAACAAGTCGTTTTTTTTATTTTGAAATTAGAAATTTTATTTTTTGATTATTATTTTATTATAAGAATTAGGGAAAATAATCATATTTAAACCCTGTAAAAATATCATAATCCAAATTAAGACTTACATTTTTAACAAATTTCGAATCAGGCCAAGATGCCTAATCTTATTTTTGTGTTAAAATTATGATAATATATAAATATAATATGTGTGTGTGTTATTTAATAAGATTCTTGTCCTTTTCAGTCATTTTACACCTAAATTTGCTTTTCAAATAATTATCCAAACAAGTTTCAGTTTGAAAAAAAAAGTCACTTTTATCACCGTAAATCCAAACATAAATCACATTTACAATATGACTTTTATATTATCTTAAGTTTGTAAAAGTCATATTGAAAAAAAGTCACTTTTGTCACTAATAACCCAAACGGACCCTAAATCCGCCCTAATTTCACTGATAGAAACGCTGCTGTTTTGAGTGTGGGACCAAACTGGATTTTCTGAAATTCGAGGGGCTAAATTGTTATTTTTGAAATTAGAGCTCCAAACTTCCATTTTCAGATTTAATATGATTTTCCAACTACCTAAAATTAAAAATAATTAAACCAATATTAAATATTCTTAAAAAATCAATGATTAAGAGTAATTACAATTATTATGACAATTTTATCTTTCTTAATTCTAATTCAATGCATTTACTCTTAATCCAAATTATTTATGATAAAGGCATTTTAAGCTCAATAATTATAATAAAATCTCCAAATCAAGAATAAAAATATGTAATAAAATATAGATTTGTCAATTCCCCATATTTGAACCTTTGTACTTGATTAGCGGACTTTTTGTCTCTTAGTCTTAGGATCCACAATCAAAAATTAACCAATGATTGCGTACATGCAAATCTAGGATCGATTTCTCTTCTCGATGAGCCCTTATTTAATTTTAAGTAATCTAAATGCTATGCAAATGCAATAAAAGTAAGGGAAAATCATTTTGGATTTTTCAAATTAATAGTTAAAAGAAATTTTCAATTTAATTAAAAGCTAAACTATTATTTTTAGTATTTTCTTTATAAAATGTTATAGGTATAAAGAAATGAATGACGGACGCTCTTGATAATGAAAAAGTGACAATCTTTGCTTAAAAAGATTATGGGAGTTAAAACTCATCAAGTCTTAAGAAAAACCCCAAGATAACACTTGAGTCCAATATTTCCACTTAATAGTAGCTCCTACAAACATAGCTAACTACTACTTCTTGAGATATTGTTTAAAATCACTTAATGTGCAACTGAAATGGATAAATGTAACTTATTTCTTCTTGATATAAATGCGATAACATGACACTCAATTGATCCAATTCAATCATACAATCTAACAATAACACGTAGAAAGCACAATATCTTTGAATCAACAAGGAAAATACATATATATAAATCCCACAAGTTATAAAAATCCAATCCAATCACAAATATCAAACCAACAGAGATAATTAACATCAATCTCAGCTCCATAATTATATACAATAATCCTTAAAAACTAGACAATTTAAATATATAATTCTAAACTAATGGAATAATAACAAAACGCCTTTTGTATTCCATTGAGATCAAGCAACATTCTCACTATCAAGAAGCAAGAATTAGCCACTCATGAGTTGATTAAAGCAGCAATTTGCTTGCAACACTGAAAATAATCTATGAATAATGAACGAGCAACCAATGTGGAAATGGAGAAAGGGAGGCAGAGGAGGCGGTCCGTGGTTATTATGAAGAATGGTAATGAAGAAATGGATGGTGAAATGCAGGGGAATGGAGGTTATGTGATGAAGATATAGCAATGGTGATGTTGGTGTGAGAGAAGTCGGTGGTTGTATGTAGGTAATGGTATAGTGGAGAAGAAATGGAGAAGGGGACGGTGGTGTGAAAACAGAGGTGGTCACTGATAGAGGTGGAGATGATGGTGGTGTTGAGACGAGATCAATGATGGTGACGGCTGACAGTGATGAAGCTCAGAACAGAGGAAGGAATGATGGTGGTTCGGTGGTAGCTTCCGGCGGTGAACCCAATTTCTACTCTGAATTCTAGAAAGAGTGGAAGTCGACGGTGCAAGCCGATGGTTGGCAGTGTAGTGATAGAGGAAAGGTGATGGTGGTGCACGGCGCTGTATCTCCTCTCGGAACTTCCCAGAAATTTCAGCTCTCAGGTCTATCAGGTCTGTTAAGTTCTCAGCTCAGATCTGTTCCTGCCGTGTTCTCGCCAAAACCAGGTTGCCGGCGACAGAAATATAGAGAAGGAGGGAGGTCCTTGACGGTGGTGGTGGCTCTCCGTCTCTTTCCCTCTCCTCTCAAGCTCTCTCTGCTCAAGCTCTCTGGTCTGCGGCGTACCCCTGCTCTCAGCTCTCATGATTTTAATGTCCAATGTCGGATCATCTCAGCTTGCTCGGGTCTGTCTGAAGGAGGAGAAAGTCCTGGTCAAACTAGGTTTTGACCAGGGACTTCCTTACAAAAATCAGAAGTACTGAGAGGGACTAAGTGGCAGCTTTTTGAAATGTTTGTTTGGGGCTAACCAAAATTTTTGAAGCTTCTGGATCCTTTACTGTGATTTTTCCAGTCCGCTTTTCTTCACATTTTTGTAATTTTCACAAAATTTGGGGACTGTTCTGTAAGTTTTTCTAGACCTCAAAATATTAATTTTGACCCTCCTGAATTTCTAATTTTCTTCCAAAACCTCTGCAATGTAAAATTAAGCATAAGATAGCATCAAAAGTTTAAGAAAACATTTGTATGAATAATTAATAAATTTATGACCATTTTGCCCTTAATTACAACTAATTCAATACAAATGTCCCTAACTCAAATTAGTATTTAATCATGCAATATTGTTCTAGAAAGTGCATTACAAATCCGAAATTAATTATAAAAAATCATGTAAAAATATGGTTCAATCAGTACTCATGGACAAAGATAGTTAATTTTTGGGGTGTGACATAATTAATATCATACAGTTGTGTAAAAAATCTTTGAAATTTCAAAGGAAAGACATAGGTTAATTGTTAGCATAACCTCTCGAGACAATTTCAAATCATCAATTAATTTCGGAATTATATGGCCAAGGTATCATCATGGCCCACACATGGGCAAAATATTTTATTTTTTTCTCATAAACTTTAAAATGATTTTCTTTTCGAGGATAAAACAACAAAGAAAATCAATATTACATAGATGAATAAGAAGCTAAGCTGAAAATGAGTAAAATATATTCCCTTGGTTCTTAACATATGACATATGTGGAGAATTGATATTTGTCTTAAATATAATACTTATTTTTTTATATTCAATTTTTTTTTAATTTAATTCTATTAATGTTTCCTGAATAATAATCAAGGAGGTGAGAAAAGAAGGGAATTAAGGAAAATGACTAGCATGTTTTAGAAAATACATATCATATTTACTAAATTAACTAATTTCATTAATCTAATCAAATTAAGTACATATGTCTTATATTTAAGACTGGAGGAAGTATCATAATTACCAAGTACATCTCGTTAAACCTCACTTTCTGAATATCACAACTACAGAATAATGAATTAACGTCGCTAATTAACATCTATTTTTGTTAAAAAAAACAGAGCTTAAAAAGTAGGCAGTGTCAATTTTGAAATTTTGGTCCAAACTTTTAACGTCTAGAAAAACAGACGTTAAAAGCCCCTTGTTAATGTATGTTTTCAAAAGCAAACATTAAAGCCTGGGTTTTAAAGTTTGTTTTGGAAAACATATGTTCAATGTAATGCTTTTAACATCTGTTTTGGAAAACAGACGTTAAAAAGATGCTTTTAATGTCCGTTTTCCTAAAAACAGATGTTAAAACATTTCTAAAAATTCCCTCCATTGTCGACATGCCCTAGCTTTCGTTTCTTCATCACTCTCTATTCCCTCTGCTCTCTCAGTCGCACCTCCTTTGTCAGTCGCCAACCTCATCGCACCTCCTCCATCACGAACCCTTCCTCCTCTGTCGAGAATCACGACCCTCCTCCACCAATCTCAACCGTGACTCACATTCCCCATTCCTCGTTGTAGATCAACCGCAGATGCGATTTCACTCAATTTCGCTACTCCAGACTCAAGGTCTCTCCATTTGCATCTATCGTCCCCTCCTCCTCCTCCTCAACTTTGCCTCACTTGTTCTGTTTCTTCAAAACAGCACTACATTCGTCAGCAAAAAATTAGGTACTCTATTTAATTACTTTATATCTAGTGGTTAGTTGCCTTCTTTAATGATTGGAATCCCTTGCCTAGAAAAAATTATGTTGGGTTTAATTACTAAAAGTATAATTGAATTGCTTAAGTTGATTTTATTTGAATCCCTTGCTTGCAAAAAGTTATGCTGGATTTTGAGTTTTGTTGAGTTCGTTTTGGTCAATTGTAAATTGTTGGAGTGTTTGATTGTGGATGCTTTTGCTTGGACCTTGTTCTTAGTTGTTCTTGAAGTTTTGGAAGTGATTTTGTTGTTGAAAATTTTTGAATGTCTCACTTTTAAGAGGAAATGCTGCCGAATTTTTTTTAAAATAAGTAAGGCAATCCCTTCCTTATGACAATTAATCTAAATTTGAGTGTTTTTGAAAATGGCTAAGGTAGTAATAAAATGGATCACAATTGGATGAATGTATTGAGAACTAGCAAAAAAAAAAAACAGAGAGAGAGAGAGAGAATAGGGTGGAAGAGTATATAGAATTTGCTACAATGAATGTCCCTATTAAAAATGGGAAGTATATTTGTTCTTATGGCAGGTAAAAATGGAAAGTATTTTTGTCTTGTGCCCAATGGTAGGAAACACCTTACCATTACTTGATAGTTTTCTTTGACATTCTACTTATAATCCTTATCTTATGTCTTATTAGGATCAAGGAGATGAGGCAAAATTTCCATTCTTGGCACGACTGCAATATATCTATAAAAATATTGACAAGATCAACTTGTAGAAGTCTTGTCGGATTGTGGGTGAAAGAATGTTGTATCATTTTGCAGTTGACAAAAAAGATCTTAGAGAGTTTATATCTTTGGAAGAGATAGACATAGGACAGGTTAAACTTGCAATCATGTAAGTTTATTTTTTTTATTTTTAACCTTCAATTAATGCACTGATATTTAGGTTTTATATATTCACTAATTCATTCCTAATTTTAATTCTATTATAGCTTCTTCCACAACATATGTGTCGAAAATGGAAAAAATAATTTATATGGATTCTTATGTTCTACATCTCTGTCAAGGGGTTATAAGAAAATGGAAGCTAGGATAAGCTATGTAGGTTATACAATAGGAGAGACTAAATTGCCATGCTATGTAGCACCAATTGTTGAAGGGCAATTAACTTAATTTTTTCTATTTATACATGTTTATTTTGTTAAGAATTATCATGTTAGCTAATTTGTTTTTAATAAGTATATGATGTTATAGTTATCATTTGAATTTGTGTGTTGCTTGCCCCATGGTCAATGTTGTCTATTGGTTTGATTCCTTGGGTCATAAGCCAAATGATGAAATAAAGACCACACGCAAGTTAATTCATTTATAAATCATTGGTTCTTGACTTTAATAAAATGTTTTAATGTCTTCTCGATTTTTATTTTAATTATAATGCATGCAAGACATGTAAAATAATGGGTGAGGCATGAAGGTAAAAATAGAGAGGTAAAGTGGTTTTATATAACAGTAAGTACTTTAAGTTCAAGTTCTTTCATTGATAATCACTTTATATATGCCTTTATTCATTTTAACCATTTGCTTTTGATTTATAGTGCCCTCAGCAACCAAGAAAAATTGAGTACGGATACTATATTTTACTTTATATGTATAATATTATTCAGAGTGGAGTTACAATAGATTTTGAATAGGTAATTGCTTCTTGATTCTAAAATGATTAAATTTTTGTTGTTGTAATTGAGTTGTTAATAATTTCATTCACTTCATTGATTTATATTGGCTTATTTTCAATTTGCAGACTTTTGGTAATGACGATGCCTACATAGAAGAAGACATCAATATGATCCGAGACCTTTCGGCTGAACATCTTCTTCAACACATAGATGATATGAGTAGAGTTTATTTTGACAAGTTATGGAAACTTTGTTTATATAGTTGATTATATTAGATAATAGTAGTAGTAGTATTATATGAAGTGTTGGATGTTTCTGTACTGTTTCTGTATATTAGATAGTTGTAGTTTATGTTCTGTCTTGCTTCATATGTTTTTCAAGATATCTTCTTTAACACATAGATGATGAGTAGAGTTTATTTTGACAAGTTATGGGCACTTTGTTTATGTAGTTGATTATATTAGATAATAGTAGTAGTAGAGTTATATGAAGTGTTGGATGTTTCTGTATATTAGATAGTAGTAATTCCTGTTCTATCTTGCTTCGTAAGTTTTTCTGGATAGGCTTCGGGGAAGAGAAAAAAACAAATGCAAAATATAAAAACAACTTAAAATGTCCATTTTCACTAAAATAGATGTTGTAAGTGCAGACTTACAACGTCTGTTTTTAAACAGAAATCAATTCCAAAACTTACTACGTCGCTCACACATACGTCCCCCCAGAAATAGACGTCAAAAGGTCTAAAAAGCAAACATTAAAAATGTCTTATGTAGTAATGTATTCTATCTTATCAATATTACTTCAAATCTACAGTCATCATTTGCTGTCATTACGTTTTATAATATTAATTTAATTACCCAAACTTATTGATGGGAATTACTCAGCAACGTTAGTTATGGAGAAAATTATAGAAAAATATCATTTGAATTAAAAAAAAAAACCTTAAAATGTCTACTAAATTAACAAAATGATGAATAGGTAATATGGTAGGAATACGAGATTTTGAAGTGTGGGTGTTGACAACTTGAATATTGGTAATAACAATTTAAGAATATCAATTAGCAACTTTGAAATACATTGTGACAACTTAAGGAGCTTAAGCTGTCAATCTCTATATCCAAGTTGCTAATTCCTATACTCAAATTTAGTGTTGACCTTGTTGCCCACAGCCCAATGAGTCTGCCTAAGCCTAGTGAAAAATTGCCTAATTTGGCCCCTCCAATAAAGGCCTATAACAAGTGGGCTTAAATGGGCAGACATGTACACTAAACAAAACGGGCCACAAGCACACCCTCGGTTGCCCATGCCCATCCATTTGTGTTGAGATATATATAATATTTATTTAAGTATAAATAAATAATATTTTTTTTGGCCAAAAAATATAATATATAACATAATATATATAATGTAATGTTACATATAATATTTATTTAAGTATAAGAGATAAAGTAATTCCAAAGGACAAATTTCCAAGAGAGTTAAATGATATAAATCAATGATTATATATTATGATCATGTTTCATAAATTAGAATCATGATCATGATATAGAGCTTTTATATATGAGCTATAATTCTATATATAATATTATAAATTGCTCTTACTATAAAGATTTTATCAATTATTAATTAAGGATTAATTAAATTATTAAATAAATTATCTCATGAGGAATGATGAGGATTATTGTGCTTTAATAATTATTTGTGTTTTTAGTAATTTATATTGAAAAATTATTAACAACAAAACAATAAGGCAGAAGTACAGTTTTTGGAAAAAATTCACTAATGGGTAGTCTATACCCATTCCAGCTCCCACGGGTTTAGCCCAACCCATTTGTCACGGGCATCAGCGAGGGGCTTTTGATGGGCATGGGCGCCCATGCCTAAAAATAAATGGCCCATGCCTAAAAATAAATGGGCGGGTGACATGGGGACCATTGGATGACCTATATAGCCCATTGCTCAGCCCTACTCAAGTTGTCAGCACTCTAATTTTAAAATTTCAAATTTCTACCAGATTATCTATTTGTCTTTTTACTAATTTAGTAAATATTTTAGAATTTTTATAATTTAAATGGTATTTTTGTGTCACTTTTTCTTAATTGTGCGGCTCAAAAATAATTCTTTTGAAGTGTTAGTGTCGTCTGATTAACTATGATTTGAAAAAAAATGCAGTTGGGTGGCTATCAACACATAATAACGGGACCCACACAGAAATAATCCCTAAAAATTAATTGATGCTGATAAAACAGTGACCGGAAGCCACATAGCAGCTGTGGCGTCCCTCTTCCATAATATAAGTTTGGACACCAACAAGTTGTTGGTTGAGATATTAAGGAGCTTTATCTCTGTAAGAAGGAGAATATAAGTTTGAATCCTGAAAAACGCATTTATTGAGAGAGGTGAGAACTCTTTGCCCTCTAAACCTCCCAAAGGAAATCCTTAATCTAATAGGAAAATATAAATTTAGATATTTTTCACTCGGGCTTTTTTCTTGCTGGAAAGATATTTTTCACTCGTTAAATCAAGACCCAAATCCGCACATTAAGATATATTTTTTATTTTGTAGTATTTTAACTTAAGTTGAATTTTTCCCAGCTTAACTTAAATTGAATTTAAACCCTACTAAACCTTAATACCTATATATGCAATTAATTTCTTAAATTAAATTATTATTTGTGAATTATTAATTTTTAAATTCAATTGCATATCTGAGTCTAATCTTATCTAAATCGAATCTTAAATTCTCATCAATATCGATAAGCACAGGACGCAAACAGATTTACAAAAATTATATGATGCTGATGACAATAAATTGAAGCCACAGATCAGCGTACCACTCATAAATAAAGTTTGACATCTTTCACTCATTAAATCTAGAACCTAATAATGCTTCCTGAAAGTTATATGGTCATTAGGCTAATACCATACAATTATGTCAAGGCAATTTGCAGTTTGTAGAAATTTTAGGTCATTTTCTATAATTTTCTAAAAATTGATCTGCAAAGAAAATAAGCCCAAAACGTAATACCTGTATTCCAAAAATCAATCAATTAAGGTAAATCATGAAATATGACATTTTTGTCCCTTTTAACCTCTTTTCACGTAATGACTCATTAATCCAAATTTATCATCAATAATGCATTTTTGGCTCAATTAACATGATAAAATCCCTAGATTAATAATGAAATAACATATTAAAATATGTTATGAATAGCGCACTAACTCTTGAAAGAGAAAACCCTGTTCAAATAAAAAATAATAATAATAACCATTTCCAGAACTATTTTTGAAAGTTGAAATAGCTAGCTTTAATTAACATCGGTGAGTCGAAAAATTATGATAAAACAAGACTGAGTGGATTGGGTTTCAACTAACTCACCGATAATTCATCATAAATATCCATGAGGTTGAAATGTCATTCCTGCCCTCTCTCACCTCACAAGCACTCATTATATATAGGGCCATTGAACCGACGAGTTTTGTGCAGCAAAGTGTTTTAACTTCGAAGTTGAGTGTAGAGAGAGAGAGAGAGAGAGAGAGAGAGAGAGAGAGATATGGCATCTCAAAGTGTTGGGAAGTTGGAGACTGATGTGCATATAAAGGCAACAGCAGAGCAGTTTCATGATGTTTTCTGCAGCAGAACTCACCACATCGCCAACGTTTGTCCTGAGAAAATCCAAGGTGTTGACATTCACGAAGGCGAATGGGGCTCTCAGGGTTCCATCATCTACTGGAATTATGTTCATGGTAATTAAATATAAGCAGTTTATCTTTTGTTTCTTCTATAAGAATCTCATATATTGACAGGTGTGTGTGTGTGTGTGTGTATAATACGTACAACTCCACTTTAGACAATAAAAAAATGCACTTCTTAATTATAACTTCAAGTGTTGATATCATATTTGCGAGTATGTATCCTGATACAACGATTTCCCATATATTCATCAGACCTTCATAATTTCTTTTCAAGAGGATCTCAGTAATTTATGCTCATCATGTAACTCACTAATATGTATACCAACACATAGGTGGTTTAGCGGTGTAAGGTCCTACTAGATCCTTTCGGGTCTTAAGTTCAAATCTTAAAGAAGACACTTGTGCTAGGAAGAGAAGCCCAGACCCTGAAATTGAAGTGGCTGGTTGCTTAGATGCCTGATAATAGTATCCAAAAAAAGCTGCGGTTGATAGTGTAAAATAATTCACTAATATGTGTTAGTCTTGTGCGCGTGCGAGGCTTTTCTGCTTCAAATTATAGTTAGTGTTTCTTTCAATACTTACAGACACGAATACTGTGTGTACCTTCAGACAGGAGATCTAATTTTTTCGTCCGTTGCGTTCTTGCCAGAAATCAGTGCCGACAGCACTCTTTAATTAAGTATTAATTGTAGATGTCCCACAGGGCTGGGGATATAATTAAGTTTGAATAAAAATATACGTACGTCCATGGTTTCAACTTGTGCAAGTTGTGTATTTTCCAGGTCGATAGTTTTTATATCATCAAAAGGAAAAAGGGAATTTTTTAACGATAAAATTTTCCAATTTTGGGAAACATGTATACAGATGGAAAGAAGTGTGTGGCGAAGGAGCTGGTGGAGTTGGTAGACACAGAGAACAACAAGATCATATTCAAAGTGTTAGAAGGAGATCTAATGGAAGACTACAAAAGCTTCAGATTCATAATCCAAGTGTTTCCTCAAGAAGAAGGAAGTGTAGTTCATTGGACCATGGAATACGAGAAGCTCAAGGACCACTCTCCTGATCCTCACACTTTGCTTCAGTTAGCCATTGATGTTAGCAAAGACATCGATGCTCACCTTGTTGCTCAACCAGACGCCGACTAGCCGGCCACCACTGCCGAATAAATGCATCCTTCTCTAAGATTAAGTTATGTGTTTGTGTAAATGAAAGTTGACGAAGACAATCTTCATCTGTGTGTGAGCAATCATCGATCTCTTATATATGTTGTATATTGTGTCTGTGATCGATCAGGGTCGATGATCCATGTCTAGCTCTTCTATATATCATTACTTTGTAAGTCGTTTGTGATCTCTGGTTTGGCTTAAGATTTTCAAGATCCTATGTATGTAATAAGCGCCACTGTGTAACATAGTGAAATCTAATTGTTTGTGTGCTACTTTTAAGTGAATTTATTTTTTCTCTCTAATTTCACGTCATATATCTTAGACAGTTAAGATTTATATGTGTGTGTGTGTGTGTATTCTTGAAAAATTAAATTTGAATTAAGGAGTACATAAGTTTAAAATACTAATAATTAATAATATAAAATTACATATAAAATAATTTTTCTCAAATTAAAAATTATTTCTTCATAGATAAATTTTTATTTGAACTTTTTATAAATTCAAGGGAAGCTTTTTTGAAAAAAAAAATTTACAAATTAATTTTAAATATAATATAGGTGCTCGGTTGAATGCATTGATACATCACTTTAGTATTAATTATACCAGGTGAGAAATCACGACAAAAAGAGAAGCAAGATTCAAATCGTTAGGGCGGGATTCAACAATTTTAGCGCAGGTGGAATCAAATTTAGGGAAGCCTTTTAGACCGGTTGTGAATCATAACCAGTTTTAAAATTAAAAAAAAAATATTTTAGACCGGTTTAAAATACAACCGGTCTAAAAGATTTCATCTTTAAGACCGGTTATTAATGAAAACTGGTCTAAAAACTTTTAGATTTTTTTTTGAAATTTTTTAAAATCTTTTTAGACCGGTTGTTTGAATAACTAGTCTAAAAACTTACAAAAATTTTTATTTTTAAAATTTTTAATTTTTTTTAGACCGGTTATTTTAATAACCAGTTTAAATGATTTATTTTAGACCGCATATCTTAAGAACTGGTCTTACAGGTTCTTTATAATTACAAAACCGCCACCGCTCATCTTTTTTAGACCTTATCCACTATAACCGGTGTAAATGTGGCAGTTTAAAAAGGCAATTTTGTACTAGTGAGAAAGGGAAAGGAATCAGTATAACCAAGGAAAACCAGCTCAAATCTCCACAAATCTTCAATCCCCACTTGATTTCCCTTACTTTATGGCAAACCCAAGCTTAGAGGAGTGTCACAACCACCTCTCTAGGTATTTCTAAATCAAGATCCCCCCTTTCAGTCTCTAATTTCCATTTTTATATCCATTGAATGTCAAAACGCATAGCACCTGTATCAGGGGTTGGCCGCAGCCAGTGAGCTTCTGTGCTTCCATTGGCCGTGCCCAGCAAGTTACTGACCACTTTTGGGCCGCGACCCAAAGATGATTTGCGGCGGCCAGTATGTTTCTAACCTCCTATGGGCCGCGGCCAGTGAATGTGTTGGCCGTAGCCAAAAACTGATCTGCAGTGCCAATCTGTCCCTTGTTTTGATCTGTTATCATCTTTTCTTGCAATTCCTGGGCGTGGTTGATGGCTTCAACTCCATTTCACCTTCTTTTCATTGAATTTGGCTTTCTCTGGCTCTAGCTGTAACTGAATCTTTATCCTTTCAACACAAATAACTCACAGAAGATCACAGTTTGGTAATCATAACATATATTCACATATTTCCCCCACATTTATACTCTTTATGTGACAAGAATGTATAGAACACGTTTCCTCTATTTAAGCAATACCAAATGCCCATTAATACACCCAAAATATGGAAGAAATAGGAGGAAATGTGCAATTCTGATAAGAATTTCATGAGGTTAACAAAGACATGTAAAATAATGGCCATGAGGCATGAAGGTAAAAATAGAGAGGCAAAGTGGTTTTATCTAACAGTAAGTACTTTAAGTTCAAGTTCTTTCATTGAGCATGACTTTATATATGCCTTTATTCATTTTGAATCATTTGCTTTTAATTTATAGTGCCCTTGGCAACCAAGGAAAATTGAGTACGGATACTATATTTTACTTTATATGTTTAATATCATTTAGAGTGGAGTTGCAATAGATTTTGAATAGGTAATTGCTTTTTGATTCTAAAATGATTCTATTTTTGTTGTTGTAATTGAGTTGTTAATTATTTCATTCACTTCATTGATTTATATTGGCTTGTTTTCAATTTGCAGAGGTAATGACGATGCCTACATAGAAAAAGACATCAATATAATTTGAGACCTTTTAGTTGAACATCTTCTTCAACACATAGATGATGAGTAGAGTTTATTTTGACAAGTTATGGTTTGTTTATATAGTTGATTATATTGGATACTAGTAGTAGTAGTATTATATGAAGTGCTGGATGTTTCTGTATTGTTTATGTATATTAGATAGTAGTAGTTTATGTTCTATCTTGCTTCATATGTTTTTCAGGACATCTTCTTCAATACATAGATGATGAGTGGAGTTTATTTTGACAAGTTATGAACACTTTGTTTATGTAGCTGATTATATTAGATAATAGTAGTAGTAGTAGTAGTATATAAAGTGTTGGATGTTTCTGTATATTATACAGTAGTAATTTCTATTCAATCTTGCTTCATAAGTTTTTTTGGATAGGCTTCAGGGAAGAGAAAAAAAATGAAAAATATAAAAACAACTTAAAACGTCTATTTTCACTAAAATAGACGTTGTAAGTGCAGACTTACAACATCTATTTTTAAACAGACATCGATTCCAAAACTTACTACGTTGCTCACACATACGTCCCCCCAGAAATGGACGTCAAAAGTTCTAAAAAACGAACATTAAAAGTATCTTCTGTAGTAATGTATTCTATCTTATCAGTATTACTTCAAATCTACAGTCATCATATGCTGTCATTACTTTTTATAATATTAATTTAATTACCCACACTTATTGATGGGAATTACTAAGCAACGTTAGTTATGGAAAAAATTATAGAAAAATATCATTTGAATTAAAAAAAAACCTTAAAATGTCTTCTAAATTAACAAAATGATGAATAGGTAATACGGTAGGAATATGAGATTTTGAAGTTTGAGTGTTGACAACTTGAATATTGGTAATAACAATTTAAGAATATCAATTAGCAACTTTGAAGTACATTGTGACAACTTAAGGAGTTTAAGCTGTCATCCTCTATATCCAAGTTGCTAATTCCTATACTCAAATTTAGTACTGACCTTGTTGCCTACAGCCCAATGAGTCCGCCTAAGCCCAGTGAAAAATTGCCCAATTTGGCCCCTCCAATAAAGGCCTATAACGGGCGGGCTTAAATGGACGGACATGTATACTAAACAGAACGGGCCACGAGCACACCCTCAGGTTGCCCATGCCCACCCATTTGTGTGGAGATATATATAATATTTATTTAAGTATAAATAAATAATATTTTTTTTGCCAAAATATATAATATATAACATAATATATGTAATATAACGTTACATATAATATTTATTTAAGTATAAGAGATAATGTAATTCCAAAGGACAGATTTCCAAGAGTTAAATGATATAATTATATATATCTAATGAATCAATGATTGTATATTATGATCATGTTTCATAAATTAGAATCATGATTATGATATAGAGCTTTTATATATAAGCTATAATTCTATATATAATATTATAAATTGTCTCTTACTATAAAGATTTTATCAATTATTAATTAAGGATTAATTAAATTATTAAATAAATTATCTCATGAGGAATAATGAGGATTATTGTGCTTTAATAATTATTAGTGTTTTTAGTAATTTATATTGAAAAATTATTAACAACAAAATAATAAGGCAAAAGTGAAGTTTTTGGAAAAGATTCACTTGCGTCTCCGACATGGACAGACGATCTTGCCGTTACAGCTAGCGTGAGTGAATGCGAAATCCAAGAAACTGTTTAATCCGTACAAATATTCAGGAGAATTGTGTGGCAACCTGATCCATGATTTATCCATAGCTACTAGTGAGAGAGAAGAAAGTATAGAGAAGAAGATGAGTGAGAAGAGAATGACGAATGCCAAGAACCTTATATTCTGAATTTCCAACGCTTACAATTTTGTAGTGATTCTTAAACCGCTACACTAACCGCTATAGTTCTAAAATATTTGTAGCGGTTATATATATAAAGCCGCTACTAATTTTCAAGCCGTTACATATTAGTGGGAAATTCAAAATATACACGTTGAGTAGTTGTAGTGGTTATATGTATACAACTGCTACTAATATTAAAACCGTTGGACAGCAAATTTAAAAATTATTTTTAATTTGTAACGGTTATACATAATATAACCGCTACAAAGTTGCACAAAGACGGAAAATTTCAAAATTCAAATGATGAGTATTTGTAGCGGTTTTTATTGAAAAACTGCTACAACCATATATATATTTGTAGCGGTTTCTATTGTAGAACCGCTACAAAAATATATATTGTTGTAGCGGTTTCTATTGTAGAACCGCTACAAAATATATATTTGTAGCGGTTTTTATTTAAAACCGCTACAAATATATATATGCTTTATTTTTTCTTAATTTAGAAATATAAATAATATTTTTGTAATTAATTCATAAATTCAACAACGCGGTCTAATAATATAAATATAATTATATTAAACACAATAAGAATTTAAGTTCTGAAATACAAACTCATATATATATATATATATATTTACAAATGTTTCAACAACAAATAAAAAAAAAAGATGTCCTAAACTAAGTAGCTGGGGGCTGATCATCTGGTGCTCCCTCAGGTGGGGCTCCCTCAGGTGCTGCTGGATCGGGCCGCTGCGCAGAGAGAACCGCACCATCATCATTAGCAGGAGGAGGAGGAGTAGTAGTAGTCGCAATGACGTACCGAGGGACAGGGGGAACCTGTGGATGTGGCTCATCCGGGAACAGGCGACTCCATGACCGCTCGGGCAAGTTGTTCGTGATATCACGCCATTGCGTCTGCTGAGCTTAGATCATATCAGCCTGCAGCTGCATCTGCTGCTGTTGCTGCTGTGTCATCTGCTGCTCCAAATCTGACCACAGTTGGTCAATAGACTCGTCCCTCGGACGTCTAACCCCTCTAGAGCTTCCAGCCTTATAGGCGGCGCTCCTGCCGTAGACCATGCTAGGTCTGGCGCCTATCCTCATCCCCCGCATGCGTCCGGGGTGCTCAGCCTGAGCCAAACCCGCCTTTAAAGGAGCCGTCAGGTCCACTGACCCCTGTGACTTCTCGGCCTGGGTTTGTCGCAGCTCAGCTTGCGACTGCTGCATCCGCTCCTGCCATTTTATGAAACAATTACTAATTAGCATTTTTCATTATTAAGTTGGTTTTATAAAAATTATAATAATAAAATTACTTACAATGGCCGCCTCTACCTGCTGAGAGGTCGTAGTCCCGTCACGGTGTCTGTGTGTGATGGCGTACAACTCCCCATAGTCTGTTTGACGGTTCTCCTGCTGTGCCTTCTTCTCCTAAAACAATTACAAAATTCAATTAATTAGTATTATGAAATAACCAACTAAAAGTCTGTGATATTTTGAAAAGTTACCAGCTCGCTGTAGGTGGCAGCAAAGGTCTTCGATCTTGCTGTGTGGTGGATCGTCTGCTGCGCACAGATCCTGGTGTTCCTTTGAGAAAACTCCTGGAAAAAAAACAATATTATATATATTAAAACAATAAAAACATTTAAAATTAATAAAGTTCAAATTAAAAATAATTAAATTGAAATTATAATTTAATAATTAACAATTAAAAAAAGTATATAAATAATCTAATAAATATATTACCTGCCCCTCAACGCTCCTCCTGAACTGGACGACACCCGCCCAGTCGTTCGGCGGCACGCCGTCCAGGATGCTCTCGATCAGCTGCTCCAGAGGCATCGTCCCGTCCTTATCCACCCTGCGGAAGAGACGGTTCCTCCTGTTCCTCCAACTGTCACCCATCTTCACAAGGATGTACCTCTTCCGGTTAGCCCGGACGGCAAACCGCAGCTGTAAAAAAATCATTTAAATATCATTAATTACAAAAATCCTATTAAAAAATATTCATTAAATAGAATTAATTACAAAAAATATTAATTAAATACTATTAATTACCTGAACCACCTCCTCCCAAGCCTAGTCCTTCGGCCCCTTCAGAACGTGCCTCAACGTCCTGAAGTTAAGGGGGATCGCATCCAATTCGCGCCCAGGTCGTTCAGGAAGCGGTTGAACAGGTGATCCCCATTGTCGATAGGCTGGTCAGTGCCCTCATTCAACGGCACTATAACTTGCAAAGTCCGGTCCATACTGTTCACACTGGCCACGTCTAGCCTCCTCGTTGAAACGTTCCCCTGCTCATCTGCACAGTTTACCGCACGTTAGATAAATTGTAATTCAAAGTTAACATTTTGAATTTAAATAAATAATTTATTAAATTAAAAAATTTATTTACCTTGGACCTGCACCTCAAACCCAGTGGACCGCGAAGACGACCCTCGTGGGCTGTTTTGCTCCCGAGCCTCCTCCTCATCGAGCAATTGCTCCATCTCCCTGATTCCAATCGGGATCTCGAAGTCCTCCTCGTCGTAGTCCTCAACGCTGATATCTGCCCCCCAAACTCAGGCACCTTTGGTGCGGTTGTCTCCTATGGGATCGTCTGCGGTGCCTGTGGTAGGGCCGACTCCTGTGGGGGGATGGGCTGAAATGCCGCGGTCGCCCTGCCTCCATACTGCCCCCTCCCTCTGCCCCCTGCTCGGCTGTTGCCACCCCGCAAAATCGGTTTGGGGACCTCAGGGGCCTTCCCCTTATCCTCTCTTGAAGCCATATCAACTATAAAAAAAAAAATTTAGTCATATTATTATGCAAAAATCTAATAAAAATAAAAATACAAATAAAATACATGTTATATACGTACCTCAAGTGCAAATACTGAGAAATACTGTAGCAAAAACTCCTTCACAGATGTCTGAATGCTCAAATCTTGAAGAAACCACTCAGAGAAACCCTAGAAAACAAAATGAGCAAAGGGAAAAATGAGGGAGACGCCTCCTTAAATAGGCCAGATATTTGTAGCGGTTATTCCAATAACCGCTACAAAGCACCCAGGGCGCCTTAAATTTGTAGCGGTTTTATAATAACCGCTACAAATTACAAGAACCTTTGAAATTCTGTAGCGGTTATGGCCCAGAACCGCTACAAATTTGGAGACTCCTGAAATTCTGTAGCGGTTATATCCCTATAACTGCTACAAATACCTGACGTTTGGCATTTTATAGCGGTTTTGTTGCTATAACCGCTACAAATAACCGCTACACTGTTGGCGGGTCTTGGTCGCGTCAAGTGGCGGGAATATTGTAGCGGTTTTTGTTTATTAACCGTTACAACTAAACCGCTACAAGTTTTGGCGGGAATTTCGCGTCATTTTTGTAGCGGTTTGTTCTACCTAACCGCTATAAAAAATAATGCTAATCTGTCGCGCCACTTGGCGCGTAGCTTGCTGCTACAATTTTGTAGCGGTTTAGGTTAAAACCGCTACAAATACTATAATTTGTAGCGGTTTAATATAACCGCTACAATACCACCGCTACAGAATACCATTTTTTTTTATAGTAAGATCAGCGTACCACTCATAAATAAAAGTCTGATATCTTTCAGTCATTAAATCTAGACCCTAATAATGCTTCCTGAAAGTTATATGGTCATTAGGCTAATACCATACAATTATGTCAAGGCAACTGGAAGGTATAAAAAATGCAAAGAATTTTTTAATATTAAATTTTTTATTTTTGAATTATTAATTTTAAATTAAATTTTTTATTTTTAAATATCAAATTTTTTATTTTTTTAATACAGTTAGAGTTTCGTGTTGAAATCAAATACTACGAACTCAACATTGAAGAGCATCAGGATGTATTTGGTCATAAATCTGAACTGTCCAAATTAAATTTATACCACTTAATGGTGGTCCTAAGTCTTGACTCTGCTGCTATATTCACCACTCCCTTGGATTGTGATATGAGATCAATAAAACTAGCATTCTTTTCCCACACCATCTAGTTCCCCACACACACACACACACACTACATTGCAATTCACATATTACTTGTATTTTTTTTTGTTTTTTTGACATCAGTATATAATTAATTATATCATTGAGGTATATATGGCTCTTATTGGTATAATGGAGGTTGAAATTGAGATCCAGTCACCAGCGATTGAGTTCTTCAACTACTTCACCAAGCAACTTCACAACCTTCCCAACACCACTGGTTGTATGCATGTCGGCGAGCTTCATCAAGGATATGACTGTCACACCATTATATTGGATTTGTTAAGCACTGGTCTTATCCTGTTGGTAATATTATATTTATATATATATATTTGGATTAATGGGAATTTGGATTCACACACACACACACACACCCATTACATTGAAATTCACATATTACTTGTATTTTTTTTTTTGTTTTTTTGACATCAGTATATAATTAATTATATCATTGAGGTCAATATGGCTCTTATTGGTATAATGGAGGTTGAAATTGAGATCCAGTCACCAGCGATTGAGTTCTTCAACTACTTCACTAAGCAACTTCACAACCTTCCCAACACCACTGGTTGTATGCATGTCGGCGAGCTTCATCAAGGATATGACTGTCACACCATTATATTGGATTTGTTAAGCACTGGTCTTATCCTGTTTGTAATATTATATTTATATATATATATTTGGATTAATGGGAATTTGGATTCCTCTTAAAAATATCTAAGGTAGTTTTGCATCCAAGATAATTTTACGCCGACTGTATAAAAAGTTTATGGGTAAATCTGCAACGTAACCCTTATACTATTGTGTTCTTTATTATAAGTCCATTTTAACTAAATCTCATAAAATAGAGAAGCAGCTGCAATGAAAAGGGCAAGCCTCCATCGCCGTCCACCACCGCCGTCACTATCCTTCCTTCAAGCTACCAGCGACCTTCACTGATTTCTTTCCTTCAACCTTCACAGACCGTAGCATCTTCCTCTGTTCTGATTCATTTTAGCCGTGGCACTCTGCACTGTTGTGGTTACAATTGCAATTACTGATTTGTTTAAATCCATGGTTAATCTATCAAGTTTAATTTGTAGTTTTTCTATGGTTGGGCATTTAATTCAGACAGTGATTGTGTTGCTTTCTGAAGCTGATTCCATGGGTGTGTGTGGCTAAACTTCTCAATCCTTTGTAGCAAAAGGCAATGACATGAGCTTGGAGCTTTAATAGGGGAGTTTTTGCTATTTCAATCCTTTATTTTAACATTATATTTGTGATTCTTAAGTCTTAGGATAAATTTTATAATGTTGAATTGATTTATTTTGATGTATTTAGAGATTTGTTATTGTGAATTTGTCTAAATGGGAATAAAACAGATTGTAAGGTGGTGATATGTAAGGAGAGATTTGAAGAGATTGATGAAGAGAACAAATCGTTGAAAATAGACTTATTCGAAGGAGATGTTGATGAATCCTTATTTTATCAATTATTTTTATATTTTATTTGGATATTTTATCATGTTATTTTGACAAAAAATGTATTTATTATGACTAATTGGGATTAAAAGTCATTGCATGAATTAGTTGATAAAAATGGTAAAAATGTCATTATCTTCATAATTATCCAAATACATGGTATTACAATAGTTTGAATGTCATTTCAAGTTATCTTGGTCAAGCAGACGAATTTTGAAAATTTCAGTTCAATCCCTGAATTCCAGAAATGACATTTTAGTATCCAAAGATATTGTCACTCTAGTACCTGAATTTAGAAAATGACGATTTGGTCCTACACTCCGAAAATCGTCATTTGGTCCTACACTCCGAAAATCAGCGCTGTTATCCTCTGAAATCAGATTTTAAGAGCACTCACACATCAAAAATCGGAGGAGCTTGGATCCATATTTCACATTTGTCACCCTCGTTTCACTACACTTGCCAGATCCACCTCCACCACCATCTCCGGCGTTCCTTCACCTCATCCACCGATCATTCTTCTTCTCCATCACTGTCCGACACTCCTCTCTTTCTATATTGTTGTGCGATGGTCATTGGAGGACTTCGAGCTCGGTTGAGACGTTCTCCAGTCATGAGGAGCTAATTGTTGGATTCCTTGGTGATTGATGAAGCTAGCGGGAGTTCTTCGTGCTTCTAGGGAGTTTCTTTTACCTTATTTTCAGTTTCACTCCTTTATGACTATAGATTGTGATTTCTCAGTCTCTTAGATTTCAATTTGTAATTGTATCTGAGTAGTGTTTTCGGTTGTTGCCATGATTCTGAGATTTGTATTGGATTTTGTATTCTGATGATGTGGTTGAATGATTGTTAGCCTAATTCTATCACTCATGTATTTGAAACTTTTATTTGGCCGGCTAGGTGTCTAGCAATTGTTAATTTGAGTAAAGAATGCCTCTTGCAAAATTTAATATATGTTAGGTGCCAACTAAAATAAATCTAATGAACTAAACTCAAAAGCTAGGTTTCTAGGTGGGTTTAGCTAATTAGAGGAATTGTTCGGAGAGGTCTCTTCTCACAAGCCTAAGTACTTAACAAAGGAATTAAACTCAATTAAAATTGGAACAAGGATAGCTAGTGGATTCACTCATCAAGGAAGCCCATTCTCCCATTTCCAAGAGCATTCATTATACATTTCATACTTATATTCATACTCCATTGCATTTTATAAAGAAAAGACCAAAAATAGTAGCTTAGGATTTAATTTTATTTCATCCAATTAGTTATATATAGTTAAAGCCAACCCCATGTTTTCTTGCATTTTAGATACTTAGTTAACTTAGGTAGCTCAATAAAGGCTCCTCAAGAGAACGACTCGAGTATTGCATTGTATTGCAATTCTTGGTTATAAATATTTTGCATTTGACCACAAGGCCCAAAGACATGGTCAAATCAATGGCGCCGTTGCCGGGGAGTCATTTTTGATTCCTTGGTTAACTAAGTGTCAATTTTCTTATTGATTGGGGTTGCTTGTGTGAGCTTGTTAGAATTTTAGCTTTTAGTGTTTTTGATTTGTCTAGTTTAGGTTTAAGTTTTGGACATATGGATGTTAGCTCTCTATAGCCTTTTTCTTGCATTGCATAGAAAATAAAAAAATAAAATAAAATAACTTCATGCATAGATAGTTTCATATAGATTGGCGCATACATGCATTTATTGCATCCATAGCATTTTTGCGTTGCTCATTGAGTACTTGTACTTAGTGCTGTCACTGCTCAATTTTGGCTTGGCTGCTATCTTGGGAAATTGCTGTACAGAATTTGAAAGTTTGGAATTGATAACTGTGCTTGTGAAACCAATTTTGGATGCTGGAGCATCTATCATTGTCATTAAGGGGAAAAAAAAAAAAAACCAAGAGTTTTGAGTGAATTAGGAATTTTTATCAGTTGAGTTTAAGCTGCTGCTGTTTGACCATTTTTGCTGAATCCGAGAAGTCATTTTGCTGTCTTTGCATCTGAAAGTGGCTGGAAACTTGTGCTGGACCTCTGTAGCTTGCTTGCTGTTGAATTTTCTGGACTAATTTGGCTATTGTGAATCTGAAGTTTGACTAGAAATTGATTGTATTACTTGGATTGTCAAAACTGATTCCTAAAGTGATGTCATTTTGTCTCTTCTGAAATTTATTTTGTGTCTCAGCTTCTTTACTAGCCTAATACCTGCGTCATGTTTTTTTTTTTAAAAGAAATTTCTTGTCCCTCATTCTGTTTTTGCTGGTAAAAGGAAAAAAAGTGACATTTGCACATGTAAAGTTTGCTGTTCATTTGAAGTTTGAAGCTCAAACTGAATTTTGCACTGACTGTTACTTGGTTCACTCACTGATCTAGTTCATGCTGTCAATTGCAAGTCTATTTGCTGTAATTGTGAATTCATTTTTTCCCCCTCTCTGGTTTGGACTTGTCTTTTTGACCTCTTGAAATTTGCCATTAAGTTGTATGGCCATTAAGCTTGACTGAATTGGCTGCGAGTAAGCTAATTGGAAAGTGATTGAGGTCTAAGGTATGGTTGTGGACTTCTTCAAGCTAGGATAATTTTGGAACTTGACTAGAGTTGTTGAGTGCATTCCAATTTGCTGGAGTCTGATTTGGCCTTGTCACTTGAATTTTCCAAATTGAACTGATTGTGAATTCATGCTTATGAATTAATCTTGCTTGCAATTTGGAAAATGTGATTCTAACATGTGAAACTCATTGCTGATTAATTTGAGCTTGAACCTCTGTGCTGTCAATGATTGGAGGATCATTATTAATCTGTCAAAAATTAGTTAAAGATCATTTAGACGTTCCTATCATTGTATTTTAACTAATTTTTGCTGTAGCTGCTTGCTTCAAAATTGTAAGGAAATTTCTACTTGTTATTTGGTTTGACAGAGCGAATTCTGTTGCAATTTACCAATTTTTGGTCCAGAAGCTCAAAACTGAAATTCACCAGCTGAGCTTAATTGACTTTGGACATGAATGGCAATGTCGCTCTTACTCCATTGCTGCAAAATTCTCATTCTTTAGGAAGCTCTAGTGCATTTGTGGTGTAGAAATTTGTCCTTGTTATTTGCTATTGCTGTGAGCATTTGCTGTTGGAATATTCTGTTTCTGCTGAGAAAATCTTGGATTTATATAACTGATTGGAATCTTGTAATTACTAGGGACTCCTTGTTGTGACTAAATTGTCAAGTTGCATATGCTAGAAATAGTTTTGCAATCTTTGAGTCTATCCAACTTTGGGACATTCTGAATCTGAAATTATTGTAGCTGTCTAGCGTGTTAGCACATGCTTGTTTGTTGTAAGCTGATTTTCGTGAATGAACTGAATTCTTGAGTTTCCTGGTTCTTTGATTTCAAAAGTTAGGTGCTAAATTCTTGTGAGTTGCTGTTTCTCTCACATGACTGTTGTGCTACATTCAATTCTGTTGCATTCCAACTGAATGGAGTGCTTTGGTGAGACTAAGATTAATTTTCGCTGGCATTTCACCCTGAACTTGTGCACATAATCTGCTGTTTTTTTTTATGAGCTGTGATCAATCTTGGAACACTGTGAATCTAAAATTGTTGTGCAGAAGAAAAATATAATATTGTTGTTGAGATTTGCCATTGGCTAATTGAACTTGGGAATATTTTTCTGTGTCACATATCTCACTCATGCTACATATCTGATTTAATAGTTTGGTTTCTGAAATATAAGTGCAATCTGTTTGTGTGTGGTGCTAGAAGCTAAAGTCTGATGCATATGAGACTCTAGTTATTTCACTTGTGGTGCTAGTTTCTCTAATCACCTTGCCAAAGTAACAGATTTTTGGAACTGGGATTTGATGTGTGTACCTTGAAATTTCCACTGAATTTTGGGTTCCTAACTGAAGTTTTTCTCTGTTGTAATTGACTGAACCTGTGTGAACAAGTTTAGAGTTTGACACTTTAAATTTGCTGTTGCTCACACCAACATATTGATCCTTTCATTTGCTGTTATTTAGTCGATTGAATCTGCTGCAATTGATCATTTATTTGGCATATATTGTAAAGAGATTGGTCCTTCTAGTTTCCATTGCTTAATCTGTATTGTTGCTGCTGTCATCTGGGCTTCAAATCTGCTGTTATTGGTGTGCATTGCTTTTGGACTTGCCCAAGTGGCTAATCATTGATGGTTGCTGTCAATTTTTGGAAATCTTTTCCAGAAAATTCTGAGCATCGGTTTCTTAAAGTTTTGGACCATTTTAAGCAAGACAAATAGCTATGCTATTGGGTGTAGTGAATTTTGACCAAATTCCATCATTTTGGGCACTTTTTCAATTTTTCTTTATTTTTTTTCAGATTTTTTCAGCTTTTTCATTAGGTGCGTTTTTAATTTTGTTCTTTGTTTGTAGGTTATTTTGAATTTGTTTTGGATAGTATTTTCTTATTGGAGTGCTTGAATATCATCTTGGGCATATAAACTAAAGTGCATTTGGTTGGAAATTGTTTGAAATTCGCTCATAGTTTGTTGGACTTGTTTGTGCTCTCTGACTGTGAATTGGCTGCTGTCAAATCCTCTTGGGTTTCCTACTTTGCTATAGCCAAGAACTTACTGATTTGCATCCTTGGATGACAATTGCTTTGTTTGCTTAATTTCTTTCCCTGGTTAGAATTTGATTGTTCTAGGACATAACCTTTAGACGGAGGAGACATCTTCTCAAAGACTTCAACTATTGGAACAAAAATGGGATCTTATTCAATCTCAAGTGGAAAATGTCAGAAGGATTTTGGGGTCTCAAATGCATAATGCTAGATTGCAACCTTCTATACCACAACCACATGAGTGTTTATGTAGGTTTGAGAATGAGTGGCCTTGTCTTGGAAATCCCCACTACCATAACCTACACAATCCCTTCTCTAGCACCTATAACACTAATTCCATTGATTACCTCCCATATGAACCATCCTATGAACCTTTATTTTCTTCTCCACTATACAAACATGAACAATACCACCAAACTCCATTTCAACCATATCATCAACCCTCTCAGCTCCCATACCATCCTTCATTCCAACCGAGTCAATCACCTTTTCATGAACCATCTCCTCCACCATGTGTGCAAAGTCAAGAGTTTTCTACTAATGATGGGTTTAGGAGTTTTGTCACGCCCTTACTTTAATTTCACCTTTATCAAAGTACTTGCGGAAAACGATATGCGGTTCGGTGGGCAACACAGGAATAACAAGAATATACTGATAATAAGTGCATGATTACATAAATTCCCCATAGGAGTTCATACATGATCATTACTATCAATATAGCCACACAGGGCTACTTGGGTGTCTAAACTCATCCTAGTGAAATGGAGACTTCTTCCCGTCTTCGTTCCACTACTGTAATCTCCTCGTACGGTACTCTGCATTGTTGTTTGCATATCTTCTGTCGTCTCCTGTCTAAATTGTTGGTAAGGGAGGGTGAGATTCGAGAGAATCTCAGTAGGAAACAGATACCATAATGCATGCATGATTGATGCTATGTGTATGACATGTTAGCTTTATCTAGATGTATACCCCATAATGACATTTCTGTATGCTCAATGTTTCATACAACAAGACTATGGCCACAGTGAAACAGAAACAGAGCTTCATTTATTCAAATATGTTCTATACAATCAAGTAAAGCAATCATATATATCATTACACAAGCAAAGATATCAAATACATGCAAGTAAGGTAAGTCCCCTACCTTAACCTTTTTCCGTCTCGAAACGTGTGCCTCGATCTACGTGCAAACAGCTCGGGGCTCCATATCTGATCCTACAATGTCAAATGTACTATTTAGATACTTTCATAGTGTTTCTGGGGGTTATATGAGTCTATCTTGAAAAGTTACTAAAATACCCCCAGGGACCCGGCCCCATCGTACCCGGTCCGTTTTACTTTTCTCAAAATTTTAACATGGGCTATCCTGACATATTTTCACCCAAGGAATCCATTTCCGGACTTAGAATTACCAAATTCACTGCCAAAAGACGAAATTGCCCTTGGCAGCCCTTATTTCAGTGTTTTAGGGGTATTTTCGTAATTATGCTTTCTCGGCCTTTTCTGAAAAAGTGCCCAATTGTAACCCCACCTAATTTTCCTTTCTGAACTCAATGGAATCATCAATTAGTGAAAATTCAACTCTAACATTCACAAAACAGTACTGGCTGAAACAGGGTTTTATGGAAAAACAAAGTGATTTCCAAACTTCCAACCTTCCAAACACCTCCAACACACCTCTAATCACTTGTTTAACTATGTAATCTCATCTTGACATGATTAATGGAAAATTAGGCAGCATAACCCCTAGGGTTTGCATTATCCCAAATTTACAAAATTCATGGAATCAAAGCCAAATAACCAAATAATAACAAATACCACCAAGAACAATCAAGAAACATCAAGATTCAATGAGTTCTTGGATTTACCTTAGCTTTCTCCACTCTATCTCATATGGCCGTCCTTCACCTCCTCCTTTTCTCTTAATTGGGTTGACTAAACATGGTTTAAGAGAGGGTTTGAGGTTTAGGAAGGGAATTCATGAGATTTGCAAGCAAAACCACAAGGATTTTCATGGGATACTCACCTTGGATGACCATGAAGCTTGACCTTCTTGCTCCTTGGCTTCTCTTCTTGCGTCTCTCTCTCTCTCTTAATTTCACTCAGTTGATACGAAAATGAAGAAGGAAAGAAAGAACATTGGCTTTATCCTATTATCTCACTTCTTACCTTTAGAATATTTTATTGCAAGTTTTTAAACACATGCATAATTAAATTAATCCTCATCTTTTCTTGGGCCCTTTTACTTGGCCGAAAGTGTATGTGGGGAGGGAGTAATATCATGTTTTAATCCAGCAATTTATCCTCCACCACAAACATTTACATGAGTTGCAATTGTTGACTTTTGTTGTGCTTGAATTTATCTATATGAAACTAATGTCATAAGCTTTATTAGAGCCAAACTATTCTTCCCTCTTTAGTCAGCCCATAACCACATGCCATGAGTCCAAATTAGTGCCAAAATAGGCTGATCACCATTTATCTCATAATTACAAAGTTGCCATCACATTATTTCTTTATTTTTGGATTTATCAGAAATTATGGCAGATTTTCTGTCCTAACTTTGAAAAATCATAACTAATTCTAGAAACATTGAATTAGAGTGATTCCAAAGCCTATAGAACCCTTATTGAGTCTAGTTTCAAGGAAAAATATAGACTTTTGCTGAATGGAATCACAAAATTCCCAGAATTTCAATCTTTGCATATTGTTCCAGAAATTTCACAGTTTTTCTGTGCTGACTTCAAAAATTCATATCTTTTTGTGTATAGCTCTAATTGATTCATGTGACCTATCAAATTAAAGCTTAAAATGTCTTCTTTCATCCTGTAAAATCTCATAATTTTTGCTCATTATTTGTTCATTCAAAATCATATGACAAGCTCACTACCTCATAGGCGATTTCACCGAAAACATAATTATATTCTCCAAAATTCACCATTTTACTTTCTTAATACCCCAAAGATATTAGAAACATTAGAGAATATATTTGGGACACCTGCTAAACCGGGCCTTAGCAGTTTGCTTAATTTAGGCTTATTCTCAAGCCTCCAATCCCAAAATTCGGGGTATTACAGGTTTCTTGCAAGAACTGAACAATCCATTGGATAACTTTATGCGCATGTTAGGCAGCAACACTTTGGATGGTAGTAAGACAAGAGAAATGCCAGAAAAGTCTTCCCTCATAGATCTTGAGCCCTTGTAGAAGTTGAGCCTACTCTGGATATTTCCAAAACTAACGAGGCAAGTAACACTTTGAGTGATGAAGAGATTGATGAGGAAATTATAGTTGAGTCACCCCACATGTTTCAACATGACATGGTCACATCTATTTCTTCTAGTACTCATGACTTGAATGAACATGGTGATTGCACTACTTCTTCATTTATGTGTGATGATGTGAAGGATGCCATGTCTGATGCTTCTTGCATTGGCAATGTTGGTTATGACATGCCTGAAAATGTGAATCATAGTAGGCATTATTCGAATCCTAGTCTAAAGAAAGATTGTGAAGATGCTAAATTTGATACTAATTCTCTGGAATATGGCTGTGATAATTTGGGTAGTCCTAGTACTAAAATTGTTTCTACTAGCCATGTTATTCTTGGGAAAGGTGTTTTTGACTTTTATGCAGTTGAATTAAACCTAAAATCACTCCTTGCCATCCCAATTGTTGATGATCGAGTGCATGCTTTAAGGGAAGTACATAACAAGTTGGATGCAGAACATCAACGCTTACTTGATGCTGCATTGGAATCAGGCACTTTGAAGGAGGAAATGGATAAGCTCAATGAAATGGTAGACCTCTCCAATGCTATCCTATTTCATATATGGTGGGAGAAGTCTGGTGGTGAAGAGGGAAATCCAATCTTTTCATAGTTGCATATAAAGCAAGAGGGTAGAACTGAAAGTGTTTCGAAGCTTACTCAACTCCAGTATGCCCAGAATTTGGAGTCTTATGAAGTGCCACCTAAAGCTGAAACCAAGCTGGAGCAACATGACATTCTCTGCACAGAAACTCAAGAGCAAGGAGAGTCATCTCAAGATGCTATTGGCTGCAATGTCAAGGTTGAAATGGGGAGTATTTCTGTTCCCTCTTTGCTGGATAATGACTTTCATTCATTAGATTCTAATGCATTGATCATTTGTAATGACTGTAATGCTAGTTCTAAATGTATGGTATATGCTGAAATTGAGAATTGCTTGCATTCAGCCACCTTCATTCATGGGATTGATTCCACTATTGCATGCATGGTTGATGATGATTATATGAGTGTTGTCAGATGCATTGAATCTTCCTTGAACTCTAATGTTTATCAAGAGGTTGTGGTTGCTAGTGAACATGAAAATACTACAAATGCTGCCTTTAGCAGTAGTAATTTAAATGAGCACGTGACTTGCAATACTTCCACTCTTTTATGTGCTGATTCAAGTATTGACATGCATGACAATTCTTGTTCTAGTGCTGAGATTGCTGAGAGTGCACATATGACTAATTCTAGTGATTCCCCAATTGTTTCTAGCTCCCCTTCTTCTGCCCCCTCTTTTCATGGTGGTGAAATGAAGTGTTCTAGTGATCTTTCACTAGATTACACCATTTCCACACTATGCTCTAATTTACTTGAGAATACTAAACTTGATCAATCTCTATTTGACCTAAATGAGCTTGAGAAGGTTACTTTCTGTGGTGATTCTGTAGGTTTTAAAATAAAGAAAAAGCCAAAGAAACCTTTCAACATCTTAAGGAGCTGAGAGCATTGAATGCTACTCATGGACCAGTGCTTATAGAATGTATGATCCACTTTACTACCTCCCTCTCCTCAATTATCTGAGGCTGCTCATCAAGAGGAAGTGGTTGCTACTGTAGAATCTCAAACAATTGATGATATGCCGAAAGTTATAAAGCCATAAGAGCTTCACTATGATGAAGGTAAAAAGGCAAAACATAAATGTGCCAAAGAAGATTCAGCTGTGACTTATCTCAAGCTTCCACATAAACTTGAAGAAAAGATTTTAGACCTCAACATTCTTGAGGCGAAAAAGATAGATTATGAGCATGGTGATCATGTCATGGCCTATTTCACCAACTATGTAACACCAACTGAAGAGATCAAGGAAAGTTGGGTTGGTCCTTTTGAAGTGATTGCATTATGCCACAATGGAAAAGTAAAAGTGAAGGATGGATATGGGAAATATTTTCACATCAAGCCAACAGCCTTCGCATGTACCACAATAGCTATAAGCCTCCATGATAAGGTTGTTTTCTTCCTTTACCTTGTTTTTCTATTTTGGACTATTAATTACATGTTGTTGAACACGTGTGGGGGAGGGGCACTCTAGTAGAAAAATGTAGCTTGTGTCTTGTGTGTTGTTTTTGTCTTGTCTTTGTGTGTCAATCTAATCTTTCTCACATTGATTCCTTGCTGCATTATTGAGTACCATTGTTGTATCATTAGTCTATATTTGCATTGAGGACAATGCAAGGACTAAGTGTGGGGAGGGATGAATAATGTTTTGTTTTGTGTTTGTAAGAACTCCACTATGCTGTCATAATCTTTCTAGTGGCTGTTTTGTCCAAGTTTGAGCCAAATTTTTCAAAATTTTGAGATTTTTAACGATCAAGTATCTCAATTGCATATGGTTAGATATTGATGTTGAAACTTGTCTAAATGAAGTGGGTTATCATATGCTTTAAGTCCAAAAGGTGATGCATTGTTTAGTTTTGATGAATTTGGTAGGAAACAAAACCTTAGTTGGAAGGTATTTTGGGCCTAGTTATGCATTTCAATGTGTGATTCATCCACTTGGTCTACTACTCTCTAGAACTTATCTTGTTTCTTGATTGAGGCTACATTTTGCACTAGCAAGAGTAGAAATGACATAGACATTCATATTCATTAGCTAGTTAACCAAATAGCCAACCTTGATCTTGTTTTCCATTATTTAACCCTTTGAGCCTAACATCATTTTTCGTTTCTGCACCTCCGTTTCATTCTTCAGATTATCTATGTGTATTGCATACTATCATAAGAAAGGGCATTATAGTATCTTTGAGCATAAAACCATTTTTATCATGGATGAAGAGGTTGTTAGTGTTGTTGAACCTTGCTGAAAATGTGATACAGAATAGAAACTGCCTCATCTTTGTGATTTATTTTGTTAACTGGCTAAAAGTGTAATATTTTGATAGAAAAGAAAAAGAAACCGAAAAGAAAAAAAAAGGAGACAATAGAAAAAAATGATACAGAGAAATATAGAGAGAGAAAAAAAGAAGAAAAGAGGAAGAGGACTAAAGGAGAATAAGAAGGGATGTATAAATATCATTGTGTTGCATTTACTTGTTCAATTATACCTTTGTTTCATGATATTCTATCATGCATGCACTTGATGGGTCTTTTCTTTCTTTCATCCCCTGATTATCATTTAACCCATACATCTCCCCTTATCATATCATTCTAATCATTTCATTACTTTCAACAATACAACCATATTCAGTTTCACTCCTTTATGACTATAGATTGTGATTTCTAAGTCTCTTGGATTTCAATTTGTACTTGTATCTGAGTAGTGTTTTCGGTTGTTGCACATGATTCTGAGATTTGCATTACATTTTGTATTCTGATGATGTGGTTGAATGATTGTTAGCCTAATTCTATCACTCATGTATTTGAAACTCTTATTTGGCCAGCTAGTTGTCTAGCAATTGTCAATTTGAGTAGAGAATGCCTCTTGAAAGATATAATACATATTAGGTGCCAACTAAACTGAATCTAATGAACTAAACTCAAGTTAGGTCTCTAGGTGGGTTTCGCTAATTAGAGGAATTCTTTAGAGAGGTCTCTTCTCACAAGCCTAAGCACTTAATGAAGGAATTAAACTCAATTAAATTGAAAGAAGGATAGCTAGTGGACTCACTCATCAAGGAAGCCCATTCTCCCATTTCCAAGAGCATACATTATACATTTCATAGTTATCTTCATACTCTATTCCATTTCATAAAGAAAAGATCAAAAATAGTAGCTTAGGATTTAATTTTATTTCATCCAATTAGTTATATATAGTTAAAGCCAACCCCATGTTTTCCTGCATTTTAGATACTTAGTTAACTTAGGTAGCTCAATAAAGGCTCCTCAAGAAAACGACCCGAGAGTTGCATTATACTGCAATTCTTGGTTATAAATATTTTACATTTGACCCCAAGACCCAAAAACACAGTCAAATCAGATGTTAAGGAAGAATTCAAGAGTTTTAAGTTCATAATAAAAGTCACAGACAAGGAAGGAGGTGGTGCCATTACAAAGTGGAGCTTCCTTTACTATAAGAAAACACCCAATTTTTGACGGAATTTCTCACGAAATCAGCTTTTCCGACGGAATCTGTTCCGTTGCTAATAGGTATGTTTCAAACAAAGTTGTTAATTATTTCATTCACTTCATTGATTTATATTGGCTTATTTTCAATTCGTGGACTTTTGGTAATGATGATGCCTGCATAGAAGAAGACATCAATATGATCCGAGACCTTTTGACTCGTCATCTTCTTCAGCACATAAATGATGAGTAGAGTTTATTTTGACAAGTTATAGACATTTTGTTTATATAGTTGGTTATATTAGATAATAGTAGTAGTAGTATTATATGAAGTGCTATATGTTTCTGTATATTAGATAGTAGTAGTTTATGTTCTGTCTTGCTTCATGTGTGTTTCAGGACATTTTCTTCAACACAGAGATGATGAGTGGAGTTTATTTTGACAAGTTATGGACACTTTGTTTATGTAGTTGATTATATTAGATAGTAGTAGTAGTAGTAGTATTATATGAAGTGTTGGATGTTTCTGTATCTTGGATAGTAGTAGTTTATGTTCTATCTTGCTTCATAAGTTTTTTTGGATAGGTTTCAGGGAAGAGAAAAAACAAATGCAAAATATATATAAAAAAAAACCTTAAAATGTTCATTTTCACTAAAATAGACGTTGTAAGTGCAGACTTGCAATGTTTGTTTTTAAACGGACATCGATTCCAAAACTTAATACGTCGCTCACAAATACATTCCCCCAGAAATGGACATCAAAAGGTCTAAAAAATGAATATTAAAAGTGTCTTATGTATTAATGTATTATGTCCTATTAGTATTACTTCAAATCTACAGTCATCATATGCTGTCATTACTTTCTATAATACTAATTTAATTACCCACACTTATTGATGGGAATAACTAAGCAATGTTAGTTATGGAGAAAATTATAGAAAAATATCATTTGAATTAAAAAAAGCCTTAAAATGTCTACTAAATTTACAAAATGGTGAATAGGTAATAGGGTAGGAATATGAGATTTTTAAGTTTGGGTGTTGACAACTTGTATATTGGTAATAACAATTTAAGAATATCAATTAGCAACTTTGAAATACATTGTGACAACTTAAGGAGCTTAAGTTGTCAATCTCTATATCCAAGTTGCTAATTCCTTTTTTTTTTTTGGTTGCCCACTCAGTTCATCGGAGCTTTACCCCGACTACATCCGGATCCAACCCGTGTTGTGCGCCTGGCTATGGTGGGAGAGTCTCTCAATGGAAATTTTCTACATACATAAAGCTTGAACCCGAGATCTTGCTTAAGCGGAACCAAGCTGCTTACCACTTGGGACCTTGTTGCCCTTTCAAATTTAGTGTTGACCTTGTTGCCCACAGCCCAGTGAATCCGCCTAAGCCCAGTGAAAAATTGCCTAATTTGGCCCCTCCAATAAAGGCCCATAACGAGCGGACTTAAATGGGTGGGCATGTACACTAAATGGGACGGGCCATGAACACACCTTTAGGCTGCCCATGCCTACCCATTTGTGTGGAGATATATATAATATTTATTTAAGTATAAATATATAATTTATTTTTTTGCCAAAATATATAATATATATAATATAACGCTATATATAATATTTATTTAAATATAAGAGATAATGTAATTCCAAAGGATAAATTTCCAAGAGAGTTAAATAATATAATTATATATATCTAATGAATCAATGATTATATATTATGAGCATGTTTCATAAATTAGAATCATGATCATAATATAGAGCTTTTATATATAAGCTATAATTATATATATAATATTATAAATTGCTCTTATTTTAAAGATTTTATCAATTATTAATTAAAATATAAAATAAATTATCTCATGAGGAATGATGAGGATTATTGTGCTTTAATAATTACTAGTATTTTTAGTAATTTATATTGAAAAATTATTAACAACAAAACAATAAGGTAGAACTGTAGTTTTTGGAAAAGATTCACTAATGGGTAGCCTATACCCATTCCAGCTCACATGGATTTAGCCCAACCTATTTGTTACGGGCATGAGCGGGGCTTTTGACAGGCATGGGCTAGCTCATGCCTATTTAAAAATAAATGGGTGGGCGACAGGGGGACCATTGGGCGATTTATAAAGCCCATTGCTCAACCCTACTCAAGTTGTCAACACTTTAATTTCAAAATTTCAAATTTCTACATATTACCTATTTGTCTTTTTATTAATTTAGTAAATATTTTAGAGTTTTTGTAATTTAAATGGTATATTTTTGTCACTTTTTTAGTTGTTTGCCTAAAAAATAATTCTTTTAAAGTGTTAGTGTCGTCTGATTAACTATGATTTGAAAAAAAAAATGTAATTGAATTGCTATCAACACATAATAACGGGACCCACACAGAAATAATCCCCAAAAATTAATTGATGCTCATAAAACTAATGTTTTAAAAGCCGAACCGGACATCGAATCGAAGAGGCTACCGGGTCATGGGTCGCATGGTTGAACTGGTCGGACCGATAACATAATAATTAAATAAAAATAATATTATATGTATATATAAGTATATAAATATAAAAAATAAATATGAAATTTTAACATTATTAAAAAATAAGCACATATAAAAGCTTATGTATCATCTTTCCCAAATCTAAGTTCTAATACATTAAAATCATTAAAAATAACACAATAACATGTCAATAATACTAATAAATGATTCCTGGTTCAACCCCGGTTCTCGGCACAACAGCCAGTTTGAAGCAGCCTGAAATGGTTTAAATGGTGAAACGGTCGAACCATGCTGAACGAGCCGAAATCCCTCCTGGGCACCGGTCCAACCGATTCGACCGTCGGGTCTGGTTTTCACAATATTGGATAAAACAGTGACCGAGAGCTGTAATACCCCGAGTTTTGAGACTTGAGCTTAGAGAATAAGCCTGAGATTAGTGGATTGCTAGGCCCCGGTTTAGCAAGATTCAAAATTGTGATTAAGGATTAATGACTCCAAAAGTGGATGTGGTTAGTGATAAATAACCCTTTTGGAGAATATGATGTGATTTGACACTCGAATGTGATTCGTGTGTGTTGTGAGCAGCGTCGAAACCCTGTATTTGACTTCAATTGTGGATTAACATCCAAATTGACTTAGAATAAAGGGAAGAATTAAATGGGGTATTGCGTTGGAAATGATGTCATAGTATGTTTTGATGTCATTGAAATTGGTTTGGAACTTTGGAATGGCCAGAAAAGTTGTAATGTTAGGTTTTGAAATGTAAATTGTGTTGACATGGTAAGATTGTTGTGAAAACATGTCAATGTGATGTGAATTTGATTGATTTGGTGTTTCCAATAGATTCCTTGTGAAAATTTATGTGGGAATGAAGTTTGGTATGAAAATGGGATCATTGTAAGCAAAGATGCAAAATCTGAATTTCTGTCCAGTGAAACTCTATTCTGGGCAGTCATTTTGTGTGAACGTTTTGAATGCCCAAATGGTGTCTAAAAATTCTAAAATTTTCCATTCTTAAAGTTCACATCCCAAGCTTCAAAATGGACATAAACTTTGTGCCATTTCGTTTTGTGACCTAGGCGATATGACTGTCCAAAATTTGGGATGGAAATTGAACTCTGTTTTGGGGCAGCAATGAGTTTTATGTAATTCTGGAATTTTGTTGTAATTTTGGGTAATGGCCCATATTTTTCCTATAAAGAGGACTTAAATACTATTCATTTTGCTTTGGAATCACCTCATTTTGATATTTCTAAAATTAGTTATGATTTTTCAAAGTTTGGGCAGAAAATCTGCCAGAAAATCCGAAAATGGGAATTATGACATCATCGAAATAAAAGATGACATCAGCATGGAATTAAATATTTTCTCATAATCTTCTGCTCTCATTTCTAACGTGCTGAACCAGATGAAACTAGTGAGAGAAATTTGAGAGCTCTTAGAGAGAGAAAGAGGAGAGATCTCATAAGGTAAACCGATTCTCCGACGATCTATCTTCTAACGTGTATAATCTTTGCTCCTGAGCTTCTCTTTCATGTTCTTTAAGGTGTTAGAAGCTCGATTTTCATGGTTAATAAGGGCTAGGGTTTCAGCCACTCTTGAGAAAAGCTAGTGGGAGCTTGAGGTAACTTCCAAACTCTTATGTATTGACTATTCTGGCTAATGTGGACAATTTAATCGGTGAAATTTCACTGGATTGTCATTGGTTTCAAAAATAGAAAATGGGTGTGTGGGGCTGTTATGTTGTCCAAATTGGTATTAAATGGTAGTTTTAACCTAATGGAATAGTCAATAAAATGGTTAGGAGTAGAAAGGAACGTGTTTACGGAGCCGAAACCGAAAAACCCCAATTTTTCTTGGAATACTTGAGAAATTCAGCCACCTATAGAAATTGGTCTTAGAGTTATATTTTCAATGATTTGATGATTCCATTGAGTTTAGGAGCGAAGATTAGGTGGGCTTACAGTTGGGCACTTTTTCAGAAAAGGCCGAAAAAGCATAATTACAAAAACGCCTCTGAAACCCTTAAAGTGGGGCAGTCAAGGGTAATTTTGTAATTGACATTGAATTTGATAATTTCAAGTTCGGAAATGGATTCCTTGGGCGGAAATATGTTAGAAAAGCCAATGTCAAAATTTCGGGAAAAGTACAGCCGGATCGGTACGGTGGGGCCAGGCCGGGTCCCTGGGGATATTTTAGTAAATTTTCAATATAGCCTCATATAACCCTTAGAAACTCTATGGAAGTGTCTAAATAGTACATTTGACATTGTAGGATTGAATATGAAGCTCCGAGCTGTTTGCACGTAGATTGAGGCGCACGTTTCGAGGCATAAAAGGGTTAAGGTAGGGAACTTATCTCTCTTGCATACTCTAATAATTGTATTAATATGTTGATGCATGTTATTGCTTTGCTTGATTACGTGGAACATGTATGAATGATTTGAAGCCATGTTTCAATATATACTATGGTCATATGTGTATCGTTCGAAGCATTGAGCTTGTAGATTTGTCATGGTATGTGTGCATGAGTTATGTGATGCAATCATGTCATGCATTAAATACTTATCTTGCCTGTATATTAATAATGTTTCCCTATTGAGATTCTCTCGAATCTCACCCTCCCTTACCAACAATTTAGACAGGGCAAATGGCTCGTGGAGGGAACGGTTAGGACTCCTTCGAGATGAGAGTTGGTAGTTGGTTATCAATGAGTTGTGAAGACTGTATATGATTCGGTTGAATACAGGGTTATGAATTTGAGATGAGACTGTGTAATCTCCATTTGAAGAATTGTAATGAGCAATTGTGCCCTGTGTATCTTTAGCGAAGGTATGTACCCGGGATTGTCGGGATGATTATGTTGTGCATTCTGATATTTATATGAATGTGATTTATCTTCGCGTAGTAATTGTATTCGAAATGTGAATATGAGACCAAATTTATAAATGATTTCGAAAGGTATTTGTGAAAACCCCGTCATGTGATGGGTTAGTAAATATTATTTGATTATTATTGGTCTCTATTTCATTTTAATCGTGTATTTCGGATATAATTACGGAGGGGGTTACAAGAGCCACATAACAGCTGTGGCCTCCCTCTTCAATAATATAAGTTTGGATACCAACAAGCTGTTGGTTACGATGTTAAAGGGCCTCACCTCCGTAAGGAGGAGACACTACTACAAAAAGGATAAAAGGTGGCACACATTTTAAACAAGTGCCACAGCTTCTTTTTTTGTTTTTGTTTTTTACCTCTATAATTTTTTTTTAAATTTTGGGTACCAGCTGTGGCGCCTAATAGATTAAGTGCCACAATTGAGGAGGCCTAGTGTGGCGCCTGTCTACGCAGGCGCCACACTAAAGCAGCTGTGGCGCTTAACCCACCAAGCGCCACAGCTGCACATTGAATTTTTTTTTAAAAAAAAGTGGGCATGTGTGGCGCCTAAATAAATAGGCGCCACACATGATAATGACTTGATCAACTGTGGCGCCTAATGCATTAGGCGCCACAGCTGATTTGAGGCAATGTGTGGTGCCTATTTATTTAGGAGCCACACTTGCCCACTTTAAAAAAAAAAAATTCAAATTGATAGTGTATCTCTTAATTATTTCATTTCCCGTGTAGTGGTCCTGTGTCCGCCTCCCATTCGTTCTCTTTTTGACTACTACTCCACTTTAATTATTTGATTACTCTCTCCTCCATTAAACTACTTTCCCTTTCTCATCTTCTTAGTGGATCTGTCGGCCCCCTCCCTCCATTTCCTATCATCTTCACACTAAAAAACACACCCACACGCTCATTCGTCACTCAAGCTAGCATCACCAACGTGGTCTCCCACTCCCTGCGCTGGTCAATTAATAGATTTGTAAGAAGAAGACTATTTCATTCTAGCTTGCTTTGTTTAAATTTTTTTTTAGTCAAGATAAACCGTAATATAACGTTTACCTTTTTGTTCCTAATTTAATAGGAAAGAATGAAAACCTAGCTTGTTTCGTTTGCCTTTTTGCTTTGTTTAAATTTTTTTGCCGACAAGCTTACGTTTTTTAGTAATCTTTTAATTTACTTAATTAGTTATTGATGTACTATGTTCATATATCAAGTTCTTGTATTGTGATATTTTTTATGTTAGCTTTGGAGACTAGTAATGTAAGAACATTATTGTTGGGGAACTTGAATTTTAAATATGAAAATTATATATATATATATAATAGTTTGAAATATAAAATAGAAAGATTGACAATTTGTGGAGATGATAAACACGAAATCCACTCATTTTATATAAAACTTCACAATCAGGAGGCATAAAAAAGGGCCACAGGAAAAAAAGAAGAAGAAGAAAAAGAAAAAAAAAGGGACCCTACTGTGGCGCTTGCTCGAGCAAGCGCCACAGGAGGCCCCCCTCCTGTGGCACTTTCTCAAACAAGCGCCACAGGAGGGTATTTTTTTAAAAAAAAAATTTTAAAATGTTGTGGCGCTTCCAAGCGCCACAGCTTTTTTTAGTGGCGTCTAGATATGTGGCACTTCTCTAGCGCCACAGTTAATGCAATTATAAGCGCCACAGCTTTACTTTTTTATAGTAGTGAGAACATAAGTTCAAATCCTGAAAAGCTCACTTGTTGGGAGAGGTGAGAACTCTTTGCCCTCTAAACCTCCCAAAGGAAACCCTTAATCTAATAGGATAATATAAATTTGGATATTTTTCACTCCGGCGTTCTTGCTGGAAATATATTTTTCACTCGTTAAATCAAGACCCAAATCCGCAAATTAAGATATATTTTTTATTTTGTATTATTTTAACTTAAGTTGAATTTTTCCCAGCTTAACTTAAATTGAATTTAAACCCTACTAAACCTTAATACCTATATATGCAATTAATTTCTTAATTTAAATTATTATTTGTGAATTATTAATTTTTAAATTCAATTGCATATGTGAGTCGTCTAATCTTATCTAAATCGAATCTTAAATTCTCATCAATATTGATAAGCACAGGACGCAAACAGATTCACAAAAATTATATGATGCTGATGACAATAAATTGAATCCACAGATCAGCGTACCACTCATAAATAAATTTTGATATCTTTCACTCATTAAATCTAGGCCCTAATAAAAAATACTACGAACTCATTAAATCTTTCACTCAAGGCAACTGGAAGGTATAAAAAATACAATGAATTGTTTAATATTAAATTTTTTATTTTTGAATTATTAATTTTAAATTAAATTTTTTATTTTTAAATATTAAATATTTTATTTTTTTAATACAGTTAGAGTCTCGTTTTGAAATCAAATACTACGAACTCAACATTGAAGAGCATCGGGATGTATTTGGTCATAAATCTGAATTGTCCAAATTAAATTTGTACCACTTAATGGTGGTCCTAAGTCTTGACTCTGCTGCTATATTCACCACTACCTTGGATTGTGATATGAGATCAATAAAACTAGCATTCTTTTCCCACACCATCTAGTTCCATATATACATATATATATATATATAGATCCATTACATTGCAATTCACATATTACTTGTATTATTTGTGTTTTTTTTTGAGATCAGTGTATAATTAATTATATCATTGAGGTATATATGGCTCTTACTGGTATAATGGAGGTTGAAATTGAGATCCAGTCACCAGCGATTGAGTTCTTCAACTTCTTCACTAAGCAACTTCACAACCTTCCCAACACCACTGGTTGTATGCATGTCGGTGAGCTTCATCAAGGATATGACTGTCGAACCATTATATTGGATTTGTTAAGCACTGGTCTTATCCTGTTGGTAATATTATATATATATATATATATATATATATATATTTGGATTAATGGGAATTTGGATTTAGGTCAAATATACCTAATTACACAAAAAAATTTGTTTTTGTTACAATTCCTCTAAAATTTCAAATACCTAATCTACCTTAATTATTTGAAATCTCAATCATCATCTTTCAATATTACCTAAACATATGGACAAGTCACACAAGTAGGACGTACAACACAAGTTCATAATAAAAGCCACAGACAAGGAAGGAGGTGAGGGGACCATTGCAAAATGGCGCTTTCTTTCTGAGAAGATACATGAGGGAATCCCAGATCCAAAAGGCTAATTGGACATGGCAGCTACCATGATAAAAGATGTCGATGCTTACTATCTTCTCAGTGCACAAAAGGCAAAATGAACTATAACAAGTTAAAAAATCAATCCATAGTGCGAGCGCGCGCGCGCGCGCACACGCATATATATGAGATTGATGAGTAAATTTTAAAGAACAAGGTCTGTACTACTGTTAATGATTTCATGCATTGTGCAATCATGTGTCAAAAGTGTGTTTGAATTCTTTTATTTAAGGTCTTCTATGTGGTCAAAGGTGTTGAATTAATGTTTTTATGACGTAGTCGTATTACTTACGGGTTGGTATTTGAGATGAACGAGTGGTATTGAATCTTCATATCTTGAATTAAGGTCTACTCTTGATTCTATTTATATGTCACTTCCAACATATCTTATGAGAATTTTTAGAGGGACTTGATTTCTCATGTCCCTGTTGCAATTCTTATCCTTTCAAATTAAATTTTAACGATATAAATTAATTTATACTTTTGAAACTTATCAATTTTAAACCAATAATCAAATTCAATTTAGTAATCTACAATTGCAATAAACTCTTCACTAAGAGAAGGGAAACCATTTCCGTGTTGGACATATTCTTACTTTTATTCTTGCACACATTTACTCTCATGATCTTTTTGAAAGTGAAGGAGTTATCTTTCTTCTCTGAGACCTTATTTGATAAGAAAGAAACACTTTTTATGGAATGAGAAGTTGAGAACAACGAAAGATAATGGAAATATATTTTAAAAACATGTTTGAGTGTCATAACAAAATCCATAACTTCTCAAATTATTTTTGTTCAGTTTATGCTTTTTTAAAAGAGAATTTTTCAATGAGACAGCGGTACTATTGTTTTTTCTTCTTCCAAAAGCAGACAGACTCATTATAAAAAATCCGGCGAAAATTTATCACAAAGACACATACATAGTCATCCCATTCTTCTTCCTCATCTTTAAAACATCGATTCAAATATATGGTCAATGTAACACCAAGACTGCCTTCCACTTGCTTCTGTCTGATATTATTAGGGAGCATGTATTTCTTGTCTGTCCTTTTTGCCTGAGCTGTGTGGTTTGGGGTTGCTTCTACTCAATCGATAGAAGTGATTTAAATTTATGGGTCCTTTACTTTACACACACACACACACACACACACACACACACATTTGTTAATTAAGCTCAAACTCCAGCTTTTATTAGGGCTTTGTTCTTGTGAGTTGTAAATTATGATCATGAGAAAGGTCAAAGAGGGATTACCTTAACGTCTAATACTGATTGATTCATATATTAAATATTTAAAAAATTATTATAATATTCAAATAATAAATAAATAAAATTAAATCACCATTCCTTGACAAGACCCACGGTACGCACATTTTTTGACTCTAATTAAATATATCACAATATTCATCTTTTATTAATTAACGTAACTACTCCATTTTTCGGACTAAAGATATCCTACACATATTTTTTTGGTCGAAGATATCCTTCATATATAAATAATAGAGACTAATATTTTTTAAAGTATAAAAGAGAAAAATGTAAACTTGTTTAATTAGATTTGCTCAACAATAGGTGGAACCAACTACATGAATCGCATGACATTATTGTATTTTGTCAATATTCAAATCTTTGAATAAATTATTGACCAAGAGGCCACACTCTATCAATGACTGAGTGTTCTCTTTGTTACCCTTTACGCCCTTATCAATGGACTTCATACTTTTTTATTTACTCTCCTTATCAGTGCATCTAATATCTAGCCTTCTTTGTAAGTGTTTGAATCACTTTTGAAGATTTTCTATGATTTTTTCTTTAATAAATATCACTCCAACTCTCTTTTGTATATAGTCATCATGAATCTTATCATTTCTTATATACCTACATATTCATCTCATCATTCTCTAAACAAAAGTTGACAATCAAACTTTTTACTATAGTTACTTAAAGGGTTAATACAATTTTTGGTATCTCAGGTTTGTCCTCATTTTGATTTTGGCCCCTCAAGTTTCATTCCATTTTAAACATGTTCTCTATAATGTAATGAAAGCTTAGACCATTTTGCTTCTTGAAGTATCAAAATTTATAATTTCAAACTTGATGAATCCAAATTAAAATAAGGATAAATTTGAGGAACTAAAAATTATATTAACAACAAGAGGCCCTAATTATTCATGTCAATCTAAAATGCTAACCACTCTCATCCTTGATACCAAAGCTTTTGAGATGATCGAGAGACATACAATTAATGATAATCAATTTTGATATTGACATCTGACAAATGGCTTAATATATCAGGATGGTGAAATATTAATATATTCGGATGGGCAAACTTTGATGGTGATTAGCATTATTAAACTTATCTCCATTGTCTGGATGAACAGGAATAAGATTATTCATCAAGGGGATGCCACAACACCGAATGAGAGAAGTTTTTTTCCACTCAACAAAGGAGCAACCACAAAGTTTTTTTTCCTGAAAAGATAGTTCCTTCCCTCATAATGAGAGAAATCTAGGTCTACAAATATTGTTCATCAGCATATCAACATTCTTCTTTGTCATTTTACTTTTAATGATATTTTAGCATTCCACATCTTAGGAAGTAGGTTTTTTTCCCCCGCCAGAAATCAAGTAGGCTATTACATTCACTGAACTTGTATTACTGTATGATATTCTACATCTAATGTAAAATCTGTAGTTATTAATGCATTTGACTTTTATATAAAAAAAAAAAAAGGAAGATAAGGCTATAAAAGCGACACCAAATCTATTTGTGCAGACTAAAATGATTTTCATTCTTCCTTAAAAAATTGTTGCATTGCATTGTCGTTTATATAAACAATGTGTGTCTGCGAACGATGTCTGGTGACGTGGACATCAAAACAGAATTATTAGAGATAAGAAAAGATGCTTCTCCGTCCATGAGATCGAATCTCAGTGCTGGTGCCATGTTTTTCTTTCACCTAAATGTCGAGTATTTTTTAAAAAACATGAGTCGGAAATTAAGTGTGAATTGATGCGGGAAAACTAAGGAAACTCCTCCATAAAATTGAGATGAAAAAGAAATATCTGTGTAAAAATATATATTCTTAAATTCAAATTTTGATTTTAAATTAAAATGTGCTATTGAGTCAGTCAATGTAACAATAAAATTACATGTTGGCATGATCTTATCAAAGCAGTTTTAAAGCTTCAATTATATTGATTAGAAAATATCATTGTTACTTTTGAATTATAAGGCAAAATTATTACAAATATTACTGCTCCATTCGAGACTTAAATAACTAATCTATACATATTAAAAATTTAATTTAATTTTTTAATCAATTGGTTAAGTTAATTATTTATAAAAACATGTGTTTATTTTTCTAAAATATCACTTCTTTTAATCATTACTACATTGGGAGGGAGGGGAAATCTTCTGTCCTCGCAATAATACTTTAATCCACAGTCATTACCTGTTATTAATACTTTTTTTACAATATTTTAATCGACACATACTGATAGTCAAAAAGCAAGATTTATGGCACTCAAAAATAATTATTTCTTAGATACATTATTTCCACTAAAGACAAATATAATTGATATTGGGAGATTTGGATTTTATAAAATATGCATATCGGTCGCTATCGCCAGATAATATTGGGACCCGAACAGAAATAATAAAGGAAATTTATTCGAAGAAGTTTGTGGATCCTGTATTAGCATGGATTGTGTATATAAGACCAATGAAGTTAGCATTCACTTCCCACAAATATCGATTCACACTAGTTACTTTATATATTATATATTTTGATCTTGAGATTAGTGTATAATATAAGATTATCGTTGAGGTATGGCTCTTACTGGAAATTTGGAGGTTGAAATTGAGATCCAATCACCTGCGATTGAGTTCTTCAACTTCTTCACTAAGCAACTTCACAATCTTCCCAACGCCACTGGTAGTGTCCATTTTGGTGAGATTCATGATGGAGCTGACTGGCATTCCATTGGCTCCGTTAAGCACTGGTCTTATACTGTTGGTAAGATTCTATAAAGATTCCTAGATTAGTGTTGGATTCATGCCTCTAATAGAAAAGATGTGAATGATTAGGGTTGCTTCCTTTGAATAGAGAGCACACCATCCCTTCTAGTGTTACACTTTACGTGATAAAACTTATTTAGCGTATTCATTTCGTGTAGTATAAAAACATGTACTTAAAATAAGTTAAAAGGAATATGCTTGAAACTCAACCGATAAAATCTTTCCTTGTATTGATTTTGATTATTTATCAAATAATTGTAGACTTATATGCTCCTTAAACATTAAAAATTGGTAATGAGTAAATTATAGTAGTCAGGAAGGCAGAAAAAAGAGTTTACAAGGAATACATTATTTATACACTTGTAGGTCAAGTTGAAATTATCAAAATTAAGATACTCCCTCTTGTGCTTAATATAGGAGGTAGATAAGTAATTAATATATATTAAGGAAATTATTTATGTTAGTTATTTATAGCACATTATGTGTTAGATTTTCTAAAAGAGTTAATGCACTCAGGAGCGTTGGGTATTTGGAAGTTTTTTAAGGAGCAGTTTTATTCCGAAAGTGTTAATAAAGGAGAAAATTTTCACTAACCATTAACAAACTAAAGAGAAAATTTGGCCTAACTGTAAAAAAACTAATATGGACCATTCACATCTTTAACGGCAAGAGTTAAAATTACTACATTTTGGTTATTTCCAGGACAAAATTCCTCTTCAAAAAACTTCTAGATACTCAATGTTCTTGAGTGGTTACTTCTGAGGTGAAATTGCACCTTAACCCTTTCAAAAATATCACTTTTAATCCCGACTACCCTTGGATGAAAACTCTATTAATATGTGCAATTAATATAAATACTTTGAGAAACATTATAAATTTGGGCAGTAAAACAGACTAAGATATTATATTTAGGATCAAATATCCAATCCCCAATAAACTAAATCCTATATCAGGGACTAGAGGGAGTAACTCAAGTATTCTCATTATTTATCGTGAATGCCAAATTATTTTTCTTTTCTCCACACTGATACTTAATTTGTACAAATGGGAGCAAGCAGATGGCAAGGTGGTGACATGTAAGGAGAAAATTGAGGCGATTGATGAAGAGAACAAATCACTGAATGTGGACTTCTCAGGAGGAGATATTAAGGATAACTATAAAAGTTTCAAGTTCATAATAAAAGCCACAGACAAGGAAGGAGGTGGTGCTATTGCAAAGTGGAGCTTCACTTTTGAGAAGATCCATGAAGGAATCCCAGACCCAAAAGGCCACGTTGACTTTGTAACCATCCTTACAAAAGATGTTGATGCTTTTCTTCTGAGCTCACATGGAAAATGAATTGGGGCAAGCTAAACCAAAAATGCAAAGTACGAGGATGAAGAGTGAATTAATAATTAAAGAATAAGGTTGTGTGTTGTTGAGTCCATGAATTGTGTTGTGAACTAAAGAATAAGATCTGTGTTGTTGAGATAATTCGCTATGTAATCATATGTAAAAAGTGTGTATGAAGAATGCTTTTATGATCGATGTATTTGAGGGCTGATCTTTTAATGAATATGTTGTGTATTTCAATCTTCATCTTCTTATTTTTCTTAGAAGTAACTAATATTACAACAAACAGTCAATCAGCAACAATTAACATAATCAATTCACAAATCCTAATTGCTCAGAAATCAAATCGCTAATCGATCTATCAATCAATCCTTAATAAAAATGCTACTGCTTAAAAATAATCCTCAAGAACATTTTTTTCCAGACAAAATGTCTCACGCGTACGAAAATGATCATGATGACATGCCTGTTTGGGTCAGTGGTAGAAGCTGCTTTTACAATATAATTTATGGCGTACGAGGTAAGTATGTGTGAAGAGTTTTGTCTCGGCTTACGTGAATGTGCTTCTCAAACGCTAACTCAAATAAGGCTGACAAATATACAATCATCATTGTCATGGAGGTGTTTTGTAGAGTTGAGAGGTGGGTTTAGTCGCAAACAAAAAAGTTTTGAGAGAGTCACAGAGGAAGAAGCTATCCCATCCGGAGAAAAATTAAAGGGCTATGATGAATCCCGAAACTAGAGTAGTCAGTAGAAAATGCACTAAATACCGGTTGATAGTATTTAAAAAAAAAAAGACATTCCATGTAATATCCTAAGATGTACTCAAGGGCTAAATGTACAAAATCGATGGTGGGATTAATGACATAATTACCTCTAGAAAATTTTGTTATGACTTTAGTCAAGTTTCATATGCAAAATTGGCAATTTAATATTATATTGCAAGATGATATTTTACAAGATCATCTTCTTCTTCAAAGGGCCATGACTTACTTATGACAAGAGGAAAAGTAAGAGTAAATATATATTGGCTACTAAATATGACCAATTAAAAGGAGATGACTTGGTCAACAATTTCAACTAAAAAGCAACATATGTGAGGAGGTAAACTAAGATAATTAAAAAAGGGTTTTTTTAGCTCCTTTTAGTCATTATTTTTGGTCAACAATTGTAGGACAAATAAAATATGATAACTTGAATGAAAATGGGCCACATATTCGTATGTCATCAAGAAAGAAAGAGAACAGATGAATTAAAGATTTCTTGGCACATTTTGGACGTCCAATACATGAGCAAAGAAAAGACTTGATGAAAGGAAAAAAAAGAACTCAAGTTGAATTGTTACAAGTATTTGACCAAGGTGAATCAATTTTGACCACAACTTTTTACCACCTTTGGACCACAATTTCGGCTGCCTCTTTAAGTGATAAGGGAAAGGAAAATCTGATCATTTATCACTCCCTCTCTCCATCTTCAAGTCGGTTTGCATAAGCCCAAAACGTGGAGGAAGAAAAGCAAGGTTTCAAGGTGAGTTTAATCTTGATTTTTCACCTTCTTAACCTCATCTATGGCTCAAGTGTCCTTCATAAACATTGTTCCTCTTGATGAGGGCTTCATTTCTATGGTTTTAGAATTTCAAGAGGAGGTGTTTTGTGCCATCATCCAAGAACAAAAGTTGAAAAACCAAAGAAAGGAGCTAAGGAGAAGCAAGAGGTGAGTATTAGCATCAATTTGAGCTATTGATTGTGTTGGTTGAATGAGAATTTTGGCATGTGTAAATCTGCCCTGATTTTGGCTAAACAAGGGTTTGGGTAATTCATGATGTTTTGGTTATGTTATTGGTGGTTTATGATGATTGGAAACCATTTGACATAAGTTTGATGCTGAAATTAGAAGTTGGTAATTGTTGGGATTTATTTTGAATGTTCTGCCAAAACAGGACATGGAGAATAAGTGGGAATTTGTTAATTTTGATGTTTCCATTGTGTTCTACAAGAAAAATTATGTGGGAATAGCCCCGGGTTGTGAATTTTGGGTCATTGAAACTCAAAATGTAAATCTGGGTTTTCAGCTTAAACAGAATTCCAGCGAGGTACTCTACTTGTGTGGTGTTTTTGGATAACCAAATGATCTCTAAAAATTATGTATGAAACTTTCCAGTCTTAAAGCTCACATTCCAAGCTTCAAAATGGACAAATAATTTGTGTCATTTCGTTTTTTGATCTTAGAGTTTTGGTTGCCCAAAGTTTGATGTCTAAACTGGACTTAATTCTGGAGTAGTGTGGGATTTTGTGTAATTCTGGAATTGGGTGGTGATTTCCGGTAATGATTCATATTTTTCCTATGAAGAGGACTTCAATAGCTTTCCATTGGACTTGGGATCACCTCATTTCGATTTTTGTAGAATTAGTTATGATTTTTCAAAGTCTGGAGAAAATTCTGGCAGATTTGGTCCCTTATGCAAAAATTGAACATGTAATGGCATAATGTAGTATTGTTGAACTTTGAGGTTAGGAATTGGTCTTTTAGATAACCAACTTGAGTGTTTGAATTAAAGAATTGGATTAAGTAATAACCTGTCGCTGAAATTCTAATTATAGGATTTGATATTTGCCCTGCAAGTGATAAACTAGTGCCAGTGCACGAGCGGAAAGAACAAGGTAGTACTCTTTCTCTTATTATGTGTATGATGTCTTGCATGTATGTCATTTCATTGAATATGCCGTGATGTAACATTCCCGTTGTGAAATGCCGTTGTTGTGTTGTTGTGAAACATGCCGTTGTGAATGCAGCAAAAGCTGTCGCAAAAATGCCTTTGTATTGTTGTTGTTGTGATTTGCTTACATGCTTTGTGATTGTACATATTATAAGTGAATTGTTACTACTGAGATTCTTTTGAATCTCATTCTTTCCAATGACTAACCTACAGCAAGGGCAAGCAGTTCAAAGGAAAAGCAAGCACTACTACAAAAAGGGTAAAAGGTGGCGCACATTTTGTGGCACTTCTTTAAACAAGTGCCACAGCTTCTCTCTTTTTTTTTTTTTAAGTCTATAATTTTTTTTTTTAATTTTGGGTACCAGCTGTGGCGCCTAATAGATTAAGTGCTACAATTGAGGAGGCCTAGTGTGGCGCCTGCCTACGCAGGCGCCACACTTGGGGTCACGAAAGCACTTGTGGCGCCTAACTCACCAAGCGCCACAGCTGCAACACAGATTTTTTTTTTTTTTTTAAAAATAGTGGGCATGTGTGGCGCCTAAATAAATAGGCGCCACACATATTAATATGCTTCTCAGCTGTGGTGCCTAATGCATTAGGCGCCACAGCTGAGAAGAGCAATTGTGGCGCCTAATGCATTAGGCGCCACAATTGCTCACTTTTTTTTAAAAAAAAAAAAAAATTCAAATGAGAAGAGCAATTGTGGCGCCTAATGCATTAGGCGCCACAATTGCTCACTTTTTTTTAAAAAAAAAAAAAAATTCAAATTGATAGTGTAGCTCTTAATTATTTCATTTCCCGCGTAGTGGTCCTGTGTCCGCCCCCCATTCCTTCTCTTTTTGACTACTACTCCACTTTAATTATTTAACTACTCTCTCCTCCATTAAACTACTTTCCCTTTCTCATCTTCTTAGTGGATCCGTCGGCCCCCTCCCTCCATTTTCTATCATCTTCACACTAAAAAACACACCCACACGCTCACTCGCCACTCAAGCTAGCATCACCAACATGGTCTCCCACTCTCTGCGCTTGTCAATTAATAGATTTGTAAGAAGAAGACTATTTCATTCTAGCTTGCTTTGTTTAAATTTTTTTTTAGTCAAGATAAACCGTAATATAACGTTTGCCTTTTTGTTCCTAATTTAATAGAAAAGAATGAAAACCTACCTTGTTTCTTTTGCCTTTTTGCTTTGCTTAAATTTTTTTGCCGACAAGCTTGCGTTTTTTAGTAATCTTTTAATTTACTTAATTAGTTGTTGATGTACTGTGTTCACATATCAAGTTCTTGTATTGTGATATTTTTTATGTTAGTTTTGGAGAGTATTAATGTAAGAACATTATTGTTGGGGAACTTGAATTTTAAATGTGAAAATTATATATATATATATATATATATATAATAGGTTGAAATATAAAATAGAAAGATTGATAATTTGTGGAGATGATAAACACGAAAGCCACTCATTTTATATAAAACTTCACAATCAGAAAGCATAAAAAAGGGCCACAGGAAAAAGAAGAAGAAGAAGAAGAAGAAGAAGAAGAAAGAAAAAAAAAAAAAGGGACCCTTTTGTGGCGCTTGCTCAAGCAAGCGCCACAATAGGACCCCCCTACTGTGGCGCTTGCTCAAGCAAGCGCCACAGGAGGCCCCACTCCTGTGGCACTTCCTCAAACAAGCGCCACAGGAGGGTATTTTTTTAAAAAAAAAAATTTAAAATGTTGTGGCGCTTCCAAGCGCCACAGCTTTTTTTAGTGGCATATAGATATGTGGCACTTCTCTAGCGCCACAGTTAATGCAATTATAAGCGCCACAGCTTTACTTTTTTGTAGTAGTGAAGTGACGAAGGGCGGTTAGAGCTTCTAGCTAGAAGTTTTAATTTTGGTAGTTGGTTGTCATATTTTGTTGGGGATTAGTTGCACATGTTGTATATATTGAATAGTGTTGTGTAATGCCCTATATGGGAAACTAAGCGTTATAAACCCTTTATTAAGTAACGAAGCCTGAGCATTGTCGGGAATTTTTGGTTGCACTATGATATGTATGAATAAAACCGAATTGGACAGACCAATTATATTCGAGAAGTGAACGTGAGGCCGCACTAAACAAGTTTTGGAAAAGTTTTAAATTAACCGCTGGTCTCTATTTCAATTTAATGACGCATTCTCGAACTATAAATTTGGCTATTAAGGTAGGGGGTTACATTCAACATATATAATAACTGTCAAATAAGTCTTTGTTGCACTATCATCTTATGTTATTTGACTCTTTTGCTTGTTTTTTTTAAGAAAAAAATAAATGGGCAAACACTAATGATATAAGGTTACAAGTTGGATTCGTGACCTGCCACTTACAAGAAGATGTCATGCTACTAGGTTTCAATACTTTGATTTGATGCTTTTTATATTTGAACTGAACATCGTTGCCAACTCGCTCTTAAACTTGTGCTAGCCATAAACTTGGTTAAACTCATGAGTTACACACAAAATTTACGGTTTATACATTTTTACCTTACAAATTTGTGTCTGCTCCCTTTAAACCGTGCAATGGCATTATATATAAACTTCATAGAAATTTCTTTGCTGGGCATTACAAATTATAAATATTGATGAAATTAATTTCAGTTATTTAAAATATACTTAAATTAAATTATTGTCATTTTTTATATTTTTATTATTTAATCATATACTTTAACATCTATTTATTAATAAAATTAAACTCTTACCAATATATGGTTTGAGTTTACAATTTGAGTTTACATTTTTGTCACGAGTTTATTTAAGCTTGGTGAGTTTAACAACCTTGGAACAAACAACTGTGAAGCGTCAAGTATGCCTAATTCTATAATAATGGTTGATGCTCATCTTCCCGGTTTCTTAATCTTTTTATTATTTATTGAATCACTGGAAATTAACTTGGATTCTCCTTGAAATATATCAATTGGATATATTGAGAGAAAGGAATATATGAATAAGTTTTTTCATTTTTACATGGTTACATAATAATAATATCTTACCGATATGACATATGAGAGTCTCTCATCATATATATAAAGTCACACTTGGAGTTGAATATATAGTGAGTTTGCTGTCCGTTGTGGATGGTGCCACTTGCAAAAGACCACGGCGAGCAAAGTGGAGGCTTCTCTGTAGCCAGCAAACATATGAGGTTCTCTTCAAATAAACTCTCTCTCTCTCTCTCTCTCTCTCTGTTACGCCCCCAATCCTTAATACAAAACACTATTATTTTCCTAATTTGATTATATTAAGGAAATTGGCTAAATTAATTAATATGATATATATTTTCTAAAATATACTAGTCATATTTCCTAATTATCTTATTTCCTCTCTTCCTTAATCATTGTTGATGAAGCATTAATTAGGGTAGATTAGGAAAATACTGACAAATATAAAATATATATATATATCTTATGTTTAGAACTAAGATCAACTCCTTAAATATATCTTATGCTCTCTCTAGTCCTTAATATAACACATATTAACTTACTTTGATTATGTTAATGAAGTTTGTTAAATTAGTTAATATGACATATATTTTCAGACATATCCTAGTCATATTTCTTAATTCCCTCTTTCCGTCTTCTTCTTGATTATTATTGAGGGAGCATCCATAAGGGTAAATTAGGAAAATATTAATAAATATGAGAACTTTACTTTATATTTAGAGCAAAAATCAACTCCTCAAGTATGTCCAATATTAGATACCGGAGGAGTATTAAGGAGCAGAGGGAGTACTTTACAGCAAAATAGAGGTTTGGCAATTAAAAAGTTGGAAACAAATTAAACTAAATCAACAAATAAATACATTTTCAACGCTTAAAACCTCAATCTTTTGCGTACAAAACACCTTTCTAAATTGTTGAGGTGGATATATGTTGCGTGCAAAATCAGATCACATGCTAAAAAAAAGATCTCTACAGCAAGCTCAAGCTGTACTATATACATTGCTTTGGATCAAAGTATACCTTTTGAAGAGGTAGTTTCGCAAACTATGCATCTTGACCTGTAGGTTGTCCTGAAAGGTGTTGCAAAAGTGAACTTACGTGTAAACGAATATCTCAGATCTGATCTTGAGAACCTGAACAAGTAATAATATAATCGTTCAAGTGAGTTGCATATGGCATTTTCTTATTCTCATAAATGACGTGTTCTGGTCGATCAATCCATTTCAATAATAATGTCGCATATCCACGTTATACTTTTTTTCCCCTGTTTCCATTCAGAATACCAAACGCCAACCTCATATTTAATTGTTTTACTTTTTCTCTTTTTCGATTCCTCAGCCATATGTAAAGACTAGAACGCAATAAAAGAATCTGAACTTGCATAATAATAAATGGTGTTGAATTGAAGGTAAAATAACCATTTCTCAAGCTATTTGTTAAAGGTAATAAGCGGCCTCACTCACTTTGTAAGGAAGAGAATACAAGTTCAAAATTTGGAAAACATATTTATTAAGAGATGCAAAAACCCTTAGCACTTGATTGAGAAACTTTTTATCATTATCCTTAAGATCCGCAATCAAAAATTGATCAAGGATAGCATATAGACAAACCTGAGATTGTTCTCTCTTTTCAAGGAGCCTTTTATTAATTCCTAAGTGATCTAAATATCATGCAAATGCAATAAAAACAAAGGGAAATTGGTTTTGGATTTTGTTGACAATAGGCAAGTGCAAAATTTAATTAAAAAGTTAAAGCTACTATTTTTTATCTTTTCAAATAAAGAATGCGATAAAAGATGAATGAAGTGAATTTTCTTAATAAATTGGTTCAATGGCTATCCTACCTTACTAAATAATATGGGAGCCAAAATTCATCAAGTCTTAATAAAAAATCCAATCACATTGGGTCTAATGCTCTTAACCAATAGCCACTCCTACATTCACATTCATAGTTATTACTTAAGAATATTATTCAAGAAGAACCACTTGTTATGTAAAATGGATTGAGTTAATATAGATGCTTTCTCTAATATGAATGCACAATCAAGACACTTAAATTAACTCAAATAAACTACACAAACTAGTAATCATATAGCAAGTATAGTCACATTAAATTAATAGGAAATACATAAATAAAAATCATCCAATCATAATAATGCCAATCCAATAACAAATTAAATAACCTTAGATCAACAATATGGAGTCCAGACAACTCAAAACAAAATCTTACTGAAACTACTTTAGAATATAATTAGGAATTACAATAACAATAGGAAATTCATAAAATAACTAAGAAAAACTCTCCTGCTTGAAGCTCAAGAACTCAAACCAAATCCTAATCTTCAAGAGCTGGAAGCTAATCAACTACTCATTCTGTTAAGCATAACCACAACTTCTTCGAAATGCCAAACACCCATAGAAAATAAATGAAAGTGTCAAAACTGATGAGAAGACAAATGAATGCCGTGGGTTCTTGAGGAGAGAATGAACTGAAGCTAGATGGTAATGTTGGAGAGAGAGTAGTGAGAGAAGACGCCACGGAGGAAGTCAGTGGTGATACTGGCAGTAAATTTCGACGGAGAAGGCGATGGACTAAGGGGGGAAGAAGGTTGATGAAGATGGTGGAGAGAGAAATGCCGGCGATGGTGGTAATGATCTCCGGCGGTGAGAGCGATGGCATCGATTGGGGTTTCTCCTCCTTCTCCCTCTGTTCGTTCGCCTCCAAAACTGATAGTCTGGGTTCTAAAGTGGCGGCTACTGTGGTGGTCTGAACTGCGCTGTGGTGGTGGTCTGAGAGAGTGTCGATGGTGGTGAATGGAGAGGACGATCGTCCTCTCCTCTCTGGTCCTTCCAAATCGCACCTCCGGTTCTCCTCTGTTACTCCCAAAATGTCGGCTGTGTTTTTTTCCCGTCAAAACCTCTATTTGACCTAAAATTTTTAGGAAAAGCGTTGCTTTACGAATATTGGGGCTTTTTTACTGTTTTCAGAAGTTATGGGTTTTACTGTAATTTTCTCTGGGCCTGTTGTACAGAACTTGCAGTTTCTAGAAATTTTAGGTCATTTTCTATAATTTTCTCTAAAATGATCTGCAAAGAAAACAAGTCCAAAACTTAGTGCCCTGTATTCCAAAAATCAATCAATTAAGGTAAATTATGAAATATATGACATTTTTAGCCTATGAAATATATGAAAATTTCCAAATATATGACATTTTTGGCTCATTTAACATGATAAAATCTCTAGATTAATAATGAAATAACATATTAAAAAATGTTATGAATAGCGCATTAGATCTCAAAAGAGAAAACCCTGTCCAAATAAAAAATTATAACAATAACCATTTCCAGAACAATTTTTGAAAGTTGAAATAGCTAGCTTCAATTAACATCGGTAAGTCGAAAAATTATGATAAAACAAGACTGAGTAGATTGGGTTTCAACTAACTCACCGATAATTCATCATAAATATCCATGAGGTTGAAATGTCATTCCTGCCCTCTCTCGCCTCACAAGCACTCATTATATATAGGGCCATTGAACCGACGAGTTTTGTGCAGCAAAGTGTTTTAATTACGAAGTTTTGAGTGTAGAGAGAGAGTGAGATATGGCATCTCAAAGTGTTGGGAAGTTGGAGACTGATGTGCATATAAAGGCAACAGCAGAGCAGTTTCATGATGTTTTCTGCAGCAGAACTCACCACATCGCCGACGTTTGTCCTGAGAAAATCCAAGGTGTTGACATTCACGAAGGCGAATGGGGCTCTCAGGGTTCCATCATCTACTGGAATTATGTTCATGGTAATTAAATATAAGCAGTTTATCTTTTGTTTCTTCTATATGAATCTCATATATTGACAGGTGTGTGTGTGTGTATAGAATACGTACAACTCCACCTTAGACAATAAAAAAATGCACTTCTTAATTATAACTTCAAGTGTTGATATCATATTTGCGAGTATGTATCCTGATACAACGATTTCCCATATATTCATCAGACCTTCATAATTTCTTTTCAAGAGGATCTCAGTAATTTATGCTCATCATGTAACTCACTAATATGTATACCAACACATAGGTGGTTTAGCAGTGTAAGGTCCCACTAGATCCTTTTGAGTCTTAAGTTCAAAACATTAAAGAAGACACTTGTGCCAGGAAGAGAAGCCCAGACCCTGAAATTGAAGTGGCTAGTTGCTTAGATGCCTGATAATGGTATCCAAAAAAAGCTGCGGTTGATAGTGTAAAATAATTCACTAATATGTGTTAGTCTTGTGCGCGCGCGAGGCTTTTCTGCTTCAAATTATAGTTAGGGTTTCTTTCAATACTTACAGACACGAATACTGTGTGTAGCTTCAGACGGGAGATCTAAGTTTTCGTCCGTTGCGTTCTTGCCAGAAATCAGTGCCGACAGCACTCTTTAATTAAGTATTAATAGTAGATGTCCCACAGGGCTGGGGATATAACTAAGTTTGAATAAAAATATACGTACGTCCATGGTTTCAACTTGTGCAAGTTGTGTATTTTCCAGGTCGATCGTTTTTATATCATCAAAAGGAAAAAAAGAATTTTTTAACGATAAAATTTTCTAATTTTGGGAAACTTGTATACAGATGGAAAGAAGTGTGTGGCGAAGGAGCTGGTGGAGTTGGTAGACACAGAGAACAACAAGATCGTATTCAAAGTGTTAGAAGGAGATCTAATGGAAGATTACAAAAGCTTCAGATTAATAATCCAAGTGTTTCCTCAAGAAGAAGGAAGTGTAGTTCATTGGACCATGGAATACGAGAAGCTCAAGGACCACTCTCCTGATCCTCACACTTTGCTTCAGTTAGCCATTGATGTTAGCAAAGACATCGATGCCCACCTTGTTGCTCAACCAGACGCCGACTAGCCGGCCACCACTGCCGAATAAATGCATCCTTCTCTAAGATTAAATTATGTGTTTGTGTAAATGAAAGTTGACGAAGACAATCTTCATCTGTGTGTGAGCAATCATCGATCTCTTATATATGTTGTATATTGTGCCAGTGATCGATCAGGGTCGATGATCCATGTCTAGCTCTTCTATATATCATTACTTTGTTAGTAGTTTGTGATCTCTGGTTTGGCTTAAGATTTTCAAGATCCTATGTATGTAATAAGCGCCACTGCCAAGGGGGCGTGGCTCGGATGGTTTGAAAGGGGGAGCTAAGGTGCCTCCTCCACCATTTGCCTTAAGGGCTCGAGTTCGATCCCTGAGAAGTCCCTCTACATTGGGGGCGACTCCGGATTAGTCTGCCTCCAAAGGGGGTGGGACACCGGGGATGTAAACCCAAAAAGAAAAAAATAAGCGCCACTGTGAAATTTAGTGAAGTTTAATAGTTTGCGTGCTACTTTGAAGTGAATTTATTTTTTCTCTCTGTCTTCACGTCATTTATCTTAGACAGTTAAAATTTTTATGTGTGTATATATATTCTTGAAAAATTAAATTTGAATTAAGGAGTACATAAGTTAAAAATACTAATAATTAATAATATAAAAATACATATAAAATATTTTTCTCAAATTAAAAATTATTTCTTCATAGATAAATTTTTATTTGAATTTTTTATAAATTCAAGGGAAGCTTTTTTGAAAAACAAAATTTACAAATTAATTTTAAATATAATGTAGGTGTTCGGTTGAATGCATTGATACATCACTTTAGTATTAATTATACCAGGTGAGATTATATAGGAAAACCACATAATGATGGAGAGAGGTTGAGGGGTAGAAGGTAAAAATATGTTAGGATGAAAGCTAGTTTCTCTACTAAGCACTTTGCTTAGTGAACTAATCAGATGTGGACGGATATTAGGATGAAAGCTAGTTTCTTTGCTAAGCACTTTGCTTAGTGAACTAATCAGATCTAGATCGTCCAGATATGATTTTGGAATGTTCAGATTTAAGTTTCTTTTTAAATGATAATTTTTTAATAAAGAATTATTTATTGAAAAATAATAATTAAGATATTATTTTTATTTTAAATTCGATACACATTAAAATAATTTTTTTCAAAAATAATATAAACTTTTAAAAAACAAATATAGATCGTTGGATTATATCTAAACCGTCCAAATGATTAGCTATCCCTACTAAGCGCTTTACTTAGTAAAGAGAACCTTTCCGCAAGGGAGGTGGGAGTGAACACGAGTGGCTTCCCACATTAAAAAGTTGTGGTGGCATTTTTTCCTCTTAAAAATATCTAAGGTAGTTTTGCATCCAAGATAATTTTATGCCGCCTGTATAAAAAGTTTATGAGTAAATCTACAACTTAACCCTTGTACTATTGTGTTCTTTATTATAAGTCCATTTTAACTAAATCTCACATACTAATAATTGAAAATTAGGACATTTGATATGTCTTAAATTGACTGACTTTTGTAGATTTACCTTATTTGATGAGTATTGGAAAACGACATTATACATTGTCTCTTATATTTCTTTTATTCAATAGGGGTAAAATAGAAAAGCGTCCATTAATAATTCTTAGGGTAGACTTATATTTAGGATAATTTTTTTTTTTTGCCAAGATAGACTTATAATAAGAATTAGAGTAGTAAAAACCAACAAACTTAACTTTGTTTTTAATTTGACAAAGTTAGTTAACAAGATGACATGACATTTTAAGATGAGAGTGAATACCACTCTCACAAGTTATTAATTGATACTCATTGATGCACACCGCAAGTGTATGGGTCACGCCAAAAAATAAAGTGATGGTTATACATGGTTATGTAAATTAAATACCTATTAAGGATGGTATCTATCCTCCATAAGGAAGAGAAGGAGGGCTGTTCTTAAGCCCAAGGTAGTGCCATGTGAAAATCATGGCAAGTATGCATGAAAGTAGTTAGTAGATAGCTAGTCTATATGCTTGTATGAGCCACAAATTTGTGGGTCCTTAGATGCAGGACAAAAGAGAGTTATACTATGAAAATTTGTAGGAACATAGTACACATCTAGAGCTTTAAACGAAGTCATAATTCATAATATTTTGATGTGTACATAAAAATATATGCATTTTCAAAGTTGATCCAAGAAAACCGAGAACTGTTGCGAAAATTACTGTATAGATTTTAGATATGAGAGTTTTTGGACTATATGGAAAAGTAGTTTACACGAGTCTTAGTTTTATATTGAAGACATTTCCTTGAGCTAAAAATAGAGCTTCGAATTACTAAGTTTGGAGATATATTGAATTAGTTATAAATTTCTAAAGTTTTAAAAAAAATCATTATCTCCCAGTACCTAATCTTAGAGAAAAACTTTTAAGTTTATAGCTTAATCAAGAATACTTTTGAGTCACATGTGATTCTAAAATGACTTAAATGTTCTTATAAGTGATCCTAGAGAGTGGTGTTGCATCCATATCTTTCTATAAATAAAATTTTATAAAGGCTATAAATTAATATTATCAGATAAAACAATATAAGAATCAAATTCAAACAAAATAAATTTTAATATAACCTGATGATTCTAAATTAAAGTAAACTATAAGTTGTGTGAATATTATAAATAGGCCTTGAGGGGAAGCGTGTATAGATGAATTTGATGCCACGTTTCAGATTTATAGTATGAGAGAATTTAACTATACGATTTGATGTCTTCGAAGGAAAGTTATGGAGCTGTACAAGAGTTTCAAGATACCACTCAAAGTCTCCGATAAACACACACACACACACAAAAGATACCACTCAAAGTCTCCGATAAACTGATACATACATATATATTTATATATATGTATAACATGCTGTCTACTTTATCTTTTTATGTGGTATCTGCCACACGCAAGATACCACTCAAAGTTTCCGATAAACTTATATATATATATATATATATATATAACGTGCTGCCTACTTTATCTTTTTATGTGGTATCTGAAGGATATTCAGTGATGAACATATTCTGATACTTCTTTTTTGGCCAACAAACATACTCTGATACAATAATAAATTAAATGTCCTGATCTGTAGTTGATGAGGAAAGATACCGAATTAAGTTGTTTTGGTTTTTTATTTGAAGCTCCCTATCGACATTTTGCCTGTTCGAAGAGGGAAAGAAACGTTTAATTTAATTTCTTAATCTTGATAACATCAACCTAACCTACGAATAGAGACCTGCAATCACAGGACTTGAAGATCAAATCAATATATATATATATATATATATATATTTTTGATCGGAAGATCAAATCAATATATTGATTGATTGCAATATTACCTTTTTGGTTCAGGTTGATAAGGTTAGGGTGTGAAGGTCAAATATTGCTGCTTCTAGACACGCAAGATGTCTTCGATAAATGTTGCAAAAAGTGAACTCGCAATATGAAAAATACTATGTCCGGTCTTTAATATAAAAACTAGTTGGGAATTGGATTTTGTCCTTAATATAAGATCCCAATCCACTTTGTCTCCAAAATTTATAATTTTTTCCTAAAGTATCCCTATTGATTGTTATATTAAGAAGTTCCTATCGAAGTGTAGTCATGATGAAATATGATATTTTAGGAAAATCAATCTACATGTACTTACTAAGCGCCATAGCTTTATTTTTTTTGTAGTAGTGTGTTGACTAATAACATATATTTTCTAAAATTGACCAAGTATAATAAGCAGCATGTAAAATTTGATTTTACCTCTTTTGCTTTTGCCACATAAATTGGAACAAACTCTTCCTCCGAAGATTATAACATTTCATTTGAAACTAAAATAAACTTACAATAAATATTATGTTTTAGTGGATAACGCAAATTAGAGAAGATCGTGAGGGGTGATGGGCCCAAAAACTTGGACAATATCAAGAACAAAGTGTTGGTGTGTTATACCACCAAATTAACTATCCTCGTAAATAATGTGATATCCAACAATAAATTAAATCCTAATTCAATTTATGTATTTCAATTCATTGTAGTATAGTGGTGAGTATTCCTGCCCATCAAGCGGGCGACCCGATTTTAATCTCCGGCAACGGTACCACTTGAAATATCCCTTTAGTCGCCTCATGGTTATCAAGAATAAAACCGAATTAATGCAATATAGTGCACAACTCTGGTCGTTTCACTTTGAGGAGCCGATTATGAAACTAATTCCTAGTAAACTAAGTAATTACAATGCAAAATTGACAAGGATAAATATGATTGATTGATTTTTAAAACTATGAATTGAATGCAATTAAAATAGATATTTTTGGGATTTATGGAATAAAAGTGGAATGGAATGGAGATTGATTTTGAAAGATATGATAAAGCCTCCTAGAACAATGAATTTCATCTATCATTTGTTTCAAAAGATAATGGGAGTGTACTAGTTTCACAAAAATGCTTAAAAGACCCTTTGAGTTAGCTTGAGTCAGGTGAATTAAATCTCCCACACAGGATAAGACTTAATCCCTCTAATTGAAACTCAATGCAAAACACTAGCAATTGCAATCAAAGTCCCTTAAAATACCAAACCTCAAACACCGTTGAGTCTAGTGCATTAATCAATGATTATTCCTAGACCTAGAAATAATCATCTTTTAAAATACTATTAGAAACCACTTTGTATGTAATTTATGAAATCACTAAGTTTTCTAAAATACTAAACCCTATCAACCGATGAGTCTAACACCAAAAGAGAGGAATCCCTACTCTAGAGATGTTATTAAGCACTCTTAGTGTGTGATTATGAATTAATTTATACAATTGGTTCCAGAGTAATCCAAAATCAACTCAATATCCAAACAATACCATGCAAGATAATAGAGAATCAAGAAAATTACAATAAAACATATATATAACCACATATATTGATGAGTACAATGTTCAACATAAACTAATTCAAATCACAAATTGATTCAAACAAAGATTGAACCAGACATATTAGTCTTAACTACAAATTACAATTTCTAAAATCAAAGAAATCATAAATAAATAGTTAAGCTAATTAACTAAAACTAAAACTCCCCTTTTATAGCTCCAAACATCAAAACTCAATTCCTTGATCTAGGAGAAAATAAGTTCAGCCACAAACCACCATGGAACCAGCCATTAGAGAAACAATCACCCTCACAAATAATTCAGCCATGAAATCAGCAATTAAAGTAAACAATTAGCACTGAATTAATTTGATTTGGTGCTGAATTTAAATCCAGAGACGAATCAGAGCAGGCCACGGCTGAAATGAATCAGAACAGAGAAAGATACTAGCAGCTCAGACGTGGTGGTGGAGGTGGGATGATTCAGTCTCAGCTCCCCTCACGCCCTCCAACTCTCAGCAGACCAAGTCGGGTCTCCGCCTTCCTTCAGCTCTCAGCTTGCGACAGCTCCAACCAGAGAGGACCCCTGTTCCCCGGACCCGGCCTTCTTTTCCAAGAAGACGTGGATGGTGCCGCCGGTGAGTATGGAGGATGGTAAAGGTGATCAAGAAGACGTGAGGTTCCCTTGGTGTTCGCCGCTTGCGGCTGTGTTATTTAGTGTCCCTGGTTCTGTTCCATATCCAGCAAAAAACTGATTAAAGATCTTACCTAAAGATGCCAAAACGCTGTGTTTTGTTGATGGACCAAACTAACATCTTCAAACTTCGTGGGACTAGACTGACATTTTGCAAATTTGAACCCCAAACTGTCATTTTCAGTTTTAATCCCATTTTTCAAGTAACTACAATTGAAAATAATTAACCCAAAATCAAATCTTCTTAAAAATAAATTGATTAAGAGTAATTATAATTTTTTTGACAATTTTACCCTTTTTGGTAAATTGTAGCAAACTATTTTAATTTGATAACTATTGAGAGGATAGTATATAAATGAGGAACATCATAAATAAGGGGAATCGCAAGTGTATATAAAGGCCTCTCTCTTTATATATTCTCTAGCATCAAACACACTCTTTATTTTGAGAATCTACTATCCTCTCAATTTCTTTTTTTCTCCATTTTATTTTTTTTTCTTTTCCTCTTTTCTTTTTAACGCCTCAGTTATTCTTTGGATTGGTTGGAATGCTTAGAATTGGGTGATGCCCTCTCATTGTCCTTCTTCAAGTTAAGTTTACATATTTCTTCTCACATATCACTCATAAACGAGTCAAATTCTTCAGAAGTAACTAGACATGGGTTTTCTTTCCCATGAAAATTATGTAATTTCCTCTCTTTCAAGTAGGCTGATGGATATCATATCAAATGATACAGATCATTGAGGAACTTGTCCAGAGACCCCAAAATATACAAAGTGGGTTAGAGTAGAAAGTGCAAAAAAAAAAAAAAAAAAAAAGGGATCAGCTAAAACACAAACTTGTTTTTACATCCTCACCTAAGAAAAAGCTCCACAATGACTTCATTAACTCTTACAACCTAGAAATATCCCATCATGATCACAATGTGACATGTAAGTAATAATACTTGCCAAACGAAAATTCTCATTAATAATTAACTTCCTGAGTTTTGAATGATGCTTTTATGTTTTTGAAAATTAAAATAGTTTGCTACAATTTACATATAGGTAACCCGAAATCTAGAAGAGATTTTGGCATCAATTTAATGACATTAAAAAAGTTAACGGGGAACAAAAGCAATATCGAGGAGACACGGTTTCAACCAATTCATCATAAATTTGACGTTGAAATGTCATCCCTGCCCTCACTCATCTGACAAGCTTTCATTATATATAGGGCCATTGCAGCGACGGGTTTTGTGCAGCGCATTTAGTTTTACTAATTTCTAAGTTTCTGCCCCCAGAGAGAGAGAGAGAGAGAGGTGGCATCCCTACAAGTTCAAAGGTTGGAGGCTGATGTGCATATCAAGGCTCCAGCGAAGCAGTTTTTTGATGTTTTCTGCAGCAGAACTTTCCACATCGCCAACGTTTGTCCTGAGAAAGTCCAAGGCGTTGACATTCGCGAAGGCCAATGGGGCTCTCAAGGATCCATCATCTTCTGGAACTATGTCCATAGTAATTAATTAACCAATTAATGTTTCACCTAAATCATATCTGTATATAACATCACTCTTGTTTCTTCTGGAATTTTGTCAGAAATCAGTTCCCACAGTGCTCTTTAATTAAACACAATCATGCCCTTAAGTCTTTTTTACAAGCAATTTTCTCCTTGTGTCTCATAATTTAAACTATTTTTTCCTTTTCTACCCCATTTAAATATATATCTTTATATTAATTATTCTCCACCCACCACTAATTCTTATTTCATCTAATCCTTTATTACAAATTCTCTCTCATGTTTGTTATTCATTCTCTCTCCTATCCTACGTCCATGGACTTCAAGTTGTGTGTTTTCCAGACCCTTTTTCTCTATCAAAAAGAAAATACAGAAAGTTGTAATGACAAATTTGGTTTGTGAAATTGATGTGCACAGATGGGAAGAAGTGTGTGGCGAAGGAGCTGGTGGAGTTTGTAGACAAAGAGAACTGCAAGATGACATTCAAAGTGCTAGAAGGAGATCTGATGGAACAATACAAGAGCTACAGATTCAAACTCCAAGTGTTTCCTCAAGATAAAGGAAGTGTGGCTCGTTGGACAATGGAATATGAGAAGCTCAACGACCACACTCCTGATGCTCACACTTTGCTTCAGCTAGACATTGATTTGACCAAAGACATCGATGCTCACCTTTCTGCTTAACAACAGCACCAGAAGGCCATCACCAAATAAACTATATATCTATATATATCTGTGTGTGTGTTGCAGTAATAATACAAGGTAAATAAAACTTGATGAAGACGATATTGATCAGTGTGTGAGAGAGAGATCATCAATCTCTTAGATATTGGCTCAGTGATCAGTGTTCCTTCTATCTTCACTTTTTCATCTCTGCTTCGGCTTCAAATTTCAAGACCGCATGTATGTTCTGCACGAAACTGTGCAATAATGTCTAATGAAATCTTATAGTTTGCGTGCTAAGTTTTAATTTGAGTGATGAATTTATTTTTGTCTCTCTATTGTCAAATTAAATTAGAATTAAACTTAAAAGTATATAATTTAATGATATTAATAATAATAAATTAGTTATAAAATAGTCCGCAATAAAAAATTGTACATAAAATGAATAATGCATTTTTTGGACAGTAAAATAAATAATGCATAAGACAATTCATTTTCTTTATTTAATTAAAATAATATAATTTACGTGTATAGGTTAATAATTACTCCCTCTGGTCCTTTTTATAAGAGCAAAAAATTTGAATTGCCTTGATCTTTTTTATAAGAGCCCAACAAGAGTCACTTTGAAAATATGGATTCAAAAAGAACTTCTTTTTATTTATTTATTTAATTTGATATTTCTTTACTTTTACTTTAGAAAATTTTCATTCATATAGAAAGAAAAAATATGGATTATTATGGATCGATTGAATCAATGACTATTCATGTAACCCCCTACCTTAATAACCATATTTATAGTTCGAGAATGCGTCATTAAGTTGAAATAGAGACCAGTGGTTAACTTAAAATTTTTCCAAAACTTGTTTAGTGCGGTCTCACGTTCACATCTCGAATATAATTGGTCTGACCAGTTCGGTTTCATTCATACATATCAGAGTGCAACCAAAAATTCCCGACAACGCTCAGGTTTCGTTACTTAATAAAGGGTTTACAACACTTATTTTCCCATACAGGGGATTACACAACACTATTCAATATATACAACATGTGCAACTAATCCCCAACAAAATGACAACCAACTATCAAAATTAAAACTCCTAGCTAGAAGCTCTAACCGCCCTTCATTACTTGCTTTTCCTTTGAACCGCTTGCCCTTGCTGTAGGTTAGACATTGGAAAGAATGAGATTCAAAAGAATCTCAGTAGTAACAATTCACTTATAACATGTACAATCACAAAGCATGTAAGCAAATCATAACAACAACAACACAACGGCATTTCTACAACAGCTTTCGCTACATTCACAACGGCATATTTCACAACAGCATGTTTCACAACAGCACAACAACGACATTTCACAACAGCAATGTTACATCACGGCATATTCAATGAAATGACATACATGCAAGGCATCATACACATAATAAGAGAAAGAGTCACTACCTTGTTCTTTCCGCTCGTGCACTGGCACTGGTTTATCACGTGCAGGGCAAATGTCAAATCCTATAATTAAAATTACGGGCGACAGGTTATTACTTAATCCAATTCTTTAATTCAAATACTCAAGTTGGTTATCATTAGGGACATTTAATCAAATCAACTAAAGAGTTAAAGTGGTCAATTAACCTAAAAGACCAATTCCTAACCCCAAAGTTCAACAATACTACATTAAGCCATTACATTTTCAATTTTCGCATAAGAGACCAAATCTGCCAGAATTTTCTCCAGACTTTGAAAAATCATAACTAATTCTACAAAAATTGAAATGAGGTGATCCCAAGTCCTATGGAAAGCTATTGAAGTCCTCTTCATATGAAAAATATGAATCATTACTGGAAATCACCACACAATTCCAGAATTACACAAAATCCCACACTGCTCCAGAATTAAGTCCAGTTTCGACATCAAACTTTGGGCAACCAGAACTCACAGCTCAAAAAACGAAATGACACAAAGTATATGTCCATTTTGAAGCTTGGAATGTGAAATTTAAGACTGGAAAGTTTCATAATTTTTAGAGATCATTTGGTTATCCAAAAACACCACACAAGTAGAGTACCTCGCTGGAATCCTGTTCAGGCTGAAAACCCAAATTTACACTTTAAGTTCCAATGACCCAAAATTCACAACCTAGGGCTATTCCCACATAGTTTTTCGTGTAGAACACAATGGTAACATCAAAATCAACAAATTCCCACTCATTCTCCATGTCCTGTTTTGGCAGAAAAATCAAAATAAATCCCAACAATTACCAACTTCTAATTTCAGCATCAAACTTATGTCAAATGGTTTCCAATCATCATAAACCACCAATAACATAACCAAAACATCATGAATTACCCAAACCCTTGTTTAGCCAAAATCAGGGCAGATTTACACATGCCAAAATACTCATCCAACCAACACAACCAATAGCTCAAATTAATGCTAATACTCACCTCTTGCTTCTCCTTAGCTCCTTTCTTTGGTTTTTCAGCTTTAGTTCTTGGATGATGGCACAAAACACCTCCTCTTGAAATTCTAAAACCATAGAAATGAAGCCCTCATCAAGAGGAACAATGTTTATGAAGGACACTTGAGCCATAGATGAGGTTAAGGAGGTGAAAATCAAGGTGGAAAGTCTCACATTTTCCTTGCTCTTCTTTCTCTTTCGTTGGAGCTGCAGCAAACCGACTTGAAGATGGAGAGAGAGAGTGATAAATGATCAGATTTTCCTTTCCCTTATCACTTAAAAATATGGCCGAAAAGTTGGGTAAAAAGGAGAGGCAAATATGTGGTCCATATTTGTTCTTTCTTGCTAAAATCCTATGGTAATTTCTATTGTATAATTGATCCAATTTGGTCAACCTTTCTCTTTCCTACCCCTTCCTCACTTGGCCGACTAGAAATGAATGAATAAGAGGATGAGACAATTCAATTAATCAATCCTTCTCTCCTTTCTTATAACATAGCCGAAATAATTGACTTGAGGGGAGGGAGTTGTGTCAACAAGTCTTCTTCCTTTCTCTTGATATACTTTTGACCAACTACCTTCTTTCTTTGTCCCAACGTACCACATGAGCACAAGGTGAGGGATTATTTGATGCAATTCTCTCTCTTTCTCTTCTTGGCTTCTTGACCGACTCCAAGCATAAAGGTGAGGATATTGATTAGCTTCTCTCTCTCTCTTCCTTATGATTTGAACGTCCAACATGCATAAGGTCAAGGAAATATATTGATTAAATCCTAGCTACTTTTGTTGACTTTTCATATGGAAAAGATGAAGTATATGATATTAATTCTCTTTCCCTCATGTCATGCGTGAATCATGGCCTTTTGAAGAAGAAGATGATCTTGTAAAATATCATCTTGCAATATAATATTTAGTTGCCAATTTTGCATGTGAAATTTAACTAAAGTCATAACAAAATTTCTAGAGGTAATTTTGTCATTAATCCCATCATCTATTATGTACATTTAGCCATTGAGTACATTTTGGGATATTACAATTCATGATTTCAGAATTGAATCAATTACATGCCGGCTCCAAACTAGAGGAATGTTATGGTAAAAGTTCGTTTGAAACGATGTGGTAAAAAGCAACGTGCGACTTGAAAGACATGATTACATTAGTCGTGGATTCTTACATCCACCATCTTTTCTATTATATAGAAACGAAGGTGCTCTTTCTCGACATTGTTTGTTCATAGGGGGTAGTATGGGATCCGTAGTAGGTGAGAAAATCACCCGTTTGATCGAATATGCTGCCAATCAATTTTTACCTCTTATTCTAGTATGTGCTTCTGGAGGAGCACGTATGCAAGAAGGAAGTTTGAGCTTGATGCAAATGGCTAAAATATCTTCTGCTTTATATGAGTATCAAGTAAATAAAAAGTTATTCTATGTCTCGATCCTTACATCTCCTACTACTGGTGGGGTGATGGCTAGTTTTGGTATGTTGGGGGATATCATTATTGCCAAACCCAATACAACCATTGCATTTGTGGATAAAAGAGTAATTGAGCAAACATTGAATATAACAGTACTTGAAGGTTTCTCAATAGGTAATGTTGCCACGAGGATATCTTTGATTGTTGTTTAAGTAATGGACTGTCTCTATAGTATGTGGGCAATCCTTACAAGAATGTGCTTCTCCACAAGTTTCACAAGAGAGGCCCAAGGCCTGGATAATGTGAATACCCTTAGAAGATGTCTTCTTTATCTTCATTTCAAGTTGATTAAACCCCTTAGCCATAGCTGTAAGTTGAGTGGCAATATCTTTAGATACACTATAAGCATTGGAAGTATTTGGCTCTTTATAAATCCTGTACCCAGAGCGTGCTTTATCAGATTGTTGTACAGTGCTAAAAGCAATTTCATCATACAACTTTAATAATTCAGACACTTTCTTCTTGCCAATCCCATCATTGCAAACATTCTAGACCACAGAAACAGTGGGACCATCCAATCCAGCCCAAATAGCTTCCAATAACACATAAGTCTTCTGCTCATGATTAGGATAGTTATGCCACATTTATTTGAATCTCTCCCATGCCTCGTGAAAGAGTTCACCTGGTTCTTGTGCAACGAATATCAATGATATCAATGAATAACGGATCTTCAGAACCTGACCAAAGAATGATCGTTCAAGTTGGACACCACTTTTTCTTATATGTTCTCAAGTTGGACATGGTTCGCTCCCCTCAAGTGCATAATATAGTTTTCAATCGAGTATTCTCTTTCACATTATTGTGCATATATTCCCCTCCAATCAGTTATGGGCCTCCATGCTTTGACGGATGATCCTTATAAATAGGTCTTATATTTAAAATTATAAAAATAATTTAAACCATGCTTAAAGGAAATAGGGGGAAAAAAACTATTTTGTTCTTCATTATTAGCATCGTTACTACATCTATTATCACTACTGTAGGGAGGACTTTTTTTTCTAATGTAAGTTAAGAAAGACTTTTTTTGTCGATCAATAAAGAGCCATAAAATCCAATGACATGGTTTTTGAATAATTCTAGATTGATTAAAAAAAGTGACAAAAAATCTAAACTACCATATTTTTCACGAGTTTTGTTAAGGAATTTATGGCATTTGATTAAGTTTTAACAACTTTCGTTTACCAAGTAACAACTTCCCTCCTCATTTCTTGTGGCCTGTCTTTCACACCTCTAGCCTACCACCTTTTCCATTTCATCCATTTCTTAAAAAATTAATAATAATGATCAATCCACACCAAAATATCTACACTTAGATTTTGGTTGGCAACTCACTACTCTGACTCTAACTCCCCCACCAACATATCCTCCACGCTGATATCCTCCCCCCAACATTGCCGTTGTCTTCTCCCCCATAAACGGAGGAGGTTCTTCGAACAATAATGAGTACTTTAAACACATCTTCCACTTCAGCTACCTCCGTCTCAGCCCCACTTTCTTTCTCTGTTCACTTACCTTCTGGGGTTCTGTCTCTTCACTACAGTTGCTTCTAAATTGCAGCATGGATGTAGGAGATGGTAGACGATGTGATCCGTCGCCAAAATTGTAGCCAGAGCCTGACGCTTCTGACTTCACCACCACATTGATTTCCAGCTTCACCGCCCTTTCTGCTTCTTCCGGCTTTTCCCTTGGCAGGCCTGGGGTGGGAGTTACTCCTTTTTTTTTGAAAAAGTATCTTTGACGGCATTTGTATCATTTCTTTTTAATTAATATAAGAAAGGACAAATAAGATAATAAAACCTTTATGGTTTATGCATATTCAAAAACACGATTTTATCTTTTCCTATTTTTAAAGTTCTTTTTCTGGGATTTTCTCAAGAATTTGTAGACACGTGCATAGGATGCCCTGGATAAGTGTTGTAAAAGTGAACTTATCACGATATCAATCAATATCGGATCTTGAGAACCTGACCAAAGAATAATCGGTCAAGTTGGACACTAGTTTTTCTTATACACTCTTCAAGTTAGACATATACGTTCTGTTTGCTCCCCTCAAGTGCATAATATAGTTTTCAATCGATTATTCTCTTTCACATTATTGTGCATATATTCCCCTCCAATCAGTTATGGGCCTCCATGCATTGACGAATGATCCTTATAAATAGGTTTCATATTTAAAAATTATAAAAAAAATTTAACTTCTTTAAAGGAAATAGGGGTAAAAAACTATTGCGTTCTTCATTATTAGCACTCTTACAACATATATTATCACTACTGTAGGGACTAGGGAGGATTTGTTTTAATGTAAGTTAAGAAAAACTTTTTATGTCGATCCATAACGAGCCATAAAATCCAGTGACAAAGCTTTTGAATAATTCTAGATCGATTAAAAAAAGTGACATAGTAAAAATCTAAATTACCCAATTTTTTACGAATTTTGTTAAATAATTCATGACATTTGATTAGGTTTTAACAACTTCTATTTACCAAGTAACAGCTTTCCCCCTCATTCCTTGTGGCCTAGTGTTCATACCTCCCGCCTACCACCTTTTCCATTTCATCCAGTTTTTAAAAAATTAATAATAATGATTAATCCACACCAAAATATCTACACTTAGATTTTGGTTGGCACCTTACTACTCTGACTCTGACTCTCACACCAACATATCCTCCACCCTGAAATCCTCCTCCCCCAACATCACCACCGTCGTCTCATCCATAAATGGAGGAGGTTCTTTGAACACATCTTCCACTTTGGCTACCTCCATCTCAAACCCGCTTTCTTTCTGGGGCTCTGTCTCTTCGCTGTAGTTGCTTCTAAATTGCAGCATGGATGTAGGAGATAGTAGACGATGTGATTCGTCACCGAAATCGCAGCCGTAGCCTGATACTTCTGACACCACCATATTGATTTACGGCTTCACCACGACTTCTGCTTCTTCTAGCTTTTCCCTTGGTTGTGGTAGGGGTGGGGTGGGGTGGGAGTTACTCTTTTTTTTGAACAAATATCTTTAAGGGTATTTGTGTCATTTCTTTTTAATTAATATCAAAACAACAAATAAGGTAATAACACATTTATGGTATTATGAATATTCAAAACGCTATTTTGTTTTTTCCTATTTTTAAAGTTCTTTTTGTGGAATTTTCTCAAGAATTTAACGTGTGTTTAAAGAAAGCAGAAAAAACGAATGTCCTTTTCATTATTACCTGCTAAAAAGTTTTCACTATTGTAGGCAGGACAGGCGGGACTTTTGATGTGAGGAAAGACTATTTATGTCGGTTTTTAAAATTATTGACGCATATAGAATTTATTTTTTTAAAAAAAAAACTAGCACAACAAATTCAATAATAAACTATAATGATAACAAATATAGGAACTCATAAATAATGCTACCACCCTTGTTGTTAGTATAAGATTTAGTTTATTATTTCAATTTGAACAATGAATTAGATCTTATATTAAGAATTAATCTATAAACTAGATTGTATATTAAAGACTGGAGATAGTAATTAATAAACTTAAAGTATCCTGATGGATGTATAGATACAACCAATTAATTTTCCTTTTTTAACATAAGGTTTCAATGCAATGGATAGATTAGCCAAGCATCAACCAAGGGCTTTATATTGGCAAAGCTAGCTTGTCGAGATGTGGAAGCCGTCAATGCAAAATAATAGAAAATGTGAAGTCAATGGGTAGGCAACTTAAAAGGCTAACTTTTTTTTCGAGGTAAAACTTAAACCTGTTCCAAATCATCAGAACTTACCATAACATTTTTAAAAAAGTTACTTTTAAAGTATTTCAACGAGCATATAAATAAAAAAAGAGCACCGCGTACACAAAAAGAAAATTACATTGAGGACTCAAACATATCAGGCGGTAAAGGAACACCATAAAGTTAAGTGAAAGACAAAGCTATTAGTGTTGGATGGAATCCATATATACTTTCCTTCGTTCCCAAATCAGTCAAGGCTATAGCCATAGATTCAATGTTTTAAAAGTCGGACTGGATATTGAACCGGAGAGGCTAACGAGTCATGGTTGGAACAGTCAGATCGATTGGATCGTTTGGTCGAACCGGTGATACAATAATAAAATAAAATAAAATAATATTATATACATGTATAGTGATCTATGATAAAGAATTACAATATCAAAATCAAAAGAAAATATCACAATATGTCAAATTATAAACATATTATTATTAAATAATAAATTAATATTTTAAAATTCTAGAAAAAAAATAAAACACCTAAGACATTAATTTTAAATATTTTAAATTGTTGTGTAAGCTTTTATAAAGAAAAATTGATAAAACATTTAATATTTATTGCTTAATTTGTTTGGAAAAGAAACATATATACGTATATAATCAGCACTAAATAATATTTACTAATATTAAATTCACTTTTTAATGCTGTAGCAAGAATATCACAATAAAAAATTGATTTTATACCCAATTTGTTTGACCAGATAAAAGCGGAATATCTTCCCAACCTAATTTGCATTTAATTTTAAAATTAAATCCAAAAGGGACATGTGGCAAGAGATAATAGGGCCCAAAAACCAAAAGTCACCCTATTTTCATCTTTCATCTTCACTCTTTCTACAACCTACGCGACTTTGTGTTTTCTTCACCACTGTTTCACATTTCTACTAGTAAAAGAGTTCAAGAATGGATTTTGGTATGTAACTGAAGTAGATCTGGGCTAGTTATTTGCTATGAAGTAATATTGATTTTCTAGATTTTTCTGACCTCTTATTACCTCTCTTTCTTCATCTTCTTCTTCTACCTCTTTCATTTTTTAGACTGTTCAGCTTTGCTAGATCCATTCTGGCTCCCGACTTAACTCTGATTTCCTTCTTAAATGCCGGTTTTGAGCGGCTCAAAACAGCCTTACCTCAAGAATGGCCTAACCTTGCAGAATGAGTCATTGAGCTTGACGGGCAACGGTCGGATCCAGTCCGACTTTCAAATCAATTGCATAGATTATTCATATCAAATTTTGAATCATGTGTGTTTTTTGTTTTTGAAGTTAGAGGGTGAGCCTTATAACGATGGTAAAGTTGTTGCTATGTAACCTAGAAATCACGGGTCCAAATATTGGAAACAATCTCTCTACTTCTGGTGTAAGGCTAAATACATCTATCCCTCCACAGACCTCACCCGGTGGTAGCCTTGCACACCAGACCAACTTTTTTTTTTTGAAAATTGAAATAACTATCTACAATTTACATTGGAAACCTCAAATCTAGAAAAAGAGATTTTGGTATTTATTTTAATGACATGAAAAAGTTAATGGGGAATAAAAGCAAGAGTGAGGAGACAGGGTAACTAACTAATTCATCATAACTTTGAGGCTGAAATGTTATCCCTGCCCTTCTCACTTGACTAGCTTTCATTATATATAGCGCAATTGGAACGACCAGTTTTGTGCAGCACATTTAGTTTTAACTTCTTCGTTTCGGGAAAAAGGGGGGAAGAGATGGCATTGATACAAGTTAGAAAGATGGAGACTGATGTGCCTATCAAGGCTACAGCAAAGTAGTTTTATGAAGTTGTCTGCAGCAGAACTTTCCACATCGCCAACGTTTGTCCTGAAAAAGTCCAAGGTGTTCACATTCACAAAGGCGAATAGGGCTCTTAAGGATCCATCATCTACTGGAACTACGTCAATACTAACCACTTAATCTTTCATATCTATATATATATAACGTCCCTTTTGTTCTTCTTTAACAATCTCATCTACATATTGATAAGGTATAAAAAGAACACAACTCCACTTGCACTAAAAAATACAGCAAATTACTGACAAAATCCATTCCGTCACTAAAGTTTAAGTGGCAAATTGGTTTACCGATGGAATTTAACAGAATTGCTGATGGAATTTTCCTTTGGATGGAATTTACTGACAAAAACTTCTGCTGGTAAATTTACCAACGGAATTTACCAACAGAAATTATGAAGATGCTAGACAGTACTCTCTAATAAAGCATAGATAATTCTAGATGCCCTACAGCATCATTGTCAAACTCGTGGGTTGACTTTCAGAGCTTATCGTTTTGACGTTTCTACCTTTATAAAATCGTGTTGAGTCATAGGTTAACTTGTGCTAGTTGTAAACTCTGTTAAATTCAGGAGTTTACACACCGAGTTTACTATTTTTACATTTCCAACTTACGAAATCGTATTAACTTACTCTTAAATTCGTATTAACATTTTTTATTTTATCATGCTCAATGACTTTATGCATAAATTTTATAGAAATTTCTTTGTTAAGTATGATAAATTATGAATATTGATAGACTTAATTTTAATTATTTAGATTTAAATATATTTAAATCAAATTGTGGTCATTTCTATATATTAATTATTTAACTGTACACTATTAATACATATTTAATGATAAAAGTAAACTCTTACAATTTTACTATTCAAGTTCAAGATACGAGTTTACATTGCTGTTACGAGTTTGCTTAAACTCATAAGTTTGACAACCTTGCCCCACAGTGCCAGGATTAAGTTTAAATAAAATATAAGTACGTCCATGGCTTCAACTTATTGCAAGAAAGGAAAAGCAATTTTAGCGTCGTTGGTGAGGGAGGGCTTTTAACCTCGGTTTTAAAAGGGGCATGTAATCAAGAGAACTTGTTTTGTCCATATTTTGATGTTGGTGAACAAGCGTATGTGTGTTGGTTAAATAACGCAACCAAGATCGAATGTGAAATTTCCATGTTGATTAACTAACTTGTTGTGATGACAAAATTTGGGTTTGTGAAACATACAGAAGGGAAAAAGTGTGTGGCGAAGGACCTGGTGGAATCTATAGATAAAGAGAACAACAAGATAACATTCAAAGCGTTAGAAGGAGATATGATGGAACACTACAAAAACTTCAGAGTCACACTCCAAGCATTGCCTCAAGAGAAAGAAAGTGTTGTTCAATGGACCTTAGAATATGAGAAGCTCAGTGACCACTCTCCTGATCCTCACTCCTTTCTTCAGTTAGCCATTAATGTCAACAAAGAACTCGATGCTCACCTTGGTGTTTAACAAGACTAGCAGGCCACCAACAAATAAACTATATATATCTATGTGTGTGTGTGTCTGTGTGTTGCAATAATAATATAAGGTAAATAAAACTTGATGAAGATGATCTTGATCAATGTGAACGACTAACAATATCTTACATGTTGGTTCGGTAACAGGTGTCTCTTCCTACTTCACTTTGTGATCTCTGCTTTGGGTAGATTAAGATCTCAATTATCGCTTATATGTAATGCGCGCCATTGTGTATTTGTGTGATTATTTTGAGTGAATTTATTTTTCTCTCTGTCATTTAGTTAACACTTAAAAGGGAAATCTTAGATAGTTAAACTTATATGTATAATATAATTTTATTGAATTTTAAATTAGAAATATTCTTTTGGTGCTAAGTGAATTGATGAGCACTGAAGGAACGTGTTGGCTTATGCCTTAATAACTTCTTAAAAAAAACCAATGATTGCAATATAAAGTGCAATCCCGGATCGTCTCTTAATGAATCTTTTATTAATTACCTAGCAACTAATTTTGATGATTGGTGAAGATGGTGTTGTCATCTCATGCTTTGGTAACTTCTTCAAAAATAACTAAGGATTGATTGTCTCTTGAGGAACATTTTATTAATTACCTAGGAACTAAGTGCAAATGATTGGTATGAAATAAGTTAAAAAGGATTTTGACTTTTTATCTAACAACTAAATTGCAATTAAACTAAAATGCTTTAAAGACTAATATTTTTGAAATTTTGGAATAAAAGTGTAATGGAATGGAAATTAGTTTTAAAAAGTATGATAAAACCTCTTAAAATAATGAATTTTATCTATCATTGCTTCAAAAAATAATGGGCATGTGCTAGTTTGACAAAGATGCCCAAAAGAGCCTTTGAGTTAGCTTGAGTTAAGTGAATTAATTCCTCTACACTGGGTAAAAATTAATCCCTCTAACCGAAACCCAAAATAAACACTAGCAATTTGAATCAATAAAATGCAATTACACAAGTAACCAAGAGCCCTTACATTACAATCACAATTAAATATTCATAATAATTTCAAGCAAAAGCTATACCAAGTCAATTACAAGAAGTCACTCCGAATGAAGCACACGGTGTCAGAATGAAGCACAAGGTGTCAAATACATAACATAAAAATCCAAATAAAGCCAATCTCTGAAACTATGAAACCTTAATACAAAACATCAAACCATCATAATAATCAAACCTAAACCTTGAATTCAATTATTGAAATGGAAATAGTAGGGAATCAGATAAACAAAACTCCCCTATGAAGCTCCAAACTCAAGAATCAACCCCTTCCTTTAGGAGAAGGGAATTAGCCACTGCTAGCCATCAAAACATCACCAAACAAGTTCAAGATTCCAGATACTAAAGAACACCAATTAAGTAACCAATTAACACTAATTTGAAGAAGATTTATGGCTAGATATGAACCCAAAATCAGAGAATCCCGGCTGTGATGAGTTCAAAAATAGAGGAGTCACAAACTGAGATTGTGGAAGGAGCTCATTAGAAAAATGGAGTTCCAATGGTGAAATGGCAGATAACTGGAAGCAGTAAAGGTTGTATAATCGCTCGCGAAGCTCTTGCGCTTATGTCACTCTCAAGCTCTGTGTTCTCTCTTAGCTTTACCAAGCTCGCCCTTCAAGCTTGTCTTACGATACCTCTGTCTCTCTCGGCTCCATACCAAGCTCGCCGCCACACTTGGAGCTTCTTTGTGTCTTGCCTCAACTCTCTGCAATTTCCACCAAGAAGAAGCTTTGAGCTTTCGAGCCTCCCATGAGCTTCTCCGTGCTTGTCCGTCTCTCTTATCAGCCTCCACGAGCTTCCTCTCTAAACTCACCGTGAGCTTCTAAGATGAACCTATACTCTCACCGATGACAGAAAGGAAAGTGAGAGTGAAGTGACGGTTGCCGATGAGGATAGAGGGTGGCTGAAGTGGTTGGTGAACAATGAAGGTAGTGAAGGTGGACAGAGGTGATGGTGATGAGAGGGAAGGTTGATGGTGTTAGTCCTGTGGCGCTGAAACTCCTTCTCGTCCAACTTCATTTCTAGTATTCATGAAGAAGAAGAATAAGCAGAAGATGGTGGTCAGATCTCCAACTTATTTAATCGGATCCCTTGGTCAAAACGTGCGTTTTGACTAAGGGATTATAATGACAGATTTAAAATTTTTTGGAGGGAATAAACTGCAAACATGAAAACTTTCATGAAATGTCATGAAGGTTTTAATGACATGAAACGCCATCCCTGCCCTCTCTCACTTGACAAGCTTTCATTATATATAGGGCCATTACAGCGACCAGTTTTGTGTAGCACATTCAGTTTTAGCTTCTAAGTATCTGTAGAGAGAGAGAGATGGCATCCCTGCAAGTTAGAAAGATAGAGACTGATGTGCATATCAAGGCCACAGCAAAGCAGTTTTACGATGTTTTCTACAGCAGAACTTTCCACATCGCCAACATTTATCCTGAGAAAGTCCAAGGAGTTGACATTCACAGGCGAATGGGGCTCTCAAGGATCCATCATCTACTGGAACTATGTCAATGGTAATTAATTAACCGATTCATCTTTCACCTACATCATCATATCTATATATAATATCACTATTTTTTCTTCTTCAAGAATCTCATCTATATATTGACAGGTATAAAATGAACACAGCTCCACTTTTTTTGGTAATTAAAATACGCACTTCTTAATTATAACTTCAAGTGTTTGTATTATATTGCAAATCTCTAGTGTGTGTAGCTTCAGACATGAGCTCTAATTTTTCCGTAGGTTATGTTTTTGTCAGAAATCAGTGCCAACAATACTCTTTCATTACGCATAATTGATACTAGATGTCCAACATACTATGGATACTACTACTACTATTATCATAACAACAACAACAACAACAATAAAGCCTTATCTTACTGGGTAGGTCAGTTACATGAATCATACAATGCCATTGTAATAAACCAAATATTTAGATAGATTATTAACCAAAAGATCCACACTCAATAACCTCATTGTGTATTTGCTTTGGTCTTCTTCTACCTCTTTTTAGAGGTCTCCATACTATTTGATCAACTCTCCTCACTGGTGCATCTAATGGCCTTCTTTAAATGTGTTCAAACCACCTCAAATGACTTTCTATCATGTTCACTTCAATAGTGTCACTCTAACTCGTTCACGAATATGACTATCATGAATCTTATCTTTAATTGTATGACCACATATCTATATCAGCATCATCATCTCGGCTGCCCCAACTTTATGTTCATGAATGTTGCCCCTTTAAAGCCTCAACAATCACCATCATATAGTATTACTGGTCTTATAACAGCACGATAAAACTCCTCTTTTTGATCATATATAACTCTAGTAGTTTTTCTCCATTTATACCACCTAGCTTGAATTCTATGATTAACATTTCCATCAATTTCACCATCTAGCTTATTGTATAATTTATCTCAAATATCAAAACTTTGTCACTTATAGAACGACTTGCTATACCAATTAACCTCCACACCACTTCTAATTTGTCTCTTATTTGCAATACATATATGTTGTCTTACTTCTACTTGGACGAAATCTCTTCAACTCTAGAGTCCATCTCTAATTCTCAAGTTTAGAATAATCCCTTCCCTTGATTCAGCCTACAAAACTATATCATCAGCAAAAATATACGTCCATGGCTTCAACTTGTGCAAGTTGTGTTTTCCATATCTACTATTGTCGGAAAGGAAAAGCTTTTATCGTCGATCAGGGAGGGCTTTTAACATCAGTTTAAGGGACGTATAATCAAGCGAAGTTATTTTGTCCACATTAATTTCAATGTTGATTAACAAACTTGTTGTGGTGACAAATTTGGGTTTTTAAAACATACAGAAGGGAAAAATTGTTGGGCGAAGTGTTGTAAAATATGAGTGTTTAAGTAGGTGTGTCAAAGAAGCTAGTTCCACATTGCTTGGGAGTAAGAGGACACAAGCCTATATATATTACTATACTAACTTGGGCTTGTAAAGAGGCCTAGAGGAGTGGTGGGCTCGCACGCACAACAACGGACCACTGGAAGGCAAATGTAGTTGAAATCTGGCGATTTCCCCCTATGCATGAATAAATACGTGGCAATGGCATTCTTTGTAAAATATTTTTGCTCACCGGAAATATTATTTTTTAGATAATAAAAATAATATTTATTCTGGCTTGCCGAAAAGTTGCTATATTTTGGGGTTTAAAATTCGTGACGCTTCGTGATTGGAAACTGCTAATGGTCTAGCGCTTCGTCAGGAGACCTTTCCATTGGCAACTCACAGGCTTGTCTGTTTGGTGGTGGCTATCCAGTCTCAATGGAGGTATTGTCCGGGTTCCTTCGTGACCGATGGCTCTTCATGAAAACGCCTATGAAAGAGACACAGGCGGGGTGCTCAGGATATCACATTCTCATCTCCTCTCCTCTGTTCAATATATTCTGACTGTTGTTGCCATTACCTTTCACCAGTTCTGTTGCCTTGATTGTATCAAGAAGGGGTCTGTTTAATCCTGGGGAGTACCGCTTCCTCTCTGCCGGTGGTCGCGGAATAACTTTATAGGACAGTGTCCTCAAATATGACTTAGATAATCTATTTCAGGTTGCTCGTGATTTTTGTTGTTCATCTGTTTGTGTTCGTGATCGTCTACAATCTATAGAGTTAATACCAGTATGGAGAACAACGTTGATAACAACATTCCTGAGACTCAGACTCATCCCGGTGCAATAGTTCTCGAGTCTCATTCCATTGCAACAACGGTGCCTTTTGCCATGCCACTCCTGAGGCATTTTCCTAACACCTCCAAGATTGATTTTTTTGATGGGAAAAATTTTAAGCGCTGGCAAGAACATGTTTATTCTATTCTCCATATGCATAGGGTAGCTGCTACTCTCGATTAACCGAAACCTTCATCAGATTCTGACCAAGCCGTGAAGGATTCTTGGACGTACGCTAATAAGGTTTGTAGGCACACCCTTATAAGTTCTCTCTCTAATGATCTATTCGATGTTTACTGTGTCTACAAGGAGGCACAAAAGATTTGGGAGTCACTTATCTTGAAATACATTGCTGAGGACACCAAGAAACAAAAGTTCGTTGTGGGGAATTTCTATAAATGGGAAATGGTCAAGGATAAGGACATCAAACTACAAATCAATGAGTATCATGAATTGCTTGAAGGACTCCGGGCTGAAAAGATAAATCTACCATATGAGTTTGTAGCAGGAGTCTTAATAGAAAAGTTGCCAGAAATGTGGAATGATTACAAGCAACAATTATAGCACAAGCAGAAGCAGTTGTCGTTGTCGGATCTGATTAGGCATATTATCATTGAAGATACCAACAGAAAAGTGATCCAAGCAGCAAAGGGGAGGCAAATGACTGTGAAAGCAAACTTAGTGGAAGGAAAGCCGCACGACAAGAGGTATGGCTCTAAACAACAGCACAAAAAGAAGTCTAATCACAAGCCTAATGATTCTAACCCTAACCCCAATTTCAAGAAGAAAGGAAATTGTTATTTCTATGGAAAGCCAGGTCACTTTGTTGCTCAGTGTAGGAAAAAGGCAAAATTCAAAAATCATAAAAGAGACGAAAATCCTCCAAAGCCAAAAGTAGATTTGGTTGAAGGAGATGAAAATAGTGATGATGAAGTTATTGTTGCGGTAGTCTCTCAAGCCTTATTGGTCTCTAATGTAAAGAAATGGGTGGTAGATTCTGGTGCAACTAAACACATATGTGCCAATAGAGACATGTTTGCCTCCTTTGAAGAAGGAGAAGACCACATTTATTTAGCTGATTCACGAACTATAAAAGTTTAAGGGAAAGGAAAAGTGGTGTTGAAACTCACATCTGGGAAGACATTAGCACTGAATGATGTTTTGTATGTGCCTGAACTTAGAGCAAATTTGATATCTGTGGCTCTATTAGGAAATTTTGGGGTTAAGGTGTCATTTGAATCAGATAAAATCATTATGACTAAGAACAATGTTCTGATAGGAAATAGTTATTGTAATTAGGGTCTTTTTATATTGAGCATTGATGAAAATAATAATAATGCATCCTCTTCTGCTTACTTGATTGATTCCTTTGATTTATGGCATGGTAGACTAGGACATATACATAGATCTTATATAAAGCGATTGCAAAATCTTGGCATAATTTCTGGAATTAACATAAATAATGTTAATAAATGTGAAGTATGTGCAGAAACAAAGCAAACTAAGAAAACACATTTTGTCACTCAAAGAGAAACTGAACTTCTGTCTTTAATACACACTGATTTAGGAGATTTAAAACAAACTAAGACAAGAGGTGGAAAAAGATATTATGTTATGTTTATTGATGATTTATCAAGATATACTAGAGTATATTTACTTAGAAATAAAGATGAGGCCTTTGAAAAATTCCTTTTATACAAAGCAGAAGTTGAAAATCAATTAAATAAAAAGATCAAAAGGGTTAGGTCAGATAGAGGAGGAGAATACTTATTGCTTAATGATTTTTGTGAAAAGGAAGGAATAATCCATGAAGTAACTCCCCTAAACTCACCTGAATCTAATACTATTGCTGAAAGCAAAAATAGAACCTTAAAGGAAATGATGAATGCTTTACTTGTAAGTTCTGCTACACCTAATAATTTATGGGGGAAAGCTTTATTGTCTGCATGTTTCTTACAAAATAGAATACCTCATAGGAAAACAAAGTTGACACCATATGAATTGTGGAAACATTTTACACTAAACCTGAAATATTTGAAAGTGAGGGGGTGTCTAGCAAAGGTGTTATTACCTGACCCTAAAAGAAAAAGGATAGGTTCAAAAACTGCTGATTGTATGTTTATTGGTTATGCTCAACAAAGTCCTGCATATCATTTTCTAGTTTTGAAAAGTGATATTTTAGAGCATAATACTATTATTGAAACCAAAGATGCAGAATTTTTTTAAAATACTTTTCCTTTAAAAGTTGAGCATATTGCTAAAAGGCTTGAACAACTTTCTGAGCAAAATGAAGATGTGGTTGAAAATTTACGGAGAAGTAAAAGACAAAGAAAAAAAAAATCTTTCGGAGATGATTTGTATACATACTTAGTGCAAAATGAACCTAACAATTTTTATGAAGCTGTTTCTTCTCTAGATGAAAAGCTTTGGAAAGAAACTATTAAAGCTGAGATTGACTCTTTGAATCAAAATAAAACTTAGGTTTTAGTAGACTTGCCTCTAGGAGCAAAACCTATTGGGTGTAAATGGGTATTTAGGAAAAAATACTTTCCTGATGGGTCTATAGACAAATATAAAGCTAGATTAGTTACCAAAGGCTTTACCCAGAAAGAAAACATTGATTATTTTGATACCTTCTCTCCTGTAACCAGGATTTCCTCTGTTGGAGTTCTAATTGTGTTAGCATCAATTCATAATCTTGTTATTCATTAAATAGATGTTAAAACGACATTTTTAAATGGTGATTTAGAAGAGGAAATTTATATGGCTCAACTTAAGGGGTGCATTATTCCTGGGCAAGAAAACAAAGTTTGCAAATTAAATAAGTCATTATATGGTTTAAATCAAGCACCCAAGCAGTGGCATGAGAAATTAGATCAAGTTTTAACAAGTGGTGGTTTCTCTACTATTGAAGTAGAAAGATGTGTTTATATAAAAGCTTTGAATAATGATTGTGTGATTATTTGCTTATCTTTGGTACTAGTTTAAAGGTAGTGCTTGAAACAAAAAGTTTCCTTGCTTCAAACTTTGATATGAAAGATCTTGGAGAAGCAAAGGTAATCTTGGGTGTAAAAATCATAAGGAATGAACATGGTATTCAACTTTCTCAAGAACATTATGTTGAAAAGATTTTGAGAAGGTTTAAATAGTTTGATGAAGAGCCTTTGAGTACTCCTTATGATAGCAGTATACATTTGAAAAAACATGAAGGAGATCCAATAGCTCAATCTAAATATGCACAAATCATTGGGAGTTTGTTGCATTTAATGAATTATACTAGGCCAGACATAGCATATGTTGTGTGTAGATTGAGCAGGTATACTCACTGCCTAGGTAGTAAGCATTGGGAGGCTCTTGTAAGATCATTACGATATTTGAGAGGTACCATGAACTATGGTATACAATATAGTGGATTTCCCGTTGTATTAGAACGGTATAGTCACTACTACAAAAAACGCTTTTAACGTCCCTTTTTTGGGCCTTTTAACGTCTGAAAACATAGGGACGTCTATCTGAGCGTCGTAGAAAAAACTGTCAATAACGTCCCTAAAATAGGGGACGTCTTTTGGTCAGACTTTAGACGTCCCCAGTCATTACTGGGGACGTCTAAAGTGTTTCTGAACCACTTTAGATGTCCCCAGTTTGCACTGGGGACGTCTAAAGTGGTTCAGAACCACTTTAGACGTCCCCACTTTGCACTGGGGACGTCTAAAGTCAGGACTTTAGAAGTCCCCAGTGCAAACTGGGGACGTCTAAAGTGGTTCAGAAATACTTTAGAAGTCCCCAGTTTGCACTGGGGACATCTAAAGTTTTTTTTATGGCCTTTTATATATACATCACTGTCCGGCAAATTTAAACTGCAAAAATTGGATAGAAGAAATATTGCATAAACCAGAATGGAAACAACAGCAGTTTAGCACTATCTAATAAACATGTTATCCAACAATCTAATAGTATGTACAACAACACAACTCTAAGTATCATTGTCATTTTATATAACAACGCAACACAACAATCTAATAAACATATTGGCGCTGGTTAAACTAGACTAACCTAAGCCAAACCAAATTCATTCCTAAGTATCATTGTCATTTTTTTAACTCATATCTATATATATACATCACCGTGTTGAAGTCTGCTGACGAAAAGAACAAGTATGCAATAATGACAGTCCATTTCCAAATCAAGCAAATTAGAAGCAGATTAAAAGTATGCATATACAAGTTACTATGTTTTTCCAATTTCATAATCTGATTTAAATTAATAGTTACAAGCATTTATTCAATCATTTGTATCTAAAGTTGTAGGAGTGAGAGACAAACCTGTGGACGACGGAAATGGAGATGACTCACGGTGCCACCAGCTAGGAAGATGAAAGTTGTGAAAGGGAGACACAAACGATGATGCTCTCGTCAAAGAAGAGAGATGGAAAAATAGAAATATGATTATGAGAAAGAGGAAGGCAGATAGGGAAGGAAGCACGGGAAAGGGAGTTGCACCAATGAACTGAGAAAGAGGAAGGAAGACGGGAAAGGAAGCAAGGGAAAGGGGAAAGAGGAAGACAGCTTGGAACGAAGTTCACAAGGGAAGACGGAATGAAGCTTGGGGAAGGAAAATAAAGCTGCTGGCCTGCTGCTGATGGGATGGGTGTCTGACAGGCTTTTCCGCGTCCCCAATCAAAATGGGGACGTCTAAAGCTCACATTAGACGTCCCCAGTCAAACTGGGGACGTCTAAAGTGAGGTTTAGACGTCCCTAGTTTGACTGGGGACGTCTAAAGTGGTTCAAATTTTTTTTTTTGGAAACATTGGCGCTAGTTGAATTCCAAAAAAAAAAATTTAAACCACTTTAGACGTCCCTGACTGGGGACTTCTAAAGTGCCACTTTAGATGTCCCCAGTCTGACTGGGGACGTCTAAAGTGGTTCAAATTTTTTTTTGGAAACATTGGCGCTGGTTGAATTTTTTAAAAAAAATTTGAACCACTTTAGACGTCCCCAGTCTGACTGGGGACGTCTAAAGTGGTTCAAATTTTTTTTTTTGGAAACATTGGCGCTGGTTGAATTTTTTTAAAAAAAATTTGAACCACTTTAGACGTCCCCAGTCTGACTGGGGACGTCTAAACCTCACTTTAGACGTCCCCAGTTTGACTGGGGACGTCTAAAGTGGTTCAATTTTTTTTTTTAAAAAAATTCAACCAGCGCCAATGTTTCCCGCTAAATATTGAACTTTGGGCGTCCCTAATTTAAAAAGGGACGTCCTTTAGGGTCGTTAAATGTCTAGTTTGTAGTAGTGAGTGATGCTAACTGGATCTCAGATTCATATGAGACAAAATCCACTAGTGGCTATGTCTTTATTCTTGGTGGCGGTGCTGTCACATGGAAGTCAGCCAAGCAAAACATAATAAAACCATCGTCTAGGGATTATGAGTTTGTTGCTATGGAGTTGCTGGTACTGAGGCTGAGTGGTTAATAAACTTCTTAGCGAATATCCCATTAGGTGACAAACCAACACCATCAGTGTCGTTACACTGTGATAATAAAGCAGCAATAGCCACAACTAAGAATAAAACCTTCAATGGTAAGAGTAGACACATACGATTAAGACATAATATTATAAGGCAGCTGCTAAAGGATGGTATTATCTCAATTGATTATTTAAAGTCAGAAATGAATTTGACGGATCTGTTAACAAAACCTCTTGGGGGGAAAATGGTTGTTGAAACGTCAAAAGGAATGGGACTAAAGCCAACTACTAATTGACAGTGATGGCAACCCAACCTTTGTGATTGGTGATCCCATGAAAAAGGTTCAATGGGTAAGAACAAGTCGCTTGTCAGTTGTGACTAGCACAAATATTCTATGTTCCTTCCATTGACACTTTGAATGTTAGACTGCATTATTATAGGTTGAGCAAAGCTCTTAATGATTTTATAGTCCAACGAGACAGTGTGCATAGTGCAGGTACACTTATATGAAATCACCTATATGAATATGGAGTGTGGCCGCTCATATGAGATCATGGCAAAATCTCTAGAGCATTTATTATGCACAAGGCACGCGCATGGCCGACATAACGTGCAAAACCGTCGTTAACAGCGGAAATGTTAGGATATAATTTGACTCTTAATGCCTCTGCTACACACCAAGATTCGTTAGTTCATAGAAGCATGCTTCACTGACATTTCTGTGTATCAAGTGTTATTGGTTTAGGTTTGGTTCATAGTTCTAGGGACCATCAGATACAATGGTTATATTCTATGGGTAACACAGCGGGTTTCTTTGACACATGTGGGGGATTGTTGTGAAATATGAGTGTTTGAGTGGGTGTGTCAAAGAAGCTAGGCCCACATTGCTTGGGAGTAAAAGGTCACCAGCCTATATATTTTACTATACTAACTTGGGCTTGTAAAGAGGCCTAGAGGAGTGGTGGGCTTGCGTGCACAACAACGGGCCACCGGAAGGTAAACGTAGTTGAAATCCGGCGATTCCCCATGCGTGTGAATAAATACGTGGTACTGGCACTCTTTGTAAAATATTTTTGCTCACCGAAAATATTATTTTTTAGATAATAAAAATAATATTTATTTTGTCTTGCCAAAAAGTTGCTATATTTTGGGGTTTACAATTTGTGACCCTCCGTGACAGGAAATTGCTGACGGTCTGACGCTTCGTTAGGAGACTTTTCCGTTGGTAACTCACAGGCTTATCTGTTCGGTGGCGGCTATCCGGTCTCAATGGACGTATTGTCCAGGTTCCTTCGTGACCAATGGCTCTTCATGAAAACACCTATAAAAGAGACATAGGCGGGGTGCTTAGGATATAACATTCTCATCTCCTCTCCTCTGTTCAATATTTTCTGATTGTCGTTGCCATTACCTTTCGCCAGTTTTGTTGCCTTGATTGTATCAAGAAGGGTCTATTTAATCCTGGGGAGTACCGCTTCCTCTCTGTCGGTGGTCGCGGAATAACTTTATAGGACAGTGTCCTCGGACACGACTCAGATCGTCTGTTTCAGGTTGCTCATGATTTATGCTGTTCATCTGTTTGTGTTCGTGATCGTCTACACAAAGGACCTAGTGGAATCAATAGATAAAGAGAACCATAAGATAACATTCAAAGTGTTAGAAGGAGATTTGATGGAACACTACAAAAGCTTAATAGTCATACTCCAAAGGTTTCCTCAAGAGAAAGGAAGTATTGTTCATTGGATCTTAGAATATGAGAAGCTCAATGACGACTCTCCTGATCCTCACCTTTTTCTTCAGTTAGTCACTAATGTCAGCAAAGAACTCGATGCTCACCTTGTGGCTTAACAAGACGAACTGCAGGCAACAACCCAATAAATATGTGTGTGTGTGTGTTGCATTAATAATATAAGATAAATAAAACTTAATGAAGACAATCTTGATCTGTGTGTGACCGTGATGCTAATTAAGCACCGCAAGTGTACGGGTCATGAAAATAGTAAGTGGCAAATCAAGGTCGTCCCAAAGAGACTCAATCCAACTAGTGATTAGGTGTTAATTTTACCTGTTTCATTTAAGGTGAACAAATCAGAATTGTTTTCAATGAGTGAAGAAAAATTAAATAAAAAAAAAGAAACTAATAATAACAAAGACTTTTCATAGAGAACAAATTCCGTTATGAAAGAGGACAACCTAGAGTCACGAATCCCTTGTTCGTTTCTTAGATTTTATCCCCACTATATTACTTTTAACTTAACTTAATCAGCTAAGCTAGAGTATTAATGTCTATAAATGCTTGTCAGTCCATTTATATACCTACCTCAGTTAATTATGCAATGTCTCACACAAGTAAATAAGATGCAATTTAGATCGGGTTCACTCTAATTTGATTATGCGGAGCTTCTAGGTATATTTCTATCCTAGTCTCCAATTAGATTAAAATATAATTCCACATTATTTAATCCCATGGTCAATTCAATATTCCCTTCGTCAAATTCAATCCTAAATCCTCAAAGCATTCTCAATGGTGGCAAATCACTAAGCAATAAACAATAAAAAACAAGATTAAATAAACTGAAATAATATTAAGCAAAACTAATTAGTGGGAATAATTTCTAAGTCTCAAACAAGTTCATAGCTCCTCTAGGTTGCAGCGAAAAATTTGGCCATACATGGCTTTAATCAAATCCATCTCAGCAAATAAAGACTCAAAGTTCAAATTCATATAGTTAGGAGAAAAAAACAAAACCAAGCTCAGCAAAAATCCTGCTGCCTACAACTGGTGCAGTGCTGCGTGTTCTTGGGGGAGTGGATGAAGACTGAACTGAAATAGCCGCCTCCTCTTGCTGCTCTCTTCGTGACTCTCATCAGCAAAAGAAAAGAAGAAGATTGTAATAATTTTTCCCAAGCGGCTGTTTCTTCTCCTCTACGCTCAAGCCCGTGAGAGATCCTCAATTGCTAACTCTAATCCTAAATCTTCAATTGCCAAAAACGCTCATCCCCATGTCATGCGCAGCTGCCTCCTATTTATTATGATTGTGGCTATTGACATTTTCTTTTTTTTATATTTCCACCGCCTCTGCTTCTTGTTCCAAATTGTGGCTGCTTGCTTTTTGACAATGGGATCCTTTTTTTTCCAATTTTGTTGCTCTTGACGCTGACCAAAGAAAACGAAATAATATATGAATATACTAATAATAATGTAATAATCTTACTAATAACAGCTGGTTTTTTTTTAAGAAAACGTCCCATTATTATTCTTCTTTCCTAAAATGAAAAACTTATATTATAAGTTGAAATCCCACAAATAATGCACTCAAATTGATATCTCTTAAAATCTCAAGAAAATCTCTTAAGTTAGTATTGATGACTTCCCAAATAAATCAAATTATATCTCTAATCTATTAAAAATTGGGAAGTCATCATACCGATCAACAATCTCTTATATGTTGGGTCAGTGATTAGTGTCTCTTCTATCTTCACTTTGTTATCTCTGCTTTGGCTTAAGATTTCCAGACCGTGTGCATATGCTGCGCGCCATTGTATAATAATGTTAAATAAAATATTATAGTTTGTGCTTTGGCAAAAAAAAAAAAAAATCATTGTTATTGAGTTATATTTTTTTACTAAAAGATCAAAATGAATTAATAAAAAAACAAGTACAATATGAAGGAAGACGAGGGAAAAGAATTGAAAACATGAAAGAACCTATAGGACTTATGAAGGGGACTACATGGATACTAGAAAAAAAGGGAATCATTCAAAAGAAAAATTATATCTTGATGGAGAACATTTTCTTATTCTTTGATTGCAACTCTTGGTGGCAGAAACTGTTTTTTAAAACAAAAGACTTCGAATTGGTCGTTCCTCGAGCTTGAAAAGAAGATTGACTATTTAATCCAATATATGCTTGCGTGAAACATATCAAACCACAATGAAGAGTTCGACTTGAATCTCGCCTCCAAAGAATTGTTGTATAGCTTGACCATGAAAGTAAATCCAAGATTTACAATTAAACTTCCTCCTATACTTGTATTTATGCAAAATGACGGACCATCCTTCTTGATGGAGATTATAATCTATAGCTCTTGAAGTGCAAACAGATTGATTTGCATTTGGAGATTTTGATGAACATGATGGAAAAGCTAAAGAGGCAAAGGTTTGTGCACGTTGAACTTCGTTGAAAACCTGATACAGACAAGTGATAGAGCTATTATAAGGTGCCATATATTCCTTTTCCTCCAGAGAACATTTATGAATACAATTATAGAATGAAGTAGCTGGAGTAACATATACTTCTGCAATTTTAATAGAATATCTTTAAGCCAAAGTTGGGAGCTTTGGAAATCCGAGACAAGGAGCTTAGTAGATAATCCTCCAAACTAGAATGAGCAAGAGTTAGGCAGGAAACAAATATGCGGTCAAAAGTTTTGGGTTTAGGGCATCCAATCAAGCATAAGGCCGAGATATTAAGATGATGTCTGATGATGTAATCACAAGAAGGAATAGCTTTATGAAGCAGTTTCCATATGAATAGCAAATTCTTCATTGCAGTGAAATAGGCCAAAGAAATCTCCAAAATTGGTCATGAGATGATTGAGATAATATTGGCGTGCACAATTTGAATCCTTCTCTAAATGTGTAATTACCTGAGCCATTTTTGCTCCAAATGAATTTGTCAGGTTGATTAGTGAGTGAAAATGGGGTATTGAGAATAATACATACGAGCAACATCAGAGGAATATGGTTCACTCAAAGATTTAGTGCTCTAAGTGGGGGGGGGAGAGGGAAAATGATACCTAGGTCCCAAGCTACAGAAAAAATACCAGAAAAGTCCTTAGGACAGGAGGGAAGACGCATTTTTCTGACATGAATTCCGAATGTCCATTTACACAAATACCCACACTGAAATAACTACAAAAAAAAGCTCTAGAGGACAGGAGGAAAGACGCGTTTTTTGGATCAAGGAGAAAGAAAGAAATGGACAGACATGATGCGCGCGCGTTGGAGGTGCAACATTGAAGGGATACAACGTGGTGTTAATGTCGTTGGGAATATCTTCTTCTGCATCGTCCATCTATGGGTAGTAAGGTATAGCAGCGAACTGCTTTTTTTTTTTTCTGTTTGAAAGTTGGTTGGATTGAGATTGAGGGGTTGGTCAAAGGTTGGAGCTTGGGCTAAAAAATGGAGCAAGTGGTAGGTGGTAGACAAGAAATGCTAAGAATTTGCCACACATATGTTCTTGATCATTGAAGTTGGGGTTTAACCTTGGGTGGGTTGTGTTTATGTTAGAGTGCTTTGTTTTTGTGGCATGGTTACAGAGGAGCTATTGCTTTTTAAGTGAGAATGGTGAATGTAATTGTTCTTCTTTGTTGTGAAAATTCTAAAATGAAAACAAAAAAGTGTTGTAAATTTGTGCATATATAGTTGTTAATATGGCAGTTGTTGTTGTTAATATAGAACCTCTGTTGTGCTATATTTTTGGGCAAGCAAACAGAGGTGTGATGTACATTCTCGCAGGCATAATGATAAAAAAGCTGATATGATGATAAAAAAAAGTGTTGTTAACATGTTGTAAATTGTGCATATGTAGTTGTAAATATTGCTGTGGAAGTTGTTAATACGAAGTTTGACCTGTGCTATGTTTTTGAGGAAGCAAACAGAGGTGTGAGTGTGGTTTATGTTATATGATGATAAAAAAATGTTGTTAACGTGCTGTAAATTTGTGCAAATGTAGTTGCAAATATTGCTGTGAAAGTTGTTAATATGAAGTTTGTGTTGTAGATTCTCATGAAAGTAATGAAATCCAAATGAAGTTCAAAGTTACCCTTGATACATCAACATTTGTGGATCTTGTAGATGATGAAGGGGTGCTAGAGGAAGTTGTTAAAATGACTAATAATGTTGTGAAAGAAGCATTAAACATTGTAAACAATGACAGAAGTGACAGCAATATAGTGTGCAACTTACTGATATGGCCCAAGTTATTGCCTTAGTGCAACGACAGAAATTAGTTGTAAACATAACTTAATAAGTTGTAAACATAACTAAACATGTTGTAAATATAACTGAATATGTTGTAAACACTATACAGAGTAGTTAACTCTTCCCATCTTCAGTGTTTAGCAGATTTACATGTGGCCACGTGCTTAGACATTGTTAAAATGCCTCATCCTATTGTAAACTAAGCGTTAGAAGTTGTAAACAACACCATCCATAGTTAAACTTGCTATGGACCAAGATCTTTTCCTAGTGCAATGGCAAATATAAGTTGTAAAATTAACTTCAGAAGTTGAAAAAATAACTTGAGCTGTTGTTAAAACTACACAAAGTAGTGGACAATCCCATTTTTTTGTTAATCATAGTTTCATATGGAGATGTGCTTATTCATTGTTAAAATGACTGATCATGTTGTAAAATAAGCGTTCGTTGTTGTAAACAACGCAACTTACTATGGTCATCACCATAAGAATACAGTTGTTAAAATGACTTTCAGTGTTGTGAAAACATGCATATCGAGTTGTAAACCGAAAAAAAAGTGGTGTGGTCACCTTGGTGCATAAAGACGTCGTTGTTTCCTTGACTTGTTAAAAAACTTGTAAAACTGACTAAACATGTTATAAATATATGCATAACGTGTTGTCAAAGTCTGCACTTGGCAAACTTGAAAGTAAATTATTCCTTAATTACATGTTATGAAAATAACTGATTATGTTGCCAAAATAACTCATGATGTTGTTAAACGTCTCATTACAAGAGTACTACATGAGTGCATTTTTTGCAACAAGGCATTCCTACAAAATATCAACAGATGTACACAACAACTAGCCTGTACTACAAAATAACATCTCAAATGCTATATGTCTTTCCTCCTCTTCATTTGTTGGTTGCCAGCGAGAATGGACAGCACACCTCTATTTGCTTCCCCAAAAACAGAGCAAAGGTTCTGTTCGAATTCACAACTTCCACATCAATATTTACAACTACATCTGCACAAATTTACAACACGTTAACAACTTTTTTTATCATCATATCAGCATTTTTTAATAACACAAACCATATTCACACCTTTGTTTGCTTCCTCAAAAACATATTACAGGTCAAACTTCGTATTAACAACTTCCACAGCAATATTTACAACTATATATGCACAAATTTACAACACATTAACAACACTTTTTTTTATCATCATATCAGCATTTTTTATCATCATGCCAGTGAGAATGTACATCACATCTCTGTTTGCTTGCCCAAAAACAGAGCATAGCAGAAGTTTTGTATTAACAACAACAACTGTCATATTAACAACTACACTTGCACAAATTTACAAAAAATTTTTATTTTCATTTCAGCTTTTTCACAGCAAAGAAGAACAATTACATTCACCATTCTCACTTAAAAAATAGCAGCTCCTCTGTAACCATGCCACAAAAATAGAGCACTCTAACATAAACACAACCCACCAAAGGTTAAACCCTAACTTCAATTATCAAGATCATATGTGTGGCAAATTCTTAGCATTTCTTGTCTACCACCTACCACTTACTCCATTTTTGAGCTCAAGCTCCAACCTTTGACCAACCCCTCAATCTCAATCCAACCAACTTTCAAACAGAAAAAAAAATCAGTTCGCTGCTGTACCTTGCTACCCAAAGATGGACGATGCAGAAGAAGATATTTGCAACAACATTAATACCACGTTGTATCCCTTCAATGTTGTACCTCCAACGCGCGCGCATCCCATCTATCCATTTCTCTCTTTCTCCTTGATCCGAAAAATGCGTCTTCCCTCCTCTCCTTTGGTGCTTTTATTGTAGTTATTTCAGTGGGAGTATTTGTGTAAATGGACATTGGGAATTCATGTCAAAAAAGTCCCTAAGGACTTTTTTGACCATTGACTTTTCAAAGGGACTTGTCTGCTATTTTTTCTGTAGCTTGGGACCTAGGTGTCATTTTCCCAAAAAAAACTGCACCATTTTTCTGAAAAATCATAAAAAATTGAATATGACTCTATTTTTTGCCCATAAGATATCAAAATGCCACTAATTTTATGTAAAATCTAATGGTAAAAAGAAATATGAAAAAAAACATTTGAGAAGTGCCCTAAAACTGAGGTGCAACTGAGAGGGGGCAACTGACACCCCTAGCCTATCAAATTGTATGTTAAAAAAGATTTTTTTGGATCTTGCATATTTTTTCATGAACACTAGCATAATAATCTGTTATTTCATTTTTCTTGTTGTCTTGTAATGGATGAAATTCTACTTTGCCAACCTTCAGAATTTTCAGTTGGGGTGTTTGATTTGAGGGGAGGGGTTATGTTATTTGGTTTTATTGTGAGTGGAGGGGAGAGGAAGGATCCCTTGATTGGTTTAAGAGGGAGGGGAGGGTGGTAATAATTAATTTACCATTCTATCCTTACAAACTAGTTTATATTTTTTATTCATATGTTAGATAAATTAATTTACACCTTCGATCAAATTGCATAATTTATTAAAATTCATTAATATACGCATAAAAATTGATATGATGATATATTTTATTTCTAATCAATATAATAAAATATTTTAAAAATGGAAAATCACAAAAATCATAAGGTCAAAATAGTCAATAAATTTGTAATTTTTTAGTTAATTTGCCTCTATGTTTGGAATGAGTAAGGAGTTTATTTTTATTTTTCTCATAGGAATTAATTGACGATGACGACAACAATAACAAGTCTTATCCCATTAGGTGGGGTTGGCTACATGGATTGTATAACACTATTGTGCTTTATCAATTACCAAATTTTCAGATAGATTGTTAACCAAAAGGTCCCATTCAATGATTTCATTGAGTGTTTTTTTCACTCTTCCTCTGCTAACACAATTACTTTATTGATCTACATTCACATAGATTTGATAGAGTTTTAAGTTGGCTGTCAATGGCCCAACACAACCTTACTCTTTTCACTACTAGAAAAAGACCTATAAGACTGCCACACCTAGACCTCTATAGGTGGAGACTGTTTAAAAATTATGATTGATGGCATTTTTGTAAATATTGATACAACTTAACACGATCACGCTTTTGCACGGTCTAAATAATATTTTCTAGACCGATTGTAAGTTAATGCAGTGTCGATAAATATTTAATGTTAAGAAAATTTAAAAATTTAAATTCTTTTTGCATTGGATGCTTTAACATCCGGTTTACATATTCTTTTGGATACCATTGCGATTTGACACAACCTTAGCCGCTTCGGGGACAAATAACAAATTTTTACCACAAATTAAAAATGCAATATAGTGCAAACAACTCGGGATCATTCTCTTATCAAGGAGCCTTTTATTTTAAATGCCCTAGATGAAACTAAGTGCTAAAAATATGGTTAGGAAAAAAGGTTTTAGAATTGGTTTTCTTTAAATTAAAATTCATGAAACTAAAGTTGTTTCTAATCTTTTTGATATTTTTAGAAAATAATGAAGAAATGTTTAAATTAAAATGGGATTATATGATGAAATAAGTCTTGGTAGCAAAGTTGGCGGCTTTCCTAGCTTCGAAGAAAATAATTTGGGAGTTAATTTTTCATCAAGCCAAGTTGAAAAACTAAAACAATCGCATTGAGTCCAATTTATCTAATTATTAATGACTAATCCTACAATCGCATTCATAGTCATCTCTTAGATAAATTGTTAAAAACCACTTAATGTGTGTTTGAAAATCATTGTAAAACACTTGCTTCCTCTTAAATGAATGCACAATTGTGATACTTAATATGAATTAACTTAACTACACATTGTCATAATCACGTACAATTCATAATCTCATTAAAACATAAGAAAATATGTTCAATACAAAATCCAAGTGCATCAACAACAAAATTCAACATAAGAGCACAATCCATCATAGACAAATAACCTCTCATCTAAGTCTTCTATTTATGTATCAACACAAAGTCATCATCAACAATAGATTCAAATAGATGATAAAAGCTAATGGAAAACTAATAAACTGCCATTTGTAGCTCATTGAATGAAGCTGTAGCCACATTCTTCACCACCAAAACTCAAGAGATTTAGCTACTCATTAGCTTAATAAAGATCAAAGCTTTTTCAAAACTCGAATAATCCGTCGAACAAGAGTGGAATAGCTATGAAACCTAGATCAAAGAAGCTTGCCAGAATCTAGGTAACTTCACCAGAATTTAGAAACTCTTGCTGGAATTTGGAAAAAAGTCAGCGGAAAATTCAAAGGTCGTCAAAAAACTTAGAATCTACCATGAAAAGTTGCTCTCCTTTCACTCCATGACATACCTCTGTCTTGTTCAGAAGCTCCAGCCCTTTCCAGGTTGCTGGCGATGGTGGCACGATAAAGAAGAAAGAAGTGCCAACGAGAACAAGAAAAGGAACCGACAATGGTGAAGCTCAATCTTTTCGTCGACGGTGGTGGTAGAGAATGCAAGCCGTAGTTCGGTCTAGTCTGGGTTCTTCAAGGTGCTCTCCAATCTAGTTTGTTGAACCTTTGGTCGAGCCTTTTCCTCCACGACGCTGGGGTAAGGTGGAAGGAGAGCAACAACGGTGGTGGTTTTGAGTCGTGGCCTCTCTCCCTCCTTGTAGTATTGTGAATTGAGCTCCCCAAGGTCTAAGCTTGTCCTCTTAGTTTACTGCACTTTCCTTTTCTCTGGTCAAACCCTCTCCTCTTCGCGTCCCCCTCTGCCAAGCAGAAGAAGGTCACGTTTTCTGACTTAAGGAGCTTGGTCAAAACGCAAGTTTTGACTAGGGACCAATTTGTAAAGTTCAAAAGTTTATGGACAAACAAAAATGCAAGTTGTCAAAATGTTGATAGGGCGAACTATGATTTCCAAAATATCTTGTTCATTTTCTGTAATTTTTCTAGGTCCCTTTTCTTCATTGATTTGCAATTTTCCAGAAATTTAGGGGCATTTTCTATAATTTTCTCATTCCCCAAAAAATATTATTTCTAACCCCAATTGACATTTTTCCAAATTCTCCATTCTTTTTTCAAAACACTAATAATGCAAGATTAAGCATAAGGTTGCATCAAAAGTCTAAGAAATCATTTGCATAAATAATCAAAAAATTATAGCAATTTTACCTTTAATTATACTCAATTCAATACAAATGTCCTTAACTCAAATTAGTGCTTTTTTTTATAAGGACTCAAATTAGTGCCTAATCATGCAATCATGTCATAGAAAATGCACTAAATATTCCAATTTAATTATGAGCCATCGTTTCTTTATACTTGATGTTAAATGTTTCAGACTCTCTTCAGCTTCCAAGGTAAACTTCCTAACTACGCGTCTCTTAGAAATCTGATGCCACTTCAATAAATATAGTTGATTAAACCATATTTTAATAGGCTTTTAATGATTAATTTGGGATTTTTAGTGTATTTTCTAGGACATTTTTGCATGATTAAGCCCTAATTTGAGTTAGAGACATTTGCATTGAATTAAGTGTAATTAGGGGCAAAATGGTCATAATTTGTTAATTATTCATGGAAATGATTTATCGAACTTTTGATACTACCTTGTGTTTAATCTTGCATTGTAGGTGTTTAAGAAGAAAATTGGAGGTTTTGGAAAATGTTAATTGGGGTCAGAATTAATATTTTAAAGACTAGGGAAAATAATAGAAAAGGCCCTCAAAATTTCTAGAAAATTATAAATCAATGAAGAAAAGCGGCCAAAGAAATTTCAAAAAGGGGCCCCAAGTTTTTGAAAAATATAGTTCACCCTGCAAATATTTTAAATATTTACAGTTTAGTACCTCCACAAAATTTTAAATATTTTCAGTTTAGTCCCTAGTCAAAACGTGCGATTTTTTCTAAGGCTAGGTGAATTTTGACCAAGAAGCTCCTCCTTCCTTCGACATACACAAACCTGATATTGTACAGAGTTGCGCCGTAAGAGCCATGAGTGAAGAACCAAAGCACCTCAAATCTTGATCTTCTCTACACCACCTCCATTGATCGAGCCACCATTGCTAGCGTCTCTCAGTGCCGGAGAAGCACCATTAAAGTTTAAGCCCTAATAGAATAGTTAAGGTCGTGATTTTTAGAGAAGACCAGAGGTATCATGAGAGCCTTTGGAGATTCAGATTGGAGAAATCGACCTTTAGTCAAGAGAAATGCCACGAGAAGAGTTGGAAAAGCCAGTGTTCGCCACCGCAAGTACACGGGTCATGCCAAGTAATAAAGTAATAAGTAAGATCATTCCCTCAAGGATTTGAATAACAAATTGGTCAAGCAATAGGCTTGGTGAATTCAATTAAGTTGAGCCAAAACATGTTGTTGGTGTAGAAAAAGAAGTTTCAAAAGATATTTTTGTAAAAACTAAGAATTACTGAACGAAAATATGATTCTTGTGACTTCAGCAGTTGTAATAATTCTAGGATCGTTTGTCCCCTTTGTATTTCATAAAACTTGATGATTTTCCTCTCCAAGAGTATTTCCATGGGATATAAATATGTTAGTCTAAGGTTCACAAGCATTTGATTAAGCTCTCTCAAGTTATAACCAACTTCATATCTTCAATTAACATGTACAATCTCTTGCTACCGTTAAGAGAAAATATTTATTAAACACCAACCTTAATGTGACAATGCTAGGCTAGTAACTATATCTGTATGTTACTAACAAACCATCCATTTAATTCCTAAACTTCAAGTCTAGCATAATTTTACCAAAGTTCTACAATTAAATTAAATCTCTTAAGCTTAATTTAATTGAACAAATCAACCACAGTGATGGCCAGTCACGAATAGCAGCAAAAACAAGGTAAAATCAACATATATATGCCATTAGATACTTAAAGAGAGAAGAATTCAACTTTAATCCATACAAGGGTTCAAAAACAATCCTAGAATGAAAACCTTAGTTACCCATGTTCAACAACGAATCACAGGTATACACAATCATTACAGCCATATCAAAAATAAAAAGAAGAAAGGGAATGAGTTCAGCAAAACCAAGAGAAATTGAGTTGGAATCTCTTCAAATCTTCAATCCCACTTGATTTTCCTTGAGAAACTCTACTCTTTAGCTTGCAATTGCTCCCTAGCCACCTCTTCAAACCTCTACAATTTTGAACTCCCCTTTGTATCCTTGAATTTTCCCTTTTAAATGACCTAGAAGTCAAAACACACAGCTCCTGTTTTGGGTTTTGGCTGCAGCCAGAAATTCTTGGCTGCAGCCAGAACTGCATTTTGGAGTTTCTTGACTATAGCCAAAGGATGGTTGGCTGCAGCCAAAGGATGCTTGGCTGTAGCCAAGATCTGTCTGTCTTGCCTCTGTCTATCATTTGACTGCAGTCAAAACTAACTTGGCTACAGCCCAAAAGTTTCTGGAGTCCTTTTGGCTGCAGCCAACCAATTTCTTGGCTACAGCCAAGCATTTGTCTTCAACTCTTCTAGCTTTTTCTAATGATGCAATGGTGTTCTACTTTTCTTCCCAACTTCTTAATCAATGATTTGTGCTTCCAATGGCTCTTTGTATGTCTCAAGTGTGATCTTATCAACACAAGAAAATCTATACAAACCAAATGGTGAAGAATGATAGTAAAATATTTACATTTAACCAAAGATTCATGCCCTTTTTACCAACTACTCACTGGGCACATTTCCTATACACTTATATCCTTGCATATCCATTAATCAACCAAAAAAATGTGATAAATTGAGGGTAAATGTTCCAATTTGATATGAATTTCATGAGATTAAAACACCCCCAAACTTAAACTTTTACTCGTCCTTGAGTAAAACCAGTTGAGCAATGAAAGAGCTAGATTAATTAACCATTAACTTAGTACACTGGGATGATGATTTCCTCATTAGTTGCTCAAGATGTTATATTCAATAGGAACACAATGAAATATAAATGAATGCAAGATTTACAACTTAAAGCAGCCTTTCCTAACAATTTTCAAAATGTATGTGTGTGTGATGAGAGTTGGAGAACACGTTTCTCTGCATTTATTAAGATCAAATGTAGCAATTCAGCATGTATAAATCAACCTCAGTATCAGGTCTTCATATACCTAATTTCTCATCTCTTTCCACTAATAATAAATTAATAATCCACACTATTTCAAAATCAATGGGACTTCCTAGGCTTATGATTTGGCTACTAGCTAAGCTTTTTGAAGGATGGGTAAACAAAGAGGATTTAAGTTTCTTGCACATAATGACAGCTCACCATTCCTCTCCTTGTTCTTTCACAACAATTCTCCCTAAAGACATAGCACTTCCCCAAACTTATCCTTATTCGTTGCTCAAAGAATTATATGAAACAAGAAACTCAGAAAATATGCAAAGATGAACACATTGAATGTTTAGAACATGCTTTTCAAGATTTTCTAAGTGCGAGTTTGTGAACGGAGTCAACCTGTATTCCTTTTGCACTTTCCAAAGTTATAAGCAATATTTCAAGTCATATACCAATATTCAAACAATCAGTTACATCATTCTCTAATTTCTTATCCTCTTCTTCTAATTTGCCCCATTAGACTTAAAAATCAGAGGGACCTTTTGGCTTGTAATGGGGTCAGGGGCTAAGGTTTTCAAAAGAAAAGGTAAAGGCTACTCAACAAATATGTCAAGATAGATGATAACCACTCAAGGGGTTTCTTCCTTTTCTCATTAAACATACTCCCCCAAAACTTAAACCAAATCGATCTTTTCAAATTCAAGCCTTATTGTCTATTACTATTATATCTCTCTCTGTTTTTTTATTTGGCTTGATGTCTATACATTGCAAACCTTTTTTTTTTTTGTTTTTTTTCAATCATATATAACTCTACACATCACCATATTCTACATCCTAATCCTTATCATCTTCTCAAAGTAAGGGAATCATGGTTTTTTTTCACATTGGCTAAGGTAGGTAGATGTTAGGTTTTCAAAAAAAGACTTTTCTAATTGGTTTTTCAATGAGGCTCAAAATAAGGATTCAAAAGGGGAATCAAATCAATTAAGTAAGCTTGAAAGGCTCAATCGCATTTTATGAAATGCACTAATCATTTCTTCAAATCATATAAAACAAATCAAAAGCTTTGAAGAAGTCAAAAGATTATTCTGCAATTAACCATTTGAAACAAAAGTATATAACCTGATTTGTCACAAATCCCTTCAACAAGAACTTCCAAAATACAACCAACTCCAATATTGCTTTCTTAACTTAAAAATTCCTGAATAACATGATTTATCTCTACAATACATCTATCAATGCGCATTAAATAGAATTTATTATTGATTATAAAAGAATGAACAAGAATTTATAAGAGATAATTGACATGGTTTTTTCTGGATATGGCACAAATAGGGTGAAAATTGATCGATTGTCATTAGTAGGCTTGAAAGGCACAAACACAATTAAAAGAATGCCCAAATCACTTTTCAAAAATGTGACTTCATTTAATCATTTCAAGAGATTCCAATGTAGGTTCTAAAGTCCTTTAATTAAGAAAGAATATACACACCAAATTGCTACTAAAGTCTCCTATCAAAACAATTCAATCATTCCTAACTCCAGTACAAAATGTTCATTGTAAAAATTATCAGGAAACAATACTTTAAGATATAAATCAAGCATTCAAGCATATTAACCATCATGTCTTATAAAACATAAAATCCAAGCATCCATTCTATCATTGAAACATGCACTTATTATCACAAATAATTAATCAATCTAGCTTAGCTTTCAAACCAAAGGACAAGAAATAGTCAAAGTTTACACACTTGAAATCTTTGTTGAATAAGCACACAAATCATAAAAAATACCCCCAAACTTAAGATGGGCTGTGTCCTCACTGTCACTAGAAACCAAAATGGACAACCATTTGTATCATGTATTCATGACTGAAATATCCAATGAGAACAATCAACCATATCAACCAAATATAATTTAGCAGCACAAGAGAAGCATAAGAATTTCCATTACATAACAGTCATCAACACGATGGATGGTTCTAAAAAACATATACAGATTATAAGTGCAGAATAAGCAAGCAAATTTAGACAAAAGATCCAAGTTATTTCTCAAAACAGAAATAGACTACAACCTAAGACAAAAATATCAAATGCAGCTAAACCATATGACTACTAGCAAGAAAATCCCCCTACTCAGCTCCACCAGCAGATACATCATCATCCTCACCTAGATCTTGTGCATCCCACTGAGCTTGCTAAGCAATGTAAGCCTCTATTATGATCAATCAAGCATCTTGGTCGTGCAGAGCTGTGAGGCATTGTCTAACTTTTTCATTGAGGTTCTGCATCATGGAAAAGAGATCGTGCATGGTTGGTTAAGGGTGAGAGGAGGAGGATGGCTCACCATACTCAGGTAATGAAGCTTGAGCATCCATGTATATGTCATCTAAGGGAGGTGGGGGTGTAGAGCTGGTTTAGCTTTTGGCTTGATGTTGCTATATTGAAATTTTGGGATAGGTTTAAATGCAACATCAGTGGGGACGGTTGCAACTCCTTTTGAGATGTAAAAGGTTGATATCAGGTGTGGGAGCATGAGACCACAAGTATGGTCATGAATGTGGTTATGTAAGGATTTAAAGATTAGATGCCTAATGTCCACAGGCTTTTTGTTCATGAGGAGAAACAAAACAAGTGCCTGATCCCTTGTGATGTGACTACGGTTGGAGGATGGCCAGAAATAATCTTTCCTAAAGTGTATCCAAATATGCACCTCAATAGATAATCGAGCGTGATTTAAATACTTCTTGTGTACAGCGGGGCATTGCCAAGAGATTCCCCCTTCATAATCCAGAAGTTGCGAGATCTCATTTTCAGAAACTTCATTGTCATTGTCCTGATAGTATTTGTATTTGCACTCCTTAACGAAGGGCAAATTCAAATATTGATGGAAGGCGCTGAGTGTGAAATCAATGTCAACCCCACGAAGATTGAATGTCCAGACACTTCGAACACAAGCTTAAGCGTAGAACTTATGGACTAGTTGTAGATTCCCATCACTTTTGGTATCCATGAGCTTTCCCATTTTATATGTCTTTACCACCTAAAACTTTTGAATTTTCAAAAGAATCATTTTCCTTTTCTATGTCGGGTGGTAAATCACAAGAAAGAATCATATGGAAGGAATCATTTTTGTTTGTAAAATCATCATTCAAAGCATCTGAATCTTTCCGTATGAAACTATCATACAATTCATTGAAATCAAGAGAAAGATCTTTATCTAGGCTATGGTTTTTCTCACTCACATCAACTACATTGACATCCATGCAAGATTCATCCTTTTCACAATTGTCATGCTTACAGTCATCAATAGTACAAAGAGATGCATCAAGATGAACAATAGAATCAACCACTTCACTAAATGCTTTCTTTTGAAACTCAACAAGTAAGTGGCATTTGTCATGATAACAATCAACACATATTTGATCTACCACACAAGAACATGAAAATATTGCATTCAATTTATCACAATCATACCTAGTACTATGAAGAGAAACATTTTTAATAGTTAAAGCATCACATAAAGAAGTAGAAGCACACTCATCAACAAGTACAATTGAATTACTACTACTTGAACTAATAGGTTGAGCAATTACATTTTCAAACATTTAAGGGGATTCAACAATGATTTCCTCATCCATCTTATCATTACTCAAATCATTAATTTCTTTACAAGTTAAAGTAGTAGGAGAGTCTACTTCTATAAGGATAGGATTATTACCAAATGGTAGGGAAGACTCTTTAATGCTCTTTTGAACTTGCTCTACTTCTTATGCTTGTGTGGGAATAGGTACTGAAGGATTGGAACCTTCTACTTGTGAAGTGGCATATGGGTTTTGCTCTCCAATTTTCCCATCATCATTGAGATTATATGACCATGGAGCTCCTTCTTTGCCTTTTGTCTTCATCCATAACACATGGTCAATAAATGCCTTGATGAAGCTTTCAATGACTTCCATTTTCTTTTCCATTTCCTTAGAGAGTCCAAGAGTATTATTGAGCATGAATAATTCTAGATGTCGAACCTTTAGTTGGTCATACATACTTTATAGGGAAAGGGTTTGGGCATATATATATGGTAATGTAAGAAATACATCAAGTCTAGAAGCTGAAGGAGTAGGGAGATGGGGTGAATGTTCGTGGCATGGTGGAAAGGGTGGTTCATATGGAAGGGTATGTAGTGGGTGAGTCTATGGTGGAGTATGGCACTTAGAAGCCTTTTGTGCCTCCTCTAGCTCCTCATTGCTTTCTTTTAGCTACTCCACTTCACGTGTATGTAAGAATATGGAAGGAGGATTTTCTTGGAGATTCTTTAACGCTTGTGATTGCTAAGTGAGACACTCAAGTTCCTTTTCCAATCTCTCACTTTCTTTCTTTTGTTGTTCCAATCTTCTGATAAGAAAGTCCATTTGTGACCACCGCTCTTTAGAATGATCATACATTTGAGTTTGAAACTCTTGAATCACTTCCATTTGATAAGTAAAGGTGTCTTTATGTGCCTGCTCTTCATTGATAGTTTGAGTGATTTGGTTTTGGAGCTCTCTAATGACTTCACAAATGGAAGGGTCTTGGTTTGGCACACATGGTTGGGAAAAAGATCCATAAGATGGCTCAAATGGTGGGTATAGAGACTCAAGGGGTAAGTAAAATGGTTGGGAAGTAGGATGAAATGAAGGAAGGGATTCATGAGATGGTATGTGGTTTAATGGTGGAAGATTAAAATGAGGCTCATAACATGGGTTATATGGTGGAGAAGTCTCATGGTATGATCTATAGGGTGGGTGTGGTGGGTAATGAGGTTGGAATGAAGGTTGTTGGTAGGGTTTATGATGTAGAGGGTGGAATGAACTATAACATTCTTGATCAATTGGACTATCTTGACATCCTAACTTAGCTTGTAAAAGCATCAATGATTGTTGAATGGAGTTGATGTTTTCAGAGATAGACTCTTTCCTTTCAGTCGAATCTCCTGCAGAAGAGTGAGATTAAAAAGGTAAACCTTGATTACCATTAAACCAAGCCATGAAAAGTCAACACAATAAATTCCCAATGAATCACAAGATAACTATCTAACTAAAAACTATGAAAACTAAGAAAAAGAATTTAAGAGAATACAAATGCAAGTGAAAAAGAAAGAAAAGTATCAAATTGATAAAAAATGAAAATATGCTATGAATTAATTTGGAGACATGGTGAATTCATACAAATGAGCTTAAAATCATATCAAATTGAAAGCATGTAACACCACACAAAAGCTACCAAGTCAAAACAATGCAAGAATGCAATGCAAACCATCTAAATACAAAAATCCTAAACTATATTCAAAGAAATAACCGAAATTGCAAAACTAATAAGCTTCACATGAGAAACCCCTTGGAAAAAGTGAATTTGAAAACTAGATTACCTAGGGAACTAATTACTTAGCTCCCCGGTGATGGCGCCATTCATTTGACCTTGTCTTTGCGCCTTGGGGTCAAATACAAAATATTTATAACCAATAATTGCAGTACAATGCAATACTCGGGTCGTCTCTCTTCTCGAGGAGCTTTTTATTGATTCCTAAGTAATCTAATTATCATGCAAATAGATTTTGGTTTTTTCAAATTAATAGCTCAATGAAAAAAGAAATTTAAGTAAATTGCTAGACTAATATTTTTTATATTTTCATAAAAAGTGGAGAATGAGTGAATGGAATGGCATGAAGTGGAAAATATGAATAAAGAATGCTCTTGGTAATGAAGAAGTGACAATCCTTGCTCAAAAAGATAATAGGAATTAAAACTCATTAAGTTTTAAGAAAAACCCTAAGATAACACTTGAGTCCAATATTCCCAATTAATAGTAGCTCCTATGAACATAGCTAACTACTACCTCTTGATATATTATTAAAAACCACTTAATATGCAATTGAAATTGGGATAATGCAACATGTGTCTTCTTGAAATTGAGTGCTAAACAACCCCTCAAGGATACAAATCAACCACATTAACTAGACAATAACACACTAATTAACATAATCTCATCACAACCACAAAGAAATTCAAAACACATATAATCTTCACACTACAAATCCAATTTCAACTATAAATATCAAACCAATGGAGACAATTAACATCGATCAATCTCAGTTCCAAAATTACATATATAAAAATTCCTAAAACTAGGCAATCCAAATATATAATTCTAGACTAATGGAATGATAGCAAAACTCCCCTTTATAGTCCATTAAGCTCAAGCACAAATCCCCATCACCTAGAAGCAAGCAAAATTAGCTACTCATGTATCCAACAGTAATCAAAACATGTTCAAAGCTCGTAGAACCCATAGAAATTGAAATCGAAGACAGAGGAGGCAGCTGGCAATCATAATGGAGTGACAGTGGTGTTGAAACAGAACCGATGATAGTGGTGAAGATAGTGGAGATCGGTGCAAGCTCTGAATTGAGAATTTAGAGCGTGAAGTAGAGATAGTGGATAGCAAGATTGTGGTGGTGAAACTGGAGCAGAGTAGGATGGTGCTGGTTAAGGTCCGAGAGTCTGCAACTTCAAGCTTACTCTCTCCTTCAGTGTTGGGAAAGGAAGGTCGGTAAAGGTTGTAGCCAAGCTCCGATGGTGGTCGAGAAGGTGAAAGAGATGGAGATAACTGTGGTGAATAAGAGATCTGCAGCTCTTACAACACTCTATCTCTGTCTAACCGAGATAGCTGAATTGCACGGTGGTGAGAAACCAAAGAGAGACGGTGGTAGGAGGTGATGACGACAGAGTCATCCCTGTCACTAGAGACGAGTTCGACGATAGTGTTGGTGTGAGAGAAGATGGTGAAAGCTCTCAGATCTCACTCTCTAAAGTCTCTCTTTTGCAAGTTGCTGCACTACTCTATCTGACGGTGCTCCGATTGAAACTCTCTAGGCTTGTAAGAATGAAGGTCGTCAGTGGTGATGGTATTGAGCATGAGTGCCTCCGGCAATAATGAAGTAGAGGAAGGTGGAGATATCATATCCCAGCCCCTGAAGCTTGCTCAGCGCCACACTCTTTTTTTTCATTTTTGGATCTGTGTTCTTTTGTCTGAAAAAGAAGCTCCACAATGAACTAGGTCCTTGGTCAAAACACAAGTTTTAACCAAGGACCTAGTTGAAACCTAGAAAAGTTTTGAAAAGGGACTAAATTGCATATTTTTGAAACTTTGGTGGGCCAAACTAAAATTTCCAAAGTTTTGGGTGGGTACTTTATGTAATTTTCCTGGACCATTTTCTTTCATAAATTGTAATTTCCACAAAAATATGGGGGCCCTTTCTATGATTTTCTCCAATCTTTAAAATATTAATTTGACCTCCAAAATCTCCAATTTTCTTCCAAACCACATACAATACAATATTAAAAACTATGTAGCATCAAAAGTTCAAGGGACAATTGTACAAAAAATAATTAATAAATTATGACCATTTTTCCCCTAATTGCAATTAATTCAAAACAATTCTCCCTAACTAAAATTAGTGCTTAATTATGCAATTTTCTCTCAAGAAATGCATTTAAAATCCTAAATTAATCATAAAAAATCATGTAAAATATGGTTCAATCAGGTCCCTCTTGGTCTTCTCCTTATAAAGCCTTGCATTCTCATAGGCATTGGGCGGAATTCATCTAACTCACTAAGTTAAAGTAACCTCTTATCTCCCACAGCTTGAGGATCAAAATTTAGCTTTTTGATAGCCCAATAAGCCCCATGCTCCAATTCTAACAGCAAGTGGCACGATTTCCCAAACACCAAGTGATATGGAGACATACTAATAGGCTTTTTGTAGGCTGTTCGGTAAGCCCATAGAGCATCATCCAACTTGGAAGACTAATCCTTCCTAGTAGTATTAAGCATCTTTTCAAGGATATTCTTAATCTCCTGATTGAAAATTTCTACTTGGCCATTAGTTTGAGGGTGGTAGGGCAATGCTACCTTGTGCTTGACACCATATTTCTTCATCAAGGTTTGAAATTGGTGATTACAAAAGTGTGAACCACCATCACTGATAATTGCTCTTGGTGTACCAAATCTTGTGAAGATGTACTTTTTGAGGAATTTCCACACCATCTTAGCATCATTAGACACATAAGTAGTAGCTTTGACCCATTTGGAGACATAGTCCACTCCAACCAAGATATATTCATTGTTGAATGATTTAGGGAAAGGGCCCATAAAGCCAGTCCCCTAAACATCCAAAAGTTCAATTTCAAGCTTGCTATTTAATGGCATCTCATTCATTTTAAATATGTTCCCTACTCTTTGGCACCTATCACATTGCAGAACAAAGGCATATGCATCCTTAAATAAAGAAGGCCAATAAAACCCACTTTGAATGACCTTTGCTGTGGTTTTCTCTCCTCTAAAATGGCCACCATATTTAGAAGAATGACAACAATGCAAAATACACTCTTATTCATTTTTCGGGACACACCTTCAGATGAGTTGTGGGGCACCTCTTGAAAAGTATGGTTCATTCCAAAAGTACTTCTTCACCTCATGTAAAAACTTACGCCTTTGATGAGAATATAAATCTGGTGGTAAAACTCCACAAACTAAGTAGTTTATAAAGTCGGCAACCTATGGTATGGATGACTTATTAACAAAAAACAACTGCTCATCCAGGAATGATGTATGGATCATATCATAATTATCAAGTTGAGCCTCCACTAGTATAGGTTGAAGATATTACTACCCCTATAGATGTCCCTTTTTAAAAAGGGAGGTTAAAACATAGAAGCTGTGGCATTTTTATAAATAAAGTATTGAAATCGCAACATTAGGCATCCCAATTCAAAATTGGGATGTTTAAAGTAGAGTTTAGGCATCCCAAATTTATATTGGGATGCCTAAAGATTCTTACTGACGCCAAAAAATGAGCCGTAAAACACAAGTTAAAAATTTTGACTTACTTTAGGCGTCCCAAAAGGTGGGTTTAGGCTTCCCACAATCTTTTTGGATGCCGAAACCCACACTTTAGGCGTCCCAAAAAAATTTGGGAGTTTTTGGGACTCCTAAAGGCTTCTCTCATGTCAGAATTTTTGACATGGGTAAAGACTTTAGGTGCACTTCATTCAATCCTTCAACCACCCCTCTTTCCCATCTTTCTCGTGACTTCTCTTTACCTTTTCTTCATTCCTTTTTCTTTCATTGCCTCCATTGTCGTTCGTGACTCGCTTGGTTAAGCTTTTTCAATATTTTCTTCATTAATTCCCTTTTCTACTTAGACTCTCTTCTTCCTTTCTTCTTTATCTTCCTCTCTTCCCTTTTCCTCCATCACCTTCATTCTCATCATAGCACCTTCTTTGCTCTCGATCGCACCATCATACACCTTCTTTTACCCCTTATACCCTCTGACATAGACCTCCCCACTTGCTCTCCACTGTGCATACCCACCTCCTCCAACGTCTTCTCCACCGTGGAGTTATAAAAGAAACCGTCAGCTGCCCTCTCCCCTGCTTTCATCATCAATTTTTTTTTAAAATATAAACTTGCAATGTGAAATTATTATAATGCTTTCAATTTATTTACATAATTCTAGTTAGTTACTGGAGTGATTTTCCCTTGATTGGTTTTTTTTACCAGAATCATAAACTAGTTGTTAGTAGTTATGCAATATACTAATAAATGTTTTTGTTTTATACATTTGGAGCTTGGAAATGAAAGGAAATACATACATATATATTTATTCTGATGAAATGAATAAAAATTAAATAGAGTAATTTTTGTTCTTTTGTGCATGTAGCTTTGGTTTAAATTAATGAGAATTAATTATATTGATGAAAGTAAAAGAAGTCAAAATCCATATAATATGCAATATATGGTTGGTTTTATATTTTTAGCTAAAATTAGTATGATTATTAGTGTAGTGGAGATAGGGTTGCTTGAAATTTTGAAATGTCTTACTTTTATAGCGAAATGCTACTGAAAGTTTTGTTGAAAAAAGTGAAAAAAGGAAATCCCATCATATCATTGACAATTATTCTAAACATGAGTATTATTGGGAATGGTTTAGGTAGTAACAAAATAGATCACAGTTGGATGAATGCTTTGAGACCTAGTAAAGAATATGAGAAAGGGGTGGAAGAGTTTATTGAATTTGCTAAAAAGAATGCTCTAGCAAAAAATGGGAAGTATTTTTGTCCTTGTGTCAATTGTTTAAATGAGAGTCGATGGGATGTTGATGTCATAAAGGATCACCTACTTTGTGATGGAACAAATATGCGATACACAAGGTGGATATGGTATGGTGAGGAAGTAACGGATTGTCTGTCGTATAAGAAGGAAGATGTGGATGTCATAGATAAAGATAGAATAGTGAAAATGATTCACGATGTTGAGGTAGAATCCTTTGTACAATCACAGGAGTATGACGGCATGCAGAGTAATGCAGAGACACTGTTGTACCCTGGGAGTAAGTACACGTGGCTGATAGGAATATTGCATTTGGTTAACTTAAAGGCAACTTATGGGTAGACCGATAGTAGTTTCACATTGCTGCTTTAATTATTGTGTGATATGTTTCTAGATTATAATGTATTTCCAAATCGTATGTATGAGGTCAAGAAAATCCTGTATACGATGGGCATGGAGTATAAAAAGATACATGCTTGCTCTAATGAATGCGTACTGTACAGAAATAAGTATGAAGGTCTTAGTGAGTGTCCTAACTGTAAAACTACACAATACAAAGTGAAGAAAGATGGTGGTTGTGGTGATAAGACAACTAAAAGGAAACCTTTAAAGGTTATGTGGTATCTTCCAATAATACCACATTTTAAACGTTTGTTTGCGACTGCAACAAAAGTGAAGAAGTTGAGATGGCACTCTGATGAGAGAATATATAATGGGAAATATCTTCGACACCTAGCTGACTTTCTACAATGGCAAAAAATAAATGAAATGTTCCCTCAATTTGCCAGTGAGCCGAGAAACCTTTGGCTTAGGCTTTGTACAGACAGTATCATTTTGTATGGAACTCTTACTAGCACACATAGTGTGTGGCTGGTTCTCCTTGTAATATACAACTTGCCTCCCTGGCTATGTATGAAACGTAAGTATATGATGCTTTCTATGATAATTTCTGGACCAAAATAGTCAGGGAACGATATTAATGTCTACTTGGCACCTTTGATTGAGGACTTGAAGAAGTTGTAGGAGGAAGGCATGGATGTGTTTGATGCTTATAAGAAGGAGTCCTTCAAGCTACATGCACTAATTTTCATAACGATAAATGACTTCCCCGCATACGGAAACTTGTCAGGGTATAGGGTGAAGGGTCATAAAGCATGCCTGATATGTGAAGTAGACACACACTTCAATCAACTAAAGCATGGAAGAAAAACTGTCTACCTTCGTAATAGAGTTCAATATATATATATATATATATATATATTTTATTTATTAATCTTAGGCTTTTATGGGACTTAATTAAACATTTTGGGCATAATCAGGTGTTAAAGTGAGATTTTAGTGAAAGGATAATTTGGGAATTATATTAGTTAAATTGTTATATTTTTAATTAATATTTGTTATTCCCATTATTCTTTAATTGTGAGCAAAAGATATTATCTTTGTGAATCTAATTTTGTAGGTGATGATGTGGCACAACTTGAGTGGTCAAGGGTAAATATGTCATTTTGGAGCTTAATGAAGAACAAAAGTGGAACATCATAAGTGCAAAATTTATTTTCACATTTTTTCTAAGAAGAGGTTAAATGAGTAAGGGCCTTGTTTAGTAGTTGCAATTTTATGCCTAATGCCAAAATAGATTTTTAACTCTTATCCAAACAAGGCACAACTCATTTTAACCTAAAGACAATTGAAGAAATTGGAAGGAGGGAGGACCACATGAAATGAGAAGGCAAGTGGCCACTGAAATTAAAGGAAGAAAAGGAGAGTAAACTAAATTGATTTGAGAGGGGATTGAAGTGAAGGAAAGAAGAAAAATAACTGAACCAAATAGATAAAGGGGGCTGACCGAGTTAAATGTGACCGTGGATTGAATTGAATATTGAAGATTGAAGAGGTAGAAAGCTTAGGGGTGGACCGAATAATTGAAGAGAATAAAAAGAAATAGCCGAACCGAATAAAGAAAAGAAAAAGAAAGGAAGCAATTGGAGAGCCGAACTTGTGGACCGATTTGAAGAATGAAATTTAGATGACCTAAACCAAATTGGAAATGAAGAAGGAAACCTGAACCAAATAAAAGGACGAATTGGAGAGCTGTAATTATTGACCGAGTAAAAGCAAGGAATTGGACCGAATTAATAATGAAAGGGAAAATAAAAGAAGCAAGCTGGATCGAGAGGGTTGAAAGAAAAGGGACACGATGGAATAAAGATTGCTTAGTGGCTGTATGTGAGAGTGAGGAGGAGACACGCGACTAAGACTAAAATGGACTGAAAGAAGCAACAGGCGGCTGTTATGGAGAGGAGAAGAGGCAGCACCGAAATGAATTGAGAAAATGGGAAAAGGGTTGCGGCTGTGTGAAAGGAGGTAGCACCAAATGGGAAAAAGGAAAGGAGGTATGTTGCGGCTGGTGTGTGAAAAAAGAGATGAAGATCGTGTGTGAAAAGGGGAAGCAAGCACCGAATGTGAAAGGGAGTGGAAATAGAGGCTGTGTAGAATTGAAAAAGTAAAAGCAAGGTGTAAAGGCATCTATGGCCAATTATTTCTTCTTCTATCAAGCTTCATCTTCCACCTCTTCCATGAGTAACTAAAGTTTTGGTGATTTCCTTGAGTTGGGTAATGGTTTGAGCTTCTAAACTTCAACAGAATTCCTTTAAGCTCTCTTTCTAGTTCATAATTATGTAGCTTGGTTAAGTATGTAATTGTGATCTAGATTGTTCTATACCAAGTGAATAAACTTGGTGTTTGAGTTAGGAGTTGATTAATTAAGCTTTATATGATTCATATTAGGAGTAGGTTGAATTGTTTATTCTGACTCGGTTGAGTAGATTTAAATGATTAAACTGAATACTTTGAATTTTTGTAATGGTAATTACAAGCTAGAATTAGAAGTTGATTATTCATCTCCTTGAGTTTGAATTATTTAGTGGTATTCATTTAATTGCTTCGATAGAATGAATTAAATGATTATTGCAAGTATTAGGCTAGTGGCAGCCTAGTTCCATCCTCTTGACTCATTATGGAATTCATATCATTAGCAAGCAAGGAAGACTAAAACCTCAACTCAAGGGAATCACATTTCATCATTATATTAGTTAATTGAATTTATCTTGTTGTTAGTGTTAATTTCAATTCTTTTGCTTCTTTGTTTTAAAAACTGAAAAATACAAAAATATTGTTTTAGCTTACATTACTTCATAGATTTAAAATCAAATTCTTAAAATGATTTCTCACAACTTTAAAGTATTTATCACTTTACTACTTAGGAACTTGGAAATTAATCTCCTCACAAGAATAGCCAAGGTTGAGTTACTTCTCTACATTTTCAAACCTAGTTATTTCGTGAACTCCCACGATATGGGTTCAACAAATTGGGGCCATTGCCAGGGATCAAACCCGGGTTGCCAGTGTGACAGGCGAGAATACTCATCACTATACTACAACTAAAGCATGAAAAAAAACTGTCTACCTTGGCCACAGGAGGTTTCTTCATCGGTTCCACCCGTATCGTAGGCTAAGAAAGTGTTTTAGTGGCTTATCAGAGCATGGAATGGCTCCAAAGGCATTAACCAAAGAAGATATTTACAGTCAAGAGGAACATATCAATGTTACTTTTGGTAAGAATCAAAGGACTGCGGGTGAGAAGAACATATGGAAGAAGATATCCATTTTCTTTGATCTTCCATATTGGCGTTAGCTTGACGTGAGACACAGTATTGATGTGATGCATGTAGAGAAGAACATTTATGATAGCCTTGTCAGTATGCTTTTGCACATACCGAGGAAGACCAAGGATGGGATTAGTACGAGATTAGACCTTATTGATATGGGAATAAGAGAATGGTTACATCCATAACTAAGAGATGATGATAGGAGGGCATACATGGAGCCATCAGCTCATACACTATCAAAAGTAAAGAAAAGAAGTTTGTGTAGGTGTTTGCTTGAAATTAAGGTGCCGCAAGGGTATTCCTCTAATGTGAGAAGATGTGTCTCAATGGATGATTTAAAATTAGTGGGAATGAAGATGATTATCATGTGTTTATGCAACAATTATTACCGATAGCTATTAAAGGCATAATGAAAGATGAAGTGCGAACTACTGTAATAAGATTGTGCGTTTTCTTTAATGCTATCTATAACAAAGTCATTGACACTAAAATATTCGATGAACTGGAAAATGAGGGTTATATTATTTTTTCACAACTAGAGATGCATTTTCCTCCTTAATTTTTTGATATAATGGTGCATTTAATAGTTGATTTGATAAGGGAGATAAGGCTCTACGGTCTAGTTTACCTATGGTGGATGTACCCTTTCGAGCGATACATGAAGATCTTAAAAGGGTATTCTAAAAATCCTTATCGACCAGAAGCCTTAATAGTAGAAAGATATGTAGTTGAAGAGGCTTTGGAGTTTTGTAAAGATTATATGTCAGGGAAGAAAGAACAATCTTTACATGAAGAGGGGAGAAGTAAGGGAACACAAGGACTGAAAGTGAAGAATGTTCCTCGTGAAGAGGTGTTGCAAGCACACTTGTATATCCTGAATAATATGGAAGAAGTTCAACCTTACATAGATGAACACAGAAAAACTCTAAAGAACAAGAATCCAAGAAAGAATGACATGCAGATTGCTATTGAGCAAAATATGACATTCATAGAGTAGTTCGAGGACAAGTGTAATACCCCGAATTTTGAGACTCAAGGCTAGAGAATAAGCCTGAGATTAGTGGATTGCTAAGCCCTGGTTTAACAAGATCCCAAATTGTGATTAAGGGTTAATGACTTCAAAAGTGGATGTGGTTAGTGATAAATAACCCTTTTGGAGAATATGATGTGATTTGGCACTCGAATGTGATTCGTGTGTGTTGTGAGTAGCGCTGAAACCCTATATTTGAGTTCAATTGTGGATTAACATCCAAATTGACTTAGAATAGAGGGGAGAATTGAATGTGAATCATGTTGACATGTTCAGATTGTTGTGAAAACATGTCAATGTGATGTGAATTTGATTGATTTGGTGTTTCCAATGGATTCCTTGAGAAAATTTATGTGGGAATGATGTTTGGTATGAAAATGGAACCAATGGAAGCAAAGATGCAAAATCTGAAATTCTGTCCAGTGAAACTCTATTATGGGCAGTCAGTTTGTGTGAACGTTTTGAATGACCAAATGGTGTCTAAAAATTCTGAAACTTTTTAGTCTTATAGATCACATCTCAAGCTTCAAAATGGGTATATAATTTGTGCCATTTCGTTTTGTGAACTAGGAGATATGACTGTCCAAAAATTGGGATGGAAACTGAACTCTGTTTTGGGGCAGTGATGAGTTTTATGTAATTCTGGAATTGTGTGGTAATTTTTAGTAATGGCCAATATTTGTACAATGAAGAGGACTTAAATATCTTTCATTTGGATTTAGAATCACCTCATTTTGAGTTTTCTAGAATTAGTTATGATTTTTCAAATTTTGGGCAGAAAATCTACCAGAAAATTTGAAAATGGGAATTATGACATCATCAAAATAAAAGATGACATCAGCATGGAAATTAAAACATTTTCTCATCATCTTCAGCTCTCATTTTCATGCTGAACCAGAAGCCAAGAGAGAGAGGAAGTTTGAGACCTTTTAAAGAGAGAAAGAGAAGAGAACTTACAAGGTAGGTTGATTTCTTCGGTGAATTCATACCTAATGCGTATAACCTTGTTCCTAAGCTTCTCTTCTATGTTATTTAAGGTGTTTGAGAAACAAATTTGGTGTTCACGAGGCTAGGGTTTTCAGCCAAGTCAAGGAGAAGCTATTAGGAGCTTGAGGTAACTTCCAAACTTTCATATATTGCTTATTCTGGCTATTGTGGGCAATTTAATTGATGAAATTTCGCTGGATTACCTTTGGTTTTAAAGTTTGGAAATGACATGGCTTAGGGGTTATGCTGCCCAAATTGGGTCTTAATGTTAGTTGTAACCTAATGTAATGGTTAAAAAAGTAGTTAGGAGTAGAAAGAAACACGTTTACGGAGCTGAAACCGAAAAACCCCAATTTTTCCTGGAGTACTTGTATATTTCTGTTATGGCTATAAATGGGTCTTAGCATTGGATTTTCAATGATTTGATGATTTCATTGATTTCAAGAGCGAAAATTAGGTAGGGTTACAGTTAGGCACTTTTTCGGAAAAGGCCGGAAAAGCATAATTACGAAAACGCCCCTAAAACCCTTAAAGTGGGGTTGCCAAGGGTAAATTTGTAATTTGACAATAAATTTGATAATTCCAAATTCAGAAATGGAATTTGACATTATGGAAGTGTCTAAATAGTACATTTGACATTGTAGGATCGAATGTGAAGCCCCGAGTTGCTGGCACGCAAATTGAGGAGAAAAAACTGGAGGTAGGGAACTTATCTCTCCTGCATGCTCTGGTAACTATATTAATGTGTTGATGCATGTTATTGCTTTGCTTGATTATGTGGAACATGTATGAATAATTTGAAGCTATGTTTCAATATATGCTATTGCCATATGTTTATCGTTCGAAGCGTTGAGCTTATAGATTTGTCGTTGTATGTGTGCATTAGTTATGTGATGCAAGCATGTCATGCATTAAACACTTATCTTGCCTACATATTGATAATGTTTCCCTACTGAGGTTCTCTCGAATCTCAACCTCCCCTACCAACAATTTAGATAGGGCAAGTGGCTCGTGGAGGGAGCGGCTAGGACTCCTTCGAGATGAGAGTTAGTAGTTGGTTACCAATGAGTTGTGAATACTGTATATGATTTGGTTGAATATAGGGTTATAAATTTGAGATGAGATTGCATAATCCCCATTTGAAGAATTGTAATGGGTAATTATGCCCTGTGTATCTTTAGCGAAGGTATGTAATTGGGATTGTCGGGATGATTATGTTGTGTACTCTGATATTTATATGAATGTGATTTATCTTCGCGTAGTAATTGTATTCGAAATGTGAATATGAGACCAAGTTTATAAAAGATTCTGAAAGGTATTTGTGAAAACCCCATCATGTGATGGGTTAGTTAATGTTATTTGATTATTATTGGTCTCTATTTCATTTTAATCGCGTATTTTGGATATAATTACGGAAGGGGTTACAATAAGGTTTCGCACTAGACTGGTATGTCTAAGACAATCAAGTGGCTAGCTTGGGGGCCTTTGATTCAGGTCATTACTTGGACCAGTTATGATATAAATGGCTATTCTTTCTATACAAAAGAGCAAGATGACACAAGTACCATGCAAAAAATAGTGGAGTGATGGTAGAAGCTGAAGCCATGCACTTTTCTAGTTCGAAAGACAAAAACCCCATATTAGTGTCCATGGCCTATTATGGAGTTATAGAAGAAATATGGGAGATTCCATACAACAAGTTCAAAGTTGCTTTATTCAAATATAAGCGGGTTAGCAATAATGTTGTGGTAATAAATAAACAATTTGGATTTGTTTCAGTCAATCTTCGAAGAGTTGGCTATAGAGATAAGCCCTTCATTCTAGCAAGCCAAGCAAAACAAGTGTTTTATGTCACAGATCTTGCGAGTAAAAAAATGTCCATTGTACTTAAAAGTAAAAAACAAAAGTATGGTGATCCGACTTTCAACCTTGACGACACACCACCTTTCACAACAACTCCACCTAGAACAAATGAAGTAGAATTGGTAGATGTTGAAGAATATGCTGTAAGAAATGATCATGGTAAAGGAATATGGGAAACAATCACTAGTGGAAAAATGGCTTTTTAGACCGGTTAAAATAGACTTTTTAGACCCATTTTGGATCCGGTCTTGATACAGCCGGTCTTAAAAGTATGTCACTTTTAAGACCGGTTTGGTAATCGGTCTTAAAAGTCTCACTTTTAAGATTGGTTGTATTATTAACTGGTCTAAAAGTAACAATTTTAAGACCGGTTGTCATAAGCACCGGTCTTAAAAGAGCTCTTTTGTAAGGAAATTTACATAACATTTTTAAGACCGGTTATAAATATAACCGGTCTTAAAAGTTATTTTAAGACAGGTTTCGTATATAACCGGTCTTAAAAATTTTAATTTTAAGACCATTTGTACATAAAACCGGTCTTAAAAATTTAATTTTAAGACCGGTTGTACATGAAACTGGTCTTAAAAATTTAATTTTAAGACCGATTATATGCGTAATCGGTCTTAAAATAACTTTTAAGACCGGTTATTTTTATAACCGGTCTTAAAAGTGTTATATATTTTTTTAATTGTGTGTGATTAGGTTAGTTACCAGAACGCATCCTAGAATTGCTGCCTCCAATGCTATACTTATTAAGTGCCATATGGTGTTCAGTTTGCTTCCACTTACCATGTCCTTTTGCTTTAACCTTTTACTTACCATTTCCGTTTGCTTTAACCTTCTCATTGAATTGGGAACTTGTAACATGTCATATATCCTCATGTATAATGTTTTGTTTAAAACCATCATATATATATGTATAAATGAATTCAACTATGTCATATCATGCAACCAACAAGTCAATTCATCAAATTATACAAAAACCATGTTAAAACCAACAAACATGTCAAATCATGCAACCAACAATATTTGCAACTAACCAACATGTCAATTCATCAATATATACAAAAAAATTCCTCAGTTTTATAAGAACTCATTGTTGTAAAAGTTTATAAATGAATTCAGCACAACAATTGTGAATGTGCTCAATATCTTCTTCTGGAAAGGGGTCAGCAAGTTCAAACATCTAAAACACAAAAGCCAGGAAAAACATTAACTTCACTTAAAAAAAATAAAAGTAATACAAAATTTTTGAAATGTATATACATTTACCTCTTCAGTAAGTTTTGTTATGCCTAGGGTAATAATATTATACATGTGCCTCAGAATATACAACCCATACAAATTGGACCCCAGTGGTTGCCTACGGGTCTGAAAAATAATATAATATAATTAAAACAAGTATAAAATTAAAGCATGGCTTATTATTGAATACATTCTTAAAACAAACCAATATGTAACTAACCTTTGGCAAGATCCATATAGGGTGTTTTACCTTACGCATAGTCCTACCATAAGTAGCGTGTTGGAATGTCCGCATAGCCCTATATCATCAAAATCACAAAGGTTACTTATTTTACACAAATTCCATAAATTTTGCACATAAAAGGTAATTAATAATGCAAGAAAACTTACGTATTCAAGCTCTTCTTCAATTCACTAGTTGGCTTGCTGAGGTGGACGGAGCATAAGAGGATAACAGAATAACTCTTCTTGCACAAAATAGCCAATTGCCAATGATCAATGAAAAAAGGGAAAACTTTTAAGCAAATATAAAACATTATGTATATTATGAAATATAAATTTGTTTCTTACCCATGCAAATATGGAGCCGAGAAATACTCAATTGAGGTTTCACTAAGCCTGTGCGATAAGTATGTGTCTGATAGAAGCAGTGGTCCCTTTGTCGTAGAGTTGAACTGGGCATAAGAGTCCAAATTTATTTGTTTTGCAAGAGTCAGCCAACCTACGATGCGTCCACCTACAATAATTCAAGCTGGGACATTAAATCAAAGTTTAACAGTGTAATTTGTAAAATATTAACTTACAATTTGAGAAGATGCTTATATCAAAAAGAGCTGGACAATCAAAATCATAAGCTATTGTAGAGGAGCTACTAGGGACATTAAATCATACCTCTCAAGATAGCATTGCGCCCCTGACTTGCCAACAGCTGACTCAGTAGACCAATCTCTTGTTGTAAAGGATATATCACATGCCATCAGAATCACTTGCTGCATGACATTCAATGGAGGCTGTGAAGCATCTTGAGTGGAGGGAGGTGGAGGTGGAGGTGTAGATGGAGGTAGCGGGGATTCCTCAGCTCGGTCAGAAACAAGGTTCTTTGGCCACAAGGTGAAAGAGTTGATGACTTCGCCTACAACCTTAAAGTCATAAATAGGGATAGGGAGAGGTGCATCTGCAACGATCACCTCTTCAACTACCACTCTGACTTGATCATCTTTTATTTCTTAGTGTTGGACAGTTGATCCTGTTAGTGCAAGAGTTTCACCCAAGAGGGGGGTGAATTGGGTGATCCCAAAATTTCATTGCGAATAAGGAAATTGACGGAATATTAAAAGCACTTAAAATCAAGGAGAAATATCACCGAAGTGTACACCGGGAGTTATACTAGTTCGGCTATAACCACTTTGACCTACTTCCAGTCCTCAGAGCGTCTCTGAGAGTTTCACTATATTTTCCAAGATTCAGTAGGTTCTTGGCACCTCAGTACACAGCAAGTTCCTACACCTGGACACTCGCTCCCCCTTACACGTTGCAATCAAATCCCCAACTCAAGGTTCCACTACCTTAAGTTGTCTCATTAACAAATATTGAGTTTGTAATGAAAAACTCTCTTACAGAGCAAATATATATTCACTGAAGTACAAATGAATGAGTTATGAAAATAAAGCACTAAGTGTATTGATCGATGTTTGATCTCTGTTCGTATCTGCTTGTTTTCTTCTTTTTGAATGCTCTATATATATAAATGATTTGAAGTGTTCGTTGGAAGCAATTTCAAACTTGTCCGTTAGATTCGCGCAGCAACGGTTAACTATTCTTCGTATTTAAAAACTATCCGTTGGTGGTAGGTAGCGTTAGGTGAACGTTTGAACTTTTATTTGACTTCTCAAGTCTGTCATACTCTTTCATTGTTTCTCTACAAATGTACTTAGAATACTAATACAATGAAGAGTCAATCATATAGATAACAAATCAAGAGACATTAAATGAAAATATAATTTCTGAACTGCCTTACTCGAGTAACTACTCTAGTGATCAAGTTTATTACTCGAGTAGTCCCTCGAGTAAACATGTCAAAAATATGGCAGTGAGCAAATCAACATTTTGCATCAAGAATTACTCAGGCAAGACATGGAGTGATATATTACAAACCTTGAAAATACCTTATTACTCGAGTGGCTACTTGAGTGGCTATGTCTTTACCTTCATTAGTTACTCGGGTGATTACTGTGGTAAACTGCTTACTCGAGTGGCTACTCGAGTGGACTTCATATTTCTTCACATCTTACTCGACTGATCCCTCGAGTGGCTTTCAAATAGCTCGGCAGATTACTAGATTACTCCCTTGAGTAATGACATCAAATTCTTGGCAGAGAGTTTACTATATGGTGACTCAAGTGGCTACTCGAGTGACACTTCATATAACTCTTCAGATTACTTGGGTTGTCCCTCGATTAATACTATTTTCTCATTGGTTACTCGAGTGGCTACTCGAGTGATGGACTGCATTTCTTGGCTTAGAGTTACTGGAAGATTTTGGACCTGGCTACTCGAGTGATGCCTGTGAAAATCTGGTTACTCGAGTGGCTACTCAGTAATGGTCTATATAACTTTGCAGATTACCCGAGTGGTCCCTCGAGTAACATCGTTCAAAATTTGGCAGTGCCTCACTGGATGAAATTCTGTTTGCTTACTCGAGTGGCTACTCGAGTAATGGCTTCTGTTACCAGAGTGGCTACTCGAGTAAGCCTTCTTAAAATTTGTTGAATACTTCCAGTGCTAACTTCAAGTGATGTTATGCTACTTTGTTCAAATCCATTTGTTTGTTATCAAAACCTTTTATATTATTATGTCAGAGATTTACACTTCAGATATTTGAATTCCAAGAAAAGCAGATACTATGTCAGAGACATTAAATGCAAAACCGATCTTCTACCAACACATTCTCTTTACTACAATGGCTATATCCAAATAACAAAGAATGTTCTGAGAAGTACTCAATGAGTAACGGAAAAACTGAATGTCTCCAATGGTCATTAAAATCACTCCAACTACAAATAACAAAGGCATTCAAAATGGGAGTGAAGATGCTAAACTACCAAACTAATGAATATTCATTTTGTAGCTCTTACTTCTTTTCAATATCAATACGCTTCAGTAATTATATTACCTACTCTATGAAAGAGAACATTTATTGATTCAATACACTTGTTTAAGAGATATCTTAAGGTTGTGGGACCTTAAGGTGGGTATCTATTTACATTGTGTAAGGGGGAGCAAGTATTCAAAGTGAGGAATAGATAGCTATGTTTCGAGGTGCCAAGAACCCACTGAATCTTAGAAGGTATAGTGAAAGCTCGAATTCTATCTGAGGACTGGACGTAGGTCATTATGATTTAGACCAAATCAGTATAACTCTCATGTATACCTCGGTGAAATCTTCCTAATTCTTTAACCTTATTCTTATTAGTTTCTAGCTTTAGTTCTATATCAAATTTTTATTTTCACCCAATTCACCTCCTCTTAGGTGAAACGCTTGCACTAACATTTGGTATCAGAGCTTGGACTTCTTTGTCCGGTTTAACAACCTAAGGAGGATCCTATGGCAAGCATGGGTGAAGGAATACTTCCAGACGGAGCCTCAATTACCAGACCTCCAGGCTTTGATGGAGAACACTTTTCATTTTAGAAGGCTAAATTCAGAGTGTTCGTCATGGCAATAGAATATGGACTTTGGGAGGTCATTGAGGATAGGAACTACATTCCCAAAAAGACAATAGAAGGGTGAGCTGTTCCAAAGGTACCAGCTGAATATGATGACAATGATAAAAAGCTCATGACCCTCAATAGCAAGGCAATCCTCATGATTCAAAGTGCTCTGAGTCAGAAAGAGTACTTCAGAATTTGCACTCTTCCAATTGCCAAGGAGATATGGCAAGTATTAGAAATAGCACATGCGGGAACTTCAGGTATCAAGGAAAATTAGATCAATACTCTTGTCACTGAGTATGACCTACTTCACATGAAGTTTGGAGAATCAATAGCTGAGTTCGAACTTAGATACACTCACCTTGTGAACCAACTTGGAGCACTTGGAAAGTACTATGATCAAAACACCCAAGTAAGAAAAATACTAAACATCCTTTCTAAAGAATGGGAGGCTAAAGTCACAGCAATAGAAGAAGCCAAAGGGGAATCTATACGATCAGTAGCTTTTCTATTTGACAGCTTTTCAGAATATAAGAGCAAACTGAAGTTCAAATATGAACTAGATGAAATTGATGACAAGAAGAAGAAAGGAGTAGCATTAAATGTCATCAAGGAGGAAACACAACTAAAATCAGAAGAGGAGATTAAAAACGATGAGATGAGAATGATCGTACAGAGATTCAAAAATTTTTATAAAAAGGGTCAAAAGAACTTCAACAAAGGAGGAAGTAGCAGTAAGACTAAGGAACAAATCATTTGTTACGAATGTGGGAAGACTGGACACATCAAATCCGAATGCCCTGAATATCTAAAGAACAAAGAGAGGAAGAAGAACAGGTTTGCAAGGAAAAAAGCCTTTGTCTCAGCCATCTGGGGAGACAGTTCTTCTGATAAAGAAAGTGATGATGAAGAAATAGCCAACCTCTGTCTTGTAGCTCAAGAACAATCATAAGAAGAAGATGAGGCAGGTTTCAAGGCATCCAAAGGAAGTAAGTGGTTCATAGATAGCAGATGCTCATGTCATATGACTGGTGACAGAGAAAAATTTACTTCCATAGTCCCAAAGAAAGGAGGCACAGTCAAGTTTGGTGAAAATCAATCAGGAAAGTTTGCTGGTATAGGAGAAGTTGGAATTAAGAACAAAATTAAAATCAAAGATATCTTCTATGTAGAAGGGCTAATGCACAATCCTCTGAGTATAAGTTAGAGTGCTGACAAGAACAAATGGATCATATTTGACTCTAAGGAATGTCTTATAGTCAGCAAGAAAGACTTACCTATCAAGAAAGATGAACTTAAGGTAAAAATCAAAGCCAAAAGAGAAGGTAATTGCTATGCTATTGATATTGATAATCATACTTCTAAAAACTGCTTTCTTAGTAATGATGATGGATGCTGGCTATGGCATAAAAGATTGGCACATATAAATATGTGACAGTTAGATAAACTCACCAAAAAGGATTTGGTGATAGGTTTACCTAAACTGAAATTTAAAAATGATTCAGTTTGCAATTCCTGTCAAAAAGGAAAATAAACTAAATATTCTTTTAAAACCATAAAAGAAATATCAATAAAGAAACCTTTACAACTACTCCATATGGATCTAGTTGGACCAGCAAGGGTAAAAAGCCTTGGGGGAAATTTATATACCTTGGTCATTGTTGATGATTTCTCAAGATTTACATGGACTATCTTCTTATCCTCAAAAGATGAAACTTTTAGTGAATTCATTATTTTTGCTAAGAAGGTTTAAAATGAGAAGGGTATGTCAATTGCAGCAATTAGAACAGATCATGGAGGTCAATTTGAAAACCAAGCATTCGGAGATCACTGTGACACAAACGGAATTAAGCACAACTTCTCATCACCAAGAACTCTACAGCAGAATGGTGTTGTAGAAAGCAAGAATAGAGTTCTTACAGAGATGGCAAGAGCTATGCTCAATGAGAAGGAAATATCACAAGTGTTCTGGGCTGATGCAATGAGTACTGCCAGCTACATCTCCAACAGAGGTTATATCCGATCAAAGCTGGGACAAAAACCATATGAGCTTCATAAGGGAAGAAAGCCAAGCCTCAGTCATCTGCGCATATTCGGATCTAAGTGCTTTATTCACAATAATGGTAAGGATAGTCTGGAAAGGTTTGATTCTAGAGCCGATAAAGGTATTTTCTTAGGTTACTCTAATAGAAGTAAAGCTTATAGAATATTTAATAAATGAACTTGCGTTGTTGAAGAATCTGTTCATGTTGTGTGTTGATGAAATGGATTCCCCTGCCAAATTTGTTGTTAATGAGTCAGAGTTGATCAATTCTATAACAAATCAAATGATTTCAAAACCCTCAAATAAGTCTGTTATTTTTGAAGAAAAAGTTAGTCAGCCTTCCTCTTATGATCAACCCAAAGCCTAGAAATTTAATATAAATCATCCTATGAACCAGGTCATAAGTAATGTTCAAGAAGGAGTAAAAACTAGAAATAGTATTCTAAATGAAGTAAGTTTTTCAGCATTTATTTTAGAATTGGAACCCTCAAGCATTGATGAAGCCCTAACAGATAATGATTGGGTTTTAGCAATGCAGGAGGAACTAAATCAATTTAAAAGAAATCAAGTGTGGGACTTAGTACCTTGGCCTAAAGATTATTTAGTCATCGGCACTAAATGGGTATTTAAGAACAAACTTGATAAATCCTCAATAATTGTCAGAAACAAGGCAAGGTTGGTAGCCAAAGGCTACGATCAAGAAGAAGGAATTGATTATGAGGAAACGTATGCTCCAGTGGATAGATTAGAAGTCATACGTGTGCTCTTAGCCTTTACGTGTATGAAAGGATTCAAACTTTATCAAATGGATGTAAAAAGTGCTTTCCTTAATGGTTATATTAGGGAAGAAGTTTATGTTCAACAACCCCTGTTTTTGAAGATTTTTATAATTCTGAAGGTGTTTATAGACTAAAAAAAGCGCTTTATGGTCTTAAACAAGCTCCAAAAGCTTGGTATAAAAGACTAAGCAATTTTCTCATCGATCACGGATTTGATAGAGGAAGAGTAGACACAACTTTATTTATAAAACAGAAGAAAAATGATATGTTAGTTGTTCAAATATATGTAGATGACATTATCTTTGGAGCTACTAATAATTCTTTGTGCAAGGAATTTTCTGACACTATGAAAGGAGAATTTGAGATGTCAATGATGGGATAATTAACATTCTTTCTGGGTTTGCAAATCAAACAAAGAAGGAATGGAATATTCATATCTCAGACTAAATATCTCAAAGAACTCCTCAAGAAATATGGAATGGATCAAGCTAATGGAGTCGACACACCCATGAGTTCAACAACCTTATTAGATGCAGACGCAAAAGGACCTGAATTCAATATTACAAAATATTGAGGAATGATAGGGTTATTACTTTATCTCACAGACAGTAGACCAGATATTCAGTTAAGCGTGGGTATATGTGCTAAATACCAATCATGCCCCAAGGAATTTTATGCTAAAATGGTGAAAAGAATTTTAAGATATCATGCTGACACCGTAGACTTTAGAATATGGTATCCTAAGGGAGGAAGTGAATATCTTATAGCATACTCAGATTCAGATCATAGTGGCTATAAGACAAATAGAAAAGCACAAGTGGGCAATGCCAATTTTTGGGAGGAGTAGTGGTTTCTTGGGCTAGCAAGAAACAAAACATAGTATCATTTTCCTCAGTGGAAGCTGAATATATAGCTGTCTCAAGCTTCTATGCTAAGTACTATGGTTAAATTAGCAATTACAAGATCTTGATATCTATCTCAAAGAAATTCCCATATGCTGTGACAACACTTGCACCATTAGCTTGGCCAAAAGTCCAGTATAGCATTCAAGAACCAAACATATTGATATAAGGCATCATTTCATCAGAGATCACATCCAGAAGAAAGATGTCAAAGTTGTATTTATCCCAACACATCAGTAGTTAGCTGATATAGTCACTAAACCTCTAGCAAAGGATCAATTTCTTTACATAAGAAGGGAATTGGGAATGGTAAATCCCAATGAACTATAAGTAAATCTATTATTCACTCATTTAATTAAGTTTTGATGATAAACATTACTAACTTAAGCATCAGAGTTTTTAGTTATGTATTTTGCAGGATAAATTCTGAAGGGAGAAATCTAAGTAAAAGAAGAATTATCTGAATAATGATTATGGTATCCGAATACTCAATCAAGTTTTTAAAAGAATAGTATTCGAGTACATAAATTACTATTCGAATATCATACAAAGATATTGTGAAGAAACTATTATAATAATGTAAGTCTATTCGACTGCTACTCAGTCTTGCAAAAACTATTCGAATATAGTAAGAATTATTCGAATAATAAAGCACATTTGTCAAAAAGAACTATTCGAATAAAAGAAATAATATTCGAATAACAAAACAATTTTTAGAATATATGACACATTATTCGAATACTCTTACTGCTATCCGAATAGAAAAGGTAAGAATTACAAAATAACTATTCGCATAATCAATAGATTATCTGAATAGTGCTATTCTTCTTCACAGCTTAAAAAGGAACTATCCGAATAACAAAATTGCTATCCGAATACTAAGTCAAGATTCATAATGAAAGTATTCGATTAGTGTATCTATTATACGAATAGTAATAAATTATATCTAAGATTTCAATTTAAAAGATTATTCGAATACAACTCAAACTATTCGAATAGTGATAGTGATTATTGTTAACAAACTAATCGAAGACCCTGATTACTATTCGAATAGAATGATTTCTTTTTCTGTGTATTCGATTAACCAAAGCTCTATTCGAATAATTTTGTTTCTAACTGCAAAGTGATTATTAAAATAGTGACAACTTGTATTCGAATAGATTACACCTTTCATATTCCACAGGTATGAAGTATATCAAAAAACCAAAGTCATTATTCGAATACACTAGAAGCAAGGAATAGAGGATTATTCACATAGCTGATGTACTATTCGAATAAAGAACATGAGTAACTGACCAAAGAGAAATTATCCGAATACAACTCTTTCTATTCGGATAATCAGTGCTACAGGACAACAGAGACTATTTGAATACTTGGGCAATTATTCAAATAGTTGTAGTCAACAGAGACAGTGATATTCGAATACTATTAGAACTATCCGAATATAGGTATGCACATTTACTCTTTTATTATTCAAATAATTTCTTGAGTATTTGAATAGAACCCCCATTATTTGAATACACATATAATTAAGCGAATAATTTAAACCTAAATATAAGGAAAATAAACTCATTCTCTTATCATTATCTGAATACCACTTTGTTTTCTTTCCATATACAAACTTTTCCAACTATCTTCGTCTCTCCCTTACGATCAAAACCCTCTAAAAATCTCACCATTTCCTCATCCAAATCTCCCAAAATCTATCAAATTACTAGAAAACCTAAACCTTCGATATATCTCAGGAAACCCAGAATGAGAACAAAGAGAGCTAATGTTGAGAAAGGAGAAGTGACTCCTCCAAAATCATCCTCAAAGAAGACTTCTACTCAGAAAACCCTAAAGAAATTCAGACCCAAAGTAGCAGATGCTTTATTTAAAGGGTCTTCTCAAGTTAAAGGGATTACAATCAGAGAGCCGATGGAGCTAGATCCATATCTAAAGCTATTGCAACCATTTAAAATCTAAGGACAAAAACATTACAAGTGCATCCTCCAATAATTCTTCTACTGAGAGTGACAGCTTGGATCAAACTGTGAGGAATGTTGTCAAAGGCATTATGTAGAATGTTGAAGCTGGGCCTAGCAAGACTCCTCAAGTTCAATCTCAAATGAGTATGCCTAAAGTATCTCGAAGCTTGATAGAGGAAGAAAAAGTTGGACCTCCTGCAGATTTCAATACTGGACCCCTTCTTCAACCTGATGAGAAAAAGAGGTACAGATATCTATTCTCTTCCCAACCAACGTGCCCTGTTATTTATGTGGACCTTGCCTATTTAAGAGACAACCTTGTTTTCAACTTGCATGAGTACTTAGAACATTAACAGAAGTAGTTTCAGATTGATTTATCCTATAGTCCCTCTATAGTAAGGACCTTTTATTCTAATTTGTACTCTGTCAAAATCAAAGGAAATAAAAAGGAATTAGTTGAGGAGAGACTGGAGTCTATTGTGAGAGGCCAAAAAATGCAATTGTCTCCCTCTATCATCAATTCTTATCTTGGATATGATGAAGATGAAGTTCCTGAGTATTCTAATAAACAGATTCATTAGATCATTAAGCCAATAAGACAAGCAAAGAAATTTTCTTCAATGTGTCTCAATAATGTACAAAGAATTATGAGGTACATCTATACAGGAGCTATTGTCAACAAATTCCATAACTTCAATTTCTCTTCATATAGAGACTTCCACCTTTTGGCCTGTCTAATATCTAAAGTTAAGCTGAATGTTGGGGAATTCATACACCAAGAAATTGATCGGTACAGATTAGGATCCAACAAAACTACTCCTGCTTCCTTTCCTTAACTTATCTCCTTGTTTCTCAAAATGAATAACATCTGGTACTTAGAAGGAGAAGAAGGGAGATTGATAAGATTTGGCAAGACTTAGATTAGAAAGATGAAGATTCCTTTACCACTGGATGTACTTGAGGAACCCCAATATAAAAGACAGAGAGTGGAGGCTGAGACTTCTAAGGTAGATGAGGCTCATTCTTCTAGTGCTGCCTCTCCCTCTCCCTCATTTTTTAGTACTTCCATTTAACTCCGTATTCAGGAAGCCCTCAAACCAGTGGTAGAGCAACTCATGAGGTCTAATCAACTATTAAGGGAAGATCTTCAGAATTGAATTCAAGCCATAATTAGTGCAGTCAATGAGAACTTCAAGTCTCTCTACAATCTTCAAGCTAATTATCTTCAACAGCTTTGTGAAATCAGGCATAGACTTGACTGCTTAGAAACATGCATTACTGGTTCTTCTCTCACCAGGGCCCCTGCACTTGCCATCCCTTAATATACTGATATTCCTTCTACCCCTCCAACTCAGCTTCCTCCAACCACCTCTCCTCCACCTCCTATACCTTCCAATGTTCTGTATACCATTCAGGAAACCTCCTCCTCTACTCCTGTTCATATCACCTGGAGCCAGTGATCCAACCTACTACCTCTCTTCACCCCACTCCATAACATCTCTCTAGCTCCTCTGGAGAGACTCATGAAGTGTCTAATCCTGAAAACACTGCCTAACCTGAATCCTCCAAACAACCTTACCCTATTTCCTCTCAATCCATATCTGCAGCTACCCCTACTGATATTCTTCCTACTTCTCCCTCACTTACCATTGCTCCCTCCTCTAATCAATTCCATACTCCATGTAAACCCACTTTGCCCTCCACCTCCACTCCTCCTCCTACTCCTACCAGAGAAGTTCCTCCTCCTTCTGATTTCTCTCTTCCTCTCCCTCCCAACTTTTTTGATAATGACAACAAGGGGGAGAATAATTCTCAGCCATCACCTTTTCCATAACTCTAGTCACCAGACAGCATGGTGAATCAACAACATGGTCAGACACAATAACCTTCTCAACCTTGTTGTTCACCCATCAAAATCTATCAGAGCTTTTGAGATCTTTGGTTTCCTAAATATTTAGAATGCTTAGACTATTTATTTTAACTTATGTTGTCTAGTTTATTAAATCAGAGACTTTTGCTTTAATACATATATATCTGTTCTTGCCAGTTAACTCTATTCTAATTTATATCACTTGGTTTTGTCATCATCAAAAAAGAGGAGAATGTTAGATTCAGAGTTTTGTCTCTATATTAACACAAACCTAAGTCTAGTTTAATTTGTCTCTACATTCTTATTCACAAGATTTTTGCTAAGAGAGTATTTGAACAGTATACTTACTATTCAAATAGTAATACTCAGTTCTTATCAGCTATTATTCTGATAAATCTTAGACTATTCGAATAAACAGACAATTATCATGATAATGCATAAGTGATTTGAATAGAGATATACTGATACATAGTTATATTATTTGAATAGTCCTTGACTATTCGATTAGTATAAACTAATATAACAGTTGGAAATTTTTCTGAACTAAAAGTATTCGAATAGCTGATACATTATTCGAACAGTACTTATATTTTTCAAAGTGAATTTCAAATGCATTATCCGTATAATAGTATGACTATTCGAATAAGTATGGTCACTATTCAAATAGTATAACCATTATCAGAATAATCTTTGTATGCTCAAAAGGTATTTCAAATTGTATTATCCGAATAATAAGAAGACTATTCGAATAGTATAACTAATATCCGAATAGCTTTTCAAAGCCAACATCAAGGCTATAAGATTGATATGAGCAATTATTCGAATAGCAAGTAGACTATTCGAATAATATTGAAAGCTGGAAGGAAAGTTTTCTAGTCAAACTCAAAGCAAGTATTCCAATAGAAACAAATGTATCAAGATAACCATATTAAGTTTAAAGAGATCACTATTCAAATAGGTGTCTCAATTATTCGAATAGTCATAGTATAAAATTGCAAATAGTATCCGATAGTGAAGAAGGCATTCGAGTAGTAAGTAACATGAAAAGATTGAAATTATCCTGATAACTATAAGTGCATTCGAATACTAGCTACTTCAAGTAAAACAGAGCATCAAATCAAAATTTATGGTTTCACAGAATCATTGAGTATTCACATTAATCTTGTTTATTATTATTTTTCCTTTATGATTAACATGTTCAAGCAAGTTACAAGAGATTTACACTTTAGATATTTGAATTCCAAGAAAAGCATATACTGTGTTAGAGACATTAAATGCAAAATTGAGCTTCTACCAACACATTCTCTTTACCACAACAGTTATATCCAAATAACATAAAGAATGTTCCGAGAAGTTCTCACTGACTAACGGAAAAATAGAATGTCTCGAACGGTCAATAAAATCACTCCAACTACAAATAACAAAGGCATTCAAAGCAGGAGTGAAGACGCTGAACTACCAAGCTGATGAATATTCATTTTTTAGCTCTTACTTATTTTCTGTATCAATACACTTCAGTGATTATATTACCTACTCTGTGTGAGAGAACATTTATTGATTCAATACACTTGTTTAAGAGATATCTTAAGGTTGTGGGACCTTAAGGTGGGTATCTATTTACGTTGTGTAAGGGGGAGCGAGTATTCAAAGTGAGGAATAGATAGCTATGTTTCGAGGTGTCAAGAACCCACTGAATCTTGGAAGGTATAGTGAAAGCTTAGATTTTATCTGAGGACTGGACGTAGGTCATTGTGATTTAGACCGAACCAGTATAACTTTTGGTGTACGCCTCGGTGAAATCTTCCTAACACTTTAACCTTCTTCTTATTAGTTTCTAGTTTTAGTTCTATCTCAAATTTTTATTTTCACCCAATTCACCCCTTCTTGGGTAAAATGCCTTCACTAGCAAATTCTCCAAGCAAGACTGAAAAGATGGACTAAAAATAGAGAAATCTTTCATAAATACTTCAATGATCTTCTCAATCATATCAGCAGAAATGGATATCATGCACCTTTTAAATGTAGCTGGCACATTGTATAGACAAAAGGCATTCTTCTGAAAGTGAATGTGCCATAGGGACAAGTAAAAGTCATCTTCTCTTGGTTTTTTGGGGCTATGGTAATTTGATTGTACCTGGAATAACCATCGAGAAAACAAAAGAACTCTTGGCTCACTAGCATGTCCAACATCTGATCAATAAAGAGCAAAGGAAAGTGATCTTTCCTTGTAGCAGTATTAAGCTTTCGGTAATCCACACATACCCGCCATCTTGTCACCGTATGAGTAGGAATCAGTTCATTTTGGGTGTTAGCCACTACAGTCATGCCACCCTTCTTAGGGACACATTAGACTGGGCTCACCCATGAACTATCCGAGATAGGATATACAATTCTAGTGAAAAGCCATTTGAGAATTTCCTTCTTAACCACTTCTTTCATAATTGGATTCAAGTGCCTTTAATGATCAATGGAAGTTTTGTGATCATCCTCTAATAGAATCTTATGCATACAGATAGAAGGGCTTATTCTATTGATATCGGCTATCATCTACCTAATAGTAAGCTTGTGCTCTCTCAAAACTCGTAGGAGCTTTTCTTCTTGTAAATCAGAGAAAACAGAAGAGATAATAACCGGTAAAGTATTAGAATTCCTTAAGTAAGCATATTTGATATGAGAAGGTAGAGGCTTCAACTCTAGAACCGGAGGAAATTTAATAGAAGGCTTCAATGGAGTACTCAAAGCATCAGATACTTCAAGTGGTTCAAAAGTTCTCGGTCGTGAATGAGGAAATGATTCCATCTAAAAGAGATTTTCAATAGCTTCCTCATCAAACTCCTCCAAGCTCTTCTCACTTATTAAGAATGCCTCTAAAGGGTCTTTGATCATTGAAGCATATGATTCTTGAGGAATGATTGAATCTAGTATATCGACAAAAGAGCATTGGGTTGAATCATCATGGAACTTCAAAGCTTTTGGCATATTGAATATCACTTTTTCATCATCAACCCTCAAAGTGATCTTACCCTTTTCCACATCAATGAGAGTCCTTACTGTGGCTAAGAATGGACAGCCAAGCATGAGAGGGATTTTCTAGTCAACTTCACAATCAAGCACAACAAAGTCTGCTAGAAAGATGAACTTGTCCACTTTAATTAGGACATCTTCAATTATTCCTTTACATTTAGAGATACTCCGATCCGTAAAGAGAAGGGTCACCATAGTGGGTCTTAGCTCTCCCAAACCTAATTGGTTGAAAATAGATAAGGCATCAAGTTGATACGAGCACCCAAGTCATAAAAAGCTTTACCATTAAAGTTAGTCCCAATATTGCAAGGAATGTAGAAGCTTCCTGGATCCTTAAGCTTAGTAGGTAGTTTTCGTTGAATAACCGCACTACACTCTTTAGTCAATGCCATGGTTTCAAACTCATTGAATCACTGCTTCTTGGACAAAACATCCTTGAGGAACTTAGAATACTTAGGCATGCTCTCCAAAGCTTTGGTAAAAGGAATGTTAACATAGAGTTGCTTGAACATGTTCACAAACTTTTTAAATTGATCATCTTCTTCTTTCTTCTTGAATTATTGAGGGAAAGGTAGTGGTGGCATGATAGTGGAGGTAGTTGGCTTTCTCTTCTTCTCATCATTCAACTCTTGTTCCCCCTTCTTACTCTTGACAGCATCATCCAAACTTTCTTTAGTCTACTTTCTCTTCCACTACACTTTCATGATTCATAGATTCTTCATTATCAACCTCAATATCCACTTGCTCATCTTGGTTTAGGCTAGTCTTACTTGAGCTAGGCACATCCGCATTACTTTGCCACTTCTCAAGTTAATGGTCTTGCATTCCTCTTTTCCCTCCTTTTTTGGATTAGGAATGGTGTCATTAGGGAGAGTTCTTCTTGACATGGCATTCACTTTTTATGTTAATTGCCCCATTTGCACTTCAAGGTTCTTAATCGCTGTTTCATGAAGAGAGAAAATAGCCTTGTTTTTAGCCCTTAAAGATTCTATATTTTATAATATTTGAGATAGCATCTTGTATGTTTTAGAATCTTCTTCCTTAATAGGAATTTTCCTTTGTTGCATTTGAAATCCCAGTGGAGGAACAGGCTTTGTACCCAAAGTAGACTCATGTGATGGATTCAAAGTGTTACCTTGTCTCCAAGAGAAGTTAAGATGATCTCTCCAAGCACGATTTTAAGTTTGTGAATACAGATTCCCTTGAGAAGGTTGAAACTTGCCCATGTAGTTGACTAATTTAGAGCCATGTAAAGTTGGCAACAGTCAGGCATGTGGACATCATTGCATTGATCACATACTATAGGAGTGGCATGAACAGAATGCACACCGTGAGAAGTGCTCTTTTTCATTTGAGATTCCAGCACATCAAAACGCTTATTCAAAGCAGATAAGATTGCTGCAATTTGTGATGAAGAGTTTTCTTTTGTAGTAGGTATGGCTTAGGTAATCCTTCTATCATTGTCTTGAGTGGTATTGGCAGACAGTTGATCCAAGAGCCTAAACAACTCATTGACAGGAACATTCTAGTAACCTCCATTGGTCGTAGAGTCAACCATTGCCTTAGATTGAGGATTAAGGCGAGTACAGAAGATTTTGATTACCACCCATTTGTCCACCCTATGATTAGGGCATTGCTTTATCAACATTTTATATCTCTTCCAAGCGGCATAAAGATACTCATCCATATATTGTCTAAAGCTCAAAAATTCATCCCTAGCTTCTACAGATTTATCATCAGAGAAAAATTGGGCTCTAAACTTAGGCTCAAGATCATCACAGGAATTTATAGATCCTTCAGGGAGATTGTTGAACCAATCTCTAGTTTTCCCTTGTAGAGAGAGAGGGAATAGCCATAGCCTCAACACATCTTGGGGCACTCTATTTTGCTTTAAGGAATCACACACCTCCAAGAAGTACATCAAGTGCATGTTGGCATCTTTATTATAGAGTCCATAGTACAACCCATGCATTTAAAGCATTGTAATCATGACTGGCTTGATCTCAAAAGTATGTGCTTGCATCTCTAACATCCGAATGCAATATTGGGTACCTAGCATATTTCGGCTAGCGAAGTCATTGACGGTAGCCCTATCATATTCATCATCCGCTATTGTTTTAGATTCATATTTAGTCTCTTCTTCTTCAATAAGCTTAGTTTCTTCTGTAATTCAGGGCACTCCCTCAAATACCACTACCAATCAGTCCGGATGCACATTTTTCATATACTGAGATGGTACCTACAAGAGGCACAAGCAAGAAAGTATCACACTAAAACAAAATGTAACAAAGAAAAGAAGGAAAGAAAAATTGTAAACCTAACTAAGAGCTCAAGCGAAATCTACTATCACAAGCCTAAGGTTGACTAAAGGATTTGTTAAAACAATCCCCAGCAACGGCGACAAAAACTTGTTTGCCATCTCAAGTTCACGAGTCACGCCAAGTAATAAAGTGATAAGTAAGATCGTTCCCTTAAGGATTTGAAAAACAAATTGGTCAAGCAATAGGCATGGTAAATTCAATTAAGTTGAGCCAAAACATATTGTTGGTGTAGAAAAAGAAGTTTCAAAAGATATTTTTGTAAAAACTAAGAATTACTGAATGAAAATCTAATTCTTGTGACTTCATAAGTTGTAATAAACCTAGGATCATTTATCCCCTTTGTATTTCATAAAACTTGATGATTTTCCTCTCTAAGAGTATTTCCATGGGATATATATATGTTAGTCTAAGGTCCACAAGCATTTGATTAAGCTCTCTCAAGTCATAACCAACTTTGTATCATCAATTTACATGTACAATCTCTTGCTACCGTTAAGAGAAAATATTCATTAGACACCAAACTTAATGTGACAATGCTAGGCTAGTAACTATATCTCTATGTTACTAACAAACCATCTATTTTATTCCTAAACTTCAAGTCTAGCATAATTTTACCAAAGTTCTACAATTAAGTTAACTCTCTCAAGCTTAATTTAATTGAACAAATCATCCACAGTGAAAGCCAGTCACGAATAGCAGCGAAAACAAGGTAACATCAACATATATATGCCATTCGATACCTAAAGAGAGAAGGATTCAAGTTTAATCCATACAAAGGTTCAAAAACAATCCTAGAATGAAAACCTTATATACCCATGCTCAATAACGAATCACAGGTATACATAGTCATTAAGCCATATCAGAAATAAAAAGGAGAAAGGGAATGAGTTCAGCAAAACCAAGAGAAATTGAGTTGGAATCTCTTCGAATCTTCAATCCTACTTGATTTTCCTTGAGAAACACCACTCCTTAGCTTACAATTGCTCCGTAGCCACCTCTCCAAACCTTTGGAATGTCAAAATCCCCTTTATATCCCTAAATTTTTCCTTTTAAATGACCTAGAAATCAAAACGCACAGCTACTATTTCAGGTTTTGGCTGTAACCAGAAATTCTTGGCTACAGCTAAAACTGCATTTTGGAGTTTGTTGGCTGTAGCCAAGATTCGTCTGTCTTGCCTTTGTCTATCGTTTGGCTATAGCCAAAAATGGCTTGGCTGCAGCCCAAAAGTTTCTAGAGTTCTTCTGGCTTCAGCCAACCAATTTTTTAGCTTCAGTCAAGCATTTGCCTTCAACTCTTCTAGCTTTTTCCAATGATGTAATGGTGTTCTACTCTTCTTCCCATCTTCTTAATCAATGATTTGTACTTCCAATGGCTCTTTGTGTGTCTAAGGTATGATCCTATCAACACAAGAATATCTATACAAACCAAAGGGTAAAGAATGATAGTAAAAAATTCACATTTAACTAAAGATTCATACCCTTTTTACCAACTACTCACTAGGCACATTTCCTATACACTCATATCCTTGCATATCCATTAATCAACCAAAAAAAATGTGATAAATTGAGGGTAAATGTCTCAATTTGATATGAATTTCATGAGGTTAACACACCAAAAACATGATGATTTTCCTCTCTAAAAACTTGTTCACCACTGCAAGTGCACAGGCCATACCAAGTAATAAAGAGATAAGTAAGATTATTCCCTCGAGGATTTGAATAACAAATTGGTCAAGCAATAGGCTTGGTGAATTCAATTAAGTTAAGCCAAAACATGTTGTTGGTGTAGAAAAAGAAGTTTTAAAAGATATTTTTGTAAAAAACTAAGAATTACTGAACGAAAATCTGATTCTTGTGACTTCAACGGTTGTAATAGTTCCAGGATCATTTATCCCCTTTGTATTTCATAAAACTTGATGATTTTCCTCTCCAAGAGTATTTCCATGGGATATATATATGTTAGTCTAAGGTTCACAAGCATTTGATTAAGCTCTCTCAAGTCATAACCAACTTTATATCTTTAATTAACATGTACACTCTCTTGCTAACATTAAGATAAAATATTCATTAAACACCAACCTTAATGTGACAATTGAAAAAATATTTTAGGGAACTGACTGGTACTAAAAAAATACTTCGGGATATTGAATACAGTTTTTCAAAAAAAAAAAATTTCTACTTCAGGTTTTTGCACCAAAACACTGCAGTTTCATGGCAAATAAGGGCAGCGGATGCTAAGGGTAGAGGAGAGAAGCCGGGTTCTCCAGACAAACCCTTAAAATCATACAAGAACTACTCCCTCTTGTCCTTTTTATAAGTAATTTTCTCTCTCTTGAAACTGGTTCTTAATATAAGCAACTTTTTTCTTGTATCTTTAAACTTAAACTGCTTTTTCCTTTTCTACTCCTATTCAAAACATATCTCTACATTAATTATCTCCCACCTCCTACTAATTCTCTTTCATTTAATAATTTATTACTCTTTTTCTTTCATAAATAGGGGCATATTTTGAAGAAACAAGATATTTTAAACACATTTATGATTTTAAACTAATCTTTACTGCTAGTTCATTTTCCACAATTAGGAAAAAAGTTACTTATAAAAAATGGACTAGATGGAGTAACAAGAAAAGGTTCCACATGTATCAAAAAATCCATAATATTGTTCTCTCCAAACCAAGGAGTAGAAATAGGCCAGGCTAGGCTAGACTTAACCTAAATGGGTCAAGGCCTGCAATAAAGTTTTAAAGCCTAAGTTTCGGTCTAAGCCTGTATATAGGCTTTCTTTAGGTTTGGGAGTAGGCATGAGACTTCAAAATGCTTGATAAGGCCTAAATCCTTTTTAAAGGCTTAAAAACCCATATCTTTAAATTCATATATAACCTTTCAAACTTATTTGCAAACCTACGTTACATCTTAAAAGCCTAAGATTCATTATCTTTCAAAATATAAGGGTTTAGTAAGAAAAATAAAAGAATGCCCAGAGACAATAATTGTCCAAGCAAGTAGGAATAACAAAACTAATTGTGGTGTTAACTAATGACATATTTTCTAAAATTGATCAGGTATAACAAACAATATGTAAAATTGGATTTTACCTCTTTTCCTTTTGCCACATAAATTGGGATAAACTCTTCCTCCAAAGATTATAACATTTCATTTGAAACTAAAATAAAGGGAAAATCCCAATAAAAGACTGCTAAATTATTCAAACCCTAATTTGAGCTATTAAACTTAATAAATTATAAATTAAGTCATATGTCTTATAATAGGATTTTAGAATTTGATAATTTTACCTTACTACCCTCATTTAAGTTGAGTATCCATCTTTGTTATTTTTACACTTTTTTAACAAGATACAGACTCATTAATTACTATCTCTCCTCTACAACATTTTCTTTTCCAGAAAGCTTTCCCCTACTCCACCTCTGATGCACCGCTTCTTCTATCTCTCCCCCCACCTCCACACCTCTCCTTCTTTATTGAACCTAACGTTGCTCTTCATTGATAGATTTATGAGGTTTTGGATTTTGGTTATGCTACTTCAGATTTGCTCTTCAAGTGGAATTGTAATCGTCATGATAACAACATTGCACTGAGCTCACCTCTGTTTTGAAGCAATAAAAATTTCACTCCATTTTCAAACCCTTTATTATATTTTCTTAGAGCACATAAGGATGCTCGCCGATAATATGACTTTGAGAATAATCTTAACAGAGTTTAAAGGAGTTTAATAATACCTCTATCCACAACATTAGCTTTCCGGTGGGTGTGGAGGTGGGGAGATATAGAAGAAGTGGCGTAGCAGAGGTGGAGAGAGAGAGGGAAAGCTTTTGGAAAAAGGAAAATTTTTACAGGGGAGAGAGTGTAACTAATGAGTCCATATTTTTGTAAAAATATATTGAAATAATAAAGATGGATAATCAATTCAAATGAGGATAGTAAGATAAAATTATCGAATTCTAAAATTCTATTATAGGATATATGACCTGATTTATAATTTATTGAATTTAATAATTCAAATTAGAATTTGAATAATTCAACTGTCTTTTATAGGAATTTTCCCTAAAATAAACTTACAGTAATTATTATGCTTTAGTGAATAACGGAAATTAAGGAAGACCGTGAGGGGTGACAGGCCCAAAACTTGGACAATATCAAGAATGAAGCGTTGGTGTGTTATACTACCCAATTAAAAATCCTCGTAAATAATGTGATATCCAACAATCAATTAAATCCTAATTCAATTTATGTATTTCAATTACGTGAGAAACCCTAAAGGCTAAAATAAATGGGCTCGACCCATCATGAGAGGACACATAGTCCATCATCTTAAATTTGACGGTGAAATGTCATCCCTGCCCTCAGTCACCTGACAAGTTTTCATTATTTATAAGGCCATTGCAGCGACGAGTTTTGTGCAGCACATTTAGTTTTACTAATTTCCAAGTTTCTGCTCACAGAGAGAGAGGGAGAGAGAGATGGCATCCCTACAAGTTCAAAGCTTGGAGGCTGACGTGCATATCAAGGCTCCAGCGAAGCAGCTTTTTGATGTTTTCTGCAGCAGAACTTTCCACATCGCCAATGTTTGTCCTGACAAGGTCCAAGGCGTCGATATTCGCGAAGGCCAATGGGGCTCTCAAGGATCCATCATCTTCTGGAACTATGTCCATGGTAATTAATTAATGTTTCACCTAAATCATCTGTATATAACATCACTCTTGTTTCTTCTGGAATTTTGTCAGAAATCAGATCCCACAGTATTCTTTAATTAAACACAATTACTATTAAATACATATCTTTATATTAATTATCCCCCACTCACCACTTATTCTTATCTCATTTAATCATTTATTATAAATTCTCTCTCTTATTTTACACTCATAATCTCTCATATTTATTACTCATTCTCTCTTCTGTCCTAGGTCTATGGACTTCAAGTTGTGTGCTTTCCAGACCCTTTTTTTTATATCAAAAGAAAACACAGAAAGTTGTAATGACAAATTTGGTACGTGAAATTGATGTACACAGATGGGAAGAAGTGCGTGTCGAAGGCGCTGGTGGAGTTTGTAGACAAAGAGAACTGCAAGATGACATTCAAAGTGTTAGAAGGAGATCTGATGGAACAATACAAGAGCTACACATTCAAACTCCAACTGTTTCCTCAAGATAAAGGAATTATGGCTCGTTGGACAATGGAATATGAGAAGCTCAACGACCACACTCCTGATCCCAACAGCATGCTTCAGCTAGTCATTGATGTGACCAAAGATATAGATGCTCACCTTTCTGCTTAACAACAACACCAGCAGGCCACCACCGAATAAACTCTATATCTATATATATCTGTGTGTGTGTTGCAGTAATAATATAAGGTAAATAAAACTTGATGAACACGATATTGACCAGTGTGTGAGAGAGAGATCATCAATCTCTGAGAGTGATCAGTGTCTCTTCTATCTTCACTTTTTCATCTCTGCTTTGGCTTCAGATTTCAAGACCGCATGTATGTTCAGCACGAAACTGTGCAATAAAGTTTAATGAAATCTTATAGTTTGTGTGCTAAGTTTTAATTTGAGTGATGAATTTTTTTTTGTCTCTCTATTGTGAAATTAAATTTGAATTAAACTTAAAATTACATCATTTAATTATATTAATAATAATAAATTAGTTATAAAATAGTTCACAATAAAAAAATTGTATATGAAATGAATAATGCATTTTTTTGGACACTAAAATAAAAAATGCATAAGACAACTTATTGTCCTTATTTAATTAAAATAAAATAAATAAAATAATATAAGTATATAGGTTAATAATTACTCCCTCCGGTCCTTTTTATATAGGTCTGAACATTTAATGAGTTTTTTTCCGTTTTTGCCCCTCATTAATTATATAAATTACATTAATTAAAAAGTTTGTGATACTTATATTTTATTCTATTACTCTCTCTTCATTAACCCCTCATATATAAGAGCATACTTGAAAAACAAAATTATTTCAGATATAATTTAACTAATATTTTAAACCGCGTCATTCGGTTATAGGCTCTTATAAATAGAACTGGAGGGAGTATAAGAATGAGAAGCGCAGTTATCTCATCCCGGATGGTCTCGCCAGCAATGAAGGAGGTAGGCGATACTTCACCCCGGTTGTTGGCAGGATAAGAAGTAAGACACTATATATCTAACTCTTCATGTTGTGTTCTTAAACCTGCGTTTATTAATGTGGATTCAGCGGGCCTAGAGGATTCGAGTCTTTATGTGTATTGCTTTCAGTAATAAATTATCTACTAAAACTAAAACGTTAATGGGTATCACACTCACAGCAGTTTTATGATGATTTCTGCAGCAGAACTCACCACATCGCAAAGGCTTGTCCAGAGAAAGTCCAAAGCGTTGACCTACACAAAGGTCAATGGGGCCTCATGGATCCATAATCTGCTGGAACTATGTCTATAGTAACCACTTAATCTTATAGTTTGAGTAGTTTTGGGCTGGTGATTGTTCTCAGTCAAATTCGAGTGAGGTACAAGCATCTCCGGAACTATTAAGATTTTGATATGGATCTTCTAGAAACTTGTCTAAAAACCGCAGGAAATACGGACCCGGTTTCTCTCCTTTGCCTCAAAAGAAAAGGAGGTTCTTTTTCCTCCTATGGGTCGTTGGATCAAGATCTCAACAGTTCAGATTTAATATAGCATAAAAATATTATTATTATAATAATATAAAATATTATTAGATTTAATATAGGCTTTGGTCTGTTGGGGCAAAGGACCAAAGCCTATCCCAGGGAATATGATAGAGTCTCATTTTATTAATATTTATTTTATTAATTGAGTCTGTTTTTATTATCATTTTAGGAAATCTGAAAATAAGTGGATTATCCACAAATAGGATTTAAGATATTTTAGCAATATTATTTATTATTTTAGATATTTCAGAATAAGTGGAATATCCACAAGTAGGATTTAGTAACTAGAATTTAGATTTTATTTTAGTATTTCAGATATTAATAGGATTTTAGATATTATTTTAGTATTTTTGATATTATTTAGATTTCCTAGTTTGAATTTTGAATTAGATTTTATCTCTCTTTGTATTCCTATAAATTGGCCCTTGGCCTATTCAATAAAGCATGGAATATTCAGAGAGTAAATTGGTTTAGGAGATTCTCCAGGGCTGTTCTTAGAGAGTTAGTGAGATACTTACTTTCTCTTTATAACAGAGTATTGGGCTGTTTTAGAGAGAAGGTGAGATTCTTGCCTGCTCTTTATCTCAGAATACCTTTATCCTTCTCAATATAAATTCTCAAATTATCATCTACTTTACTCAGTACCTTAACAAATGGCATCAAAGACATTCGATCTGGTAACCAACCCTTCCGCTAGTTTTCCTTCCTCATTCCCATCATACACTTCTTCCACTTTTTACATGTCATTGCAAGCATCTTATATTATCTCCCGTCTTGACACTATAAATGCTAAACTTGGCTTAAAAACCCAAGTGAGTAACTCCCAGACCCAACAAAGTAGCACAACTCCTACCATCAGAGAAAAATCCAGTGACATTGGCTTAGGAGTTAGGAAGCATGTCAAAATCCACAAGTACAGAAGCAAAAAACCTAGTCACAGCCGCTTAACTCTGTCAGGGTATTTAGCTAACAACGACGCACGTGACTCTAAACCGAGCCACCCAAAATTTTTGTATCCCATTAATTCACCCACAATGTCGTCGGACATCACCAAAGCTCGTTCACAGTCATACTCTTATGATCATCTCACATTGGATGAGGATTCTACAGCAACTTCAATAAGAGCAGCTTCTGTAAGTTTAAGACCACCCCTACCAGTGACAACAAATGTGACTTCATCATCCGGTCCCTCGACTGTGGAGTCTGAGTGCCAGAATCACATCCTGGGAAAGTCTTCATCACCGGTGAAGCTTCAAGAAACCTTGATGCATCCTTCTGATATGATTCTTATGGCTTGTGGCTCCATGGATCATTTTTTCCTTGACAAATTGGTGTCTTATGTGCTACATCTTGTTCAGCCTACCTTTGTTCTTGAAGTCTCATTTAGAGTTGTTGATACATCTTATATTGCCTTCCTACCATTGCTGCCTAAACCTCCAGACATACAAGGAAGATAATTTTTTTGTTTTGCCTTGAGGACAAGGCAAATTTACAAGGAGGGGATAATGATAGAGTCTCATTTTATTAATATTTATTTTATTAATTGAGTCTGTTTTTATTATCATTTTAGGAAATCTGAAAATAAGTGGATTATCCACAAATAGGATTTAAGATATTTTAGCAATATTATTTATTATTTTAGATATTTCAGAATAAGTGGAATATCCACAAGTAGGATTTAGTAACTAGAATTTAGATATTATTTTAGTATTTCAGATATTAATAGGATTTTAGATATTATTTTAGTATTTTTGATATTATTTAGATTTCCTAGTTTGAATTTTGAATTAGATTTTATGTCTCTTTGTATTCCTATAAATTGGCCCTTGGCCTATTCAATAAAGCATGGAATATTCAGAGAGTAAATTGGTTTAGGAGATTCTCCAGGGCTGTTCTTAGAGAGTTAGTGAGATACTTACTTTCTCTTTATAGCAGAGTATTGGGCTGTTTTAGAGAGAAGGTGAGATTCTTGCCTGCTCTTTATCTCAGAATACCTTTATCCTTTTCAATATAAATTCTCAAATTATCATCTACTTTACTCAGTACCTTAACAAAATACCACGTGAGTTAGATTAAAAAGTGTTAAAAGAGAGATAAAATCATAGAAGAACTTGTTTCTAAACTTTTATTAACCAAAAAAAGTAAATAGTTGTCAGGCCATATGCCCTTGATTGGTACCATCTGAATTAGCATAATCACCCCTAGTTTCATATCATTCTCCATTACTTGAAGATGAGTTCTCCTCGACTCTTGAGTTTCATTGTTGTTAGAAAATAATAATAAAAGGAGGAAGAGGGAGAAGTTTATTGGGTGTGGATCAATGTCGAGCAACCATAGTGCTTACGCATGGGTTTCAATTGTTACAGCCACAGCAAAGTGCTTACACAGGATTTTGACTACTAGAGCCTGAACATAAGCAGATAAGCAACACACAAGAGAAAGAGATAACCTAAAAACTAATGATCGGGTGAGGAATAAGTAGGACTTTGAGAGAGACACACCCCTATTTATAGAGTCAGGTGGACAATGTATTGGGAAGGTAGAATCTTCCATTTATTAGGAAATATTTCTTCCTTGCCTTTCAATTAACGATCCTTGTAATTAATGCAATATCTAGTAATAAATTAAATCCGAATTTTATTTTTATATATTTTAATCAAGTTAGAAACTCTAATTAAAATAGCTTGACCCATCAAGGGCAGACTCAAAGTCCAATACTAGCCATATGAAAAATCGGTTAACAAGTATCATCAAATTTCTAAAAAGGTGAAGCATCCAAAAAAGGAAGAGAAAAGTCACCATAAAGATCCAATATGGCCTCCCGAAGTTTGGGGGTCGCGATGACCTGCCGGAGCTCCAACTGGGTCGGGTTGACCCGGCTAGAGGTTGAAGATGATGACGTGGAAGTCAACGCCATGTCATCGGTCAACCAATGCTATGTGGCACCAATGAGAGGTTGCCACGTCAGCGTCAAGTGCCCGTCAGCATCGGTCAATGAAGGCCACATCATCCGTTGACCAGCCACGTCGACCAAGGCACGTCAGTGCCACTTCATCAACATGTCAGCAGTGACATGTCAATGTTGGCCAGTCAGTGTTGACTGGCCAATGGTCAACGTTGACTGGTCAAAGGTCAATGGTCAGCACTAACAAAAAAAATGACAAAGGCGCGTGGGACCCACTGTGGGCTTCGTTTGACACTTGGCAAGCACCGTCGGAGAGAGGACGGCACATGGAGTCTTGGGAGCCAGCGCGTGTCGCCTTGCCAAAGCTGGAATTTTCCAATTTTTCAGGATTTTTTGATCCAGAGACCTTCTAGGGGCGCGTGACGGCGCATGGGACCTCCGATTGAGACGTAGTTGGTTCCTAAAATCCCTAAATTCAAGAGCTTGAATTTGATATATAATTTGCATATATTTGAAGCACATTTGGATCTGTTTTGAGTCAAAAAGGTGCTTGTATGCACTTAGAGATTCCTAAAATTATTGAAATTGAGTCTTTGTGGATTCTATTATTTTTGGGATAAGTTGACTTACTTATTAAGAGTATTTCAGCTACAATATAAGGTTAATGCTGCAAAATTCTTTAAAAGTAAGGGATTATTCAAATGAGTTTTTGAATATAAAATCCTATCCAACCTTGACTCAAACTCTTAGAGATAAAAACCTGAAAAATTGCAGCAACTTAAAATTATTCAATAATTATTGAATAATAATAAGTCTTGCCATGCTTCTAACCACATTGATCCACTTGGATTGAAGCAATGACGTCTAAAAGTCAATCCTTTATCTCAAATGTTGTGACAAAGGATAACACAGATAGAGATGTTAGAATCATCTCATCAAGTGGGAGGTATGCTGCAATTATATCCAAGTAAGTGGATGTAAACATGGCAAAGAGGAGCTGGACATTGTAGCTAGACGCTACATGAGTTAATATGGTCAGAAGGGCCTATGAGAAGGAGAACCTAGTTAATAAACAACAATATGAGGCTTAAACTTTTGAATGTTCTTATTTTTTCATTGAATTTATAATTAAATTCTTTGTTTTTTTTGGAATTGAATTAAGTGTGTTATCTTCCTGTTTCCTTGAACATTCATGCTAGTTAGATGATATTGTGTTATTATCTTGTTAATATAACTACTCTTTGATTGAGTGGGAGTTTTTCTAGAATGCATCTAGAAATCCAAAGGGGAATGTGTTCAAGGAAGACTATGGTTAAAAGGGTGATGAGCTAACTAGCATGATTGGGATGGGAGTCAACATAGTTGTCTCCTGAACATGAAACTAGTGAACTTATTATCTAATTATCCTTTGTCTAACTTGAACAAATATGATTTGTATACCATAATCATCTAAGTGACCAATTATGACCAAGTCTATTTGACTAAGCTTATGAAGATAAGCTTAATAGAGATATCTGTGGAGTTAAAAACTCTTAAATCTCTTTCATTCAAGAAGAATGAGATGTCAAGGACATCTTACCAACTAGTCTTCAGCATTTAAAGGTTGAAGCAACCGAAGGATACAAAAGGTTTATGCTATCAAGTATAGAAAGAACAATATTGCTTAAACTTATGTTGGTATGAGCAATGTAACCTTATCCAAGCCGTGTGGATAGTGTTGGAAGATGGTGAAATAGATGATCTTCTTCCATAAAGTTAAAACTAAGTTAAGTTTTAACATAGTGTACTAAGTCCTAACATGTTGTTTAGGCAACACTTGAGGCAGATGTCAAACTAAGAAGTTGAGACAAACTAAATGCCAAGTTCTTTCTAAAAAACAACAAGTGTATGTTGTGATAAGACATCTCCCAGTGAGTGGGAGGAAGCTATGTCTCCCAGTAAGTGGGAGTGAGCCACGTCTTCCAGTGAGTGGGCGTATACAAAATTAAAGATTGCCTCTGATATGCATATTGTAACCTTCAGCAATATGATTTGCCACATTGAACTTGAGTGTGAAAGACTAAAGGATTCAAGATCCATCAGTCAGACGAACTTAGCTAAAGAGTGGAAGGATTCATCCTCCATACCTAAGGGCAAGAAACCTATGAGGTAAACTTGATCTAGAAGAGGTCAATGGTTTCTGTAAAGATAAAATGCTATATTCATAAACCTTTAAGGGTTGTAAAAGTAGCAATCCACATGAGTTGTGGATATTTCACATAAGCATATGGCTTCATGTCAAATGCAAAGCAATAAAGAGATAGAATCAAGGGATTTGAACTTGCACGTTAACTCTGTATAGATAAACCGCCCTGATTCACTCCATGTAATTGCAACTGACAAAATCACATCTTTGCTATCTCTTTAGTTAAGGATCGATGGGACTATGATTCTCAAATCCTTCGTTGGATTTTGATATTTCTTTCTAGGGATAAAAGATTCCATTTCTTGCCACATTTACACCTTGATAAAAGGGAATGATCAAACTAGCAAAAGAGTATTTGCTAAACAACGTTTGCTAAAGGGTTAATACCCTTATGAATGAATTGAAAACTTATTCTACCTGGCAAGAAAGACAAAGAAATATTTTTTGAGAAAATACACTGCAATTGGCAAAATATGACGTTAGTGAACCAATGAACGTGAGGGCAAGACACAAAGCTTGGTGTTTCATTAACATTGTGGACGTTTACTCGAATACAGTAATGTTTACTTGATTTTTGGCAAGTGTGAAGCTGTTAAATAATGGCTGAACTAGTCAGGAACCAGTAAACTTAAAGAATAAGATCTTTCAAACTAACAAGGGTTTAGGACACCCATGTGATTAGTTCAAACAGTTTTGTGTACAAGAAAGGCATTGTTAGGCAATTATCAATACCTAGAACCCTTCAACATAATAGAGTTGTTGACATTGAGAGATAGAGCTCTCCTTGATTTGGTTATGAACATAATGGCATCAATGAGGCTATCAGCCATATGTTGGTAGGTGGACTCATAGCTATTATATTCACACTTAACCAAAAGCCCTCTATGTCAGTCACGACCTTACCCTATGAATCATGGATGGGCCTTAGAGCATGTCCAAGCTTGTTAAGACCATAAGGGTCATCAATTTTATATTCACAATTCTTCCTATAAGTAAGGAAGATTAGGGCCAAGATATCTCTTTGTGAGATGACATGAGAATTTGACATGACACGTCTTCATTATTGAAAATGATGGCGATTCAGTGACTGATAGAAAATTGTGGGACACAACGTTCATAAAACCTAGATTTCCTAGCAGGAAATAAGCATTAATCACAATAAATCTCTTTAAGAGGTTCACAAGTGACAAGGAATAATCAAGTGTTCCTAAGTTCACTGATCCGAGTAGGAGGATTGAGACCATTTTCACAATAAAAGAGGTAAGAGGTAAGTTACGAGAGAATTACCTCACTCATACATAGGAAAAGAATCCTATGAAATCCACCTCGGAACAAATTGTCATCTAGCGAATGACTATAAGGGATAGATTCCCTAATGGATTGAATGCTCTCTTCATCATTTAGAAGGTGATGATAACTACCTATAAGTGTCTGAAAGACACTAAAAGTACCTGCTAAGATGAATTGCAAAGTGTCATGCAAGAGGATTTGGATTCTTTTTAAGCCAAATACGTGTTTGGGTAATTTGTCACCTAGCCAAGAGGCGATTGGGAACAAGTAGGTTCTCAAATCTGTTGGGGGCATGTAGAACCTAAAACACTTGGTGGCTAGGGGGTAATACAATGGAAGGTTGTCCGTTGTGTGTCTTAACTCTAAACTTTGGCTATGACAACAAGCTTAGTCTTGAAACTGCATTAAGATGATGTAAAGACCACCTTCCAATTTGGAATTTTTGGAAATTGGATGATGAACTCAACATGAAGTAGCTTAAGGGCTTCGTAGAAACAATCACCCAAATAGTAGTATATGAGGTTTTCACAAGGTGAAAGCCTCACCAACTTTGAAATAATCGAAGAACACTATATAAGTCCCAAAGCGGTCTAATGATGATTCTTTGTGAAGTTATCCTTTGTCAAATGACATATGAAACAAGTGTCAAGGGAGTCAAAGGAATAAAGGATCAGAGAATCCTTAAATTTTGAGTTAAGAAAGTCATATGTTGAACAAATATCTTGAATGACAAGATAAACGGAGATTGCACAAGAAAGATACAGTCTTTTCCACCTAAGACATGTACAAGTGTACTCCTTAGACATCTTAGGATGTCAAACTGCAAACCCATGGACACCCCTGAAGTCAAGGGCATAAACCTAAAGAGGTTACATGTCCTATGAGGAATCCAACATAAGAAAGATGGATAGAGTCCCATGTGAGACTATAGTTGGTAATATGAATATACACATTGGTGTACATAAAACCAAATATATTTTTGTCAGACTTAGAAGTTGTTTTTGGTCCTGCTGTGAAATGGGTTATGAGAATAACCATGGATTAAGTTGTCAAGATAACAAATTTTCTTTTGAAAGGATACTCCAATACAAGACCTAGGCAAATGGTGATGGAGTAAGGAAATATACAAAGTCTTTTTTCCTGTTATCCATGGAAATAGAATACAGGGCGTGTTCTGCCATTATTAAAGTGCCATATGACTAAAGTAATTCTTATGAGAGATTGGGAATGAATGGTGGATAGAAGGATCCAAGCGATAACATCTTATGATGAGGATCCTTAGTATCACAGCAAGGCGAAACATACTTTTTGATATATCTCTATAAGAGATATGCTTTTAAAGAGGGAAAGCGACAGTTCAATGACCGTCTACTGACAGAATATTGGTAGATTCCCTTAATGAGCCCATAGCTTGATTTTCATTGAGTTAGTGAAAATCTTGGGGCGCAAATAAAATGTAAGGTCGTGAACTTCTTTTATATGAAGATAAAAGAAATAGTATGTATGTTATGAGTAAATACATATAAGGTATACAAGTTTGTATGTCGTACAAGTCAGAAAAGGTTGGTTCACTCACACGAACAACCATCTTCCCATGTTTTGCGGGGGCATGGGAGGGTAAGATGAGCAAATGATCACCATGAGATGCTTAAGAAGAATCTTTGCATTTGAGTCACCTCGGTTAGACTGAGATGAGATCTACATGTGTGCATATACACAGAAAATGGATCGAAGCATGAATATAGACCTGTAGCCAGGCAAAGAACTCTTTTTCACAAATGAGATTGTAAAACAGATATTGTGAAAAAGAAAGTTCTAGGTTTGAATGTTGAGTACATTTTGGAACTAATGTCTGTACGGTGAAAGATAAAGAAATCGATGCACACCTCACCGTGGCATCCAATTCATACTGCATGTGCTTAAGAGTTAAACTGCAACATGGGATGTAGGTGAAAGATCCCTAGTTCACTACAGTATGAGTTCCAGGAAGGAAAAATCCTTCTGTGATGCCCTTAAGACTTAGATGGCATCATGAAAGCTTGGTTTGGTGACAGCTACTTTAGCTAAAGTTCCATGATCACACTCTATTCGGTCAGACGAGTGAAAACTAGGAAAGTGACCAAGTCAAGATGGACTGATGTTTAGTCAAAAAGGAAGATTTACTCCTAGATACATAAGATGTGCTAGTATATGTGGTTGACCCCTTACTAGCTCTATGTGTAGCTTGTAAGTGCGGATACTATGTGCGTGGAAGGCAACCTGAGTTAATCAACATATTAACTCGAGAGGGAGATATGCCATGAGTAATATATATGGGAGAATCTGGGGCATATGAGGCAATGAACATATAGCTTATGGTTATATATAAAGGGTGTCCTTGGATGCTGATCCGATATGAAGGATTTCTAGCATCACAAGCACCAAAAATCTTAAAGGCATTTTTGACCACACAGTCACTGCAGACGCCAAGTATGAAACAAGAAAGAGTAATGCACGCACGATGGGAGGCTCATCAAGTGCGAGTGGGAGATGTTGGACTTTGGGTCCAAGTCTGCCCTTGATGGGTTGGACTATTTGATTAGGAAATAAGTAGCCTAATCAAATAAGAATAAAATCAGCATTAAATGCAGATTGGGGAATAATTCAGCAATAATTATGGATTTGTTAAATGAGGAACAAATCACCATAATTAGGGAATTAATTGAGAATCAATTAATTGCTGTCTTGGAGGGCAAGAAGGAGTGCACACGTTTCCTAATTAGTGCCCTCCATAAACCACTATAAATAGGGTGTGCCTCCTCAATTGCAATTCACCCCGCCATTGAGTTTTCAAGCAATTCTCTTCTCTCCTACCATCTTTTTGGATCTGGTGATCTGCTGTGCAAATCACAATTAGGCTCTAGTAGTCTAATAATTGTGTGGGCACAAGTATGGAGTATTGGAGCTTTGATCCGAATCTGAACATGGATTCGCCCCGGTACGCCAAATCTCCTTTTAGTTATATTTTTCTTACACTATATATGTTTGTTGTCATGGGAAATTGGTAAAAAGTCCATGTTATTGGCCAAAAGAACCTGAATTGGATTACCGGTACTTTCTATCTATGAAATCTTGCAAAGAACTCCTAGTGTGTTCTGTATATAAAAATATATCATGTCTTTCTCCCCAATAAAATTTTTAAACAGAGGTTTTTCACCTATTTTAAATAAAACTTTTTGATTTGTGTGCGAGCGATCATTAATCTCTTACATATTGGCTCAGCTGTGTATGTGTTGGTGATCCATGTATCCATTGCACGATACTGTGTAATAATGTTTAATGAAATCTTATCGTTGATGAGTATGATAGTATTTAAATGTGAGCCCTGCAATTCTTCTAGACTGTGTAGTGTGGGTAATTGAGTATTAAATTCTTAATCGTATGTTGATCACAAAGCTTGCTAATCAAATTTTAGAATATTGTATATGTTATTGTGAAAACGGTTCTGATATGTGACCTAGCAAGTAGCTATCATCTGCCAGTGTGTTACTCTAATTTCGGTTGAACTCTTGTTTCCTTACTTACATGTAAGTCACACACACGGTGACAAAAAGTTACCTTGAAATTTTCCATTGTTCATGATTAAACAGGAACTATTGTGATGATTCCTTACATTTCACTAATTAGTTAATTGGCGGTAGGCCGGGAATATGTTACGAACTTGATGAACAATATAATTTGATCATGTATTTAATGTCAGATTGTATGTTAAAAAGGTTTTTTTTTTTTTTTTGGTTGTGCATATTTTTCTCATGAATACTAGCAGAATAATCCGTTATTTCATTCTCCTTTTTGTCTCATTTTGGCATGAAATTATGCTTTTGACAAGCTCCAGAATTTTTACTTGGTGTGTATGGTTTAAGCAGAGGGGAGGAGAGCAAAGGGATCCCTTGTTTGTTCAAGAGGGGAGGAGAGGATGGTAATAATTAATTCATCGTTCTATCCTTACACACTAGGTTATATTTTTTTTTATTTATAGGTTAGATAAATTAATTTAAACCTTCATTCAAAGTACATAACTTATTAAAATTCATTCTTATGCAAGCAAGTTGTTAATATATGCAAAAGAATTGAAGGGATGGTATCTTTTATTTCTAATCAATATAATATAGTAATATTTTAAAAATGGAATATCACAAAAATCATGACGTCAAAATAGTCAATAAATTTATATTTTTGTTTTTATTTTTAATTGTTTTGCCTCTATGTTGGTGGGAATGAGTAAAGAGTTTATTTTTATTTTTTCTCATGTGAATTAACAACGATGACGACAACATTAAGTATGATCACTAGGTGAGGTTTGTTATATGAATTGCATGACACTATTGTGCTTTATCAAAAACCAAATTTTTAGATAGGTTGTTAACCAAAAGGCCCATTTAATGACTTCATTAAGTGTTTTCTTCGCTCTTCCTATTTTAACACAATTATTTTGTTGATTTACATTTATATAAATTCGACAAAGTTTACATTGGCTATTGAGGCTTTATACAACCCTAGTCCTTTATTCAGGATTGGGACATGCTATGCAACATAGGTGGTATTCATGGGTATTAATGGAATATCACAAGAAAATCATGAGGGCAAAATAGTCAAGAAATGTTAATTTTTAATTTTATTTTAATTTAATTTGTCATTTATGTCTTAAATTAGTGAGAAGTTTATTATTATTTTTTACGTAGACATTAAGAAAATATAACAAAAGTCATAAGGGAAAAATGGTTCAGAATTTTGGCTTCCTGTCAAAATTTTCAACCAAATGAGTGTCTTCCCTTCAACCCCTCCAGCAAAACACAACCCTATTAGGGTGTGCAGTAGCTAGGTGATAATCCAACCATCCCTCACAGGCTTAACCTTTGAGTTGAGATTTGTTTGCTCGCCTTCCGTCTTAATAGGACCTAGTTTGGCCACAACTTGTAGTTCTAAATGGAAGACCTTTTTCTTTTTTCCATTTTATCTTTTTTGTTTTTCTTTTTCTTGAAATTAAACTAATTTTTCTAACTTAAAAATAAACTGATATATAATATAATGTTACATAAAAATATTTTAGAGAGATCATATCACATATGTTATAACTATGTTATTTATTTAGCTTTATTAATTTTCCCAAAATAAATAAATAAGTCTTGGATTAAGGACAAATTAAGTATAAATTAGGGTCGACACTAACAAAATATTGAACGGTCGGTGTTCGTGTGTTATGTTAGTGGAGGTTAAAAATTTCTCCCACATATCTAGGGTTCGAACCTGACATACTCTATCAACAATAAAATGTTGACCGGTTAGTCTAAGATCTTAACTAAATAAATTCATCTTAATATCTCCAACAGTATTCAATAGACATCTTTGGCTTTAATTAAATGAAGAACAGACCAATAAACCTAAACAAATCAATGAGAAAAGCATGGGTAGCCGCTTGTAGACACGTGTATAGGATTGCAAACGTGAACTCAAACGATCTCATCGAATATCGGATCTTGAGAACCTGACCAAAGAATAATCGTTCAAGTTGGACACTACTTTTTCTTATACACTCTCAAGTTGGACATGTACGTTCTGTTTGCTCCCCTCAAGTGCATAATATAGTTTTCAACCGAGTATTCTCTTTCACATTATTGTGCATATATTCCCCTCCAATCAGTTATGGGCCTCCATGCTTTGACGGATGATCCTTATAAATAGGTCTCATATTTAAAAATTATAAAAATAATGTAAACCTTGCTTAAAGGAAATAGGGGAAAAACTATTTCCTTCTTCATTATTAGCACTGTTACTACATCTATTATCACTACTGTAGGGAGGACTTTTTTTTTCTAATGTACGTTAAGAAAGACTTTTTTTTGTCGATCAATAAATAGCCATAAAATCCAGTGACATGGTTTTTTAATAATTCTAGATTGATTAAAAAAAGTGACAGAAAAAATCTAAACCATCCTATTTTTCATGAGTTTTGTTAAGGAATTCATGGCATTTGACCAGGTTTCAACAACTTTCATTTATCAAGTAATAACTTCCCTCCTCATTTCTTGTGGCCTAGTGTTCACACCTACAGCCTACCACCTTTTCCATTTTATCCATTTTTTAAAAAATTAATAATAATGATCAATCCACACCAAAATATCTACACTTATATTTTGGTTGGCACCTCACTACTCTAACTCTAACTCCCCCACCAACATATCCTCCACGCTGAAATCCTCCTCCGCCAACATTGCAGCCGTCGTCTCCCCCATAAACGGAGGAGGTTCTTCGAACAGTAATGAGTACTCCCTCTTGTCCTTATTATAAGGCAACAACTAACAAGTGCTTTCGGTCCTTTTTATAAGGCACTTGTGATTTGACCATGTCTTTACGCCTTGGGGCCAAATGCAAAATATTTTTTATCCAAGAATTGCAGTACAATGCAACACTCGGGTCGTCTCACTTGATGAGCTTTTATTGAGCTACCTAAGTAATCTAATTATCATGCGATGCAATAAAAACAAGGGGAAAATTTGTTTTGGATTTTTCAAATTAATGACTAAAAGATGGATGCAAATTAATTAAATTCCTAAACTACTATTTTTTTATCTTTTCTATAAAAATGATGAAGGAGTGAATGGAAAGGAATTTGGAATTGGAAATATGAATGATGAATGCTCTTGCTAATGAAGAAGTGACAATCCTTGCTCAAAAGATTATGGGAGTAAATTTTCTCTAAGTCTTGAAAATAAAACCCCAAACGATCACTCTGGTCTAGTGTTCTTAATTAATAATTACTCCTGCGAACGCAGCTAGTAACTATCCCTTAAGGCACTATTAGGAACCACTTAGAGTGCAATTAAAATTGGAATAATGCAACATGAGTCTTCTTGAAATTGAGTGCTAAACAGCCCCTCAAGGGCACAAATCAATCACATTAATCAGACAATAACACGCTAATTAACATAATCTCATTGCAACCATAAAGAAATTCAAACATATATAATTTTCACACTACAAAATCCAATCTCAACTACAAATATCAAACCAACAGAGACAATTAACATCAATCTCAATTCCAGAATCGCATATATAAAAATTCCTAAAACTAGGCAACTCAAATATGTAATTCTAGACTAATGGAATGATAGCAAAAGAACTCCCCTATGTATTTCATTGAGCTCAAGCAACTCTTTAACCCCAAGAAGCAATGAAAATTAGCCACAAATAGCCACTGCCATCTCCAGAATCAATTGCCCAAACAAAATTGTCATGTAAGCCAATGGAAGTGTTGACTTAATTGGAAAGAGGAAGAATGAAGCTGGTCTATGGTAATAAAAACTGATAACAGAGAAGACAGTGGAATAGTGAAGAGGGACATGGTTGGTAATGAAGAAACAAAATAAATGGAGGAGGGAAAGTGGGGCTGTTCGATGATGTTGGTAGTGTGAAGGTGGAAGGCAATGATGATGAAGATGGTGTTCAGTGGTGATGTAGAGGATGGTGGTGGTGGTTCTAGTGTCTTTTCCAGTGCTATGAAAGAAAGGGATCCGATGGTGTTGGTCCTCTGTAACTTCGATCAAGGCTCTAAAATTTCCTCTTCAAGCTCTCTCTATCCTTCATCCTCCTTACTCTGTCAGAGCTGGTCGTAGTATAGGTTGTTCGACGAGAAATAAGAGAGGCACAGTGAAGGTGGTGGTGTGGGTTGCTTGAGAGAAGGAAGGCCGAAGTTGCTCACCAGAGAAAATGGAGGATGATGATGGTGAAGATGGCGGTGAGGAAGAAATGGGGGAGTGCCGCCGGTGGCAATGGTGAAGAGGGGAAGCTCACCGCCGGCGACACACAATGAAGAAGAGAGGAGGAAAGAGATCCTCTTGCGGCGCTCACCCCTCTATTTTTTTTATCTCCACTGTCTTGGGTCTGCACCATGTCCAGATGCCATATCCACCGGCCCAATCGGATCCTCTATTTTTCAAATATCATATATGTTTCTATTTCTTCTGTTGGGCTGTGTCCTTTTTTTCTTTTTGTTTGTTCTCCATTTCACCAAGCCATATCCATCAAGCTGGGCCCAAGTTATAGGATCCTTTACTACTTCTCAGATCTGCACTTTTGATCCCTAGGTCCTTGGGCTTGCATTTTTCTTTTCTTTGCATCTTCCATGTTGGGCCTACGTCCCACTTTCTTTATTTGGGCTCGTGGTTCCTTTTCTTTTATTTTCCTTTTTTCTTTCCAGTTGGCCCAATAGTTTGAACCTCCAAAACCCTTAATTTCCTTCTTTAATACCTATAATGCAAAATTAAGCATAAGTAGCATTAAAAGTCCAAGAAACAATAGTACAAAAATAATTAATAATTTTGACCATTTCGCCCCTAATTTCCATTAATTCAAAACAATTGTTCCAAATTAAAATTAATGCTTAATCATGCAATAATGCTCTATAAAAATACACTTAAAATCCTAAATTAATCATAAAAAATCAAGTAAAAATATGGTTCAATCAATTCCCCCACACTTAGGCCTTTGTACTCCTGAACTAAGGCAATTAAGCACAATTTTCTAAATTCCAATCATCAATGTAATTGAAAGATGAACAATTTCATAATTAGAAAGTAATGGATCAATTAATCAAATTTCTTAAGTCAACACTAGTCATAGTCAAGCAGTGCAAGCAAATTAGCTAACTACACAATCCAAAATATTAGAATGAAGCATAAGAGACTCTCAAGGTATTAGTGTTTAACTCATTTCACCTCATTGGGGTTCACTCTAGTTCACTTTTTTAACACCTTATGATTTGACACAACCTTAGCCGCCTCGGGGTCAAATCACAAATTACCATGAATTAAATGCAATATAGTGCAAACAACTTGGGATCGTTCTCTTATCAAGGAGCCATTTATTTTGACTACCTTAGGAAAAACTAAGTGCTATAAACATGGTTAGAACAGGGGTTTTTGAAATTGGTTTTCTAAAAATTAAAATTTATGAAAATAAAGCTATTCCTAAGTTTTTTTGGTATTTTGGAAAATAATAAAGAAATGATTTGGAGTAAAAAAGGACAATATGATAAAATGAACCTTGGTGGCGATTTTTGTGGCTTTCCTAGCTTCTTTGAAATAATTTGGGAGTTACTTTTGCAACAAGTCAAATTAAAAACCCTAAGCAATCGCATTTGGTCCAATCTACCTAATAAATGACTAGTTCTACAATCACATTCTTAGTCACCTCTTAGGCGAATTGTTAAAAACCCACTTGATGTGTATTAAAAATGTATTAATGCACTTTGTTCCTCTTAATTGAAATCACAGTCGCGACATTCAAATTAAATTAAATCCATCACCCAATCTAGATATCACATAGAATGTATAATCTCATTAATCCAATAGGAAAATAAATCCAATAAAATTCAAATGCACTAGTACCAAATTCAATACAAAATAATCCATCATAGACAAATTATCACTCTTCTAAGTCTAAAAAATACACACATATCAATGTAAAATTAATCCACAAAGACGTAATGTATAATTTGAGCTAATGGAAAATAATGAACTCCCCTTGTTGAAGCTTGAAACTCTAGCCACTCTCTACCACCAAGCTCAAGCAAGTCAGCAATCCTTGTCTATTAGAGCATCCGCATTAGCTTCACAAACCAACAACCAGAGAGCATCAAGACAACACCAAATATGGAAGGACATAAAAGAGGAAGTGGACTGGCTGTTGAAGAATGAGGAATGGAGAATCCAATTGAATGCTTTGGATTATAATGGAATGAGAAGCAAAAGAAGGTTGGTGGAGGTTTTAATGGAATGGTAGAAACATGAAGATGGGACGGTTGTGATTGGAAATAGAAAAGGTGCTGACGGTGGTTTGGATTCTCTGAAATGGTGAAGAGAAGAAGCTGATGGAGCTGTTGGTGGTAGGGAAGAACAGAGGGAGGAGGAGGAATGACGGTATTAGATTGAATATGCAATGTTGAAGAGAAAGATTGTGGTGTCGGTGGTGATTCTGAACTTAATGGAGGTAGTGTCGGTGTGGTGTTAGGATAGAGGGACCATGGTAAGAGATGAAATGTGAAAAATGCAGGGGATAGACAGAGGAGCACAGAGGAATGCCAACGGTGGTGTCAGATTAAACAACAGGGAGCAAAGTCGGCGGTGGAGAAAACATGGGAGATTCCGCTGGTGGTAATGAAGGAGTGAAGAACGACGGCAGTGGTGCTATTTGGTGGTGGTGAAAATCAGTGAAGATCTCTCATCTCCCTCGACAAAGAAGAACCTCTAGTGTGATCCTGGAACCTCTCTCGGTGGACTGTGATCTCTGCTCTTTCTCTCCCGCTCGACTGTCAAAGGTGACGGTGGTTGAGGGAGGGCCGCCGAGCAAGAAGAAGCCGATAGTGGTTAATGGTGTAGCCCTCCCTCTCCTCTCAAGCTCTCTCGGTCTCTCCTCCGCGGCGCCCCCACTCTCAGCTTCCTCTCTCGGATCTGTTTTCTCACTCTTTTAGCTTTCTGAAACAGTACCTAATCCCTGGTCAAAACGCAAGTTTTAAGCAGGGACTTAAATAAGAGTGTTAAAACTTTTGATTGGGGACTAAAGTGACACGTATTGAAATATTTTGGAGCCCAACTATAATTTGTTGAATATTTGGGTACTTTTCTATGATATTAACTAGGCCCTTCTCTTCATTAGTTGTAATTTTCACAAAAATCTCGGACCCCTTTCTAGGATTTTTTGCCAATCTTCAAAATATTAATTTGACCTCCAAAATCTCCAATTTTCTTCCAAACCACATATAATACAATATTAAACACCATGTAGCATCAAAAGTTCAAGAGACAATTTGTACAAAAATAATTAATAAATTATGACAATTTTGCCCCTAATTGCAATTAATTCAAAACAATTGTACCTAACTCAAATTAGTGCTTAATAATGCAATAATGTCCTAGGAAATACATTAAAATCCCAAATTAATCATGAAAAATTCACATAAAAATATGGTTCAATCACCTTCCCATATGCTTGTAACAACTCTAACTTCTCCACTACTAATAGCACTTAAATACAATGAATCAAGAGGACTTAAAGGCTTGTAATGATGAATGAAGGCTAAATGGAATGAATTAAATAGAGAAAGGAAATAGTTGATATGCAATTCAAGATTAGTGGACAAGTTCATAGCACCTAAATAACTTGATAACCTTTTGCCAAATCTTTTTCTAAATCATGAATAAATGCCTTCTTAATATTTCTTTTGCTTTTCTTTCTTTATTCAAATCACTTTTCTATTTTTTTTTCAATATTATCTTTTTTTCTATTCAATTTTTTTCTTCTTCTTCTTTTTTTCTTTTTTCTTTTTCAAAAACTACACTCACTCTTTTCTTTTTCAATACCTTTCCTTTGTTTTTTTCCTTCTTTTTCAATTCTCTTCTACTTCTCCTTTCTTTATACATGGCATTTCAATATATACATTGTTAAACTTTTTATTTGGCAAACCACTTTGATTTTAAAATGCTATGAACACAATAAGTAAATGACATGCATACAACATAGGAATGACTCAAAGGGGTAAGCAAAGGTAAGTGAATGAGGGTTTGTGTTTGGTTGAAAGGGTTTGGAATGAATGCCTCTTTCATTTCCATCACACTAATGCAAATGCTATTTTGATAAAGAGTTGAAACAAGTTCTAGAAGGTGAAAAATTAAGTGAACATGCACATATGAAAAGAATTCAAGGCTTAAATAACCTTCCAACAAGGTTTTTTTTCCTCAAATACTCATTCTAATACAATCAATTGCATAGCAAACTAACCACAATGCATTTGCTTAACTATTCTTAATGTTAACTTTACTAAAAACAATCAATCAAAATATTGCAATTAATTATAATAATGCTAAACTCTTGAAAGCATTAATGATATAGAAACTTTCTTTTCTCAAAATAAGGAGTAAGCAAAAATCCAATTGTGGGTTTATTTCTCTCCCCATTTACTTGAAAAGCAAATCATGGTTTCAAAAAAGTTGCCAAAACACTAGAAATCATGAAAGCTCAGAGAATTTCTCACAAATCACATTTCCAAAGTGACAAATACGACCCTTTCCCACTTAGGAGATGCGTTAAAGAAAGTAACTATTGAAAAGTTTTTGAAAAATTTTCTAGTTTAAGGCATTTCTCATTTAAAAACAACCAATTCATGGGATTTAAAATGTATTCCCCTACCCCACACTTAATCAACACATTGTCCTCAATGTGGAAAAACTCTCTAAAGAGAATGCTTAGCAAGTTGAAATTCAAGGAACAATGGTAATTAAGTATGGTCATGGCAAAAAGATGCAAAGCATACAAAGGGGGTTCTTATTATACCTATTAAACTAAGCAACTTTTACCTTTTTCTACTGGCTTGTGTCCCTCCCCCACACTTATCTTCTTCACACAACAATTAAGCTAAAAGAATCATAGGATTTAGGAAGAAAACAAGTGAGGAAAGAGACAACCTGTGTTAGAGTATCTTGAGTCGCTTGAAGGAGAAGTTCTCATCTTTAATGAGAAGTATGAATTGGTCTTTCAAAATCACTTCTCCCACATTGAATTTCCTTGGTGGAGGTGGCTCAGGATTGATAGGAAGAGGTCCAAGAATGTACGATGGACATTGGTTCCTCCGACGACCTTTCTAAGAATATGCCTGTATAGAAGTTGAGCAAACAACAGTATCCCATCCAAAAGTAGAAATATTGAGAGATTTCAAGTGAAGTAAAGGCATATTAAGTTCCAAACTCTCCAAGTAACTATCACATCCAAGGAAATCAAAGGCACTCCTATCAGTACGAGTCAAACAAACAGTCAAATTCTCTTGTGTTTGCAAAGTGGAAGGTGCGGAATCCAATTTAGTGTTGGGGTACACCACATCATCTTGACAAGCCCAATATTGACATCCCTCTTAAAGGCCCTATAGAGTCAGGGTCAAAGAAGAAGAAGAAGACTGAGACTGAGACTAGCAAGATGGATGACACTCAGTCGTCGGCTCCAGCTGCTACTACATCATCACCCTCCTTCCTCAATGCCACACTTCAGCATTTTATAGAAAATATGCTCAGAGGATTCCATGTGGACATTGCCAACACAAATGCTGAACTGATAACCAACATGAATCACAAGATGGCTGAGTTGGTTGAGAAAATGGATAAAAGGCACGAGGAGTTGCTAACTGAGCAACGTGCCCAGGGTGAGACATTGAGATTGATTTTGGCACGACTGGATTCCTTGGGTCCCGGACCTTCTGCCGGTCCATCTTCTTCTACACCACCACCACCTCCAGAGAACATTCCTTCTGATATTCCTCATACTGAGGCTGAGCCTTCTATCCCTTTGGTCTCTAGTCCACCTGAGCCACAAGCCAAAGACATATTATACTCAGTCGATGATCCCGAAACTAATGAGACCACTCATATCATCATTGATGATTCACCACCCAAACCTCAGCCTGAACCCTCTCCTAAGCCTATTCCATCTCCTTCCCATACAGTGGAAATATCTCCCACCTCATCCTCTGATCATCATACTCCAGAGGTTGAGACCACTCCAGAGGTTGAGACCACCACCATGACTGTCTTCCAGCCTTCTCCTATTCCTCCCAGAGATGACATCCATATCCCTCCAGTTAATCTTCCTGAACCAGAATCCTCTAGCTCATTTGATTCTTCTGATTCAGATGGCTCTTTGGTTTTTCCAGTGAAGCCTATCTCCATGGTCAGGCCTTCTAGTCCTCCACTTGATTGATGAAGACAAAACAAGGGAGAAGAGCTTGAGTGTGATTTTATGGAATGTGGAGTGTCTGGTTTCTTTGTGGGTATATGGGTGTATATGGGATTTAGGGAGCTTTTTGAACCTTTTAAGCTTTTGAACTTTTTAAGCTTTTCATTTTGTCATCTTGTAATGCAAGTTTATTTAAGTTATGATTTTATTTAAGTTTTAAATTGTGATACATTGTTGGACTAATGAAGTTTCTTATGTATGCAAGGTAAATATGTTATAATCTAAATCTATTTCAAAACATTTTGAATATAAACTTAACAAGTTTTTCAAATTTTATCATTGAATTCAAGAAGTATTCACTTTCAAAAACCTTGTTCAAAATCACCAAGTTTTATCATCATCAAAAAGGGGGAGAATGTTAGATCTCATGTTTTGATGATAACAAAGAATATTATGAAAAAGATTTGGTTAATAAATAAGTTCGAACAAAGTAATAACAGGGAAAATCATCACTTGAAGTAAGCATTGGAGTAATAAAGAAAGGCCATGAGAAAAAGCTGAGAAACTTGATCAGAAGCAAGTTTTCTAAGGCATTACTCGAGTAAGTACTCGAGTAATGAGACAGAAACTTGAAGTAACCAGAGACACCTTTAAGTAACCTACCAACAATACTCGAGTAATAGTGTAAATGTTTTCAAGTTGCTCTCAGCCTACCAATGTTACTCGATTAATCAGGTAAATCATTTGGAGTTGCTCTTGGCCTGCCAACGTTACTCGAGTAGCTACTCGAGTAACCAGGTAAAAGTTTTCAAGTTACTCTCGGCCTGCCAATGATACTCGAGTCTGTACTCGAGTTACTCTGTTTCAGAAAATGTGTTGCTCTCGGCATTTTGAACCCTGCCAACGTTACTCGAGGAGCTACTCAAGTAACTCACTATGGTAAGCAAAAAAACCTGAAGGTAGTACTCGAATAACTTGATCTATTTTTATTACACTTCACTCGAGGCACTACTCAAGTATGCAAGTATTCAATGACTCATTTAAAGTGGATTACTCGAGTAAGTACTCGAGTATGCAGAATTATTTTTGGAGAAAAACCTCAAGTCATTACCCGAGTAAGCACCTAAATTGAGTTTACTCGAGTATGTACTCGAGTAACAAGGTAATCAAACTTGAAGTGCTCTCGGCCTTGAGATCCTGCCAACATTACTGTAGTAAAGCATCGAGTAACCTAAAGTTTATTTGAAGGTTTACTCGAGTTGGTATCCGAGCAACCTATCAAGTAAAGAATGCAATACCCGAGTAGGTACCTGAGTAAACAAGTTTTTCCAAAGGTTTGAAATTTTGTTTATCCTATGCACTACCCGAGTAATGTTATATTTGTTTGTTGACTTGCAGTTAATCAAAGTTTCCCGATGATACTCGAGTATGTACTCGAGTAAACTTTAATGAATACTCGAGTATGCAAACCCAGAAATTCAGAAATCATTCCAACGTTCATTGTTTTGTTTCCTATATGATTAACCTTTCATTGTATTAGTATTCTCAGCATATCCACAGATAAACAATGAAGAGATCTTACCAAATAAGGAAAGTCAAATGCAACGTTCAAATGCCACCTACCACCACCTACAGCAAACGTATGTCTTTCAAATACCGGAAAAGTCAATAGTGGCTGCGTACGCTCCAACGGGCATGAAGAAATATGTTCCAGCAATCATTACCAACATATCTATATATATGGGAACCTCCAAATAGAGAAAATAACAAGAACACACACACGAACGTATCATCAAGTTCATTACTCTGTTTTACTCATTTTAGTGATTCTTATTCACTCTGAGAGAGAGATATTTCATTCAAACTCAATATTTGTTATTGAGATAACTTAAAGTTGTGGAACCTTGAGTTGGGATTGGATTACAACTTGTAAGGGGGAGCGAGTGTCCAGGCTAAGGAACTTGCTTGTACTGAGGTGCCAAGAACCCACTGAATCTTGGAAGTTATAGTAAAACTCTCAGAGAAGCTCTGAGGACTGGATGTAGGTCAAAGTGGTTCTGGCCGAACCAGTATAACTCTCGGTGTACACTTCGGTGATATTTCTCCTTACTCTTTTCTGTTTTAATTTCACCGTCAAGTTTCATATTTGCAATGAAATTTTAGTATCACCCAATTCACCCCCCCTCTTGGGTGAAACGCTTGCTCTGGCAATATGATCTTCCGTATAAGAACATGAAGATATATCATCCAATTGAGCATAATCATCCCTAGTACTATGAAGAGAAGCATTTTCAACAATAGAATCATCACACAAAGAAGTAGAAGCACAGTCATCAACAAGTACAATCGAATCACTACTACTTGAACTAATGGATTGAGCAATTACATTTTCAAATATTTGAGGGGATTCAACAATGATTTCCTCATTCACCTCATCATCACTCAAATCATGAATTGCCTCACTAGTTACAGTAGTAGGAGAGTCTACTTCTATAAGGATAGGATTATTACCTAATGGTAAGGAAGACTCTTTAATGTTCTTTTGTACTTGCTCCACTTCTTGTACTTGTGTGGGAATAGGCTCCAGAGTTTCAAAAGTTTCCACTTGTGAAGTGCCACGTGACTCTTGAGCTTGGACTCTTTGTTCCTCCTCCATAGGAGAGGAAGACTCCTCTGGAAGTTGAAATCGCACCTTCTTGACTTTCTTAGCTTGAGTAGGTGGATTACATATAGGCAATGGAGGAAGAGTCTCTTGTGAATTGTTGCACTGAGAAAACTTTTGCGCAAGCAACTCCATTACTTTCTCAAACTGCTCAATATCTTTCTTCCATCGCTTATCTTTTTGTGATGGCTGAGTGAGACACTCAAAGTCCTTGGCCAATCTCGCATGCACCTCATCTTGTTAGTCCATTGATCTCATTATAGTGGCCATGTAATTGGCAAAGGAGTCCTTGTGTGATTGCTCCTCATTTATAGTCTGAGTCATTGGACTTTGGAATTCTCCAATAACTCCACCAATAGAAGGTTCTTGGAGAGGCACATATGGTTGAGAATGCGATCTATAAGATGGTTGAAATGGTGGGTATAGAGACTCATGAAGTAGATGGCATGGTTGGAAAGTGGAATGGAATGAAGGAGAAGGTTCGTGATATGACATGCAATTGTATGATGTAGGATTAGAATACGGATCATAATATGGGTTGTATGGTGGAGGAGAAGGTTCATGGTATGATCTATAGGGTGGGTGTGGTGGGTAATGAGATTGGAATGAAGATTGTTGGTAGGGTTCATGATATAGAGGGAGGAATGGACCATGACATTCTTTACCAATTGGACTATCTTGATATCCCAACTTGGCTTGAAGAAGCTGCAATGTTTGTTGAATGGAATTGATGCTCTCAGAGATAAACTCTTTCCTTTCAGTCGAATCTCCTGCAAAAGTGTAAGATTGAAAAGGTAAACCTTGATTACCATTAAACCAAGCTGCGAAAATTCAATACAATAAATTCCCAATGAATCACAAGATAATTATCTAACAAAAAACTATAAAAACTAAGAAAAAGAATGAGGAATAAACAAATGCAAGAGAAAAAGGAGAAAAAGAATTTCAAAATAACAAAAGAAACAAGTATGTTATGAAATAACTTGAAGACATGGTGAATTCAAACAAGTGAGCTCAAAATCATATCAAATTGAATCCAACAACACCACTCAGAAGTTGCCAAGTCAAATCAAGGCAAGAATGCAATCAATGCTATGTAAGCTACCTAAATGCAAAAACAAAGAAAAATCAAGATATTTGGTTGGTTTTCTCAAAAAATTTGATGCAAGACACTCTACAAACCTAGACTAACTTATTAAAAAGTGTTAAAAATTATGAAAGAAAACGTAATAGGCTCACAAAAGTAAACCCCGGTTAATCTAAACCAATTGACACTTAGTAAACCAAAGGAGTCAAAATTGACTCCCTGGCAACGGCGCCATTGATTTGACCATATCTTTACGCCTTTGGGCCAAATGCAAAATATTTTTTATCGAAGAATTGCAGTACAATGCACACTCGGGTCGTCTCACTTGATGAGTCTTTTTTGAGCTACCAAGTAATCTAATTATCATGCAATACAATAAAAACAAGGGGAAAACTTGTTTTGGATTTTTCAAATTAATGACTAAAAGAAGGATGCAAATTAATTAAATTCCTAAACTACTATTTTTTTTTATCTTTTCTATAAAAATGATGAAGGAGTGAATGGAAAGGAATTTGGAATTGGAAATATGAATGATGAATGCTCTTGTTAATGAAGAAGTGACAATCCTTGCTCAAAAGATTATGGGAGTAAATTTTCTCTAAGTCTTGAAAATAAAACCCCAAACGATTGCTCGAGTCTAGTGTTCTTAATTAATAATTACTCCTGCGAACGCAGCTAGTAACTATCCCTTAAGGCACTATTAGTAACAACTTAGAGCGCAATTAAATTTGGAATAATGCAACATGAGTATTCTTAAAATTGAGTGTTAAACAGCCCCTCAAGGGCATAAATCAATCACATTAATTAGATAATAACACGCTAATTAACATAATCTCATTGCAACCACAAAGAAATTCAAACATATATAATTTTCACACTACAAAATCCAATCTCAACTACAAATATCAAACCAACAAAGACAATTAACATCAATCTCAATTCCAGAATCACATATATAAAAATTCCTAAAACTAGGCAACTCAAATATGTAATTCTAGACTAATGGAATGATAGCAAATGAACACCCCTATGTATTTCATTGAGCTCAAGCAACTCTTCTGTTGGAGATTGTGCCCTAATGGCCTATCATTGTACTTTGAACATTATTATTTTAATGAAATTTCTCCATTCTGTTATCATAGTACTTACATGTTAACTGTGATAATTGTATCCTTGGATAATTCATGAAGAATGTCCAAAAATGTCCTTGGTCGGTCATCTATGCGGGACCACATATGAAACAAGACAAGTTTGAATTTGATAAGATATGGAGATATGAATCAAAGTTTTAGGCACTTGTAAGAGTACAAGGTGCTGGACCGACCCACTATGAGAAAGCTACATGGATCAAGTCATAAGTTTCTCTCATGTATAACCATGTCACAATGCCCTTAGACCTGAGGTCATCATGGATTCCTTCATGATAGTTGCTAAGCTTTGAACTAGTCAAAGGTCACTTTTGACCGGGTGATGATAAAGGCTACAATCGGGCTTGGTGGTTTTTCTTGCAGAGGAATATGAATGATCAAGATGGAATTTGTCCCTCACATTAGTAGAAAGGTATTACTGGGCCCCTCGATGAGTGAGTCTGAGAAATGTATGGTCATACTACAATAGAAAGGAGTTTCCATTTCTATTGTCAGGCTACTCAGGAATTGAGAAAGTAATGGTCAGAAACAAGAGGATGACATTATCCATGCCTTATCCTTGATCGATATATCATGTGACAAAAGGGACGTGACATGGTTGTATGATAGGTTCCATCGTTATAACGATCCTCATATGATTTGGGTAGTCGTAATGTCTTGCTAGAGGTCGCTTGCAACTTTTGGGTTAGTATAGTTATTGGCCCACTGCCAACTTCAAATGGGCTTACAAGGTCGCACACAAGAATGACCCAACACAAGATAATGTTTAATTTAGGGTGGACGAATTTTATATTTATATATATATATATAATATAAAATTCATTAATAATATTATATAGATATATATTTTCGAAATACATATCTTATATATTATATGATATTATTATATTGTGTTAGTTTTAAATTTAATTTATTAAATATATTAAATTTAATAACTAACATGATAGAGATATAGTATCTCATATTTAATTTATGAAGATAAATTAAATCTAATGGCTCTTTATTTGGATTAAATAAATAGGTTAAATTAAAACTATTGGACAGATTTAATTTAAACTAAATTTATTTAATTAGCTCATCAAGATAATTAATTGTTGATTAATTTTGAAATTTGAATATAGCCCTCATAGGTTATAAACTTGATAGAGCAGATATACTCAGATGCGTATGAGAATTCAGAGCCGCAAGGGAAACCTTAAAAACATTGGAGGCGCCAGCATGCGGTCTCGGTTGGAGAGCATTTGTGTGGATACCAGTAGAGGGAGCGGACCAAATGTGTTGGCTCCTAGAGATCGTGAAAACCCTAAGTCGAAAAAGGTACGAGTTCTTTCTAACCTGATTTAAACACCGTTGATAGATCCTCGATTAGGATCAGTAAAATTTTTAAAATTCTTCCGCTGTGCCTGCCGATTCTAACATCTTCAATCCCAAGAAGTAATGAAAATCAGCCACATATAGCTACTTCCATCTCTAGAATCAATTGCCCAAACAAAATTGTCCTGGAAGCCAACGAAAGTGTTGACTTAATGGGAAAGAGGAAGAATGAAGCTGGCCTGTGGTAATAAAAACTGAGAACAAAGAAGATAGTGGAATAGTGAAGAGGGACGTGGTTGGTAATGAAGAAATAGAATAAATAAAGGAGGGAAAGTGGGGCTGTTAGTTGATGTTGGTATTGTGAAAGTGGAAGGCAATGATGATGAAGATGGTGTTTAGTGGTGATGTAGAGGACGGTGGTGGTGGTTCTGATGTCTTCTCTGGCGCTGTGAAAGAAAGGGATCCGATGGTGTTGGTCCTCTGTAACTCTGATCAAGGCTCTAAACTCTCCTCTTCAAGCTCTCTCTGTCCTTCATCCTCCTTACTTTGTCAGAGCTGGTGGTAGTATAGGTTGTTTGACGAGAAATAAGAGAGGCACAGTGAAGATGGTGGTGTGGGTTGCTTGAGAGAGGGAAGGCCAAAGCTTCTCACCGAAGAAAATGGAGGATGGTGGTAGTGGAGACGGCGGTGACGAAGAAATGAGGGAGTGCCGCCGGCGGCAATGGTGAAGAGGGGAAGCTCACCGCCGGTGTCACACAATGAAGAAGATAAGAGGAAAGAAGATGAAGATGGTTGATGATCAGAGATCCTCTTGCGGCGCTCACCCCTCTGTCTTTTTTATCTCCACTGTTTCGGGTCTTTACCATGTCCAGATGCCATATCCACCGGTCCAATCGGATCCTCCATTTTTCAAAGATCAGATCTGTTTCTGTTTCTTCAGTCTGGCTGAGTCCTTATTTTTTTTCTTGTTTTCTTCTGTTCTCCATTTCACCAGGCCATATCCATCAAGCTGGGCCCAAGTTATAGGATCCTTTGCTCCTTCTCAGATCTGCACTTTTGCTCTCTGGGTCCTTGGGCTTGCATTTTTTTTTTCTTTGCATCTTTCGTGTTGGGCCTGCGTGCCTCTTTCTTTATTTGAGCTCGTGGTTCCTTTTCTTTTCTTTTCTTTTTTTCTTACCACTTGGTCCAATAGTTTGAACCTCCAAAACCCTTAATTTCCTTCTTTAATACCTACAATGCAAAATTAAGCATAAGTAGCATTAAAAGTCCAATAAACAATTGTACAAAAATAATTAATAATTTTGACCATTTCTCCCCTAATTACGATTAATTCAAAACATTTGTTCCTAACCAAAATTCATGCTTAATCATGCAATAATGCTCTATAAAATACACTTAAAATCCTAAATTAATCATGAAAAATCATGTAAAAATATTGTTCAATCAACTTGCAAGTTTTCAAGAAGCATTTAATTTATTTTTCCATGTATGCCCATACTTAATAAGGGTAGTGGGGGGGAGTAATAATTAATGGATATTTGAGTTTAGTGTAGTTGGTAAGGGTAATATTGGAAACTACTTTGATTTTAAGACAACTTTAATGCTTTTAACTACCTTTATTGGTTTGTGAGAATTGATAGTTGATGCCTGATAATAAAGACAAGAGAGAATACTTCAAACACATCTTCCACTTCAGCTACCTCCGTCTCAGCCCCACTTTCTTTCTCTGGTTCGCTTACCTTCTGGGGTTCTGTCTCTTCACTACAGTTGCTTCTAAATTGCAGCATGGATGTAGGAGATGGTAGACGATGTGATCCGTCACCCAAATTGTAGCCAAAGCCTAACGCTTCTGACTTCACCACCACATTGATTTCCAGCTTCACCACCCTTTCTGCTTCCTCCGGCTTTTCCCTTGGCGGGGCTGGGGTGGGAGTTACTCCTTTTTTTTTGAAAAAATATCTTTGAGGGTATTGTGTCATTTCCTTTTAATTAATATCAGAAAGGACAAATTAGATAATAAAACCTTTATGGTATTATGCATATTCAAAAACACGATTTTACCCTTTCTTATTTTTAAAGTTCTTTTTGTGGGATTTTCTCAAGAATTTGTAGACACATGTATCGGATGGCCTGGATAAGTGTTGCTAAAGTGAACTTATCACAATATCAACGTATATCGGATCTTGAGAACCTGACCAAAGAATAATCGTTCAAGTTGGACACTACTTTTTCTTATACACTATCAAGTTGGACATATACGTTTTGTTCACTCCCCTCAAGTGCATAATATAGTTTTCAATCGATATTCTCTTTCACATTATTGAGCATATATTCCCCTCCAATCAGTTATGGGCCTCCATGCTTTGACGGATGATCCTTATAAATAGGTTTCATATTTAAAAATTAAAAAAAAAAATTTAAACTGCTTTAAAGGAAATAGGGGGAAAATACTATTGCGTTCTTCATTATTAGCACTGTTACTACATATATATCACTACTGTAGGGACTAGGGAGGATTTTTTTTAATGTAAGTTAAGAAAAAGTTTTTATGTCCATCCACAAAGAGCCATAAAATCCAGTGACAAAGCTTTTGAATAATTCTAGATCGATTAAAAAAGTGACATAGAAAAAATCTAAATTACCAAGTTTTTTACAATTTTTGTTAAGTAATTCATGATATTTGATTAGGTTTCAATAACTTTACCAAGTAACAACTTTCCCCCTCATTCCTTGTGCCCTGGCGTTCACACCTCCCGCCTACCAACTTTTCCATTTCATCCATTTTTTAAAAAATTAATAATAATGATTAATCCACACCAAAATATCTACACTTAGATTTTGGTTGGCACCTCACTACTCTGACTCTAACTCTCCCACCAACATATCCTCCACCCTGAAATCCTCCTCCCCCAATATCACCACCTTCGTCTCATCCATAAACGGAGGAGGTTCTTCAAACACATCTTCTACTTCAGCTACCTCCATCTCAGCCCCGCTTTCTTTCTCCGGTTTGCTTACCTTATGGGGTTCTGTCTCTTCGCTGCAGTTGCTTCTAAATTGCAGCACGGATGTAGGAGATGGTAGACGATGTGATTCATTGCTGAAATCGCAGCCGCAACCTGATGCTTCTGACACCACCACATTGATTTCTGGCTTCACCACCTCTTCTGCTTCTTCTAGCTTTTCCCTTGGCTGTGGTGGGGTGGGAGTTACTCTTTTTTTTTTTTTGAACAAATATTTTTAAGGGCATTTGTAGCGCCCGGAATTTAGAAAAACATAGAGCCGCCACCAAAATTTTAGAAAAAAGGATAATTTTGGAAACCTTTTTAAAAATGGAAACTAATCTACAAAAACCATTTAGGGTTCGAGAGTCGATTGTGTGTGGGGAAGGTGTTAGGCACCCCACAACACTCATTCATGAGAATGGTTACCCTAAGTTAATTATTTAAAAATACTATGGCTTTTAACTTTATTATAATTACCCAAATAAAGACAAAAATAAATGAAAAACTGAAGGAAAAAAAAAAGGAACCTTTATTTACAAAAAGAAAATAAGAAAAAATATATTTATTTAAAAAAAAAAGAACATTTATTTACAACAAGAAAATAGAAAAAATATATTTATTTACAAAATTGGACTTGACCTAGGATGAAAACCTAGGGCCTACGTACCCTTTAGAGGGATCAAAGCCCACGTAGTTCGAGGGGGTAGAAAAACGTGTCACTTGGTTGGTGATTTTTAGAAAAAGTGTTCATTTAATTTATTTGAGAAAAATAAGTGTTTTATTTGGTTTGTATTTTTTATTTTTTTTTAAAAACGTTTTTTTTATTTATGAAAGAACTTCTTTTATTTTTCATGAAAGAAAGTTTTGCCATTTTATTTTCATTTATAAAAATGTGTTAAAATATTTTTTTTTTAAAGAGGACCTAAGAAAGGAATAAAGAAAAAAGAAGAAAAAGTAACACAAGTTAAACAAAAAGGAAGTCAAAGGTGAGGAGATTTATGCGTACCTTTTTCCTTTTGAACCCCGCTACAACAAGAGATAGGGTGATAGAACTACATAATAAACAAGAGGCAAGTACAATTATATTGTCTATATTTATTAAGCATAACACCTAATATCATAAGAAAATAAGACATCACATACCTCTTGCCTATGTATGAGATAATTCAGTTGGACAATAAAATGCAAATCCACAAGACCACAATGAGCTAAAACACGTCCAGCAACATCGTAATACAAAGTAAAGCAATGTAATGCATATTGGCTAAAGTCATAGTGCATGAATGATGAAGTAAGCATGAACCAAGGGATATTAGATGGAAGAGAGAAAAACGAGATGTAAAAGTGAAATCAAAGAAAAGGATGAAAACTCAACCACTGACCTTATCTCCTTGCTCTCCCAAAATTCTCGTCCCCTTTGCTTCAACACTTGCACTCCTATTTATAGTCTCAAGGTAGGGTTTCGTTCGTAAATGTTCCCTTTTTTATTTTTTTTTATTTTATTTTTCGTTTTTTTGATTTTTTTGTATTTTATGTTAAGAACTACCTAACTTAACCCAATCACCATCAATGGAGATTTTTTTTTATTTTCGTTTTTTTTATTTTTTTGTATTTTTTATTGATAAAACTTCCTAACTTGACCTAATTACCATTAGTGGAGATTTTTTCGTTTTTAATCTTTTTTTCATTATTCTCCCCACAAGTAACTTCCTAATTTAAACCTATCAACATAAATGAGATTTTTTTATTTTTTATTTTTCGTTTTTTTATTTATTATTTTCCCTTAATGAATGACAATGCCAATCATATCAATTAAGGGATTTATTTTAATTTTCGTTTTTTTTAAATTTTTCCCTTTCAATGATGATTGCCTATTTAGACACCAATCATCATCAATAGGAGGATTTTCTTATTTTTTCTTATTTTCGTTTTTTTTATTTTCTCTTTCAATGATGATTGTCAATTTGGACACCAATCATTATCAATTTTTTTGTATTTTTTTTTAGTGGGGCCCAGACAAAATAGGGTGTTCACAGTTGCCCCTCTTTACTTGTTTCATAGCTGAGAAAAAGCTGTAGCGCCCGGAATTTAGAAAAACATGGAGCCGCCACGAACATTTTTGAAACGGGATAATTTTGGAAACCTATTTAAAACGAAAAATGGTCTACAAAAAACCATTTAGGGTTCGGGAGTCGATTGTGTGTGGGGAAGGTGTTAGGCACCCCACAATACCCATTCATGAGAATGGTTACCCTAAGTTAATTATTTAAAAATATTATGGCCTTTAATCTTATTATAATTACCCAAATAAAGACAAAAATAAATGAAAAACTAAAGGAGAAAATAAAACAAGGAACATTTATTTACAAAAAGAAAATAAGAAAAAATATATTTATTTTAAAAAAATAACATTTATTTATAACAAGAAAATAAGAAAAAATATATTTATTTACAAAATTGGACTTGACCTAGGATGAAAACCTAAGGCCTACGTACCCTTTAGAGGGATCAAAGCCCACGTAGTTCGGGGGTAGAAAAGCATGTCACTTGGTTGGTGATTTTTAGAAAAATGTTTATTTAATTTATTTGAGAAAAATGTCTTTTTTTTTGTTGGGTTTGTGCTTTTTACGTTTTTTTTTCAAAAAACGTTTTTTTTATTTTCTTGTAAAAGAGAGTTTTTCCATTTTATTTTCATTTATGAAAATGTGTCAAAATATATTTTTTCTTTTTTTTTTTGAAAGAGGACCTAAGAAAGGGATTAAGAAAAAAAAAAGAAAAGTAGCACAAGTTAAACAAAAAACGAAGTCAAAAGTGAGGAGATTTATGCGTACCTTTTATCCTTTGAACCCGCTACAATAAGAGATAGGGTGATAGAACCACATAATAAACAAGAGGCGAGTACAATTATATTATCTATATTTATTAAGCATAACACCTAATATCGTAAGAAAATAAGACAACACATAACTCTTGCCTATGTATGAGATAATTCAGTTGGACAATAAAATGCAAATCCACAAGACCACAATGAGCTAAAACACGTCCAGCAACATCATAATACAAAGTAAAGCAATGTAATGCATATTGGATAAAGTCATAGTGCATGAATGATGAGGTAAACATGAACCAAGGGATATTAGATGAGAGAAAAAAAACGAGATGTAAAAGTGAAATCAAAGAAAAGGATGAAAACTCAACCACAGACCTTATCTCCTTGCTCTCCCAAAATTCTTCCCCTTTGCTTCAACCCTTGCACTCCTATTTATAGTCTCAAGGTAGGGTTTTCTTCATAAATGCTCCCTTTTTTATTTTTTTTATTTTATTTTTCGTTTTTTTGATTTTTTTGTATTTTATGTTAAGAACTACCTAACTTAGCCCAATCACCATCAATGGAGATTTTTTTTTATTTTCATTTTTTTTAATTTTTTTGTATTTTCTTTTTCTTTTGAATACAAAGGCAAGCATAGCTTGAAAGGATAACAAGACCTAAGGTACAGGTCCTAAGGAATGTTCATGGGGAATATCCCCGCATTCCAAGGCAAAAAGATGAAAGCATTCCATAAGGGGAGCGCCTATCTCCATGTAGTCCTGGTTGATCAAATGAGCCGTTCGCGCCAAAAAGTCAGCACAATGAGTACATTCCCTATGTGTATGGGAAATCTCCAAATCCCAGTTGGCATAAATGAGGGATCTGGTAGCCGAAACGATATCATACAAAGGGTGATCCACGCCGCAATTGGTAGATAGAAGGTGGATGGCCTGAAGAGAGTCTGTGAGTAGCCTGATTTTCTTGAGACCCAACTGCTTACATAATTGAAGACCGCTTTGGATTGCACGGATTTCCGCAGCAGTTGGGATAGCATTTCCCAACTTCTGTTGAAATCCACGTATCCAGTTACCCAGGCTATCGCCGATAACACCTCCGCATGCTGCCTGACCGCTACTGAAAGAAGAACCGTCTACATCTATGCGGAAGAAGCTCTGAGCAAGGGGTTCCCAATGGACGAGTCCTCTATCAGAGACTTGGAAAATCTGGTGATAAAGACGTCCATTAAGGGCACTTTCCGAGAGGTGGTATAGGCATCTATGAACTATCTCCTTTGGGTTGACAGCTGAATCATCGAACGCTTTGCAGCAACGGTTTTTCCAAAGGAGCCAGCACGTGGTAGAGAATACTCGCTGCCATGCCCATCTAGACATCCTCCTATTCCCTGGCGAGTTCTTTAAGTTCCAAAGTAGCCATTCCTGTAAATTACCAGAAAAAAAATATAGTAGAGTATAGATTGTTAGTTAAAAAGACCCACACACGCTGGGCTTGCTCACAGTCTCTCAACACATGAAGGATACTCTCCTCATTATCACACTGGAAGGGACAAGTGTTTAGAACGCTCGGAATAATTCTCGCTCGCATCGCATTCGTGGGGAGTCTATCATGGAACACTTGCCACATAAAGAGTTTGACTCTTTCAGGAATTCCCCAGTGCCATAGATCGCGCCAGTGACATTGATTGCTCGTAGTCTGCCGGTGATAGAGCCAGTCATAAGCTGATTTCATGCTAAAGAAACCGTCAGGAGCATTCCGCCAACAAAAGACGTCTTCCTCAGATCCCGATGGCGGGATAGTCATCAATATTCTATCAACCACCCATCTCGGAAGAAAAGTTTCCCATTTTGCTCTATCCCAATTGCCCGATGGGGATTTGAAGGAGCAAACTTGCGCCTCCATATCTATCAGATGCATATTCTTCTCAATGAAGAATATTAGAGGCCTGTCCATTGGGCCCCAACACTCCTGCCATGCATTTGTGTTACCGCCTCTTAGTTTTTTGCCCAGGCCCCTTTTAAAGTCATCCCAGACAGCCACTATGCCACTCCAAACTGCTGATTGGTTGCGCCACTTGCGCACATGAGGAACCGAATCAGTGTCACAAGAGTACTTAGCGCGAAGACATTTCACCCATAAAGCATCTGGCTTCGTGATAAGGCTCCAACACAACTTCATGAGAAACGCCTTGTTTTGGCATTGAAGGTCTTTAATCCCTAAGCCCCCATCACACTTTCTCTGTTTTAGAACATCCCAAGCAATCAGATACATTTTTTTACTATCATCATGCTGGTTCCAAAAGAAGTCTCTGCTTAGTTTTTCAATCGCTGATAGCACTCCTTTAGGGACAAGGGTTGACTGCATCTGATATTATGGAATGGTAGATAAGACTGACTTGATGAGGACCGTTTGACCAGCCATACTCAAAAATTTCCCCTTCCAGCTACTCAATTTAGTTCTCACCTTCTGGAGGAGTGGAGCAAAGGTCATTTTAACCATGCGTTTGTGCAAGAGAGGAACGCCTAAGTACTTCCCAAGATCCGTTGTGAGACCAACCCCCACAATCTGACTCAGCTCGTAAGCTCTGTTGAAGTGGACATTCCTGGACACAAGCATTTTGGATTTGTTCAGGTTTATTTTGTGCCCGGAAACCTGACAAAACAAATCCATAGCATTCTTCATTACTTCCAACTGCTCTGTTGAAGCCTCACCAAAGAGGAGAAGGTCGTCTGCAAAGAATAGATGCAAAATACGCGGACCAGAAGAGCTCAGATGAAGAGGCTGCCAGCTCCCCATATCAACCTCGTGGTGAATTAGCTGACTAAGTAATTCCATACACAGGACAAACAGGTATGGACTCAGAGGATCGCCCTGTCTCACTCCCCTGGATGGGTAAAAATTCTGAGTGGGTGAACCATTCCAGATAATACGCATGGAGGAAGATGAAACACAACTCATTATCAGCTTGACAAGATCATCACCTAACCTAAGACTGCGAAGAGTGAATTCCAAGAAGCGCCAGTAGAGCCTGTCGAATGCCTTTTCCATATCAACTTTGACAGCTATATAACCCTTATTGCCTCTCTTGTTTCTCATGGTATGGATTGCCTCCTGAGCTATGATGATGTTGTCGACTCCCTGTCTACCTGCGATAAAGCTACACTGGTTCTCAACTACAAGATGACCCATGACCCCTTTGAAGTGATTGGCAATCACCTTGCTAACAATCTTGTAACTTAAGTTGCACAGGGAGATAGGCCTAAAATCTCTTACAGATGCGGGTTGGTCGACCTTAGGAATCAGGATGATGTTCGTCTAATTAATAGTATGCACTACCTCCGGGTTGCTAAAGATGTTGGTCACCAAGTCACAAATTTTTTGCCCAACCAGGTTCCACTGGGATTGGAAGAAATGGGGGTTCAAACTATCAGGCCCCGGGGCTTTAAAAGCGCCCATCTCAAAAGCTGCATTTTTTATCTCAATAGGAGATAACTGACACTGTAAGCGCTCAAGCTGACTAGCATCAAGAGGCGGGAATCTTGCCGTCCAAGGGTGAGTGGGAGATGACGTGTTCTCTGAAGAATAAAGCCTCTGGAAGTAATCATGGGCCATATTACGCAGAAGATTCTCATCAGAAACCCAGATCCCATTTTCATCTTTCAAAGCATCGATATTACTTCGTTTCCTCTTAGAAACAACACTGGCATGAAAATATTTAGTGTTTCTGTCTCCACCACCAAGCCACTTACTCCTTGATTTCTGGAACCAGATCAATTCTTCTTGCAAGGCAATTTTTTGATACATGCCCCACAGCTGATTTTCAATCCTAAAGAGACCATTTTGACACCCCTCTCTACTTCTGGCACGATCAATGACCTCCAGTCTTCTAATGATCTCTCTCTTCTTCTTAGCTACATTTCCAACGACACGATCATTCCATTCAGATGCGATCTTAGCAAACTGAGCTTGCCCTTGGATCCAATCCCTTTCCAGCCAAGCTGCTTTAACTACATCATTGAACCGCTCTTCAATACACCAAGCCGCTTGATATTGGAACTTGCTACCCCTAGACTTGGAAGAGTTAGAGGAGCGGTCGGCGACAACAATAACCCGATGATCAGATTTAAACTTAAGGTAGTGGAAAGCTTTGCCTTGAGGGTTAAGAATATCCCAGTTGAAATTGCAAAAAACCCAGTCAAGCCTCTCCTTGACCCCAATTTTTTCCCAAGTAAATCTATCCCCCACGAAAGGCACTTTCAAAAGATTACAACGATCAATGCAGTTCTGAAAGTCTTGCATAGAGGAATGAATGGGGACAACTCCACCAACTTTATCATTAGCAGAAAGAATTGCATTAAAATCACCTATAACCAGCCAGGGGATGGTCACCGTCTGGTGAATGGCATGCAGAGATGACCATAAATCCCTCCTTTTCAACACACTAGTATTACCATAAACAAAAGTCACCAAAGAAGGATTCCTGTTACTCCGATCAGAAATTTTGCAATGGAGTAATTGAGTGTTTGAAGAAATATACTCAAGATGAAAATCCCAGTTATTCCAGAGCACCCAAATACCTCCTGCGTAGCCCGTGGCTTCAATTCTCAACCAGTCATTGAACCCCAGTTTTCTAACAACCTGATCAGCTCTACTCCCACTAATTCTAGGTTCCAATAAACACATAACATTAATACCATATTTCCTGACAACGTCCTTCAAAATACGAGGAAACGCGCTACCGCCCGCTCCACGACAATTCCAAGAAGAAATAATCATTAAAACACAAACAGAGGTGAAAGAGAAAGGCACTTACATGTCTGGTGGTTTACCACCCATCATGACTACTACTTCAAGATTAGAAACAGAATGAACCTCTGAGCTAGACTCTTGAATAATATGCTTAGGACTGGACGGAGCTATCAGAATGATCGGAGGCTGAGAAGAGCCAATAGAGTTCTGAACCACAGAGTCCCTTGCATGGTTTAGCAGGCTGAGGTCGGAGGTTCTGGAGGCTATTCCATTACCACCAAGGTCAGAATTAATTTTAGAGGAGGAGGCAATGGGGCTTTTCGGATTGGCATTAGGAGGATCCTGAACGGGCCCAAGAGATTGCAAACTCCCACTAACCAATTTATGGGTCCTATTAGAATGATTCTTCTTCTTGACCAAACCGAGCACAGGAGCAGCCGAAGGCTCCAAGCTCACATTAGTGGGCCCATTTGACCCCACTTTGTTCCCAAAAGAGCTGGGCTCATTTTCAACATGCTTATGCTTCACCACAGCCCACTTTTTTGCTCCCACATGGAAACCTTTCTTTGATTTCATATGACCCTTGCTTCCAATAGGTTTCACATGGCGAGCTGAAGTCACGCCTACCCCTGCAGATCGCCCGAAGCCGCCTGACACAGACACCCCAAAATCAGGTCCAGAGTTCAAATTTGGCTCGGTTTGCTCACCAACTGGGAGGTCCGTACGAGCTAGAACGACGTATCTGGATTTGGAAGCAATATCAGCCGCCTTACCCCCTACCGACTCTGGATGGGATTTGACACCAGCGCTGGCTCTATTTGCAGGATTCCTCGGAAAATGTGGCTTGGTTGTCTTGTGCGGGATCATCCATGGACCAAACTGCTGCAGCTCAGGCTCTATTTTTTTGTATTTTCTATTGATAAAACTTCCTAACTTGACCTAATTACCATTAGTGGAGATTTTTTCATTTTTAATCTTTTTTTCATTATTCTCCCCACAAGTAACTTCCTAATTTAAACCTATCAACATAAATGAGATTTTTTTATTTATTATTTTCCCTTAATGAATGACAATGCCAATCATATCAATTTAGGGATTTATTTTAATTTTCGTTTTTTTTTAATTTTTCCCTTTCAATGATGATTGCCTATTTAGACACCGATCATCATTAATAGGAGGATTTCCTTATTTTTTCTTATTTTCGTTTTTTTTTATTTTTTCTTTCAATGATGATTGTCAATTTGGACACCAATCATTATCAATTTTTTTGTATTTTTTTTAGTGGGGCCTGGACAAAATAGGGTGTTCACAGTTGCCCCTCTTTACTTGTTTTGTAGCTGAGAAAAGTGAGATTCTCGTCTATGAAGCAAGTAAAGATAAGAACACGTATTTTGTCCGGCCAGAGAACAAGGTGCCCCCTTGGAACCAAAGAGGGTTTAGAAAAAATACAGTGTCCATGCCCCTCTTTACTTGGTTCATAGGGGAGAAGAACGCAAGTGGAGATAGATGATTACCTGGAATGGAAGTGAAGCGCCTAGTAGCATAGGACTTTGGTGGGGCGTAAAAGAATTGTGCCAGCCGGTACTGGGCTTTGAGAGTGCCTGCTGATACAGGGCTTTGAAAGAATAGTGCCTGCCGTTACAGGGCTTTAAAAGAATTGTGCCAGCCGTTACTGGGCTTTAAGCGTGCCTGTTGGTACATGACTTTGAAAGAATAATGCCTGTCGTTACAGGGCTTTACAAGAATTGTGCCAGCCGTTACTGGGCTTTGAAGGTGCCTGTTGGTACAAGGCTTTGAAAGAATAGTGCCTGCCAGTACAGGGCTTTAAAAGAATTATGCCAAGCATTATTGGGCTTTAAAAGAATTGTGCCAGTCGTTACTGGGCTTTGAGGGTGCCTGCCGGTACAGGGCTTTAAAAGGGTGACAGCCGTTACTGGGCTTTGAGGGTGCCAGCCGTTACAGGGCTTTGAGGGTACCAGCCGTTACTGGGCTTTGAGGGGGTGCCATGAACATGTGATGCCCCTTGGAGTAATTCTTATGAAGATGATGACATTGATAATAATGATGATAGTGATGATGATAATGATGATGATGAAGAGGATGATAATGGTCATGATAATGAAGGGAATATCAGAATAGTGATGTCATTATGGAGGTGATGACACTAATAATGGTGAGGACTGTGATGATGGAATCCTAATGAGGATGATGAATACAATGATAATGCTAATGATGATGATGATGATGATGATGATAATAGTGATGATGATGATGTTAATGGTGATGTTGATAATTGGAGGTGATGAGTGCAATAATTGTGGTGTTAAAGAATATCCTGGCAGGTGATATTGCTCCTTCTTCGTCCAAGTGCCTAACCAGTATCCCGTTACTTGCGCAGTCTTGTCGGAGGTATGAAGATGTGTATAATGAGATTCACATAAATGCCACAGCCTAGAACCCTCAGTTTAGATTGTGTCCCTTTGTCAACTGTTTGACCCCACAACAAAAATTCCAGTTGGGACCTTCGCTAATGATCCTGAAATTACATAAGTTAAATGGGAGTAGAGGACACCATGTATATCAACGTGAGTGTTTATCCAGACAAAAGTTGTGCTTTCATTAAAAAGAGTTACCCTTATACAAATCATGGCACAAAGTTTGACATGCGATTTAATAGAAGGGAAAGAGACACTAAGGATGAAGATTCATTTAAAAGAAACGATCTTCCAATAGTCAAGTGGATGCATTATGATGAGCGCATATTGGTGTAGGCGTGATGTTATTAGGAGGTCCCTCGCTTTTAGTTCCGTGTAGTCCCCCTGATGGTGCCGCGCTTAATTGCCAGAGATATGCACTTTTCGATGAATGATTATGGAGTCTTCCAAATAGACAAGTAGAGAGAGTCATGGGGCTAGGACTGATAACCTTGTCCTTCCAGGTTTTTGACTTAACAGCTCCCTTTTTTTTTGCTCTAAATGTTGCCTAAGCCGCCCTTTCGGGTTTTCAACTTAGCGAGCCTTTTTTCTTGCTCTAACTTTTGCCTAAGCCGCCCTTTCGGGTCTTCAACTTAGCGAGCTTTTTTTTTTTTTTTTTTTGCCTAAGCCGCTCTTTCGGGTTTTCAACTTAGCGAGCTTCTCTTTTTTTATTGCTCTAACTTTTGCCTAAGCCGCCCTTTCAGGATTTCAACTTAGCGAGCTTCTTTTTTTTTTTGCTCCAATTTCTGCCTAAGCCGCCCTTTCGGGTTTTCAACTTAGCGAGCCCCTTTTTTGTTTTGCTCAAACTTTTGCCAAAGCTGCCCTTTCGGGTTTTCAACTTAGCGAGCTTTTTTTTCTTTACGCATAGTATTTCTTTACAGCATCTGAATTGATTGGCCTTGGTAGATCTTGGCCATTCATGTTTGTCAATATCAATGCCCCACCAGAGAAAGCTTGCTTAACAACATATGGGCCTTCATAGTTCAGAGCCCATTTACCTCTATCATCTTCTTGATTTGGGAAGATCTTCTTGAGGACTAGGTCTCCTACTTTAAACCACCTGGGTCGTAGTTTCTTATTAAAGGCCCTTGCCACTCGTGATTGATATAACTACCCATGACATATGGCTGTGAGCCTTTTTTCTTCAATCATATTTAATTGTTCAAATCGAGAACGTATCCATTCGCTTTCATCTAGGTCTGATTCAGCCAAGATTCTCAGGGATGGTATTCCCACCTCAATTGGAGTAACAGCCTCCATGCCATAAACTAAAGAGTAAGGGGTTGCCCCAGTTGAAGTACGCATTATGGTACGGTATCCGTGTAATGCATATGGAAGCATTTCGTGCCAGTCCTTATAGGTCACTATCATTTTGCTGAGGATCTTCTTAATATTCTTATTGGCTGCCTCAACTGCACCATTCATCTGTGGCCTATATGGTGCAGAATTATGATGTTTGATATTAAACTGATCACATAATTCTTTAACTGCTGCCCCGTTGAGGTTTGGTGCATTGCCAGTTATGATCCTCTCTGGTAACCCATATCTACAGATGATATTAGCCTTCAAGAATTTGATGAAGGCCTTCTGAGTAATACTGGCAAAGGAATTGGCTTCTACCCACTTAGTGAAATAGTCAATAGCAACGAGGATGAAACGATGACCATTCGAAGCTTTTGGGTTAATCAGCCCAATGACATCTATTCCCCACATGGAGAATGGCCATGGAGATACGAGACTATGCATTATAGTCGGAGGGGCGTTAGCTTTGTTGGCATATATCTGGCACTTTTGACACTTTCTAATATAATTGATACAATCCTTCTCCATAATTATCCAGTAGTAACCAAATCTTTGAGCTTGTTTAGTTAATGAGTGGCCATTTGCATGTGTACCGCACACGCCTTCATGGATCTCTGCCATAATCTTGTACGCCTCCCTCATGTCTACACAGCGTAGCAATGTCCCATCAAAGCTTCTCTTATATAGGACGTTATTACTAATAAAAAAGCCCGTGGCCAATCGCCAGATGGTCTTCCTTTCATTATGTGTCGCGTCTGGAGGGTAAGTACCATGCTCCATATACATCTTAATACTATGGTACCAAGGTTGCTCATCGTGCTCTCTTCCAATATTGAAGCAAAATGCTGGCGATCTTCTAGTCTCAATCTGTATTGGTTGAACTTGGACCCCAAAATCAAGTTGGATCATAGCTGCTAAAGTAGCTAACGCATCAGCAAAGTGATTCTTTTCTCTAGCCATGTGATGAAAATTGATTACTTCAAAGTTTTTGATCAACTCTATCAAATACTCTTGATAAGGGATCAACTTTGGGTCTTTAGTACACCATTCACCAGTCACCTGATAAATTATGAGAGCTGAGTCACCATAGACTTTTAGGTTTTTTATCCCAAGATCTATGGCAGCCTGGAGACCATTAATATAAGCTTCATATTCTGTCATGTTATTGGTGCAGTCAAATCCTAACTTTATAGCAATCAGAAATTGCTTTCCGTCCGGGGATATAATTACTGCCCCTACACCATTGCCATGCATGTTTGCTGCCCCATCAAAATACATTTCCCACCCTTTCAATTTGCTTTCCTCGATCGGGTCTTCTATAGCATATATGTCCTCATCTGGAAATTTGAAATCTAGTGGCTGGCATTCATCTATGGGGTTTTCCGCTAAGTGATCTGCTATCGTACCACCCTTGATAGATTTTTGAACGACGTATCTTATATCATATTCAGACAATATTACTTGCCACTTAGAGACTCTTCCAGCTACATGCGGGCTTTCAAAGATGTACTTGAGTAGGTCTACTCTTGAAATTAACCAAGTGGTGTAGTAAAGCATGTATTGCCTCAACCTCCTTGTAGCCCAGACTAAACCACAACAAGTTCGCTCGATCATCTGGTAACGTGACTCACAATCTTTAAACTTCTTGCTCAAGTAATAGATCGCTTGTTCTCTTCGCTTAGATGCGTCTTGTTGCCCCAGCATGGCTCCCATGGAATTTGGTCGTATTGTTAAATACAAAATTAAAGGTTGTCCTGGTACAGGAGGAACCAAAATTGGGGGATTTAACAAATAATCCTTGATTCTATCAAATGCCTGTTGGCAATCTTCATCCCACTTCCTGGTGCAGTTCTTCTTTAAAAGCTTGAATATCGGCTCACAAGTTACAGTCAGGTTGGCAATGAATCGTGCAATGTGATTCAGTCGCCCTAAAAAGCTTCGAACTTCCTTTTCTGTTTGAGGAGGGGGCATTTCCCGTATTGCTTTTACATTGTCTGGATCTACTGTAATCCCTTTTTGGCTTACAATGAAGCCCAACAATTTTCCAGATAAAGCTCCAAAGACGCATTTGTTAGGATTTAGTCGTAGCTTGTACTTACGTAGCCTTTCAAATAGCTTTCTTAACACCATAACATGGCTTTCTCCCTCAGAAGATTTAGCTACCATATTATCCACGTATACTTCAATTTCTTTATGCATCATATCATGGAAGAGTGCCACCATGGCACGCTGATAAGTTGCCCCAGCATTCTTTAGCCTGAATGGCATGACGCGGTAACAATAAGTTCCCCATTGTGTAATAAATGTGGTTTTTTCTTTGTCCTCCCTATCCATACGGATTTGGTTATACCCTGAGTACCCATCCATGAACGAGTACCTATAGCTACGGGCTGTATTATCAACCAGGACATCAATATGAGGCAATGGAAAATCATCTTTTGGGCTAGCTTTGTTCAGATCTCGATAATCCATACACATTCGAATTCTGCCGTCCTTCTTTGGGACAAGAACGACATTTGCTATCCATTGTGGGTATTTAGCTACTTCTAGGAAACCCGCTTCTAATTGCTTCATCACCTCCTCTCGAACAGCTAAGGACATATCAGAAGTGAGCCTCCTCAATTTCTGCTTTTTAGCCTTAGTGTCTGGGAATAAGGGGATCTTGTGAGAAGCAATCCCTGGATCAAGGCCTGGCATGTCTTGATAAGACCATGCGAACACATCTATGAATTCTTTGAAGAGTTCAACCATTTGCTCTCTTTCGGGGTTATCTACTATCTTTAGTTCTCTCTTTTCTTCCTCCGTGCCCATATTTATTACTTTATTACGTCTTCATGTGGGCACATTCTATTGTCGTCGGATTCAAGGATATTTTTGTATACTTGAATGATCTCATCATCATCATACTCGTAATCATGCATATCAATGGCAACAAGCGTATCATCATTCAGGGATTCAGGAACCTCTGCGTTGGACAAGAGTTCTGAGGAAATCGACTTCCTGGAGGGTGAAAAATGAACAACGAATGAATAGAAGGAAAAATGGTAATGGATATAAATAAGTGAATTTTATTCGCATATCATTCTTTATTCATGGTTCATATAGGAGCTCGCCTAAAGGCGTATACAAAGCATAAAAAGACAACTTTTAGCTAGACATGTTACTCTAAAATGATAGAATTGAAGGTGTCCTCGAACTCCCAATTTTCCAAAGCCCTTCCAGAATCATCAGCTGAAATCCATGTGCAGGTCTTTTTGCTTATTGTTGAAACCATTGCAATAGTCGGCTTGTTTAGCACTTCAGAGGATGTCAGGAATGTCTTCCTTATGTGGGGGATTTCAAAGTGCTCGTCATCCTTCTCTATCTTCAAGCTTGCTTTCTCTTTCAATTGCATTTCCAATGGTGGTTCGTATCCTAACCCTTGGCGCTTATGATTCTCTTGCAGATTTATAGGGGATTTGATGCCTTGGAGGTGAGTGCCCAATCCTTTGCCTTGCTTAAACCCATTCTTCTCCATTATCTTGGTTACTATGGAGTTGACATTTTTAGATCCCTTGGGTCCTTCAACTTCAAAACCTTAGAAAACCATTCCTTCCTCGTGCTCGGCAGCCCCAATGTATGGAAGAGAGCTTGGCTTGCTCACCATGATTTCTTTTTCGCCCTTGATTATCACGATCTTCCCGTTATCAACGAACTTTACCTTCTGGTGCAAGGTAGAAGGTACTGCCCTAGCTGAGCATATCCATGGCCTCCCCAATAGCATAGAGTAGGACGGGTCAATATTCATAAGCTGAAAGTCTACTGTTAATGAAGTTGGTCCAATCTGTAAAGGCAAACGGACCATTCCCAACACACCTCTCCGAGTACCATCGAATCCTCTAACCACTATGTTACTCTTTTCAACCTCTGACGCCTCTACTGACAATTGCTCAAATGTGGATAGCGGTAAAACATTTAACGTTGATCCTCCATCTATCAATACTTTGGCCACAATGAACCCTTTGCACTTCAGGGAAATGTAGAGGGCTTTATACTGATCAACGGTTGATTGAACAACTTCTTCTCCTGAAAATGAGATGGTAGAGATGCCCTTGCCACATTCATAATGCTTGCAACCTTCTCCGGGGTCACACTGGACTGCACATATGCTTCATCTAGCGCCTTTTTTAGTGCATGACGATGCGGTTCAGAACTCAAGATCAAAGAGAGAATTGAGATCTTGGCCGGAGTTTTGTTCAATTGGTCTACTATGCTATATTCACTTTGCTTCATGATTTGAAGGAATTCTTCATCTTTATTTTCCATGCCTTTTAGACCAGAACTTGATGGAATATCAATATTGGTTTGTTTTCCCTTCTTCGACAATCCAATATTTTATGGCAGATAAGATTTCCCACTTCGTGTTACTCCTGTTGGGTGAACCATTATTTCGTTGCTAGCCTCGGCATCCATTACTTGTCCTGAGGGATTTTTGACAATACCTTTATACCTCCATGGTACGGCATGATTACTCTGATATGGAAAAGGGGTCGGTACCTTAATAGTCACTGTAGGCTGTTGCAATAGAGTCAAGATGGTGAAAGAGACAACATGAGAATTTCTCTTTTCATATGGTTCCTTAATAACGAACTCGACATGTCTTTTCTCCACCATGCCTACTACTTTCTCTTCTCGAGGCATATAACCTGCTACCTTTAAACAAGCATGGATATCTTCTCCTATTAGTAGAGGATCGTTGGAGAACTCAATTTCATCAACAACATTTACTTGGTTTTCATGACTTGGAAGAGGATTGGCGTTGATAGTGGAGTTGTCGTTCCTCTTCAATTGAATGTGATTAGAATCAATTAAGTCTAATACATTCCTTTTGAATGTTGCACAGTCCTCTATTGAGTGTCCCGGGGCGCCCATATGGTATTCACATCAGGCATTAGAGTCATACCAAGCGGGGAATGGTGGTTGAGGCTGTTTGTAAGTACGTGGCCCTAACAGCTGAGATTCCAAAAGTTGGCGATATAGCTCAGTATTTGTCATGCAAATCTTGCCACTGCCGACTATCTCGTTGCTGCCAATTCCTTCGTCCTCCAGCTTGACCTTGCCTATTTTGTGTCAGATCATTCTTCGTCTGTCGAAACCCATCATTACCACCTTGATGTATTGCTTGGTGTTGTCTAGTGGTTTGGATGAAACTAACATCGCCTTCCTTCTTCTTCCCATTGTTCCCCTTTTTGGTGATGCTCTCACTTTGAAGAATCCTACCGTCGCGTATGTCAGCATCGATTCGCTCACCAATCTCGATCAAACCAGAAAAATCGGTGACATGCGTCCCAACCATATATCTGTAATAAGGTTCTTGTAAAGTATGGATGAAATAAGAACTAAGCTCGGATGGTATAAGGGGAGGTTGAACTTGTGCTGCTACTGTCCTCCATCTTTGGGCATAATCTTTGAAAGCTTTAGTGGCTTTCTTGCTTATTGACTTCAGTTGTTCCCTGGTGGGGGCAGTGTCAAGATGGAACCTGTATTGTTTCATGAATACATCAGTCAAATCTCTCTATTTCTTGATCTTTGTCTGGTCAAGTTGCATGTACCATTCCAGTGCTGGCCCTTTCAAGCTCTCATAGAAGAAGAGCAGCAAAAAGGTTTCATCTTGTGACCATACAAGCATCTTGGTGCAATAGGCCTTAAGATGGTATATCGGATTCCCTGTGCCGTTGTACTTATCAAAGTCTGGCATCTTGAATTTCTTGGGAATTGAGACATGTGGTGCCAAGCATAAATCTTTTAAATCAAGTGAACCCCAAGTGTTTGGACCTTGAAGAGCTTTTAGTTGGTCTTTTACTTCACCTAACTCTTCCTTCTACCCCTCCTTTTCAGCTGATAGGGAGGGAATGTTGAAAGTGTATGTTGAATCTTCACCTGGCTGTTCCTCCTTACTGCTCGGAATTTGAGGATTATGTTTACTCTGAAGCTCTTCTACCATTTTTTCTTTCTCGCCATTTTCTGGTATGCTTATCTCAGCATTTTTCAGTGGATCAGATGTTCCTGACTCTTTTTCATTATTCTGGGCTTGAAGAGCTATAGTCAAGGTGGAAATCATTTCTTTCAAATCTGCCATTTGTGCCTCTATATGAGACATCCGATGATTCAGATTAGATTCGGCTTCACCGGGATTAGCTGCCATCTGACAACTACGTGAGCATGTGTTGTATGAATGCGCAGGGGGTAGCTGGTTAGGACGTTTAGATGGAGCAATATTGTATCACCTGCTTAGGAAGGAACAAAATATCATTAGTTTATTTAAACCTACAATTTCGAGAGGGCATGGCGAGTTATCATGACGTATTGGCATAAAGGTCTTCTAGCACAAGTATCCTCTAGCTTCCTCAGGGAATCTATTATTCCACAGGGAGAATCTAGAGTTGATCATTAAATAGGAGGGACCTTAAGTCCCATCCTAATCAAGATATTTTTATTTGGTGAGTGTTTTAGTCGGCACATAGTCTTCTGGAATGAGTATCCTCTAGCCTCCTTAGAGAACCCATTATTCCACAGGGAGAACAAGAGTTGATCATTAGATAGAGGGGATCTTGAATCCCACCCTAGCCCAAGATCTTGTTATTGATCGTAGTGATAAGCATAAAAAAATGACAGTAAAAGGAGATATGCTTTTATTTGATAATATCAAAATTTGGTTACAAGTTTGAGTTCCTCTACTATTTGATTACATAAGTTGAAAAATTCAACGATCTCTTCTGGAGGATTCAAAGGGATGATCATGCCTTCAGCGCGCTTGAATGTGCTAGCAAATTCTAGGATTCTGGTGTTAGCAAAGCTGATTAAGTTACCACACCTCTTTACCCATTCTTCTGTCACAACAACTTGTCTGTGGTAGAGGAGTTCCCAGTTGGCTAAAACTTTCCTTTCATGATTTAGTTTGTCCACGAGGCTCTGGATGGTTTCAGTGCTACTAGCCCTTACAGCAACCAATTCACCCTTCTTGTTTTCTAGGAGTTGAGTAAGAATATCAACTTCCCCTTGCAATTTCTTAAGAGGGGCATTGTCTTGCAGCTTCTCTTCGAGCAACTCTTTTGTTGTAGTCATCTTCAATAGTCGAACTCTATTATTCTTCATTTGCCTATCGTTCTCTTGCATAGCCCTTTTTAAGCTTTTGTTTTCTTCTTCCAGCTTCATGATCCTTGAGCGTTCTTCTAATTCTCTTCTCTTTCTCTTTTCTGTCAGTTTTTCTTGAAGGGATGTACATTTATCTTCTAACTGACTCATCTTTCTCTTATTTTGTGATCCCATCATAGACAACTCCTCCAGCTCCTTTTCTCTTGTTTCCAGACGCCTTGCCAACTCTTTGTTTACTTCTTGGGCATCATTTCCTAACAAAGGATCTTGGGGGGAATAATATGGATTGGCTCCTTTGATTCTGTCCTTGAGCCAGTCCTTATAGCCCGGAGTTGCACCTATTTCTCGCTTCCCCAGCTCAGCCTTTCCCTTGTATGCTATCTTGCTCCAAGCTTCTTTGATTTCTCGACATGAGTCCTTCCCATTATCTTCTCCGTATGTGAAGTGTATGGCTTGCACTTCTTCTTGAGAGGGAACTTTTTGCCGAAATGCTAATTGCCTTAATGCTAAAGAAGGGTTGTAGTTAATACATCCTCTTGGTCCCATGAGAGGCACATTAGAAAAGTCCCCGTAGTGATGGATGATCTCTTCATCCTCCCACCATTCTATTTTCCAGAAGAGAGAATCTTCTGTTGACTGTGAGAACTCCTTCCTCCAATCATTTTTGCTTAATTGAAGATGATTGAAAGCCATAAGTGGATTAGTAAACTTGTCATGCCTTTCCCGGAAGTACTTCTTCTTTCCATATACGTGACTCAGCATCCATACCTTAAGCAATGCAAGACAACATTTTATTCGACCTTCCTTCTTTAGGTGGCATTGAGATAATGACATGTAGGTCTCTGCTAAAACTACGGGTACCGGGTTAATTTGGTAGTGTTCGACTAATTGAAAGACACTGATAGCTCCCAAGTCGATTATTCCCGCTGATGAAGGAAAGAGGATCATGCCATAAATAGCCAAGGCAAAAACCCTACAAAAACTCTCCCAATCTTTATTTTCTGCAAATCTTGCTAAGCGAGCTTCCACTATGGTCCTTTTAATCCCCTTGACCTGTCCAGTGCCTACAATCTGTACTTCTTCCATGTGAACCCCTAACAGCTTCGCTATTCCTCCCTGAGAAGGTAACCAGCCTGGATAATGGTAGATCTTATCACTCCTCTTAATTGGCATCCTAAGGATTTCCCCGTATTCTTCAAGGGTTGGGGCTAGTTGAAAATCGGAGAAAGTGAAGCATCACAAAGAGGCATCCCAATACTGGCCCAGTTCAATGATAGCCTCATTATGCACAGGCACGTGTAATAAATCAATGATATTTCCATACTTCTTCATGAAACCCAATTTGACTGAACCTTGGATGTAGCGACTTAATCGAATTAGGCCTTCAAGTGGTTCTGCTCCAGTAGTCAGTCTGATGCCCTTCCCTCTATATACCTTTCCTGTAGGAACTTGATTTAAACTTGGTTTTTGTGCCATTTAACCTTTATGCCAAATTTTTGGTTGTCGGATAACTCGTTTGCCCTTCATTAAAGAAAAGAGAAGGAAGAGTCAGAAAGTATTTTCAAATGCATGCTATGCAGATGATTATATGTGCTTTCTAGCCTTGATATGAGTGATGGACATTTGGAAAAAGAATTTCACCTCCTCAAGAGATCTATTACCTCATAGGGAGAATGAAGTGCCCATTAACCTGCGAATGTCCCAAACCATCACGCGGCTAAGGGTTTTTTTTTTTAAATGATGATCATGTCCAAGACCCATATCAAATGAAAAATGCTAATAGATGATGCAAGGCTACCTCATGAGACGTGAAAGAGTGACGACTTAGACTTCAAGTTTTGATATGGGTGATGGACATTAAGAAAAAGAACTTCACCTCCTCAAAAGATCTATTACCTCATAGGGAGAATGAAGTGCCCATTAACCTACGAAGGGCCCAAACAATCACGCGGTTAAGGGTTTTTTTTTTAAATGATGATTATGTCCAAGGCCCATATCAAATGAAGTTAAAATGCTAATGGATGATATAATGATGCCTTATGAGTCCTAAAGGGTTATCCCTCATCGAGATGTTTTCTAACATGATTAATGTGATGAGATCATGGTCTTTTAGGGTCATAGACCCTTAGACTAAGGTTAGCTATCTAATGCATACACCGCCCTTATGATGTATCTTTATGTGGAATGATGCTAGATACATACTCAGGTGAAGCGACAGTTAGTCACTTGATCCTAGGGGTTCCATTGATTATGCATGGATGACAATAAAGATTATTAACAATAAATAAATATATGCCCTCCAGTGTCCTATTTTAGGAATGACCCTAGGTTAGTAGTATCTATCCTAAGAAAGGCAGGTACTAACTAATTGGGCAGGTCTATAATTTCTACTAATAGGTGTAATGGTTTCAAGGTGGTTCTAATTCTCACAGATAAAGGTCTCCTAACTGCCCCCATCGTAAAGATGAAGACCCCATTTAATGAAGTTGACCTTTAGGGGGTTCTGAAAATCCCACAGGGATCAACCTCATCAAATGAGTAACAGCTAGGATGAAGTCTTCACAGTAACCTCAGGGGGTTCTTAAAACCCCACAGGGAGACCGCTAGAAACTTCCACTCACCTAAGGAACTCACAGACCCGGGTATAGGGCCCAAAATGTGTGTGAGGAGAATAGTGTATGTGTTCAATGTGTGTGGAGAGCATACCAACCTATGGGCCTAGGTTCTACCCAACCCTCATATGCTAACCAGATCACAAGATAGATAGAAAAATAAAAAAACAAACAAATAGATGAATAAGGAATTTAATAAATAAAAAGAACTATTCACAAAAAAAAACAAATAAGAAAAAGGGTAATTAAAATAAAATTAGGGCTAAATTATTTTTAAACACTTAACTTAGACGGGCTTGACTCTCAAACTATCCCCAGTGGAGTCGCCAAGCTGTAGCGCCCGGAATTTAGAAAAACATGGAGCCGCCACCAAAATTTTAGAAAAAAGGATAATTTTGGAAACCTTTTTAAAAATGGAAACTAATCTACAAAAACCATTTAGGGTTCGGGAGTCGATTGTGTGTGGGGAAGGTGTTAGGCACCCCACAACACCCATTCATGAGAATGGTTACCCTAAGTTAATTATTTAAAAATACTATGGCCTTTAACTTTATTATAATTACCCAAATAAAGACAAAAATAAATGAAAAACTGAAGGAAAAAAAAAAGGAACCTTTATTTACAAAAAGAAAATAAGAAAAAATATATTTATTTAAAAAAAAAAAGAACATTTATTTACAACAAGAAAATAGAAAAAATATATTTATTTACAAAATTGGACTTGACCTAGGATGAAAACCTAGGGCCTACGTATCCTTTAGAAGGATCAAAGCCCACGTAGTTCGAGGGGGTAGAAAAGCGTGTCACTTGGTTGGTGATTTTTAGAAAAAGTGTTCATTTAATTTATTTGAGAAAAATAAGTTTTTTATTTGGTTTGTATTTTTTATTTTTTTTTAGAAACGTTTTTTTTTATTTATGAAAGAACTTCTTTTATTTTTCATGAAAGAAAGTTTTGCCATTTTATTTTCATTTATAAAAATGTGTTAAAATATTTTTTTTTAAAGAGGACCTAAGAAAGGAATAAAGAAAAAAGAAGAAAAAGTAACACAAGTTAAACAAAAAGGAAGTCAAAGGTGAGGAGAATTATACGTACCTTTTTCCTTTTGAACCCCGCTACAACAAGAAATAGGGTGATAGAACTACATAATAAACAAGAGGCAAGTACAATTATATTGTCTATATTTATTAAGCATATAACACCTAATATCATAAGAAAATAAGACATCACATACCTCTTGCCTATATATGAGATAATTCAGTTGGACAATAAAATGCAAATCCACAAGACCACAATGAGCTAAAACACGTCCAGCAACATCATAATACAAAGTAAAGCAATGTAATGCATATTGGCTAAAGTCATAGTGCATGAATGATGAAGTAAGCATGAACCAAGGGATATAGATGGAAGAGAGAAAAACGAGATGTAAAAGTGAAATCAAAGAAAAGGATGAAAACTCAACCACTGACCTTATCTCCTTGCTCTCCCAAAATTCTCGTCCCCTTTGCTTCAACACTTGCACTCCTATTTATAGTCTCAAGGTAGGGTTTTCTTCGTAAATGCTCCCTTTTTTATTTTTTTTTATTTTATTTTTCGTTTTTTTGATTTTTTTGTATTTTATGTTAAGAACTACCTAACTTAACCCAATCACCATCAATGGAGATTTTTTTTTATTTTCGTTTTTTTTTAATTTTTTTGTATTTTCTATTGATAAAACTTCCTAACTTGACCTAATTACCATTAGTGGAGATTTTTTCGTTTTTAATCTTTTTTTCATTATTCTCCCCACAAGTAACTTCCTAATTTAAACCTATCAACATAAATGAGATTTTTTTATTTTTTATTTTTCGTTTTATTTATTTATTATTTTCCCTTAATGAATGACAATGCCAATCATATCAATTAAGGGATTTATTTTAATTTTCATTTTTTTTAAATTTTTTCCTTTCAATGATGATTGCCTATTTATACACCAATCATCATCAATAGGAGGATTTCCGTATTTTTTCTTATTTTCGTTTTTTTTTATTTTTTCTTTCAATGATGATTGTCAATTTGGACACCAATCATTATCAATTTTTTTGTATTTTTTTTTAGTGGGGCCCGGACAAAATAGGGTGTTCACAGCATTTGTGTCATTTCCTTTTAATTAATATCAAAAGGACAAATCAAGTAATAGCACATTTATAGTATTATGAATATTAAAAATGCTATTTTGTTCTTTCCTATTTTTAAAGTTCTTTTTGTGGGATTTTCCCAAGAATTTAACCTGTGTTTAAAGAAAGCAGAAAAAAATAATGTCTTTTTCATTTTTACCTGTGACAAAGTTTTCACTATTGCAGGAGGGACATGCAGGAATTTTGATGTAAGGAAAAACTATTTATGTCGATTTTTAAAAATTTTGACGCATATAGAATTTATTTTTTTAAAAAAAACTAGCACAACAAACTCAATAATAAACTGTAATGATAACAAATATAGGAACTAATAAATAATGCTACCACCCTTGTTTGTTGTTAGTATAAGATTTAGTTTATTATTTCAATTTGAACTACAAATTTGATCTTATATTAAGAATTAATCTATAAACTAGATTTTATATTAAAGACTGGAGGTAGTAATTAATAAACTTGACGTATCCTGATGGATGTACTGATACAACCAATTAATTTTCCTTTTTTAACATAAGGTTTCAATGCAATGGATAGATTAGCCAAGCATCAAAGAAGGGCTTTATATTGGCAAAGCTAGCTTGTTGAGATGTGGAGGCCGCCAATGCAAAATAATAGAAAATGTGAAGCCGATGGGTAGGCAACTCAAAAGGCTAACATTTTTTCTGAGGTAAAGCTTGAACCTGTCCCAAATCAACAGAAGTTACCAAAGCATTTTCCAAAGAGTTACTTTTAAAGTATTTCAATGAGCATATCAATAAAAAAAGAACACCACATACACAAAAAGAAAATTACATTAAGGACTCAAAAAATACAAGGCAGTAAAGGAAAACCATAAAGTTAAGTGAAAGACAAAGCTATTAGTGTTGGATGGAATCCATATATACTTTCCTTCATTCCCAAATCAGTCAAGGCTATAGCCATAGATTATTCATATCAAATTTTGAATCATGTGTGTTTTTAAGTTTTAAAGTTAGAGGGTGAGCTTTATAGCAATGGTAAAATTGTTGCCATGTAACTTAGAAGTCACGGGTCCAAATATTGGAAACAATCTATCTACTTCTGGTACAAGGCTGAATACATCTATCCCTCCATGGACATCACCTGGTGGTAGCCTTGTGCACACCAGGCTACCCTTTTTTTTTTTGGAAAATTGAAATAACTAGCTACAATTTACATAGGAAACCCCAAATCTACAAAAAGAGATTTTGGTATTTATTTTAATGACATGAAAAAAGTTAATGGGGAATAAAAGCAAGAGTGAGGAGAAAGGGTAACTAGCTAATTCAACATAACTTTGAGGCTGAAATGTCATCCCTGCCCTTGTCACTTGACAAGCTTTCATTATATATAGGGCAATTACAACGACCAGTTTTATGCAGCACATTTACTTTTCACTTTTACGTTTCGAGAGGTGGGGAGAGAGAGAGAGATGGCATTGCTACAAGTTAGAAAGATGGAGACTGATGTGCCTATCAAGGCTACAGCAAAACAGTTTTATGAAGTTTTCTGCAGTAGAACTTTCCACATCGCCAACGTTTGTCCTGAAAAAGTCCAAGGCATTCACATTCATAAAGGCGAATGGAGCTCTCAAGGATCCATCATCTACCGGAACTACGTCAATGGTAACCACTTAATCTTTCATATCTATATATATATATATATATAACGTTCCTTTTGTTTCTTCTTTAACAATCTCATCTACAAACTAATAAGGCATAAAAAGAACACAACTCCACTTGCACTAAAAAAACAGCAAATTACTGACAAAATCCATCCCGCCACTAAAGTTTACATGGCAAATTGGTTTACCGATGGAATTTAACAGAATTGCTGAAGGAATTTTCCATCGGATGGAATTTACTGACAAAAAATTCTGCCGGTAAATTTACCAACGGAATTTACCAACAGAAATTATAAAGATGCTAGACAGTACTCTCTAATAAAGCATAAATAATTCTAGATGCTCTACAGCATCATTGTTAAACTCATGAGTTGACTCTCAGAGTTTATCGTTTTTACGTTTCTATCTTATAAAATCATGTTGAGTTGCAGGTTAACTTGTGCTAGCTGTAAATTCTATTAAATTCACTAGTTTACATACCGAGTTTACAATTTTTACATTTCCAACTTACAAAATCGTATTAACTTACTCTTAAATTCGTATTAACATTTTTTATTTTATCATGCTCAATGACTTTATGCAAAAATTTTATAGAAATTTCTTTGTTAAGTATGATAAATTATGAATATTGATGGATTTAATTTTAATTATTTAGATTTAAATATATTTAGGTCAAATTGTGGTCATTTTTATATATTAATTATTTAACTATACATTATTAATACATATTTAATGATAAAAGTAAACTCTTACAATTTTACTATTCGAGTTCAAGATATGAGTTTACATTGCTGTTACGAGTTTGCTTAAACTCATAAGTTTGACAACCTTGCCCCACAGTGCCAAGTATAAGTTTAAATAAAATATAAGTATGTCAATGGCTTCAACTTGTTGAAAGAAAGGAAAAGCAATTTTAGCGTCATTGGTGTGGGAGGGCTTTTAACGTCGGTTTTAAAAGGGACATTTATTCAAGAGAACTTGTTTTGTCCACATTTTGATGTTGGTGGACAAGCATATGTGTGTTGGTTAAATAACGCAACCGAGGTGGAATGTGAATTTCCATGTTGATTAACTGACTTGTTGTGATGACATATTTGGGTTTGTGAAACATACATAAGGGAAAAAGTGTGTGGCGAAGGACCTGGTGGAATCAATAGATAAAGAGAACAACAAGATAACATTCAAAGTGTTAGAAGGAGATTTGATGGAACACTACAAAAGCTTCAGAGTTACACTCCAAGCATTGCCTCAAGAGAAAGCAAGTGTTGTTCATTTGACCTTAGAATATGAGAAGCTCAATGACCACTCTCCTGATCCTCACAACTTTCTTCAGTTAGTCATTAATATCAGCAAAGAACTCGATGCTCACCTTGTGGCTTAACAAGACAAACAGCAGCCAACTAACCCAATAAATATATGTGTGTGTTGCAGTAATAATATAAGGTAAATAAAACTTGATGAATGAAGACGATCTTGATCCTTGTGAGTGACCAACAATCTCTTATATGTTCATTCGGTGACAAGTGACTCTTCTCACTTCACTTTGTGATCTCTGCTTTGGCTAGATTAAGATCTCAATTACTGCTTGTATGTAATGTGTGCCATTTTGTATTTGTGTGATTGTTTTGACTGAATTTATTTTACTTTCTGTCATTTAGTTAACACTTAAAAGGGAACTCTTAGATATTTAAACTTATATATATAATATAATTTTATTGAATTTTAAATTAGAAAAATTCTTTTGGTGCTAAGTGGATTGATGAGCACTGAAGGAGCATATCAGCTTATGCCTTGATAACTTCTTTTAAAAAACCAAGGATTGTAATATAAAGTACAATCCCAGATCGTCTCTTAAGGAATATTTTATTAATTACCTAACAACTAATTGTGATGATTGGTGAAGATGGCGTTGTCAGCTTATATATATGCTTTGGTAACTTCTTCAAAAATAACTAAGGATTGATCATCTCTTGAGGAGCATTTTATTAATTACCTAGAAACTAAGTGCAAATGATTGGCATGAAATAAGTTAAAAAAGATTTTGAGTTTTTTATCTAACAACTAAATTGCCATTAAACTAAAATGCTTTAAAGACTACTATTTTTAAATTTTTGGAATAAAAGTGGAATGGAATGGAAATTGGTTTTTAAAAGTATGATCAAACATCTTAAAACAATGAATTTTATCTATCATTGTTTCAAAAAATAATTGGAGTGTGCTAGCTTGACAAAGATGCCCAAAAGAGCCTTTGAGCTAGCTTGAGTTAAGTGAATTAATTCCTCTACATCGGGTAGAAATTAATCCCTCTAACCGAAACCCAATTTAAGTACTAGCAATTTGAATCAATAAAATGTAATGACACAAGAACCAAGAGTCCTTGCATTACAATCACAATTAAATATTCATAATAACTTCAAGCGAAAACTATACCAAGTCAATTATAAGAAGTCACTACGAATGAAGCACAAGGTGTCAAATACGTAACATAAAAATCAAAATAAATCCAATCTCTGAAATTGTATGAAACCTCAATACAAAACATCAAACCATCATAATAATCAAACCTAAACCTATAATTCAATTATTGAAATGGTAATAGTAGGGAATCAGATAAACAAAACTCCCCTATGAAGATCCAAACTCAAGAATCAACCCCTTCCTCTAGGAGAAGGGAAATAGCCACTGCTAGCCATCAAAACGTCACCAAACAAGTTCAAGATTCCATACATTGAAGAACACCAATTAAGTAACCAACTAACACTAATTTAAAGAAGATTTGTAGCTGGATATGAACCCAAAATCAGAGAACCCCGGCTGTGATGAGTTAAGAAATAGAGGAGTCACAAACTGAGATTGTGGAAGGAGCTCGTTGTAAAAATGGAGTTTCGATGGTGAAATGGCATATAACCGGAAGTAGTAAAGGGTGTATAATCGCCCGCGAAGCTCCGGCGCTAATGTCACTCTCAAGCTCTGTGTTCTCTTTCGGCTTCACCAAGCTCACCCTTCAAGCTTGTCTTCTGACACCTCTATCTCTCTCAGCTCCACCCCATGCTCGCCGCCACACCTGGAGCTTCTCTGTGTCTTGCCTCAACTCCCTGCAATTTCCACCAAGAAGAAGCTCCAAGCCTTCGAGCCTCCCACAAGCTACTCCGTGCTTGTCTGTCTCTCTTTTCGGCCTCCAAGAGCTTCCTCTCTAAACTAGCCGCAAGCTTCTGAGATGAACCTATACTCTCACTGGCGACGGAAAGGAATGTGAGGGTGAAGTGACGGTCACTGGTGAGGATGGAGGGTGGCCAAAGTGGTTGGTGAACAATGAAGGTGGTAAAGGTGGACAAAGGTGATGGTGATGAGAGGGAAGGTCGATGGTGTTATTCCCGCGGAGCTGAAACTCCTTCTCGTCCAACTTCATTTCTAGTATTCATGAAGAAGAGGAAGAAGAAGTAGAAGAAGCTGGTCAGATCTCCAACTTAATTAAACGGATCCCTTGGTCAAAACATGCGTTTTGACTAAGGGACTATAATGACAGATTTAAAATTTTTTGGAGTGACTAAACTGCAAACTTGAAAACTTTCATGAAATGTCATGAAAGTTTTAATGACATGAAACGTCATCCCTGCCCTCTCTCACTTGACAAGCTTTCATTATATATAGGGTCATTGTAGCGACCAGTTTTGTGCAGCACATTTAGTTTTAGCTTCTAAGTATCTGTAGAAAGAGAGAGAGATGGCATCCCTGCAAGTTAGAAAGATAGAGACTGATGTGCATATCAAGGCCATAGCAAAGCAGTTTTATGATGTTTTCTGCAGCAGAACTTTCCACATCGCCAACGTTTGTCCTAAGAAAGTCCAAGGAGTTGACATTTACAAAGGTGAATGGGGCTCTCAAGGATCCATCATCTACTGGAACTATGTCAAAGGTAATTAATTAACCAATTCATCTTTCACCTACATCATCATATCTATATATAATATCATTATTTTTTCTTCTTCAAGAATCTCGTCTATATATTGACAGGTATAAAAAGAACACAGCTCCACCTTTTTTGGTAATTAAAATATGCACTTCTTAATTATAACTTCAAGTGTTTATATTATATTACAAGTCTCTAGTGTGTGTAGCTTCAGACATGAGCTCTAATTTTTCCGTAGGTTATGTTTTTGTCAGAAATAAGTGCCAATAGTACTCTTTTGTTACGCATAATTAACACTAGATGTCCCACATACAACAACAACAACAACAAAGCCTTATCACACTAGGTGGGGTCAATTACATGAATTGTACAATGCCATTGGAATAAACCAAATATTTAGATATATTATTAACCAAAAGATCCCCACTCAATAACCTTATTGTGTATTCGCTTTAGTCTTTTTCTCGCTCTTTTTAGAGGTCTCTATACTGCTTGATCAATCCTCCTCACCGATGCATCTAATGGCCTTCTTTAACTATGTTTAAACCACCTCAAATGACTTTCTACCATTGAGTTAAAGCCTTTAGTTGCCTCAGTTAAATCAAAATAAACCAAATTATATAGTGAAGGGCACAACTTGGGTCGTGTTCTCTTAAGGAGCCTTTTACTTAATTCCTAATCTAAACTAAGTGACAAAAAACATTAAGATGGGTTTAAAATTGCTTTCTTTTCTTGTTAATAATGAAAAATAACATAGACTACTATTTTTTTGGGTTTTTGAGAAATTGTTGAGATAATTAATGAAATTGTGATTTTAAAAAATTGATGATGAATGCTTCTTGGAAAAATGGAATATAGGTTATCCTTGCTCAAAATGATTTGGGAGTTAAACCACTCACTAAGTTAAAAATTAAACCTTAGCAACTCGCTAAGTCTAGTGATATTAATTAGTGATTACCCCTAGAACTCTAGCTAGATAATTACCTCTTAATACACTATTAAATACCACTTAGTATGCAATTTAGGATTGGATTTATGCAACTTGTTCCCTTATACAATGAACACTCAACTGAGATATTCAAACAAAATTAAAGCAGTCATAATACTCATTCAAACTATGAAAGAATAGCACAACCACATTAAACCAAAAAGGGAATATAGAAATTTAAAACTCAAGCCACATAATCCAAATCTAAATCACAATTGTTTAATCCAAACTAAGATAAACAACTTGCAATCTCAGTAAATTAACCATATAACATGAACTCCTAACTCAGGAAATCCGTTACATAGCTAAATCAAAAGATTAAAACAAATAACTCCCCTGAATATATCTCTGGAGCTCAAACCAATCTTCCATCTCCAATAAGCACAAAAGGATTTAGCCTCTTATCATGAAATTCATCACAGCTACAACTTTTTGAAGGCACCAAGAATCCATGAAACTGAGGTGGAAGGAATAGACTAGGGAAGGAGGCAGACGATGTTGGTGATAGGAAGCAATTCTTGTTCTCTCTCTCTCTCGTTCTGCGGCTACTCATCTTTAAAGTGCCGATGATCTCTTTCAAAGGCTCTCAATCTTTTTTTTTATTCATTTATTTTTTTCCTTCAATCTGAAATCTCATTAGAATCCCTCTATTTACGCCAGAATTCTTATGGGAATATGTTCAAACCAGATCTCCCATGAATCAGCTGCCAAAAGAATCAATTCCAGCGGTTATTTGCAACTTTTTGGACCAAAATGGAATTTTAGAATTTCAGGGTATTGTTCTGTAATTTTCTCTGATTTTTTTCCTTGACAAAAGAATAGCTCCAGTGGAGATCCTTAGAATTTTGGACCCAACTGGTATTTTAGAAATTCGGGGTCCTTTTCTGTAATTTCTGCTTATATGTTCTCCACTAAAAGTTAGGGATAATATTACAGAAAGAGACCCCAAATTTCTGATACAATTCCCATCAACCACATATAGAATTTCTTTTTCTTCATTAGTCCTTGTGCATCTTTACTTTTTGATCTTTCATCTCCAACTTTAAAAAATGACCTACAATTCAAATCAATATCTTGTAATATCTTCATTCAAAATTCAAATTTTAAAGAATGATCACAAAATTATAACAAATATATCTGTTTAAGATTTATTTTCATATAATCATCTTTAATTCATTTTAATCATAATAAATGCTATTTAGCCCAAAATTAATGATAAAATCCCTAAATAAGATATTAAATATTATGATATATCAAATTCCCCCACACTTGGACCTTTGTACTTCTGAACAAAAATTATCAATTCAAAGCCATCCAAGATGAACATCAATACAATTTAAAGATAAGCTATCTCATAGAATGAAAAACAATAAATCGATTAATTAAACTCCACAACTAGCATAAGTCATAGAACAAAGCAATGCAAAGGGATTAGTCCACTACACAATCAAATATAATTGAAATAAGCATAAGAGAGCTATCTAGGATATTAGTGTTTACGCTCAACTCTCCTCATTAGGGTCATCTCGCTCTGGCTCACTTAACTATCACCTTACTATAGGATTGTAACAACTCTAACACCTCTACTGTTAACAACAATAACGTAACGAATCAAGAGGACTTTCATGGGTTGTAATGATGGAGAAGGCCACATGAAATAATTAAGAAAGAAACAAGTGTTATGCACGTATATAAACTAATAATCCATCACTTAGCATCCAATTTACCACTTGAGGTGCATATGATTATCATATTGTCATTTATAGAGATTCCCTTGAATTGCCTTATTTGAATGATTTTTTTCCCTTTTTTTCTTTCTTTGTTTTTTTTTGCTGCTTTTTTTTTTCATGTTTTACACTCTCTTTTTTTCTCTTTTTTTTCATTTTTTCCCACCATTTTTCTCTCTCTTTTTCTTTTTTTTTCTCTCTTTTTTTTTCAATATGTATATACATGACAATTCGACGTTCATAGAATCAGGGGTGATGACAATTCACTTATAACAAAATAGGATGCAAATATACGTAGATGATATACATGTGCATAACAACTTAATGAATGGCTCAAAGGGGTAAACAATGGATGATTTGAAAGGCTTGTGTTTTAGTTAAAAGGGTAGAATCGAATGCCTCTATCCTTTTCATCACATTAACGTAAATACAGCTTTGACACAGAGTTGAGACAAGTTCTAGAAGATGAAAAGCTAAGAAAGCATGCACACATACAAAGAAAAAATTTAGGCTCAAATAACCTTCCAATAAGGGCTTTTCTCAAATGCTTACCAAAACATTCAACTGCATAACAAACTAACCATAAAGCATTTACTCAGCTATTTCTAATGATAGAATTAAGAACAACAACTAATCAAAACATTGCAATTAACCATAATCAAGCTCAACTCTCAAATCCACCAATGAATTTGGACAAACTTCCATTTTCCAAAACATTCCAATACCAAAAATCCAAATGCAGGGTTTTTTTTCCTTTCAAAACACACTCTCCCCCACACTTACTCAATACATTGTCCTCAATGTATTCAAGGAATACAATGCAACAATCTAATTAATATTGAATGTAAGAGAAAGTGAGGATGGCATGATAAGAGAACCAAGGAAACATAGGGGGTCTTATTGAATTTAAACACTAAAATACTAATTTGGAGATGTCCCTCCCTCACACTTATCTCAAGCATTCATGTTCAACAAATTTCACAAGCAATTAGATACATGATATGAGAGATTGAGCGAGGAAAGGGACAACCTGGCCCCAAGGCGGCTCGACACTATCATGGTAGAGCTTGAGGAGATTACCATTGACTTTGAACTTTGATCCGCTAGCCTCATCCAATAGCTCTACTATTCCAAAATCATGCACCTTGGTGAATATGTATGGCCCTTCCCACCTAGTGTTAAGTTTTCTAGGCTTGAGTGCAAATCAGGCCTTGAAGCGTAGAACCTTGTCACCAACTTTGAAGTGTTTTCTCATAATATTTTGGTCATGTAGATGCTTGGTTTTCTCCTCGTAGATGCGAGAGCTCTCACAAGCTTATAATCAAATCTCCTCCAGTTCCTATAGTTGCAGCTTCCTCTCTAAGCTAGATTCTTCTATATCCATATTGCACATTTTCACTGCCCAATAAGTCTTATCCTCCAACTTTACTAGAATGTGACATGCTTTCCATAGATAAGCTGGTAAGGAGACATCCCTATTGGTGTCTTAATGGCAGTTCTGTATGCTCATAGTGCTTCTTCCAACCTTGAGCTTAAATCTTTTCTTGAAGGCTTAACAATATTTTCTAAAATTTGCTTGACCTCTCGGTTGCATGTTTCTGCTTCCCATTCATCTGTGGATGATAAGCAGTGGACATTTTGTGGGTAACTCCAAGTTTAACAAGTAGGTTATTGACAACCCTATTACAAAAATGGGTACCTATATCACTTATTATAGCCCTTGGCACTCCAAATCTATAAAAGATGTTAGTTTTGAGAAACTTGGAGGCCATTTGGGCATCATCTTTTCTAGTAGGAATGGCTTCTACCCACCTAGAGAGGTAATCTACAACTAATAAGATATAAGTAAACCTAGATGATGTTGGAAAAGGGCCCATAAAGTCTATACCACATACATCAAATACCTTACAAAAGAGCATGGGTGTTGTGGCATCTCATGCCATTTACCTAACCCCCCAAACCGTTGGCATTGATCACATGCCTTACAATATAATATGCATATTTAAACAGGGTAAGCCAGTAAAACCCAGCCTCTAACACTTTCCTAGAGGTTTTATTAGTGCTAAAGTGTCCACCACATATAATTGAATGTCAAGAGAAAGGATGGACTGGAATTCTTCTTCAGGTATACATCTTTGAATTATTTGGTCACTACACATTCTCTACATGTATGGTTCATCCTAGACATAGTATTGGGCTTCTTGCTTTAATTTCTGTACCTGAAACAGAGACAACTATGTAGGAATCAATCCTAATACTAAATAATTAACCAAGCCAGCAAACCATGGTTCTTTTAATTCCACAACACACAAAGCAATATCAGAAAAATCATCACAGACTAAAGCAGAACAATCAACTCCCCTTGTATCGTGAGGAAGCCGACTGAGGTGATCCGCTACATGATTCTCTGCTCTGGCTCGATCCTTGACCTCAATATCAAATTCCTGCATAAGAAGAGCTTAGCGAAGCAGTCTTGGCTTAGACTGTGGCTTTTTGAACAAATATCTGATAGTTGCATGGTCTAAGAAGACAACAACTTTAGAGTTGATTAGATATGATCTAAATTTATCCAAGGCAAACAAAATTGCAAACAACTCTTTCTCAGTAGTTGTGTAATTAATCTGAGCACTGTCTAATGTTTTAGAGGTATAAGCTATGACCTTGGAGACCTTACTATCTCTTTGGCCAAGGATTGTTCCAATAGCACTATTGGACGTATTACAAGACAACTCAAATGCAAGTTCCCAATTAGGAGGAGCCAAAATAGGAGGAGTGACTAACCTATGTCGCAACTCATCAAATGCTAGCTTTAACTTATCATTAAAAACAAAATCCACATCTTTTTGTAGTAACTTTGATAAAGCCAGTGCAATTTGACTAAAATCTTTTATAAAACGTCGGTAGAAACCAACATGCCCTAAAAATGACCGAAGGTCCTTAAGTAAAGATGGTTAGGGCAATGATGAAGTCACCTCAATTTTTGCCTTGTCAACTTCAATACCTTTTTGAGAAATCAAAGGTCCAAGCACTATGCCCTGAGTTACCATAAAATGACATTTTTCATAATTCAAAACAAGTTTCTTCTCAATGCATCATGCTAAGATATGATCAAGACTAGTCAAGCAAGCATCAAATGAGTCACCATAAACAATAAAGTCATCCATAAAAACATCTATGCAATGCTCAAAGAAATCATAAAAGATTGACATCATGCAACGTTGAAAAGTATCAAGAGCATTATAAAGACCGAAAGGCATCCTCCTATAAGCAAAAGTTCCAAAAGGGCAAGTAAATGTGGTTTGCTCTTGATCCTCAGGAGCTATGGGGATTTGAAAGTACCTAGAGAATATATCTAAGAAGCAGTAATGACTCTTTCCCGCTAATCTCTCTAGCATTTGGTCAATAAAGGGTAGAGGGAAATGGTCCTTCCTAATGGCATCATTAAGTTTTCTAAAATCAATACATACCCTCCAGGCATTTTGTATTGTAGTAGGAATCAATTCATTTTGCTCATTCTTAACAACAGTAAGCCCACTCTTTGGAACCACATGAACAGGACTAACCTACTCACTATCAGAAATAGGATATATAATCCTAGCACTAAGTAACTTAGTAACCTCTTTCTTTACAACATCTAAGATCAATGGCTTAAGTCTCCTTTGGGGTTGTCTAACAGGCTTAGAACCCTTATTCAGTAAAATCCTATGAGTACATATAGATGGACTAATCCCTAGGATATTAGCTAATGTCCAACCAATGGCTTCTTTATTCTTCCTAAGCACACAGAGCAATCTAGCCTCTTCATCATAAGACAAAGCAGTAGAAATACTTACAGGCAGTTTATCATCATGCTCAAGGAATGCATACTTAAGATTAGGAGGCAAAGGTTTCAATTTAAGGATAGGGGGTTGAACAGTAGAAGGGATTAGTTCAGGGGGTTCAAAAGAGTAAAGAGAACTTCCCTTTTTAACCTCATGTGGTTGGTGTGCATTAAGCTCCTTTGCATTCATCTCTTGTTCCTTCACCTTCCCAAGTGTTGAGTCAACTTGAGGTTGACTAATAGCAACAACAAACTTAGGTTTATCATCCTTCATACCTGGATCACAGTTAGAGAGAATATCCTTCAAATATTTTAAGGTATGAGGAGAAATAAAAGATTTAGGAGCAGTGGCAAGAGAATAAGTCTCTTTAAGCCTGTTATTCTTAGACAAAGGTTGTTGCTGTTGCAGATCAAGTACATGAGAGGGTGGAACAGCTAGAAGGAAGCTCTCTTTGTCTTCTTAGTTATGAGAGCTATTGCAGTCACTTTCAGCTATTTTCTCAGTTTCTACCCTATTACAAGTATCTGCACACTCAAGAAGCAAACCTTTTTCTAAATCATAATCAATTGCAAAAGTGGAGTATGCATCATCAGAAGAAAAAATGTAAACTTGTGAAGTAGAAAGAGTGCAACTGATATCAAAATTAGGGCAAGTCATGTCACTAACACAAGCATCAGAAAGAGAATGTATAGAAGGGAGAGGAGAAAAATATGCATCATAAGCAGCTATGTCATCATCAAGCTCAAAAGAATCATGTTCAGCATGCATATGGAAACAATAATTATCATGCAAGCTCAATTCATAATCATCTCTAGCATCCTCAATGGTCAAATCAATAGCATTAACACCTAACAAGGAATAATCCTCATAAGGGTGTTTCATTGCCTCATACATATTAAAACAAATTTTATGATCCCCAACCTCCATGGTTATTGCACCTTCCTTCATATCTATGATGGTGTTTGCTGTTCTAAGAAAGGGCCCACCTAGAATGAGGGTCGAATCACGAGTTAATTCACTAGACACATCTAGGACATAAAAGTCAGTGAGGAACACAAGATCTTTCACTTTGATTAAGATGTCCTCTAAGACGCCATCTAGATGCCTAATTGACCTATCAGTTAGTTGTAACACAACACCAGTAGGCTTAATAGCTTTGATCCCTATAGCAGTATAAACAGACTTAGGCATCACATTAATTACAGGCCCTAAATCTAACAAAGAAGATTTTAATGGTCCTATGGTACAAGGAATGGTATAGGCACCAAGATCTTGGCATTTTATGGGAATTTGAGGCTTAAAGATGGTGGACACATTAGAACTCAATTGGACTCTTTCATTAGGCCTGAATTTTCTCTTATTTGTGTAAAGATCTTTAAGAAACTTATAATATGCAGGCATACTTTTAATCATCTTGAGAAAAGGCATATTCACTTCTAACTTACTAAAGAACTCAAACATTTTTTTTTCAGTTTTATCATCATGCAACTTCTTACTTTTAAGGTAAGCTTTAGGGAAAGGAATATCAAAAATTTTTACCTCCCTACCATTTTGCATTAGGGATCCTTGCATGCTTGATTCACCCTTCTCATATATGGATTAAGCTTTCTCATTGACCTCTTCCAGAAGTGGTTGCTCCTCCACTTGAGGTTGCTCAACTTCCTTGCCATTCTTCTTCTCTAAGATTTCTTTCTCTTTGATACTTTCAGAGTTACCTAATTTCACAGGGCTCAAGGGTGGACTTTCAGCTTCTATATCTTCCTCCTCATGGTCTTCACTATCTCCTGGGAAATGCACCATCTTGCCACTTCTTAACTTAATTGTGTTGACAGATATGGGGTTGATCGCAGTGGTAACTTAGGTAGACCACTTCCATTCTTAGCTTGCAAGTCATTAAGAGTGTTGGAGACTTGAGTTAAGTGAGATTGTACCATGTTATTCTTCATTTCCAACTCTTCCAACTTCTAGTAGATGTTTACCGTCGAGTTACCATCATTTGCTCTATCATTTCACATCTGTTGTAGGATTGTGGCAATAAAGGAAAATTGACTATCATTTAAAGCTTTATCTTCCTTCATCCAATTGTCCATATTACTAAGTTGAGTAGCCATACTCTTCAACAATTAGTTGGTCTAATCACTCTTAGGTTGTGAAAGTGAGCTATCTTGGAGTGGAATGACCATCTTTGAAGATTCTTGAAACTAGCTAGAAGAGGCACCAACTCCTATATTCCCTCGTTGAAAAAGATTTTGTCTTCTATTATCATTGTCTCTCCAACTAAATTTAGGATTTTGCCTCTACCCTTCATTATATGTATTTGAGTAGGGGTCCCATTTGGGATTGTTAGGGTAGCCTTGATACATGGCAGAGACCTGTTCACACCGAGATAGACAATTGCAAGAGATGTGCATAGATGAGCCATAAAGATCACAACTTGGGGCTGTTAATTCCTTGCCTATTGAATTTACTTCTTCTTGAATAGATGGTTTAGAAGCAATCCGATCTAACTTTGTCATCAACACAGAAATTTGAGTGGTGAATATGTCAAGCTGAGGAATGTGTAGAGGTGAAGAGTTAACATGATAAACTCCTCTAGCATTCCATCTTGGCTCTCTATAGGTTTGCTTAGCTAGGGCCATCTTCTTGATCAATTCCTAAGCTTCAGAAGCAGTGAAATCAATGATAGCGCCACCACCAGCTGTGTCAAAATGTATGATATGTGATGCAAATGCAACTAAACCTATATGATCAATGAATACAGGAAACTATAACTAACTAACTAGAAGGCACACAAAAGATTAACCCTATTAAAAATTTTTGTTTGATTGAAACTTAGTTAAACAAGGAGTCAAATAAATTGACTACCCGGCAACGACGCCATTGATTTTAAACCTTTACTCACCTCAGGTTAAATCAAAATAAACCAAATTATGCAGTGAAAGGCGCAACTCGGGTCGTGTTCTCTTGAGGAGCCTTTTACTTAATTCCTAATCTAAACTAAGTGACAAAAAACATTAAGATGGGTTTTAAATTGATTTTTTATCTTTTTAATAATGGAAAATAACCTAGACTACTATTTTTTTGGATTTTTGAGAAATTGTTGAGGTAATTAATGAAATTGTGATTTAAAAAATTGATGATGAATGCTTCTTGGAAAAATGGAATATAGGTTATCCTTGCTCAAAATGATTTGGGTGTTAAACCACTCACTAAGTCAAACCTTATGTATGTTGGGGTCATTTATCACATTTGTTTAGACATTTAAGAATCACTTGTGATCCAACTGAACCCTTACAAAATCAAAAACTTCAAAACTTTACATGATTCTCGGGTCACTCTATATATTCACTTGTTAAATTGTGTTTTTTTAAGTTTTAAAAATTTATAACTAATACTATTGAGTTTGCATAACTTGTCTTCTTTGCTTTTATACATATAGAGAAAATTTTTTGAAAAATTTTGAACAAAAAAATTGCGTTTTGGAAGTTTGGATTTGATTTATGAATATTCAAAAAGTTGTTTGATTTGACCTTGAAAGAATTGAGTTTGATTAGGATTTGGTTCTATCTTCTTAGAGTGTTAGTAGGTAGGCATAGAATTTGGCTTTGGTAATTAACTTTGGGAAGTCAAAGACTAATGAGGAATTGAGGCTAAATATTCATTTCTTTTAAGAGAGAGTATATTTATTGCAATTTCATCTCTAGAACTTATAGTCTTGAATCTCTTTTAGGTCTTTATATGAGTAGGCAATTTCATCTCTAGAACTTATAGTCTTGAATCTAAGCTTATTTTCTAATTTATAGATTTTTGACAATGAAGATGCCTACTCATATGAAGACCTAAATATGATCAGAGACTTTTTGGCTGGACATCTTCTTTAACATATACCAGAGTAAAGTCTTTAGTAGTTTGTGTAGGACATACTTTTGTGGTAGTTCTATATATTGTACATATAATTAGCGTTATTGTTGTCGGATGTAGATTGGATTTAGTCTTAGTTATTGTACAAAATGGGGACTTGGATATAGTCTTTTTAGTGCAATAACAGACTTGGATATAGATTGTTGTGTAGTTTGTGTGGTTTGTTAGTTAATTAGTTTGCTACTCCTTAAAATTATTGCATGTAGTAGAGCCTTGGGTTGATCACTGTGTTTCAAGTTGTTGTTTCCATTCTGCTGAACTGCTGTTGTTTTATTCTGTTGTTGGAATCCTATTTCTGCAGTTTACATTTTCCAGACAGTGCAATATATAAAAAGGCCATTTAAAAAAAACCTTTCAACATCATTAAATAAAAAGGGACGTGGTAGAATGGGTGGTGACACTTTAGATGTCCCTAGTTAAAACTGGGGACGTCTAAAGGCCACCTTAGATGTCCCAAGTTCCAACTGGGGACGTCTAAAGTGGGACTTTAGACGTCTAAAGTGGGACTTTAGACGTCTAAAGTGGGACTTTAGACGTCCCCAGTTGGAACTGGGGATGTCTAAGGTGGACTTTACACGTCCCCAGTGCCAACTGGGGACGTCTAAAGTCTACCTTTCACATCCCCTATTTTATGGACGTTATTGACATTTTTTTCCACGACCCTCAGATAGACGTCCCTCTGTTTTCAGGCGTTAAAAGGCCAAAAAAAGGGACGTTAAAACCATTTTTTCTAGTAGTGCTTAATCATGCAATAATGTCCTAGAAAATGCACTAAAAATCCCAATTTAATTATGAGCCATCGTTTCTTTATACCCGGTGTTAAATGTTTCAGACTCTCTTCAGCTTCCAAGGTAACCTTCCCAACTACGCGTCTCTTAGAAATCTAAGGCCACTTCAATAGATATAATTGATTAAACCATATTTGTATAGGCTTTTTCATGATTAATTGGGATTTTTAGTGCATTTCCTAGGACATTTTTGCATGATTAAGCACTAATTTGAGTTAGGGACGTTTGCATTGAATTAAGTGTAATTAGGGGTAAAATGGTCATAATTTGTTAATTATTCATGCAAATGATTTATTGGACTTTTGATGCTACCTTGTGTTTAATCTTGCATTGAAGTGTTTAAGAAGAAAATTGGAGGTTTTGGAAAATGTCAATTGGGGTCAGAATTAATATTTTTAAAAACTAGGGGAAATTATAGAAAAGGGCCTTAGAATTTCTAGAAAATTGTAAATCAATAAAGAAAAGTGGCCACAGAAATTACAAAAAAGGGCCCTAAGTTTTTGAAAATTACAGTTCTACCCTATAAACATTTTAAAAATTTGTAATTTAGTCCCTCCACGAACTTTTAAATCTTTTTAGTTTAGTCCCTAATCAAAACGTGCTATTTTTTCCAAGGTTAGGTCAATTTTGACCAAAAAGCTCCTCCTTTCTTCAACATACACAAACCTGATATTGTACAGAATTACGCCATAAGAGCTATGAGCGAAGAACCAAAGCACCTCAAATCTTGATCTTCTCTACACCACCTCTATTGATCGAGCCACCATTGCCAGTGTCTCTCAATGTCGGAGAAGCACCATTAAAGTTAAAGCCCCAATAGAACAATTAAGGTCATGATTTTCAGAGAAGACTAGAGGCATCGTGAGAGCCTTTGGAGATTCAGACTGGAGAAATCGAGCTTTAGTCTAGAGAAGCACCACGAGAAGAGTTAGAAAAGCCAAAAGAGCTCATCATCCATCTTTGTTCACCTACCACCATCCATTATTGCTGGTGAGTTTCTCGGAGCACAGAGACACATATTGAAGTGTAGCATCATCGGCCATCCTCTATCGCAAGCGACTATTAAGAGCTAAGAATCCTTGTAGAGACAACCATTCATCCTTTCTTCTATGATTTTGGCAAGGTTTTTGTGGATTCCAATGAGTATTGAAATTCTCTAGCGAGTGCTTTGATTTTCCGATGAGATTCTTAAATCATATTAAGCTATTTCACTCTTGTTCAATGGATTATTTGGGCTTTAAAGGGGTTGTGATTGCTGTCAAAGATATGAGTAGCTAAATCTCATGAGGTTTTATGGTACAGAATATGGCTAGAGTTTCAATATGCTACAAAGGGGAGTTTATTAGTTTTTCCATTAGCTTTTATTATGTATTAGGATCTGTTGATGATGATTTTGTATTGATACATAAGTAGAAGACTTAGATGAGTAGGTGTTTGCCTATGATGGATTGCTCTTGTGTTGAATTTTGCTGTTGATGCACTTGGACTTTGTATTGAACATATTTCCTTATGTTTTAATGAGATTATGCATTGTATGTGATTAATATGGTGTGTAGTTGAGTTAATTCATATTGAGTGTCTCGATTGTGCTATCATTTAAGAGGAAGCAAGTGCTTTAAATTATTTTCAAGCATACATCAAGTGGTTTTTAACAATTTATCTAAGAGATTACTATGAATGCTTGTAGGATTAGTCATTAATTAGATAAATTTGACTCAATGCGATTGCTTGAGGTTTTCAATTTGACTTGATGAAAAACTAACTATCAAAATTATTTTGAGAAGCTAGGAAAGCCACAAATTTTCTACCAAGACTCATATCATCCCTTTTTAGTCTAAGGCACTTCTTCATTGTTTTCCAAAAATAATAAAAAGATTAGAAATATTTTTATTTTTATTCATTATAATTTAGAGAAAAACCAATTTTAAAACCCCACTTTTTAACCATATTTTTTAGCACTTAGTTTTAACCCAAGAAATTCAAAATAAAAGGATCTTCATAAGAGAATGATCTCGAGTTGTTTACACTATATTGTATTTTAATTCATGGCAAAATTTGTAATTATATTCGACCTCGAGGGCGGCTAAGGTTTTTGTCAAATTAGTAATCTTCATCCGTCTTGTATTTAAACTCCTCATTGCGTTTGTTTTTTCAGATTTAGCTCCTCTTCCTCTCGTCTCTAGAATATCAATATGGTACTTGGGAGGGCTAATTCTATTTGTCCTCCTTTTTCCTCCTCCTCCCTCCTCCTCCTCTATAGCCATTTCCAACGCCTCCTCCACCTCTTTCATATAGACAGACGTCTCGGAAGACTCATTGCATTGCTTCACACTGTCAACAGCAAGCTCAACCTTGTACTGGATGCCAATTATGTTGAGTACAATCTTTTGGACGACCCCACCTCTTCCTCCTCCCTTTCTTGCTCCTTTGCCTCTGGTTATGAGTGTAATATCCCAAAAAGTGATTATGGGCTAATGACTTCAAAAGTGGATGTAATTATTGTTGAATAAACACTTTTGAAGAATGTGTGATGGGAAATTTGGATATTTTAATGATTCCAATGGATTCCTTGTGAAAATTTATGTGAGAATGATTGTTTGGTATGAAAATGGAAACCAATGGAAGCAAAGATGCAAAATCTAAAATTCTGTCCAGTGAAATTCTATTCTGGGCAGTCCGTTTGTGTGAACGTTTTTAATGACCAAATGGTATCTAAAAATTATGAAATTTTCCAGTCTTATAGTTCACATCTCAAGCTTCAAAATGGACATATAATTTGTTCCATTTCGTTTTGTGAACCAGGAGATATAAACTGTCCAAAGTTTGGGATGGAAACTGAACTCTGTTTTGGGGCAGTGATGAGTTTTATGTAATTCTGGGATTGTGTGATGATTTTTTATTAATGGCCAATATTTTTCCTATGAAGAGGACTTAAATATCTTTCATTTGGCTTTGGAATCACCTCATTTCGATTTTTCTAGAATTAGTTATGATTTTTCAAAGTTTGGGCAGAAAATCTGCCAGAAAATCCGAAAAATGGGAATTATGACATCATCTCATTAAAAGATGATGTCAGCATGGATTATTAATCAAATTGCTCATCTTCTTCAGCCATTTCACGCCATTTCCAGCTGAAGATAGTGAGAGAAAGTTGAGAGCTCTTAGAGAGAGAAAGAGGAGAAATCTCGCAAGGTAAGCCGATTTCTCCAACGATTTAGCTTCTAACGCGTGTAACTCCGATCCTAAGCTACTCCTCTTTATTCTTTAAGGTTGTGAAGCTCAAAATTTGGTGTTTCAGAGAGGCTAGGGTTCAGCCAAATTTGGAAAAAGCCAGAGGGAGCTTGAGGTAACTTCCAAACTTTCGTATATTGCTTATTCTGGCTGCTGTGGGCAATTTAATCGGTGAAATTTCGCCGGATTGCCATTGGTTTTAAAGTTTGGAAATTGAGTTTCCTAGGGGTTATGCTGCCCAAATTGGGTCTTAATGTTAGTTGTAACCTAATGTAATGGTTAATAAAGTGGTTAGGAGTATAAAGGAACGCGTTTACGGAGCCGAAATCGTAAAACCCCGATTTTCCCTGGAGAAGACCATTATTTCGGCCAGCCCTAGAAATGGGTCTTAGAGTTGGATTTTCAATGATTTGATGGTTCCATTGAGTTCAGGGGCGAAAATTAGGTGGGGTTACAGTTGGGCACTTTTTCAAAAAAGGCCGAGAAAGCATAATTACGGAAACACCCCTAAAACCCTAAAAGTAGGGCTGCCAAGGGCAATTTTGTAATTTGATATTGAATTTGATAATTCTGAGTACGGAAATGGATTCCTTGGGCGGAAATATGTTAGGATAGCCCATATTAGAATTTCGAGAAAAGTGCAACCGGTCCGGGTATGGCGGGCCCAGGCCGGGTCCCCGGGGGGTATTTTTGTAAATTTTCATTATAGACTCATATAACCCTAAGTAACACTATGGAAGTGTCTAAATAGTGCATTTGGAATTGTAGGATTCGATATTTGCCGCCCTCGTGAGCCAACTACGCCAAGCGAACGTCAGAAAGGAAAGAGGTAGTGACTTTTCTTTTGTACCATATATGATGCATTGTATGTGTGTTATATCGTTGATTTGTAATGAATTCGTATGCTGCGACATCTGTGGATTTGTGTTAGCATTGTCATTCCAATAGTCCCTGAGTAGCTAACAACGGTTTCGGGTTAGGGCGGTGTGCCTTCCCGGCGGAGAAAGGGGATGAGGATGAGGTGTGATATATGTGATTATGTGAGCCGAAAGGCTATTTGTGGAGGGCCGACGGGCCATTTGTGAAAGCCGAATAGCTGTACGGGCTATAAGGCTATATGTATGCACTGCCACGCCAATAGTCCCTGAGTAGCTAACAACGGTTCGGGTTAGGCGGTGTGCCTTCCCGGCGGAGAAAGGGGATGAGGGTGGAGTGTGATTTGTGGTGCTGCTGCTGTATGATGATTTGCTTACATGTTGTGTGCTTATGTGTGGTATAAATGTTTTTGTTACTACTGGGATTCTCTTGAATCTCATTCTTTCCTTTAACTAACCTTTCAGACAGGGCGAGTGGCTCTAAGGAGAAGCGTACGACCCAGAGCGGTTAGAATCCTGTAGGGGCATTTATTTTTGGTTATGTTGGTTAAACCTGTTGGACAGGGTGTCTGTATATTATGTTGGTTGTAAAGAATAGTTGAACGTAGTTGTGTAGTCCCCTATATGGAGGTTGTAAACCCTTTTTTGTGTATGAACGGAACCCGGGGGTTGCCGGGATTGCTATTAGATATTCTGATATGAATGAATGTGAATTAACTGCACAGGTGATTATATTCGATAATTGAACTTGAGACCGGAATAGGAAAGAAGTTTTGAAAATTTTATAAAGTCCCTACTTCACAGGGAGTTCTAAATGAGTTTTGAACTATTCGACGGTCTCTAAACCAATTTAATTACGTAATATCGAATTATAATTACGCTATTTAAGGCAGGGGGTTACAATGAGGATGAAGATTCAGGGTTTTCTTTATTATGCAAAATGTTTTTTTTAATCTATGTACTGATGATACCTTTGATTGAGCAATGTAAAAAATATATTATTAATGAAAACAATATTTTTATTTCTAATCTTCATCTTGTTCAATCTTGATGTTGATTACATCTCTTTTATCTTTGGTCCACTGTTTTTTGGGATATTTTTCATGTTAAATATATAATTTAATTATATTCAGGACCGGCTGTAGTGGCACAAAGTATAAATATGTTAATCTGAACCATCACTTAACTCTTGACTGGTGTAAATATTGTTTATTTTTCTAACGTTCACTTTATAGTGGATAAGATGAGCATCCGATCTCCTAACTATTATTTAGTGATTAAACCATATTTTTATATGAATTTTCAATGATTAATTTGGGATTTTAATGTATTTCTTGGGACATTATTACATGATTAAGCACAAATTTCAATTAGGGCCAATTGTTTTGAATTAATTGTAAATAGGGTCAAAATAGTCATAAATTGTTTAATTATTCATACAAATGATCCCTTGAACTTTTGATGCTACAATTGTGCTTAATCTTACATTTCATGTATTTTGGAAGAAAATTGCAGATTTTGGAGGTCAAGATTAATATTTATATGATTGGAAAAAATCACAGAAAAGGCCCTATATTTTTGTGAAAATTACAAAATATGAAGAAAAAAGGACAGTGTAAAATTACAGATAAGGACCCAAAAATTTCAAAAATTATGCTTGGCCTTACCAAGGTTTCAAACATGTGTAATTTATTCCCTCCTCCAAAGTTTTCAGTCTTTCAAATAGGTCCCTAGTCAAAACGCAAGTTTTAACCAGGTTACTATTCATCATCTGTAACCGAGAAAGCTGAAAAAGGAGACCTAATAGGCTAAAAGAGCAAATCATCAAGGCCACTATGTTTGGGCTTCTGCATCTGGAATCTGGAGCAAAATGGCACACTGGACAGACCCAAGAGAGGAGATCAGCTGGGAGTTCAGCAGCAACGAGCCCAGACCTGATTAACACAGATGCTAGCTGAGGGAGAATAAAACCAGAGAATAATGCCACAACAGGGGGATTGAGAGCTTGAGAGGAAAAAGGGAGGGCCACCACTACCATCTCCTTCTTCTTCGTCAGCCCTCCCTCAACCATCATCATCTCTATCGCAGCGAGAGAGAGAGAGAGAGAGAGCAGAGATCACAGTGAGCTCAACGTTGTGAGGGAGGTAGCTAAGAGTGAGAGAGTGCCATGAGCTTCAACCTTCGGGAGTGGTTGAGATTGGACGAATGGGAAAGGAGAAGGAGAAGCTACCACCGTCAATTATATTACTCTCATTGCTGGAGATCACTACCATCACCGCCAGCCTTATTTCAGACCATCATCATTGCTACCTTCAACGTTC